>CM075201.1:19513674-20246174 GCA_037577475.1 Chaunax sp. Z400
AGCATGGGTTTATGAACTTAAGCCTCTATTCTGTTTTCTAAAATACAAACCTCATAATTTCTACCACTTACCATGTGACACTACACAAGCCAGAATGACCTTAATGCCATTGAGAGCATGGCAAGAAGTAAAGCGTGGAACTGACGGCATACTCCTTCAAAGACTGGCCTCTGTGACGTACAGCCGACGAAACAGCTCTGCCCCAAATGCCTCTTATATAACCGTACCAAATCCAGACATCTGTGACCAAATGAGTCAAAACACAATGTGGCTTATTCTTCAAACTGCCTAGTATCACAAAATATCTCATGTTGAGCTTGTCTAATATGTTTTATATAGTGATTTAGAACATTTAAAAAAAATAAGATCAGTAAGCAAACCATCTTTGCTGCCATAGCTGAGGTCTTAGTTACAGCTAGTACCTACAGTATAGCTACCATCTGCTGACAACATAGCAACATAATCACAATGTCACATGCATGTCTACATCTATATATTTGCTGTCAGATGTCAAATATTGTTTGAAAAATCTGCAGGAAATTCTGGAAATTTGAGATTTGATAAGTATGGAAATTTGAATAGGAAAATTTATAGGAACCCTGTGTCTAAAACTTTGGGGATGCCACGTCCAGCTACAGGATAGCTTTTATCTCTGTCTCTGGGGCATAGCCACTTAGCTTAACACAAAGGAAAATTAAGAAAACATCATCAATTTGAAGACACATGCGCAGCATTCAGAGAACACACTGCAATACCACAACAGCAAAATTCCACAACACAACACATCGCATTACATCTGATCATGCAATGCCTATGTTTAGATGAATGGTTAGTGCAAGCAGATAATCATTAGGTGTCAGTCTATAAGGTATGCAGATAAAATAAAATCCCACTTTCACCATTCAGTCTTTACCCACTGAATAAAGGATTTTACTTTTGTCAGATGAAACTTAAATCCCCTCTGACATACAGTCGTTGATGCATGTTAGGCTTCAGGCAGCAGCAGCTTGCTTAAGAAACAAAGATGGGAGAAAAACTAGGTTGTCAGCTTGAATAGACAAATACTACAGAAAAAAAAAACAAGAAAAAAAAACAGGGGCACATCTTTTTCCAAATCCTGTAGGACAGGCTCAGGGATGAATGATTAGTCAGCAGAGTGAGTGCTTATCATCAATGATTCCTCTAACACTCAGGATTAAACACTACTGGAAAACCTGTCAAGAACACACAAACATGAATGTGTTTTCTCTCACACACACACACACACACACAGACACACACAGACACACATTCTCCCATATAAATGTATAAACACACAAAAACAGAGGGACTGTGGCCTAGTCATACGGCATTGCAGCCAATCAGCTAATTAGGGCCATGGGAATAGTAGAGGGAGTGTAATGTGCGGTTGTTGTCATGACTCTGGTCACAGGATGGACAGGAGTGACATTCACAGACTGACAGGGTGGGGTTTTGTGTGTGTGTGTGTGTGTGTGTGTGTGTGTGGTGGGAATGTAAAGGAATGAAAAGTAGTAAGGGGTGGGAAGAGGGGAATAAAAAATGAATGAACAGAGCAACAAAAAAAAAAGCAAAGAGGCAAAGACGAGATAGACAGAGGAATGCAAACCGACAGATGACGAGATGTTAGTCACATACACATATACATGAGCAGAGGAAACAGGAAATATGGTCACATTATGGCCATGACAGTCAGTTAGAGAGCAGGAGTTCTCCAGTTGGTGGTCACGGGGTAGATGGGGGTTGCATTCAGTAAGGCTGCCAGAGCACAGAGACAGAGAGACAGTTCTATGGTCACAGGATAGATGTGAACGTCTGGTACTGTTCTGTCAGCCTGTCCGACCCACGAGGCTCATTAAAACAAGGGAAGATGACATTTTTTTGCGGTGTGAATCGACATCATTGATACCAATACTGGCCCCTCATGCGGCTGTTTGAGAGTCCCTCATAATGTTATTCTTCCATTTCAACCAAAGAGGCCATGGAGTCCCATTTCAAATGTTTCCTTAGAGCAGTATAATCGTATTCTCGTAGTGTTCTCATAGTTTATAGGTGTTATGGTATATGTTGCATGTGAGAATACAGGAGGGCAGACATCACAAATTTGAATCCTTCTACCTTCTTCTACCGGCGGCTCAACTCAAGCACACAAACACGCCTCCTCATAAGTCTTTATTTAAGGCTGATCTGTATATTTAAAGGTCTACTCCCACACAGTATGTTCCTTCTCAAGAAGAAAGAGAAAGAAAGAAATTTTAAAGTAGCCACGATGTTTTTATTCAGTAGGACGAATGCTATTCTACAGCCTTATGTAACGGTCATATTTTTAGCACAGCGGAATGCAGAGAACAACTCCGATTTTAAGCCAGTGAAGGGCCAAAAAAATATGAAGTAAACAAAGGGCCATTTTGAAATTTGGTGATGTCACGCACGACTTACGTCTTTCCCAAGGGCTTCCTCAGATTTCCAGGCCATACAAGGCCCCACACGCATGCGCAGCAGTTTTAAATCTGCGATCAAATGAAGAAAATGTAACCCAGTTTTTAAAAGTCATTTTTATTTATTTATGACTTATATTTTTTAACCATCAGATCCCGGATCGCTATATATATCTGGGTCAGGACAGGGTCACTTCCTCTTTCTGCACTCTGGCTGGTTGGTGTATGTTTGTGCATAAAATAACAGATAATGTGAGGAAAAGGCGTCGAGTATCTGAACAAAAGACACAGAGAGCGAAACTGGTAAATACTGGAGAGAAGAAGGATTGATGGGAGCTACTGAAATCGAAATCTGGACACGCACGGCTGGCTTACGCACACGCAAAAGGGACAGGAAGCTGCAGGGAAATGGCTGCCAGGTATAGGAAATCCAAAACAAATGTACCCACGGAATTCCCTTTCGTTTGGCATGTTTTTGTTTGAATTATTCATTGAAACTTGACGAAATGATAAAATGATATTTATTAAGTGATATGCCGCATGGGTGGAATGTATTTGTATGCCTAGGCTGTTAGTTGAGTGGGAGTCTACCTTTAAGGGTGAAGTGTACAAGTTTAAAAACGAAAAGAAAGAAAAAAGTCTGGAGTTAGAAAGAAGTGAGCTTACTGACATCTCCTGCCTGTGGCTTGAAGTGACAGTATGTTAGCAGCTGCTAGCATAGCACTCCTGAATTTCCAACTGAACTGTCAGTGATTGAATTGCATTGTGGGTACTGTCAACACCCACAATGTCAGCATGTCCAACAAACAAACAAAAAAACTAGGTTGTGATAGAAGGAAGAATAATGTGCAGCATAAACAGATAATATCTCTGGCTCTGCTGCTTAGATTAATACTTTTTTTTTTAAATTGTCCAAGCATGAGCTTGACAAAGTGCAACGTTCCGTTCTTCACTATTTGTGTTTTTTAAACAATACTGAAGAACATAACATAGCAGGAAAGGTGGAAAGGTTTTCTAGATCACAAACACAAAACTAATATTCAAACTTGAATCATACAACTTTTAGATGTAAAGAAAAAGATACAGAACAGAAGAAAATAAGTTTGGGTAAAATGGTTTGAATTCTTTCTTAGATATCATCATTATTGACTTAGTCAATGAGGCAATTGACTCACTTAACATAAAGGAATGGAGAAGGAAAACAAATTCCTCCTGCAACAACAGACCGGCACAGAAAGCCTATGGGGAACCAATTGTATGGCCGGAATCGGTTTGCTTGTGCTGTTTTTTCTTTTTTTTCTTCTGCCTGGCCAGGATATTTGTGTATTTACGGTTTCCTGGAAGAAATTTCAGTCTATGCTCTGTGCTCGTGTCTGACAGAGCGAGAGCGAGCGAGCGAGGAAGCATGTGAGTTAGTCCGTCATTTTGCAACATGTTGAGCAGCTGAACTCGATCTTAAACTCCTTTGCCCTCAGAAGAGGATGACTCTCGCCAGATCTGAGAGAGAGAGAGAGACAATCCACTTGTTTGTTTGTCTAATTAATTAATTTTCTGTCATTTTTTCTGGATGTTTTGCGCGAAAGGATGTAATCTTATTGGATATCCCACGGCTTTGGACCTTTTTAAAAAATATTTTGGTGAAAGACTTTTAATTAATCTCTGCAAAAGTCTTTCCCTGCTGTTTTTTCCCCCCTCTCCCATGGTATTTCCTGCTTTTATTTGTTGCTCTGATTGGGTCCTTGCGTCCGGATGAGTGTTCTCCGCTGGCACCGTCTCTCTGCACTCTGGAAGAACTGGATGTTCAACCAGGAGCCAGCAGAGTCAAAGGGCCAGATCTCAGAAGAGCCGTGCAAAAAGGAAGGGAACTCATTCAAGGATCACAATTCAGACTTTCAGAACTTAACAGAACTTGAGACCCAAAATTTAGAAAATACGAACCAGAAAGTGGATATTGAGGACCAGAGCTTGGGCTGCGCAAATCTTAACTCTGTGTCTAACATCCAAAAGTCTGAATTGCTAAAATGCAGCAACTCTGAGCCATGCTCACGGGTCTCAAACAGCGAGGGTCAGTCTCCCAGCTGTCCCCACACACCTGAGAGTTGTGGGTGCGAATCCCATAGGAGCTGCTATTCTGAGGACGGTGCTGACTGTGTATTGCAGGTGGATAACGGCAGTGAGGGGGACGACAGTTTTCTGCAGAGAGAGGGATCACAACGGAGGTCCAGACGTCGCTTTAGGAAGGTCAACCCCAGGGGAGAGCGGGAACTCATCACAGACGGTCAAGACGTCGCCAGCTACAACGCGGTAGGAGCAACATCATTACTATCAGCAGAAGATAAAGCAAAATGCTCTTAATGTTTGTGTTAAATACAGTTTGAGAGGTAGAACAAGTCAGATTTTTGAGTTGGGAATGTATAAATAAAAAAAGAAGTTTTTTAACACTATAGATGTGTTACCCAGAGGTACTAAATATTCTCGTCAATGTCTCTTCTGACAGCTTACAGAGGAGATACACGTCACAAGCATTATAATGTCACATACATTTTCAATACTGGAGAGAGTTAATTTTGTGAGGCGTAACAAACTAGATTTCCCTAAAGGCTTCTTGACGCTGTGGCATTTTTTCTGTCTTAGGCCTCGTTTACACGAAAACATTTTAGCTGAAAACTGAGAAGTTTTTTCTTTGTGTTTTCAAAAAGTTTATCAATGCTCCTCCAATCTAGATTTGCTGAACCACGACTGTGGACTTATTCTGTGGTGTTGATTTGGAAAGGTTACACTACCCTGGCATGTGCATTAAGAAATGAATAACTTTCTGAAAACACAAAGGAAAAACTTTTCTGTTTTCAGCAAAACTTGTCTTGTAAACAGCCTCTGTGTGTGTGTGTGTGTGTGTCCTTTTGTATGAGTTTAAGTTTCCCTCCCTCTGATAAGATCACTGGGGCCAGCAGTGTGTCAGTTACAGTTTTGACTTATCGTCAGACGCCACACGCAATCACAAAGGCACACACACACACACACACACACACACATACACACAAACCTCAACAAGTAGCTCACATGCACACTTTCTCCAGCTCATGCAAAGCTCCCCGGGGTGTTACAAAGGGGCTTAATGGAGAGCTTAAAGTGTCCTCTGCCAGCCCTGTGTGCCTCTGAAGTCTCTTGGTGATTGCTCCACTTTTTAAAATTACATTTGTAGCCTTCAGCGAATCCCACCACATTCTTTTTTCTTTTTCTTTTTTTGCGACTGCATTTATTTTTTGATCGCCAGCCTTTCTGATGTGCAAGCCAGCGCAGCACTTTTTCCAACAAGTAAAGTGCGAGTGTGAATGTCGTGGAAAAACAGAGAATTGCATGAGTGCAATAAATGTGAATTGAAGGGCAGGATAAGCTTGGGACGTAAGGAAAACACCCCTTGTATAAGATATCAGAGACATGTATTCTACTTATTGTTAACTGACTGAATGGGGCCCCTAACATGCTCACTTTTCCTTTATTGAATGAGAATATAGATTAGAAGCACATGATATGGTAGCCTGTACCCACTTTGCTCTCACTACACACAGACGTACAGTTTGTATACTGTCCTTTTTATGACTAGATCTTGTTTCCCCTCTCTTTTATGTTTCTGCTGATGTTTCTTGCCTTCAGGATTATGTCAACAAACAGGTAGGATCAACTACAAAATGAGTCTTTACTTGCATTTAGGTCTGATTCTGCTCCTCTGCTCCTTCTTTTTTTTTTCTGTTGGTATGTCTGGTGCATGTTGTAGTGTGGAAGAGTGTGTATGTGCGTCACTCCTTACAGGCACCTGTTGTTTGGAAACAGGCAGTGTTGCTAAAAGCGGGTAATTTTGAGGCTGCCACCCACATACACAGATACTGTGTGTGGCAGATAGGAAGGGGGGTAACTGTGAAGTAAACCAATGCATGCTGGGAACAGCAACTGACTGGTTGACAAATGGAGGCCAAGGCTTTTTGTTTTGACATTTTAACCTGACAGGACACAGACAGGTTTGAGAATGTCGTCGTTTTATGGTATTTTACTCTGATTCGAGTCAAAACATTTTCATATCCTTGAGAGGGAAAATGAAAAGTTGTAAAATTGCTGTGTGATTGGATAATTTGTGAGACACCACAACCACTGTTTGTCTTAGTGTGCACTTAGTGGTTATGTGACACATAATGCCAACCTACATTGACTTTGTTAGCAGATAGCACCATAAAGATAATGTGTCATGTACCCAAAACAAGATTTAATGTTAAAAGACAAGAATAAACAAGCATAAGAATAATTGGAAATAATAACACTGAGCTGAGATTTTTGTTTCTTACATGTTATGAATATATATACATAAAGAAAATAAGGATAAAAAAATTGCACAGCATTATTCAAGTTTTGCTGCTTGCTCAAGGGCTTTTCTTTGCAGCTTCCCATGTTGCAGAGAGCCGGAAACTGAAATAGCCTCTTTGTAAAATGCGGGACTTTTACAATGGCAACATCTGGTCAGTCATCGTGTTTTGAATATATATGTCTGCATGTTGACACAACTCTAAATTAGAACTGAGGTTGTGTAGACTTTTGATTTTTTGAATTCAAGCCTTGTGTCTGCTGCCGTGGGGGTGAAGGTACATTTGTTCTCTCATGTGATTGAGTTATTGATTGCTCGATCATTCAATTAAAGACATTCTCTCGTAAAAGTCGTAAAACACACAAGACACAGAGTTTTCTTTACTTTTCCTTATGTTTCTTTTTTGGGGTTGCCCATTTGTGATGATACCATGCTAATGACTGGATGTTACACAGGCTATAAATGTAGATTGTACACACAAAGATGCTCAAAAGACACCCAACCAAACCAAAATGGTTGTGGATCAGAAGATGTTGTTCAGTCATCCATGATGCAATACTGTCTTGTGTGTCTTCTACCCTTAAAATACTGAAGAAAATGTAGCATATTTTCTATCTTGATCAGAGAATACAGGACAACACAGCCTCTACCTACAGATAACACAAATGAGAGACACACTGCTGACCAGATCAAGCTTCATTGCATCATTTTATCATGCTTGTTTTATTTGCTCAGACGACTCTGGTTGGGATTGAATTCCATTGATCCAGAAAGCTCCTTCATCTTCCAGCGGGACGAGAGACAAAAGATCCTTTGCATTCTCACAACCATTACAGACCAGTGGGATTCAGTAATTATTCAGACTGATGCCATACACACACATGCATAGGAGCTATATTGACATACTGCACAGAAACAGACACACACATGCACACAGTGAAGTCTCTTCATTAAGACACTGGATGCTCCAATGGGTTTTCTGTCTTTGTCACACTGCACAAGTCCAGATAAATGAACTCATCACCTCATTTGCTTTACAGGGGAAACCTTCTGAAAGGGCTTTTTTACAGCCAGGGCACTCCATGGCACCCCAGGGTCATTAATTTAACATTTAAATCCACTGGTGATTCAGAAACAAGCCAGCAATACACTATGCACAATGTGAATATAGACACACGGATGCTTTTGCACACTGTGTGGAGCTTTTTGTGTGGATTTGACCTCAATGTATTTGTGTGTTTTATTTGTGTATTTGTGTATTTGTGAAAGCGTTCAGAGCATGAAGCAGCATCCTCTCTGCTGTTTCAAAGCAATCGTGTGCCGCTACGCACCAGAAACGGCTCATCTCTTGCAACGTCTGTGGTTTAGCTAGCTTCCTGTGTTATAGAGCGAAACGTCCGACGTCTGCTTCTTTTTTCCGCTCCAAACATTCGAGCATTTGTTTCCCCCTCTCTTGCTATCCTGCGAAGCACAAGTTAAATCTGCATACCTGCATTATGATGTAAAGGGGCGGCTGTGGCTCAGAGGGTAGAGTTGTCGTCAACTTACCGGAGGGTCGGTGGTTTGATGCCCAGCCCCTGCAAGTCTACTTTGTCTGAATGAACCCCAGTTTGCTCCCATGGCATCTAAATTGCTGCCCACTGCTCTTCAGGGATGGGGGATAAATTAAGTATCCAAAAAAAAAGCTTCAGCCACCAATGAACATCTAAAAAAAAATCCTTAAGGTGTCAGAAACTATGCGTTTAGACAGATTCCCAAGATTCCCAGTTAATTTGCTTAACATCTTTGACTATAATGTACTATCAGTATTATACACAATAATAGCTATACAAGTCGTGTTAATTTAAACATATTTAAACAATATGTCACAAAAGGAAGCATGCATGTAAGGTGCTTTTTGGCATATTAATTTAACTGGATCTGACATCTGTGTGTTGGATCTACTGACTGTTCGCTGAGAACGATCCTCTCAGTGCAAATCATACTGAGGAGTTTGAGAAATGAGGTTATTTTTTCAGTGATTAAGGTTGGTGTTTTTCCAACCAGCCTCAAGAATGCAGCTTCTTTTGCTCGACGACGTCTCAATTATTAGGTATTTTTCATTCTTGTAGCTGGATATAAAAGCTATACTTTGGTTTTGTCTGTGGTAACTATATTTTTAACACTCAAGCTTAAGTTAAAATGAAATGTACACTTCACACTGACTGTCCATTGATTTATATTATGACTTCATTTTAAAACCAGTTTATTTTCAGAGAGCCATTAGCAATGAATCTATTTTAACAGTGCTGTCTTTGGCGGGATCATATTCTCTCAATTTCTCGAGCTTTTGCTCAAGTTAGTGTAACGTCATTGCATCTGGTGTGGAGAGTAATGGAAAAATTGCTCTGCCATCATCTTTAAACTTCAGTCTGTACCATGTTTTCTTTCTCTTTTGGTACCAGCAATATTTTTCTCATCATTTACCCTCATCAGGCTCTGTCGTCACTGTTGTTACCACATCTACACCGGAGATAAGTATCATCAAAATGTTTTCTGCTTGGCTGAGGAGTTTTGATAAAAAAGCAAAATACAACAAAGTGCAATGGAATCGTGAGAGCAAATAAAACAAGAAGCATCTCACTTTAACATCACTTCTTCTCCACTGAGGAGATGAAAAAATTGTAGCTGACAAAGACATCAGATCTGTGTGCAGCGATAAGGAAAATGTAACTTTTGTTCATCTGTTCTCCATTAAAAATTGAATACATGTAGATTGAAATCGGACTAATCATCCTCTTATTCTGTTTTTCATCAACAAGCAAAGTATTAAAACCAGGAGGGAATCTCAAAGGGCTAGAAGTAAAAAGATGTGGAAAATGTTGGGAGGATGAAAAATATGAAATGAATAAAAACTACAATGAGTCTTTGATCATAGTGAATAAAATCAGGCAGGAATAAGCGATGGAGTAATAAGGAATGATGGATATATACTGAGCTCTGAAAGGTCAAGAGTGAGCTGAGATGGAGGCAAGGAATTGGGGGTGGGGGGGTGAGAAAAGGAGGTGAAATGAAAAGTGGTGTTGTCAGGTAATGAAGAAAAGGAAAGGGGTGCTCTGGCTTGGAGGGATAGGGCAGGAGGTGAAGGTTGTGGGAAGGTCAGAAGGGGATTTAATGGGAGTCGGGAAGGCCTGGGTGAGAGAGATGCAGGGTCAAGAGGGGGTGAAAGACCGGAGAGTGGGGGAGGGAGGTTGGAGGATGATGTCATAGGGGGCGGTATCTAAGCAGGGTTAAGTGTACCTGCTACTAACGTGACATTATTGTGGTGGTGCCTCAAGCCTCAAACTGAAACCTTTTGACATTTAGTCTAGCTGCCTTTTTTTTTGTGTCAGACAAAACATGCCAGTGTGTGAGCTCCACCACACGGGTGTGATAATCATTTGAATTCAGAACAACTGTATCTTCACCCAACCCTGTTTTAGACTGTAAAATATGAGTTGAAGTAAAAACAACAACAAATACGGCAATCAACTCTTTTCTTTTTGAGTTTTTCTTAATATTAGTTGTAACTCTGTGTGATCACTTAAGTTTTTATCAAACGTAAAGTGATTACTTCTGTCAACTGATTTTTTTTTTTTTTTGTTTAACTCGAAGTAAACAGACTTAAGAAATGAAGTTGAAGCAACAACAGTTTATTCATATTGATGTGAATTTACTCTCCATTGGTAAAGCAGTTTCAGGTCTGATTTCCCCATACGCCTTACCTTTTAATCACAGCCTGCTAACATGTGCATCACTGGATCGCAGCTCCAAATCAGTGGCTGTAATGAGTGTAGAGTGGTTAAAGTGGGCACTCATGTTCATCATGGTTTTTAAACCAGAGAGACAACCTCATGACTCACATGAGACACACGTGTAAACAAACCTTCATCACATCTTTCTGGAGAATTTTAATCAAGTGCATGTTTCTACGTTTACTAATATGGAACCAGTGTTTATAACAAGTTGATTTTATTGGTTGATGATATGGCTAAAGAATATATTTTAACCAGACTCCCTCGTTTTTAGTTCATGCAAGAGACCGGCTCTATTTTTTTCCCACACTTTGCACACTTTCTACTTTGTTATTCAACTAAGCTCTACTTGTGGCCACTTTTGCACAAGATGTTCGATTTCTCGTCTCCAAAAAAACTCATATGAAAACACTGAGCGTCATATGATGCCCGCAGAAACCAGTGGATCACATCGCTGCTCCGTCTTTGTTTTCCTCACATCAGTCTCACATCATGCACACGAGTTTACCCTGATAGAGGACAAACAAAGAATATGGAAAAGCTATAGATCAGATAACAGGCAATGATCGAAAAAAAGACCAAATGTGTTTCTAGCACAGCAATCACGAGCCAATCAGTGACTTGTTTACTTCCTCATGTTGTGACACAGGCTCAAGATATTCAACTCATTCTTGTTCTGATACCTTTAATCAGCCAATAAAACCAAAGACCCTCGTCGCCCGGCGGCGCTCCAGACCTGCAGCTGAGTCCCGCTGCATTTCATGCGTGTTTCAAAACACTTTCACAGACCTGTAAGAATTCAGAAAATGATTCAAAATGAATGATCTGACAGATTTATGAAACGCGGTTCCATCTATCTCTGAGCTGCATGCCCATTCTTAGAATAATGTAGAGTAGCCACAGCATTTAGTTCAGTCCTGATTTCCATGAGTGTGTGTAGAGTACAGTACGCTGGGCAGTGGGGTGCTCTCTGCAGTTGTTATCGTTGCTAATTTTAGAGATTACATCAGCAGCACTAAGATGACAGCATTGAACTCCCTCTCTGTTTTCCCCCTCTGCCTCTTCTCTCCTTCCTCCTTCCTCCTCTTACCTCTGTCCTTTATCCTCCCATCATCATTCCTCCCTGCTGTTTCTCTGTGTCTAACCGTCATCCTCATGGTCTATGAGCCTCCACCTGATAATATCTAGTTTTCCTTTATGAAATATGCACCAACATATGGACATGTAGTAAACAGTATCTTCTGCATTCATATATTGCATTGTCAGACTTTAGTATCTCGCTCTTTCGTCTCTTGTTTCTCTTGAACTGTGTCTAGAAATGTGTCTTTATAAGCATAAAACAATGCACCGCTCAAAGGTTTTAAGATCTAAAATCCCTTTCCAAAATCCCTCCGCAGCACATGTAGAGCCTGTTAAGTATGTCTATTGTTGTCTACTAGGCTCTGGTTGGGAGATCAGAAACAATGATGCTAGTAAATGTGTGTTAGGGCTAGCATCTATGTTCTGAAGAAAAACAAAGCCATTACTCTTCCTTCCAAATCCTGCCGACAGACCTTTACCCTCTTCTCCTTCAGTTTGTCTCCATTTGGTTCGGACGCTCTGTGTTGTTTCTTACTGTTTATGACGACGTACATATCTCTGTTTAAATGAATCAATTCATTCTCTGCAGTATCAGGGGAATATAATGAAGCCAATTAATCTCTTTGTTTATCCATAGCAGTTTCAGCTACAGTTGAAGGTCAAAACAGAAGCTCTTTTCCCACGAGATTCCAAATGCGCCACAACGAAGATCCTACTATACGCCGCCTTTGTTTATTTACAAATGGCTGCTAGACATCATGCAGGGGTTTTGCAGGCAAGAGAGGCATGAATTATGACACAGCGGTGTAAACAACTAAATAACATGGCAAAAAACAATTGTTACCCTTAGGGTAAGGAGCTCCCAGACCTGGCATTGTCTGAGTTTACCTACATTTTCAGTGGATTTTCTTCTTCTGTGAGTTAGCTGCTAACAGCTGCTAGCTGCTCTATAAATCTCCAGTTTGTGGGTCGCACACATAAAGCCTCACGCCTCCATCCTCTCCTGCCCCCTCATTGACTCCCTCTTTTTACACCGACATAGACTTGAGGTACCTCCGAGGTGGAACAGCCCTCATCCATAACTTTTATACTGAATGTTGAGGTGCAATATAGGTGCAACCGTCCCGTCTTTAAGGGACTCTCTAATGGGGGCTGTGAATTCTTTTCTTCAGTTGGCCAAGAGTGTGATTCAAACATATCGAAGACAAATACCTTTTTCACATTTCCACTTACTTCATGTGATTTTTTTTCCTACCTCTGTTATTGTTGTTTCTGCATCTCCAGCTCTTCAGTGCTTGAAGGTATGTCTCTGTCTCTCTCTCTCTCTCTCTCTCTCTCTCTCTCTCTCTCTTTCCCAGTTGGAAAGGGAAGGGCAGGGCTGATTTTAAATGGCAGGAATTCCTGTCTTGTCCCTCAGACAGACTCACACAAACACACACGATCAGATGGCTGCAGTCAGCACGTTCACATAGTTGTGTCTTTGTGTTTGCGTGCATTGTAAAAAATAAAATAAAATGCTACAGCTTCTATGAACAGATTGATACGATTCTGGTGGTTTTTCACTCGGTTTTAAAAAAAAAAAATTAATGGTCTTCTAGTGTTTCCCCTATGCAGGGCTAACTTCTCTCCCCCGAGCAGCCGAGGAGCTATTAGTGTCCTCGCCACTGGTACTAGGGTCACATTGGGTAGCGGCTGGTGGCGTCGCAAGGCGTCTGAAAAACGAAGATATTTAATTACTTTATTGCTACATTTATGTAAACCGACAAACCAGAGCATCAAACAAGCCTATTCATAGTCCCTATCTGTGGCTGTAAAGGTGATTCCAAAATCCAGCATAATTGTGATGATGTAAGGAGATATGATGCACCAAAGTTCTCTCCTCATTAGTTGTATTATAACAGAGGCTCTGGACTGTATGGCCACCCAACCGAAACATGCAGGACTTCACAGATGCAGCACTTTTGGGTGTTTGTGTTTGAACGTCCACGACCATCTGTGTGTCACAGAGCTACAGGGGCAATAGTCCGCTGATTCTTCCTAATTAGTCTGGCAGAGCTAATTAGGTATGAACAGTGGCCACTTACATACAGAATGCGGTCGGACTCTGTGCAAGCATCTGAGGGTATTCAGATTAATGCGTCCTGTCCCAGGGGGGCTGTTGTCCCAGCCACACCAGGCAGAGTGACAAAAGAGAGACGGGACCCCTTCGGAAATCACTGAGGCGTGACATGGCTCAATACACACACAAAACACACAACCACACACACACACACTGTCTAGTCAGTGTAAACTGTCTGGTGTGTGTAAGCATGTCTCATGTTAGCTTGCCATTGGACTAGACACATTTCCTGTCTTTTGATGCCGGCCTGAGTTTGTCATGTTTCCTAGAAATATATTTTAAAAAGGTCCAAATATTATTTTTATAAATTTTTTTTCTTCCGTTTCTGACTTTTCTCCCAAGTCATTCTTTCCATCTTGTCCATCATCACCTGTCTTTACCCAGCTCATGCTCATATACGGCACCAGTCGCAGACTGTTCCAGGAAGTGTTTCCTGTGTGACGTATATCCTGTTTTGTGTTTTGCAGACAGATCCCACGTCATAGTGACTTTTGTTATGCAGACCAGTGTGGGTTTCGTGTTTAAGTTTGAAGTGAAAACGAGGGCAGTCACACAGGACGAGACGCATGACTTCTCTGGACGTGCATGTTTTAAAACCCCGTCATGGTATTCGGCTCTGTTCATCATGTGTCTTAGTATTTCTCGTGGCATTTATCCTCAAATGGAAATAAAATCTAGTTAAATGGCTTCTTAACTGCTGAAATTTGATGTGTGATATTTTCTTTATCTGTTATGCATTAGTGTCACTTTGACATAATCCTTTCTTTAGCCTTTTTGTTATCTTCTCTTTGAATTCAACTATTTATTTTTTTTGTTTCAAAGCAATCGTGTGCCGCTACGCACCAGAAACGGCTCGTCTCTTGCAACGTCTGAAAAATGAAATTTTTTTTCCCCTTATATTATTCTATATTATACTACTTTATCTTATTGTCTTTCGTAGATCCACCAAGTAGACACATTTTTAACAGGTTTGGTAGGCGGCAAGAAACTGTTGGCTTTGTTGATTTTGGCAGCACTTTTTGTCATTCCAGCTAGTTTTCTCTACATTTTGGGTACAGCCACCTGAAATTTAGAACTTTAGAACTAGAAGACCCACAGGTCTTTAAAATAGGATGGGCTTAATGATTAATTAGTTTAATTGATTCATTGTTTCATTGATAAAGAAACGAAGTTTTGGTTTGTACCTTGTTTAATTATTCTTAATTACAGTATGCACACTGCAGTAAATATTTATGCAGTCCTGCAGACCTGATTAATACAGAAGTGTTTTTCTTTTCTCTCTCATCTTAAGTCTTTTTATTTCTTTGAGCAAGTGAACTCAGCCTGTGTGATTGTGAGTGTGTGTCTGTGTGTACTTTATTAAGGCTGGAGCTTTGACAGCAGGGCAAGGGAATGATGTCGTACTGCGCACACTGGTACACGAGATGGAGAAGACTGCATTCTGAATGCAGTGTTATGAGACACTCTTTGTCATATTTGGTTTTACTCCTTTTGGCTTCACCCATCTATATACCTGTCTATCTATCTGTCTTCCTTTCTGTTTCCATCTCTCTCTCTGTCTGTCTCTCTTGTGTACATAACACTCCTCTGAAGGCAGGGCTCCATGTGCTCGAATCTGATTGGCTGTGGAGTGAAAGGATGATGTCATTCTTAGTCGGGAGGTGCGTATCGTTTCACACAGGGAGGAGAGGGTAGAGATCCTGGTTCATGGCAGCAAGCAGATTCTGCTTGGCAGAAAGAGTGGAAATGGGATTGTAGAGAGATGGGAGATAGACAGATGGGCAGATGATAAAAATGAGAGGATATGAGATCTTCAACGTGTGGCTGAAAAAAGAAAATGATCCAAGCCAGAGCATATTGAGGCAGCAAAAAAAGGAAGCAGGCAGTTTGAGGCAAAGACGATGCAGGTAGAGATTAGGGGGAAAAAAGGGATTTAAAGTCAGAGAGCGGGAGAAAGAGGATCTTGGGGGAATACACTGAACGGGAGGGAGGGAGACCAGAAGGAGAGAGAGGCTGAGATCCTCCCCTCTCTGGTAATAAGAGCTGGCATCTCTCCTCTACTGGAGGAGAGTCAGCCATCCAAATAACCAGACATCTATTGTCTCTACTTTCGTTTAATCCCTCCTCTCTCATCTTATTCTCAACGCCACAAACAGACGAAGGACAGAAGAAGAAAGAAGGAAGGCAGCAGTGCTGGAACCAAAAATAGAGCATCATTATTTTATTATTTGGATTATTTCAATCTTTACAGAAGGCCTATTGTTTTTGCAGTGTTTTAACTTCTTCATGTGGTATTTGCAAATAGCACTCACATTTTCAGGAGGCGAAGCAGAATGTGCAGTTGTGGCATTTAACCAGTGAAAAAAACTTAATACAGAAGTTTTTTTGTTTTTTTTAAATAGACTGGAGTTTGTAAAATCATTGTTTCAAGTCACGATTTGTTCCTGCAGAGTTTCTGCTTCATTTTCTCCCATTAAAGGGGTGGTGATTTCCATTAGGTATTGATTAAGTGATTTGGTCAACACTGTTAGTTGTTAAGGTTAAACACAAGGCTTGTTTGAAGTGCATTTCAATGTCTATTTTCATCATGTCTCAGGAACTGCCTTATATTGAAATGACCAATATTTAGACTGGTTTTCCCATCATCAGCTTTCGGTATTGTGTCCGCGTGCTGACATTTGCCAAAATACCACCAGCGTCTGTCTTTGCATCAGATAGGGGCTCTGTAATTTATGCCCAACCCCATTTTTGTGTAATTTTGCACACTAAAGGGAGGGGGTTGCCCTCAATGCTCCCTGCTTTATGTTACCAGCCGATCAATAAAGATGCTCCCTCTCCTTCCTCTCTATCTGTCTTTCACATTCTCTCTCTGTCCATCTCTCCCTCTCTCATCCACATCTGCTCAGCAGCCAATCCATCTAATGCATTTTCCCCCTGCTTGCTTTTGCTTCATCCACGCCACCTCCCATCCCCTCCCTCCCTCCCTCTCTCTCTCTCTCTCGCTCTCTCGCTCTCTCTCTCTTTCTCTCTGCACAGGTGATGTCATTCTTTTTCAGCTGGATTCTCCTCCCTTCTCCATCCTCCCTTGCGCTCACACTCTCCTCCGCTCCCTATTAGCGGCTGACTTTCCACAGCACAGCATCCTATCCACTGTAGTGTCTCTCCGAGGGTGGGAGGGGGAGGAGGAATGCTGGCGTGAGGTGTGAGTGCTAACCAGGGCAAAGACAGCTTGAAGCTTGGGGTAAGAGACGGGGATCTCTGGGCTTTGCCATGGAGCTGCACCGCTGGGTGCACGCATGCACCGCTGGATCTCTGTAGAGAGAGAAAGAGTTGCAAAGAGAGCAAGAAAGGAGTTTCACAGACATAGACAGTGACTGAAGAGGAGTAGGAGACCTGCAGGCACAGGATCTTGGCTTTTGGGAGGTGAGAGGGGACTCTTTAGATTATTTTAAGCCAGGCAAGAGGCTTCTTACCAGGGGGCTGCAGATGCACGACAAGCCCCTCTTTTCACTGGCTCATCTATTGACAAGTGGAACCTCTGCTTTTTTTTAAAGAGAAGGACAGCGGATATAAAAGAAGACAAGAATAACTCAATTACTTTTTGCATTGAACTTTCAGCAAAAAAAAATCAATGGAGTTTGGTTTTTGCATGGTTTTATCATTCACCATGCGACCTCGGGGATTAGTTTGAGTGTTCTGCAGTAGCACGGTTTATTTTGAGTGTTTTAAGCTTCGCTGTTGCAGTTCATTTGAATGCTTTAGTGGAAGAGAGAAAGCTTGACGTATAAATGGATTTGCCTTGACTTGGAGTCCCCATCTATAGCAACATCTGACATCGAGCCAATCTTCAACCTTTTACTGCCTTGTCAACACAGGATTTTTCTGGACAGTTCTCCCCTGCAGCAAAGGGATCGGCATCAGCCCTTGCCCTCCTCTTTTGCTTATTTTTTTTTTTCCCTCTTTTTTTCATTTCTTGGTGATCGAGGGGAAACTTCCCCTCACTGGCACCCTCCCTCCTGTGGAAATGGCTTTCCTGGTCCGTTGCTATGCCAACTGCTTGCAGCCGTGGTCCTCCAAAGTAAGCGATGTCGTAATCCTTTTTCTGGCCAGTGCCTCTGGCATAGGATGCTGCCACGTCTGTGTGTGTGTGCGCGTGTGTGTGTGTGTGTGTGTGTGTTTGTGTGTGTGTGTGTGTGTGTGTTTGTGAGGGACAGAGAGAGAGAGAAGAGATAGGGTGTGAATGAAAGAATATGACATACATGCGTTAGATGCACATGACGAATATTTATTGTCTGTTTAAAAATGCATTCATCAAAAAATTAAAATATTATATATATTATCATTGAAAATACTGATATTCACAACAGCTAAAGTCCCTTCACTGTAAAGGGAATTTAAAAAAATATTACCTACACAGTATAAAGACGAGAGGACATGCTTTTAACCACCTCTATATAATAATCGCTGAAAAAGAGCCCATATATCATGCTTCCTCATTTTTGAGCAGCAGCAAACATAACACAGTACTCTGTTTGGTCACTGAAGAATTTGATATAATAAAGATGTAGGACTTTATTCTGTGTTTGCACCAGTGTTTTATTATTCCTAGCAGCTGCAGCATTCTTTATTCTCCAAGGGGAAAACTAATTTGAAGCCTTCCAAAAAAAAAAAACAACAACAAAAAAACCTCAGGAGGCCACAGATATGCACCTCTGACTGATTGTATTTTTTAATGTTGTTTTGCTTTTGTTGACAATATAGTATTTAAAGAGCACAGAAGTTGGAGCATGTAAGTCCTTATATGGTAATATTAGTTTATGCAATTGATAATAGTAGTAATTTGATTTATCATAATTAAACAAATATTTAGACAGTGTTAGATGCCATTTTCCTCTTTTTTTTTTTTTCTTCTTCAGCTCCCGATTCTGGGTCGCCACAGCTGATTTTTTTCCAGCTGCATTTTGTATGTTGTGTCAGGAAATGGGGAGAAAGAGTGAGGGGGTAGACATGCGGCAAAGGGCCGTGTGTGGGAATCGAACCCACGGCCCGCCGCTGGAGGACTGCAGCCTCCGCACATGGCCACGCGCTTAAACCACTGCGCCCCATCTGGCACAGGTTTTTACGTGGATGCCCTTCCTGACACAACCCTCCCTGTTTATCCGGGCTTGTGCACCCTCAGTGGCTAGGATAAGCAAATTGGGCCACAGTATCTTGCTCCAGGATACTTCGACATGTAGTCTGCAGGGGCTGGGTATCGAACCACCGACCGTCCGATGACTAGACGGCCGCTCTGGCACCTCTAACTACAGCCACTCAAGATGCCATTTTTGCTGAAGGTGATAGATAATTATGATTTGAACACAAATCGAGTGAAATAATTGATATTTTCACTTTTGCAAACACTCCGCAGCCGTTCTGTTGTAACCATGATGATGAATGATTTATTCCTGCGCTTCTTTTTTTCTTTGTTTGTCAGTGTATCCTTCTGATCTGTCCAATTAATGGGCTCTTAGTAGTCAGCTGTAGTCTGATAATGATGTAGCCATATCTATAATTAACAGTTTAGTGTCTTAGCCCAGTCCTTCATGATGATCATGCATGAAACATGACTTGTGTCTTTCAGGCATTCTGTTTTGTGGTTTCTTCAAAGTAAAGGGTTGAATGACAACATGCCAGGACCCCTCTGTTAAAGGCCTCATTGGTTGTCCTATAGCAGAATGAGTGTCGGATAGATCCCTATGTGTCTGTCTCTGTGGGAGTGACTGTCTGGGTGCCTGAAGCCTCAGCGATGTTTGTCTTCGTTATGTGTGCGTGTGCTCACATGCTGTCAGTGTGATACGTAATAATTGGTTCCCTGGAGATGAAAGAGGAGAAAGTAAGAAAATGCTCGGCCTAAGATAACACATTAAATCCGAACCACATGCAACTGCAGAACTTAAATAGCTTATTACTCGTCTTAATTGCTTCGCATCTCTTGTGTGATCCACATTATGCATAGAACTCGTACTGCTTGAAAGAGGTCTAATGGCATTGGTGCTTAATGAAGACCTTGGAAACAACATGTTTTTTTTTAACTTTATTTCATTTTATGGAAGCTCATCAATGCCGCAAACGTTTGCTTAAGTTACATTATATATGACTTTGAGTATTTGCTTATGATGTATGATCTTGTTCCTTCAGATCTGGTTGCATCCAGTGTTTTGATGTTCATGACTAGAGCTTGACTCATGATGGGTTTTGATGACCGGGGGTAATGTCCATATTTGAGTTTAAAAAGAATCTGATAACAATCAATTGTCTAATGCTGTTGTTATTATAGATACCTTACATATGGTTATTAAAGAACTGCGGCCAAGATGTATACAGAGCATGATGTTTTTCACTTGAAAAGTGAAAGTTGAAAGTCATTGCTGCAAAGATTATTTTTCATTGTCAATTAATCTGACAATTATTTTCTTAATTACTCAATACTGACCTGTGAAAAGGCCAGTTACAATTTCCTAAATCCCAAGTTGCTGTCTCCATAAATGATGTTTAATTATCCATCCTGACCCCTTTATCAATTCGCTGTCACTTAAAATCCAGACATAACACAGCTGGAAAGTTGGAACCTGGGATTTTTTTCTCTATCTGGGACATTTTCTCTGAAAATTGATTTAACAATCAGTCAATTAACAACACAAAATACCTGCTGATTAATTTTTAGTGGATTGAGTGATTGATAAATCAACTAACCATTTCTGTTCTGCTTGTGAAATTATACAACGAAGACACAGTTTCTAAATGACCTCAGACTTAACTTTGGCGTCTTTGTTTCTACATTTCTTGTTACTTATTGGCTGCCATATATACTTACACCCATATACTGACTGATCAGTCTTCTATTCACAGCTGAACATCCTGACCACAAGTGTTGCAGCTGCTTTTTACATCATTTGTCACTTGTCGGTTTCTAAAATCCGAATGCTCCCAATGGCTTACTAATTGTCCCTAAATGGGGATTTTGTTAAGTCAATTGTTTTCTCATTAACATTGTCTGCAACCAGTAGTAAAGAGCAAATTCAACACATTACTGGCCCACTTATGCTGCATGAGTCTAGCTCCTAGCTCTTTTATCTTCAGTCTAGAGCCACTGAGATTTCCATCCAGCTCACCCTGTTTGAAGTCCGTAGTTAATTGCTTGGTGTCGGTGATGAGTCCACCTTTTACAGAGGTTAATTAAGTTTCCCTTTTCTTCGTATTAGGTAATGTGTGCTCTGTCTGGAGATGCAGGAGCGACTGCAGTGGGGTTTCGAAGGAAGAGTGGCAAAGTGGAAGACAGAGTGTGAGGGTGGTCTGTGAAGGGATTTGAATTCCCTGACGAGTTTTGGTGAATTAATTGTGGTATCTCATGGAAAGAGGGATAAAGCATGGAAGAAAGATGAAGAGGCGTGCTGGAGACTGATTGGAAGTTTGAGGTAGAAAACAAAGAGAGAGACAGAAAAATGCACAAGTGAGGGAAAGCCTCTGAAGCTGTTTTTTTTTTTTTGTTTGTTTTTTTCCCCCACAAGAGGGTTCCACAGTTTTATCATGGGCTGCCTTTTCAGATTGGTGGCCAATTATTTTCTCAGAAGTCAGAATCTTTTGATCGTTTTGGCTGGCCTGCGCTGGATGGGATTGGTTATTTTTATTTTCTTCACTGGAGTGATCTTGGATTCCTCTTGAAGGGCTCACCACTCAATACGCCACCAGCTTTATATTGAATTAATGTCCCACCATTCAGAGGCTTAATTAGCTTAATTGAAAGTTTGATCTGAAAAGAGCCAGTCGCCTTACTACGAGTGTACTGGCAGTTTTTGATTCATATGTAAAACTTTACTTAACTTTACTTTACTTCTACAGGGAACTGCAGCTGCCAACAATCCTTTCCACTTCCTTTTTCACTACAAATAACCCTGTAGGCTGACCTACTATTGAAAACAAACAGTTTATTTAGCTATTTAGGGACTTGTGTTGGTTACCACAGTTCTGACCTACATCTCTTACCATACATCATGTCATACTCGCTTGCTCTAATTTCCAATGTCAGAGGATAGTTATTGAAATATTGACTGTGTGCCTGGAAATTTGGGATCAGATGACACTCATTGAAATGTAGGCCAGCGGAGCTTCTCTACGGGGCTTCTTTTTTTTTTTTTTCTTGTTACACTGAGCTCTTATGAGGCCTATAATTATTTACATCTCTAGTAAACAACACATAACTCTAAAAGGGAGACCTGCTTAGGCTAGAAAAGCCTTTGCTTAAGAGTCAGCAGTCAGTTGATGCCATTAAGATGCTTTTGACACCTTGCTTACAGTTTATCATTTTATTGTGTTGTGTTTATGGGTGAACTGTCCCTTTAAATCAGGTCCTGCTCATCTCAGTGGCACACAACCCCAAGTCACATCCTCCCACTGCTGCAGGACTTGTCAAAATGTTCTGCTGCCGAACTCTCTGACCTTCCCCACAGCCAACATGGGACCTGTTCTCTGCGACCATCTGAGCGTCTGTTCTGTTGTGCCTCTCCCATGTCGTCTCTCATTCATTCTTTGTCTCCTTGTCCCTCTCCTCCATCTGAAGTGGGAACTTCCCACTTCTGACTTCCTCTTTCACTCCTTTCTCATCTGTTTTTAGTAAGTGACTCTCATTTCTATACTACGTGTTCATGTCTTCTTCACCCTCACTCTCTCTCTTTGCACATCTATTATTTAAACATCAATAATGGGGCTTGTTGTTGTTGCCAGCCTGATGCTGCTGTTGCTGCCCTGCTGGGCTGTATCCTCATTCATCGGCTGCTTCCTGCTTTATAAATCACGCCAAACTCCTAACAGCATCTGCATCCTCCCGTGTCCAACCTTTGCTCTCGGTGTCTGCACCAAATGGCACCGATTACTTACTACCCTCTCAGATGCCTTGTATTTCCTGTTCACTTCTCACTAGTGTGTTGTAACAATGAACACACAGTTACATCAAACATGAGTTTGTAGTTGGCAACTTTGCATGATGATGGCACCACTTGGCAGTTTAAGTGATCTTGTGCTTATTTATTTAATTCTTTTCAAGCAATTGTATTTGCTTTACTGAGTAAAATCTTTTAGCTTTGCACCAAAGATACAAAGAAGTGAAACTGACTATTGAGACATGTGGAAAAAATGTATGGAATTATTTTCTCTGATGACATAACCAGTATGTAAAGGTTGAGAACCTGCAGGGGTGGTACTCAATCTAACCTTTTCTCTTTGCTGCTCAGTTGAAAGACTGCTGCATGATAAATACATTTCTATCTTGAGATCCCTTCTTCTTTCAGCTATGCTTTTAAGATTTCCCACCATAATTATTTTCTAACCAGATAATCTTTTGCAAAAACCCCCCAAAACAAGACAAACAAACAAAGAAAAGAAGAACCCAGTCAGTTTTATCCTTTGCTTATAGGAGGATTTATGCTCAACACAAACAATTAAGTAGAAATAATTTTAATAATTCCCCCCATAAGCAGCAGACTTTTCTGGCGGAGAGGAGCAGATCCAAACTCAGGTTGACCCAGACTGCTGCCTCTGCTTCTCTCAGCAATCAATAGGCCTTGTTTAACATTGGCATAATCAGTTTGTGTGGGCCCATGCTACGCTGAATAGTAATGAGGCTATGGAGGTTTTTCTAGAGGAGTCTTCCAAAGGAATGATGGACTCAGTCCTACGGTACAAAGGGCAAGGTAGGGCAGGCCAGACAGATAGGACAGGTAGACAGACGAAACATGTAGCATGTCTAGCATATTAGTGCCACTCTTAACCTGCAGCATCCATGGAAACACAGACCAAAGTGCATGTACATATACTGTAATTACAGGAAACTGTATACAAAGGTGGAACCACTTAAGTTAAGGTTGGTTTTCGGATTCAAAAGTCGTTTTTACACAGAGGTTAAGCAATAGCGCCGCAACGAAGACCCTATTTGTGTTTTAAGTAGTGTGCCAGCTTTAAAGAGATATGACATATAACACGCCATCATCAGCGTCTAGTGTGATATCTTACACACATGCTGCACAGTGCTTTCTAAACGGAATGGTTTATTTCGTCCTCAGCTGCGGGTGTAAGGAGCTCCCGGACCTAGTGCTGTCTCATAATTTTAAGTCATTTTGTGGGTAGCAGACATAATACAATGACAGAATTCCACCGATTCGGCTCGGTTACAACCCCCCTCCTGCCATCTCAGACTCAGAGCAACAATGACCTCCGATTATGCTTCTGTAATTTTTAGACAGAAGAGAAGAGCGGAATAAAGGCGCACCAGTACCGCCTTAAACAGGCTGTGTTAGAGGGGTTCAAGGTGATTTGAAAGATAAAAGAAATAATGAACAAAAAGAAATCTTTGCACTACTTCACTGATCTCTTGTTCACTATTGTCAGACTTAAAAGCTGCTATGTTTGATTCAAGCTACAGTGACTGGCCTGCCATTCATCATTGGAACAGATAGGACAGATAGCTACATTAAACTGCTGAACCTCTATTGAGCGGAATAAGGAGATTAATTATTCTTCAGTAAAGTCTATTGACCTTATTTCTCAGTGCTGTGGCTTCATGCCCAGGCAGTATTACGAGACTTATTAGGAACTGAGCGCCTTGAAGCTTTACACTTTTTTTTCCAGAAGGGGGCATGGTCAGATGTCAGACTGAGGCATTAAGATTACGCCTCAAGTAATAACCACACTGATTTTAATTTGACAATGAAATAAAGTGATTGTTGGCGTTTAGTTGGAGGAATAATTAGGGCAAAATTGATCTAGATAGTATGTTCACATCAAGCCAATAAGTGATTTAATATGGTTCGTAATGGTTGGAGAGACTTTAATCAAACTGACCAGTTCCATGTTCCATTCTGTCATAGTCCCTTTGAGACAATAAATGTATAGATATATGAGTTTGGTCATTTGAAGGAGTTGTGTTTTATTCCAGCCAGCAAAGATTGGTTTGCCAAAGTTGAAGGGGGAGCAACTGTTGTGACAGATCAAGCTAAAGCCTACAGGCTACAGTAGCTATCAGGATGGTGGAGCCTATGGCATAAAAAGCTTTTTCACAATGTTTGTGTCATTACGTTCACAGGCAGATGGGGGAGACAAAAGTTCCACACTGCGGGTTTTAATAAAAAGGAATCATGCCACCCAGATATTTCACATGTGCCATCATTAAAAAAAGAAGAAGAAAAGAATACTGTTTTCTAATCTTGGGAAAACACATTTCTCCACAGGTGTTCACTACTTGAGAGAAACAATAACTTGCAAACTGTCTTAATACCATTGGCTCATAGAATGGCTATTGCAGACCAGTAGAATTGGCTACTGTGACACAGAGGATGATGCTTAAATACTTTCAGGGACCACCATGATAACCTTAGTTGCATACTGTGTCATCAAGAAGTTGAACAAACAAGTCAATTAAGCAAAGCGAAGCAGTTTTTCCTGTGTTGCAATAGACCAAAGTTAGATTAAAAAGTAAAAACCACAAAGCACTGTTTTCAGCAACTTTATAATATTTGTATTATTTGAAAAATGCTGAGGCGAACAGGTTTATCTTAAGCTTTCGATCATAAAATCCACTTTGAACAGTAATTCTCTGCATTATCAGATCAGTGGAAGGAAATTGGAAACACCATTAAAGACTATTAAATAGTTGCACCTTGGCTCCCCTGGTACTGGAAAATGTTGACAAAACATTTTTTTTTTTTTGACTAAGAGGATAACCTCTGCCAGGTGATGTAATGCCACAGCCTCTTCACATCAGCCTTAACAGATTTACTCTGACCCTGAGCCCACAGACGGACTCACCAAACTCACAGGGTGTCAAGGAGATGGGGAATTGGGGGGGGGAGGGAGAGAGAGAGAGGCACCAATATGGAGAGAGAGTGCTTTTAGCATGCAGAGGGAGGTCTAGGATATCATATGCACAGGAAGTAGGGGTGATAAAGATCGATATGGGTTGCATTAGCCAAGGCCTTGCCCAACTCACCTCCCATAAGTCATGAATTTTATTCAACCTTAAAAAAAAATATCTGTCCATCTCTAATATAAGGTTCCTTTGTAAGTCTAGAAATATGAAAAACACAATCACATATTCTCTAGGCACATAATGCAACATTGTTGCTTGTGAGCATGTCATAAAGCACCGTAAGCTGTTGTGCAAAGCAATATTTGTAGTGCATTAGAAAAATGGAGGACTCATAAAGCATTGATTTTGTTTGCATTTTTGTCCTTCATTCACCTCGCACATATGCACATGCACATATCCTCAATTTTCAAGATAACACCAATTCCAATACTAGTTAGGCATAGACAAAGGTCACTGATGAGCACTCTTGGCTAATGGCTCGCTTAGTGGCTCGCTTAGTTGTTTACCAGGCATAACCTTTTGGTGTTGAACAGGGGGAAAAAGCAGTGCTATTTGATTGTTTCAGTGGCTCAAAACAACCGGTTTTGTGTCCTGAGTGGCGTAATTACTGTCAGTTAGCCATGATGGGCTGAAATTTCAGAGTGAAAAGCCCACTCAGGCCTTGGATGCATTAACATGCATTGCTGGTCAACATTACTGAGCTAAATGGACCCAAAGTGAGGCGGCTCATGTAAAGATGCACTCTATTCACAAACACACACACACTCATTATCTGGACTATCATGCATGTGACTGGTATCCTTGCTGGTATTTCACTCTAAGCTACTGTTTAACACCTACAAATGCATAAACACACACACACACACACACACACACACACACACACACACACACACACACACACACACAGGCCTCCATACTTTGTTGTTACCCACATGCACACAATACATGTGTGCAAACACATAAATTACTCCCCCTCACTAAATATATGCAGACTCCACCCACCAGATTTCTGTCAGTCAAGAACTGCTACCCCCACCCATACACATAAACACACACACACACACACACACACACACACACACACTGCTGATATATAAACCATCTATCCCCCACCACCCAATTTCCCTTGCTCTCATTATCTCTCTGCTATTGATCCATATATCGCCTCCTCTGCCTGCATAGCCACAGAGCCTTTACTGGATAATTTCCAAGGGTATTTATAAACACAAGCTGGGGTGTATAGGTGATTGTTCTGTGGGTGTTTGTGAGTATGTGTGAACAAGAGAGAGAGTATGTCGGCGAAACAGGCATTGTGCGTCTTGAAACACATGAAAACCAATGTGGCCAGGCAGGAGGAGGATGTTGCCGATAAATTATTACGTATTTAATATGCAAAATGAACAAACACAAACAAGACAATGATCAACTGACCTCTAAAGCAAGTAATTCTTTGTGTCCTTTGTATATGCCTCGAAAAACATGTGAGCTTGTCATAATTTTAGTTGCTTTCGACTGTTATTACAACCACATTTCAGTGTTCATACTTTCACAGCGAATAATCATTAACCCTTTCATTCATTCACACCAAAAGCAGCCGAATGGTAATGAATTCAGCATTAGGGCTAGGATGGCGGGCAAACAAAGTTAATTTCCTTTCATGCTTGGTACCATAATTGAAGTCAACTCTGTCTGGATTGAGGTGAGTGGGTCAGCGGAGTGGGTCAGCGGAGTGGAACGCGATCCAACATTCAACAGAAACGCCACAGGAGAACCACAGGGCGGGGCTGCCCCTCCACCTGACCCCTGGGTCAACCTGTAGGGGTGCCAGGGACGCGCTACATGTGTGTGTGTGTGTTTGTGTTTTTGAAGTATTGTGGGTTGGGCGGCTGGGCAGGAAGCATCTGTTAACAGAGGGGAGCCAGGAGATACTGAGGCGTGTGTGTGTGTGTGTGTGTGTGTTCGTTTGTGTGTGCAGGCATGCATGCATGTGTCAGTATTAAAGCCAAGTGTTTAGCCCTCCCTCTTGCATCCGGCAGACCTGGCCTTGGCCCGCCTTCCTCAGGGGCTCAGACAGAGATGGCTTGCAGCTTCCTGTAAAACACACACACACACTCACACACAAAACAACAGAACGAGTTGATAGTGAACACAATATACAGTTGCAGCAACTTTTTTCACATATCTGCTCAGCCATTGCTGTAGATATTGCTGCAATTCCACTGATTAACATGAAATCAACCCCATCAAAATCACATCATAGCACCAGATTGTATTTATACTGTTCTCCTCCATAAAGAAGTTTAATAAAAAAGGAGGGGTTGCACAATATAGAGCAGGTAGCAGAAACAGAGATGAATGAGGGAGAGGGGAGGTTGATGGTAAAGAGAGGGCTGGAATAGCAGAATGAGTACCCTATTCTCACCCATCTTTATCTCCACCTGGTGGAAAGAAGGGTGAGAGCTGCTGCAACAGACAATCCATTGACAATCAGACACGTTCACTTGTTCAATGGTAGACTCTTACCCAGTGCTGATGAGCTTAACTTCCTCAAACATTTTGAACTACAAGTAAGTTGAGATTTGATGCTCTCTTCATTCCCATTGAACATTTCCTCACCCGGCTGAGGGGAGGTGAGCAGATGGGCTGCAACAAGTTGATTATTCCTTTCAGAGATATATAATGCTGCCACACACACACACACACACACACACACACACACACACACACACACACACACACACACACACACACACACACACACACACACACACACACACACACACACACACACACACATTCTCTCAAGGAGCCAACTGTAGGCAGTTTCCACTAATGCCTGCTTGTAATGCCCTCAGTCCTCCGCAGAGGAGTACTTGACTCCACAGGGTTGCTGACCCATGCTAATGACCTTGTTCATCAGAAAACTGAATGAAGAAAATCCAGACTGGCACAGCTTATTCTGACAAAAGGAAGTGGGACTGAGACATTATGTTTTGGGTTGATTTTATATGAATAAGTCAAGTACTGTACTTAGTTCTTATGGAATTCCTTGCAGGGTTTCTTTGACAACAGTTACACAGCAAGGAATCTGGTACTTGTGACATGTTTTGGGATCAGACTTTCACTTGTCTTGTGACTTTAGACTTGACAAAAACAAAGCAAGTTTGAAACTTAACATTTGATCTTTGTACCAATGACTCCATTTCTATTTCACCACCCATTGCACAAGCATGAAGGAAAGGTGCATCTGGCGGTGTATATATAACAGCAGAGAAAAGGGTAATGACTTGTTCAGGCCTTGAAGCAAAACGTTTAGGTCTTGGACTTTACATGGAGCTGATTGTCTGTTTTCATTTGGTTTAGAGACTGTAAAATAATAACTTTTTCCCGTCCATGCTGATTTTATTCTGTGGAAAAATATACATTGAAGTTCTGCGGGTGGATTCAGGATACTGATCCAGTGTTTGAGGGTTTCCCCCTGGTATTATAGTATTGTATCCAGGGGTTTTAGAATGTGTGGATGAATCATTTAACATGGAATGAAGCCAAATAATCACCAAAAATGCAGACACACTGTCTTTTTCTTCTTCCTCTTTCCTTCCATTTATATTTACTGTGTTTAGCCTTCCTCTCTCATCTCCCCGTGTGTCTCCCTCACTTTGATCACTCTCAGACAACTGGGGCAAAAGTCACGAGGCTTTGGCGGTGTTGGTGACGGTGCCATTCAGCATCCCGTCCGTCACAATACTGGCTTGACAAAATGTGGATACTGCCAACTAATGGCTGTTTATCCACTGTAGAACCTTGCCAGCCACTCTCTATCCAGGCTAAACTCTTGCCAACCTATAATTGTTGAACCCTTGACCTCACATAGCCACGCCTGCCAAATCACAGGATGCAGTTTTTGTTTCTACAACTAAAACTAAAATTAGTTTCCGATAGGTTTGTAGTCAGGGTGTTGCAGTGCCCCACATTATTACGAAAAAAAGCTGCCGCACTTTCAGCTTCCAACCATTAGTGTCTCATTTTCTGTTCCAAAACCTTTATTGAACATGTGTTACGTATAAAAGTGCAGACAAAATTCATTTGGAAAAATTCATTCTTGCACAAATCACTGATTTCAATCAGATTTTGAGAGTATTTGGCTGCATAAGTTTCATTTTCTGCATACCGGATCAGCCATACTGAAAGCCTCTCTAAAACACTTTGCTGTTTTCTCAAACAGTATCTCTTGTCTCTTTCCACATTCAGATGAGTTTGACATGTCATACACTCGCAGATAAAACTTCATCTACCTCCAGTGATTTAGACTTTAAATGAGAAAGACGAAAGAAGAATTGCCAAAAATCAAAGCAGCCTAACCGGAGACATTGTGAGTTTTGGCCTGAAACACTGAAATGTAAAGCAACAGCAGCACGCACTTGATTTTGGTCAAGATGTTCGCTGCAGCTGAGATCCACATTTTAGGTCTGCGTCTGTCTCTCTCTCTCCTCCCCCCTCATTCCCCCCCTCTCTCTGGCATGTCTGCTTTTACAGTTGTCACCTTTAATTCCAGCTTCAATTCATTACACCCCCCTCCCTCTCTCTCTCTCTCTCTCTCTCTCTTTGAGAGGCAAAGAGACAGCAAGTCACGCTGCCATGGTACCGGAGATATGTCTGTCTAGACTGAGGTAGAATTGGATTCTTGGGAGAATATTTGAGACTTGTTATCTTCATCTGTACACTCATCCTCTTTAATTGTCTCTGTCGGACACACACACGTACTCAATCTAGTTTCAACCATTACACTCCTCCTCTCACTGTTTCTTCTGACTCTCTTTCGACTCTGTCTCTCCCTCTGTTTTCTCCCCATCTCCATCCGTCTCCCTGCCCTGTATCTTAATCTAGCCGTCTGTGGACTTGCCAGCGGCAGAGAGAAGCACGAATGTGTGCTGAGCCTATTCAATAGCCTCACTATATGTTTTACTGAATGGAGCCCATAGATGCGTTCGCTTCAGGTAACTTGGACTCCATCTTTTGCGTGTGTATGGTTTTGTCGGTTGGCATAATTTTGTGTTGCGTTTTTTTTTAATTTTTGGTTGTGTTGTTGTAGCCATTCCTTCGTACATAGATTGTGGTTCCTGACAACGTCCCTTCTTCTGACTTTAGACAAAGCCAACAGTGGCCTTGATTGATCAAAGCTGTGTGTGTGTGTGTGTGTGTGTGTGTGTGTGTGTGTGTGTGTGTGTGTGTGTGTGTGTGTGTGTGTGTGTGTGTGTGTGTGTGTGTGTGTGTGTGTGTGTGTGTGTGTGTGTGTGTGTGTGTGTGTGTGTGTGTGTGTGTGTGTGTGTGTGTGTGTGTGTGTGTGTGTGTGTGAGAGAGAGAGAGAGAGAGTGTGTGCCCCGTTCCAGACATCAGACCCAATGTTCTCACCTGCCCACTGTAATGAAGCTACTCGAAGTCTTTTCGCTTCCCCTCGCTGCCTTTGATGCACAAATGCATACATGAGCAGAGAGCGGAGTCGTGAATGAAGCAGTGGATTCAGAAGCTGGGTGTTACTTCAGGAGTAAACGTAACTCATCTGTGCCGTCAGACTGTAGCTGCAGGTGAACTGCTGCCGTTAAAGATGCGGATGCTGGTGTAGCAACCGGTTCACAGTTTTACTGAACACATGATGACAGACGCTGTAAGGGTGGACGTACTGTAAGCTCTTGTAAATGAAAAACATGCAAGCGCCTTTAAGTATCGTCTGCGTTTAAGCACCAAAATTACATCCAAAAAAAAAATAAAACACAAGTATCCAAAAAAAAAAAGAGTCTCATTTTGATTAATTTCACTGCTGTGTGACGTTTGTGTTGCATGGCTTATACAGTACCACGCATGTCAAGGATGTACGTCTATGGTCATGTCAGATACCTGACCAGTGACCTCATTGTCCATTTCTTGGTTGCCTTGCTTGTATTTTCTCGGCTGTGGGGTAGCATTTAGCTGCTCCATACATCTTAGCAAGTTCTAATACAGAATGTAATTCTTATTCTCAACAACTTGTGCACATTTTCAGTCATGAAAACACTTTTTTTGGGGGGGGGGGGGGTATATTTATGATATATGAATGCATGTTGAACAGCACTAGCCCTTTTGTGTCAGTCTTTAGCGCCATCTTAATCCATTGTGAATTTAATGAGAGATCATTGGATGTTACTGAGAAAATAGTTTTATTTGTGTGGTTCAAGTCTAACCAGGATGGTTCAAATTATCTCAGCCACATGACAAATTAAGTATAGGGCAGTTCTTGCAGAAGCCCCAGCTGTCACTGATATGGGTTTTAGTGTCTAATTGGAGTTATGAACATAGAGACACGTGAATAAACCCCTCCCTAGCATCCATAAACCATCTCTAGAAGCAAAATGAGGAGCCTTAAATTTGAACCTCTGCAAAGATGCTTTATTACCCCCAGATTTATCTGTCATTTAGTCTTCTCTCTATCAAAGATAACAACTTTGTCTTTAAGTATTCTTTGACCTTTGTTGGTGTCATTGTTTGTTGAACCCAATTTTGTTATCATCCTATCAGGATTCATCAGCCCAATCACACTGTATTTAGCTAAGACATTTGTTCCTTTTATTATTCATCTTAATGTTCTCCTGCTTCCGTTCCACTTTGTCTCGTCCTGTGTGTTGATTTCTACATCTTTGTCTTGCTCCTCTGTTGTTCACCAGAGGTCCCAGGTGTGTCCTGCCATTTAGTCATTAAATGGCATCCCAACAAAGCCGGCACTAAACAATGATCAGTCAGACATTTATTATTGAATAATTCATGTAAAAATGAATTAAAGGTAAACCCACAGCACAGTTTCAAAACTGGACAGATTCAGCTTTTACGACTCCTTCCTTCTATCTAGGTGTTATAATGGTTTAGCCCCTTCTGGGACTCTTAACCAGTCAAGACCAGGCATCAACTATTAACATATTGATTAGAGTCGGGTGCAATAAGTGAAACAGAGTTGGGTTTTATCAAAGAAGGAAAATACAGACAACACACTAATATGTATTTTCGGTTTGTTAAGCTTTCAGGTCCACAGAAAGACAAATGACATCATTAAAAAATGTAGAGTGCCCATTTGTATATCACGTAATCTGTGCTTCTCCATAATGGATAGATGGGTGGAAGGCAGAATCCTTATTATCCTTATCTTGTTAGCTTGTTAATCTCGGAAGAGACCGTGAAAATGCACACATGAGAAATCATGTCAAGTATATCCTTTTATTAAAACTAGTTTGTATTCAGATATAGTCCACATATATGGAATTTATTGTCAATAAATGAACCAATACATCTACACACACACCATTGACACCAAATATTCTAAACATACAGAAATATTACTACAGTAATATTACAATAATACGGAAATGTCTTTATTGCCCAGTATTACCAGTGATGTTCTTTCTCCATGACATTAGCCAATAATACATTTTTATAAACCACCAAACTAGGAAGCAACTGGATGTTCTGACAGCTTCAGGCCCGTTCACTGCAGGTTTTCACTTTCTTTGGCTGCTGCGTCTCTCTTTGAATGAAATCCCTTCTTACCATTGTTATGACTGATGATGAGGTTCGTTTGTCTGAAGTTAATCAGACTTTGTAAGGGACTGGCGATGTGGAAGCTTCGTCTGTTTGACTGCGACATAACCGTTTGAACCAGCTTGATCCTCCCATCATTGTGCCCGTTCGTTGACATGATAGAATGTTACAGCTGAGGGAACATTGCACATTTATATTTAATCTCCCAGCTCTCATCCTTAATGCATGAGGAGCATGGGAGACCCCATAAAGCCACCCCCACCCCACGACTCTGCCTGTCGGTGGGGGAAAGACGAGGATTAGAGCAGGATTAAGTCTATGGTGTGAACAGGAGCCACGAGACCTCCACAATTATTCACTTCCCCTATCACTCCCTCACCCAACTCCCCCCTTCCAGCCTCTCCTCACTCGTGCACTTACACTAACACGTGAACTCCCCCGTCTGTCCTCGCCCTCTTTCAATTCCTGGCTCCTACAAAACACCTGTGAGGAGCTTTGTCTCTCATATTTACCCTTAATCTTATCTCTTAGTTCTTTAGTGGGACCCAGTACAATCTTATGATAACTACTTGACGTCTCTACTCGGATATGCTTCACGCCAAATTAAGTGACACAATCTAATATCTTTACATCATCCGTAATTTATGAGTTATCAACTAAAATATGATTTTCCACTATAGCAAATCCAAATCTATTTACTGTACATCTAAGACACTATGTTATCCTGAGCTGTAGGAATGAAATATAATGATAATGTACACCTTCCACATTCCACAGTATATGTAGTGCATATGTGTTGAAGTCACCATCTTTAATATTCATGACAACTGAGATGATGTCAGATTGAAAAATGTACACATTCACTCAGGGCTTTAGGTACATCTGCACATGTGAACACTTTTTGATCTTCAAATATAGTTTAGTAAGTCTCATTAAGTATGTCACATATTAAGAAAACATTCTGTTGAACTTCTTAAACTCCGCCCCTCAGTACCGTGTTTCCCTGTGGGTTTGGGGAAGAGGGGGGAGGGTTACGTCCTGATGAGGTCCTACAGTAAAAGAGGCCTATTAGAGGAGAGTACTAAAGGGGGCAGCACCCCCAGACCTAACATCTTTAATATTACATGTTCCATGGTTCCTCAGAGCCTCAGCCAGCTTCCACACTTCAGTTTGGCTTTGTGTGGCTTTGCATGTTTGCAAGCCATTTTGTTTGCTTTGTTGGTCTTTAACGTTCGGATAGGTGTTCATGTGCGTCTGATGGGACTATGGAGGAGGTGTGCTTTCGGTTTGTCCGTTGCCGCAGGAGGACCTCTTCTCTCACCCTTACGCTGCCCCGCTCTAAACTGGTAAGACAGGGAATGTTTGGCCTTTATCTACAGCAGAGGGAGCAGCAAGTACATCTGTCCACCTGCCTGGAAAATGGAGATGAAGCATGGCTGCCGCACAAGTATATGAAAGCAGAACCTCTCCAACCTGATGTTGATACATTTGGTAGTAAAACCTGGATGTGACCTTTGATTTTCCTGCTTTTAAACACTAGATAAAGATGCCTTGAGTGTTTGGACATGCAGAGTGTGTCCAGCTTTGCAGGGCATCTGAATCTTTCAACATTGCATCTCTAAGTCTGCCAAGAGGGTTATTTTTTGTAATGTCAGTCCCTCTGATGGTAGAGCTGTGACTTTCCGCTCCAAGTGGTTCATTAATTACTGGTGTAAATCAGTCTGTTAATGGAAATACTATCACACTAGGATGGGATCATTTGTTCACCATTACACAAACTGGGCATCAGTTGGTGCAAAGCCTCAGACAGACCATGGTCCATGGTCTAATGTACTCTTTTTATATCATTTTTCAACACAGGAGTAAAACTAGCCTCACAAAAGTCGTTTTTCCTAAACTACCTTTATTTAGACTGGACTTTTGATATAATTATCTTTGCAATAATTCAGTTCTGTGTGGTCAGTCTGTTCATATGTGTGCTTGCATGCTGCAGAGTTGTACGACAGTATCCTCACCAGTTCTGTTTCTCTGTGGCAGTGATAGTTTACAGTTTGGGTATTTGTGGAAACACTCAGAGGCTTTTCGGAGGTCATTATTCTAAATCGATGGGATTTTTTTTTAGAATGAGGTCCTAGTGATTCAGACTGTGGATTGTGCAAGCTTCACAAAAAGTGATAACAAAGTAGAAATGAAGGAATTTTGTTTGTGCTTTTCCCCATCATGCAAACTGGCTTCTTATCCTTCAGTAAACAAACTAACCACAGCGAAACAATTTGCTAAATGAATTTATTTTGTTTGTGGTCAGCTTGATGTACTTTGTTATTTAATTGTTGCAATGCTAACAGAGGCGTAGTTGCATGTGTGGTCATTTGTGTGTTTGTTTGGGTTAGAGTAGTTATATTTCTGTCTTTGGATATGGCTGTGTGTGTTTATGTATTTAGTGTGTACACATCACATATGCTGTCTGCATAAGACAAAATTTACTACTCTATTGTTTTGTGAAAAACAATATATTAATAATATAATATAATTATATATAATACATATATTATAAAATATGTGAAATATATAACACCAATCCCACCTTTAACCCTGTTCTGTACACAGACATCATAATTTAGTCTTCAGCTTCGTCTTCCTCATGTTGATTATTTATTTTCAAACAGTGCCAAACCGCTTTGGCTTTCAGGCTGAAGAAATGATCTTGTCTAGTGTGTGTGTGTGCGTCTGTGTGTGTGTGTTGATAAGCTAAGCTTGTATGTTGGCCTCTGCTGAACTCAGATCCTCTCCGTTTTCTCCTTTTTTTTCACGCTGTCGCTCTACCACTTCCTGTCTGTCTGAACAGCTTCCTGCAGACCTCAATAAGATGCACCTAACAGACCACGCCCACCAGCAGGTGATGCACATGCCTCCCAGCCAATCAGGGTGCAGCATCGCGAGCGATTCGGGGAGTAGCAGCCTATCAGATATTTACCAGGTTGGTACTTCTTGCCTTTTGAATTCAACCTGTTAGTTTCTTGTTCTTTTATAGACTGCATCAGTAACTGAGAAACCCATCTCCTGTTTGGGGAAAGTTTGGGGTTTATTAGAGTGATAAAAGATCATTTTTTCTTTCATTTTCTATATTTGTCCCCTTTGTTACACTTTTCAAGTTGATGTTTTATTATAAATCCATTGCCAAACATCAGTGTAATCTAAAAGAAGTATAATGTGTAATCATGTATAATCATGTAAAATCATGTGTCATCATCATTAGTTTCTTTAGACTACTTCCTGTCTCACAGTTTAGGTAAGGTTTGAATATCCTTTTGCTTTTACTGTCAATGAAAAAAATAAATATTTTGAAGCCACCATTATGACATTACATATAAAAATAATAGTGAAGCCTGATCAGCACAGAGACAAACCCTTGTCTCCTCCACCACCACACTGCTACAACATCTACTCTGTGTTTTACTAATGCTGGATTTTCCCCCAGCTCTTACTCTGTCAAGCTTGCATGCGCATGCAGGAAATGAACCTAACCTTTTAAGCTGGATCTATACCTGGGCTGCAGGTCTAGAAGCTGTAATGTCATACTTGTAGCTGAGTTTAAAATCCTCATTTTGCAAATATTCATCAGGTCTGCTGTCGTATGTAGTATGCAGTGATGGTGAAATACCGACAGTATGACATCCACTGTGCACAGGATTTTTCTCATGATATTCGATTTAAAGTTCCTAAAACAGGACTGTCAGAATGTGTGAGACTTGATCTCCACCAGGAGATTGTTCACACTAGCAAACGTTACATTTCCTCGCAGTCCTGCCAGTTTATGTCATTACATATCATTGTCATGACTCATTTATTGATAGCAATGGAAACATGTATACCATGTTGATTTAAATATAAATTCATGCTCTTTATTTGATCCTTGGGCTCTTTACTGAAGTTTGCTTTAACTCATCAAACTACAGTAGCATGCTTCATTCTATGGTTGCATTCATTGCAATCATCCAGCTTAATGCAAATAATTTAATGGTATTATTGCAGGACCAGAGGGTTTTAGACTTTACTCTATCCCTTTGTGTGAGCCTTACCTTTACTTGACATTTCTGAGCGTTCCGTATAGCCCAGTGTGACTTGAATGCACCTCTTGAGTCAAGGGTGTTTAAATGACAGCAAGTCAATACATACAAGGATACATGACAAGGCTGTCATCTCATGATTTTAATAACATAGGTCTCCTAATCTCACTTCTTTACACAGACTCTCATGATAAATCCACAAACCTTTCAGGTAAATTTGCCGTTCCTCATAAGATATGTGCCATATTCTTCATACATGTTAATGTATATGTGTATTGTTTGGAAAGAGCTCCATTTGACACCAACTTGTTAGCATTGTTAGCATTCATCAGTGCAACTGGCAAGGTCCATTTGCTACAAACTAATGGGGTAGTTACTTAATCAGCTGGTATGATCAATGGGCACTGCTGGCCACAAAACTAATGAGTAGGTTTTGGTAAGGAATGTTAATGATCCTAATATCCACATTTTTTTACATGCCAATGTATATATTTTAATTTGATCACATTTTAACAAGTCTTGGGGGAGAATTGTCAACCACAAGTCAAGTGCAGGTACTTTTCCCAGCCACATTGCCAAGCTAATTTGGAGGACTCGGTATTCAAAATGCATCTTATTATCTTATATAATTCACGCAGATTCCAAACAAAATACCGAAACAAAACTTAGAACAATGAGAAAGTAATGTGTAAAGTAATGTGATAAAGATCCAAAAATGCAAAACTGCGACATTAGGGAATATATGCTACATGCACTGTTTCAAATTACATTAGGGCTGCACCACAAAAGTAGCCTTGCAATAATCAGGGAATGCATTAGTCACAAAATCACCCGTGCTTTCAATAGAAAACCAGATACTGAAATGACTTCATTCAGATATTTGAACCTCCTTATTAACCACAGCCAGTCCTCTCTCCTCAGCACGTCTCTGAAGCATTTTCTAGATTGATAGAAGTCAGTTGACCCCGGGTCAGACGTTTAACACCTGAGACCTGATCTCTTCATCCTGAGATTAGATATTAATTGCACAGGTCTGAACCCATCAGCTTGTCGCTGACCCAGCTCTGTGTTTGTTTACAGCTGTCTTAGAGTGCTGACCCTCCAGTCATCTGCCATCAGTTGTCAATGCAACAGTGTCAATGTTTTTTGTTATGGCCTTCTCCCTGTGATTCTTTTTTCCCCCACTCACTGTCTCTTCAAGCCCTTTTACATGCAAAATAAAAAAAAAAAAAATTTGTATTGCAGAGAAACATTCAGGATTAGCAGTTGTTGACATGTTGTTGTTTTTTTGAGTGTTTGAACGGCATCTCCATGCCTCTTTTTTCATATCAAATACACATCTGGTGCAGAGCAAGATAGAGCTCTGATTCAGTCCTCTGAATAGCTTGTCCAACCTAATTTATGAAAACAAGAGTGTTCCGGTGCCTGAACTCCAGTTGGACTGGAGAAACCTATAAAAATCTTTGGCCATGCACCAAATCTCCTAAGAACCCAATAGCGTGATTGCATTGTTGGTTAGGGATCCCAATCTTATAGTTTGTAGGGCTGGAAAGTAACTTCTCACCACCAGGTACACCTTATAATATCACAAACAAATGTCCTCCACTCTTCTAAACCAAAACCTACCAAAATGTAGGTATATTGGTCCTGATAAAATAAAGTCTTTTCTTCCACGATGCCCCTCAAAGAGAGTTATATAGACATTGTAACACATAAAAAACGTAATGAACTAAAATGAAGCAGAAAGAAACTCATCTTTCCCAGTAGCAGTCGAATATGATACAGTGATGACAATCAAACAAATAAAAAGGTACAAAGGAGCAACAAGCACAGTGATCAATTTGTGATGAATAATTTATCGTCGAACTAGTCTGTTTTTGTCACCATCAAAGCTATGATCGCCTTGTTCTCCTGTCAAACATAAAAAAAGTTATCATCATGGCATTAGTTCAGTGGGCCTGGCCAATAAGATATTTTTCATTTACAAAATGAGTAACATCTGTGTGAGTATGTTATTTTGTAGAATGAAGTTAATTAAGTAAAAATCTGATTCAGTTTTTGCAGACGATTCCATTTTCTTTTTATGCCTACCTGTAAGAGCTAACAGATGGTCTGCAGCATAGCCATGACCAATGAAGAGCTCTTGTCTACACCATTGGGTTGGTGGTTCAATTCCCACCCGACCTGAAAGTCCCTATGCCTCTTTAGGACCATAGCCTGCCAACCATCTGTCTGCCCTGCACAGGGGAAATGTGGTTGAATACTAATTATTACTGCTGGATCTAAATATTTGGCTGCTCACCTCCATTTTCTAGTCTGGGACTTATCTCATGGTGTGAGCTCAGGGTCTCCGGGACAGCTGCTCATTCTAAGGGTATTTTTCATGTTTGGTGTTGATGATGCATCACTGAAAAGAAAGAGGAAATGAATAGAGCTGTGAAGTAAGAGGAGGTAATGTGTAACTGACATGCTGTTTGTCAGATACTGAAAATATTGGAAGTATTCAATCAATAAATATGATAATTCTGGCATTGGCTCCTTTTTACATGACTAAAAATAGCTTTTGTACAACTTTGACTATGACGACTTGCTGTCCTTGTCTGCCCTGTCTCTCCCAGATCCCCATAACTATTTCATAGTTAATACTGTGCAGTAAATCTGATTATGATTATTTTTGGGAGCATGTTTTGCCTTTATTTGACAGGACAGCTGAAAGATTGTGACAGATAATGGGGAGAAAGAATTAGGGGGTAGACATGCGGCAGGACTTTTCATTAGCTTCTATCATAGACTTCTCCCTTGCTCCCTGTAACCAACCGCTGTCTTTGCCTCAGGCCACAGAGAGTGAGCTTGGAGATGTGGACCTGTCCGGACTTCCAGAGGCTGCTGTGGACAGTGAGGAAGAGGAGGAGGAAGACGAGGACCTGGAAAGAGCTTCAGACACTCTTCTTGGCCGAGACGTGGTTCGAGAGTGTCTGGAAAAAGACCCAGCCGATCGCAACGATGACGACATCGGTCAGTCTGACTCTTTGCTATCCTTCTATCAAACATGTCTTTACATTCACTTTAGAATTGCTTCAGATTGTTAATATTTCTTACTTGTCTATAATCAGTTTTACTCACACAGTCTGATCTTACGTGCCATACTTGAGGAGGACTGCCAGTTGCTATTTTTAGACTTCACATACACATAAGATGCAGCCCTTACAGTTTCCGTATGTCTTTCATTAAGCACAGACGAGATACTCAAATGTTCCTCAAAGGCCCCCCACCGCGATCTCTAAACACCACTGCCCTTCCGGTGTGTATTTTTAAGCAAGCAATCAGAGCCACAGCTTCATTACCAGGGCCCAGCGGGGTCCTGGTGGAGAAGGTGACCACATCAGAGAGTTGAGAGGAGATGTTACTGCCCGGCCTGCTGTGTGCCTGCTGGGAGTCTGGCCTTCTCATGGCATTCACCACTGACTGCTTATAACACTCAGCTCTGTTAAGGAAAGAAAGACTGTAGACACCAATGAAACATAATAAGAATATATAAGAATATATAATACAAATTTAAAAAAACTATATACAATATATATATATATATATATATATATGCAAGATTAGGTTTATTTGTAAAACTTCTTCTATCCTTTTCCTCATTAATTATTAGATTATTTTATCATATCATCGTATGAAGATGTAGCTTTGTTTTAAGGGGTCACGAGCTACCAAGGTCAGGAATCACTGTGACTGTTTAAGCCGAGGGGGTTTTTAAACGTCAAAGGAGAGACGGACAGACAGAGACGGTGAGGATTGAAGGAAATGAGTGAGACAAAAGCAGCAGGTGGAACTAAAGGGAGCCACTGAGACAGGCTGCATACACTGCAGGTTGTAGCTGCGTCACTCTGTTCTCAAACACTGCAGAGGAAGTTGATAGACAATCAGCAGGGAGGTAGCAATGTATGAACATCTTAAGCACGGATGCTCTGCACTGGAGCAGGCTGATGGTTGATAGCTGGATGTCAATTGATGACATTATTTAAGATGCACTGTGATACGTATGTTTATGTCATGATGTTTGATTTCTGAGTAGTCTTTACTTGCAGTATGTACCGTCCATTTAAAAGACCACATTAGAAATGCTGCTGTTAGTCAGCAAGTCAGTAATACAAGTTACATGCTCTTTACATGTCTCACAACAGCTGATGTTTTTTTTTTCCTTCTCTCTATTCAATTGCTTTCTTCTCTAGAGCAACTACTAGAGTTCATGCACCAGCTGCCTGCCTTTGCCAACATGACCATGTCTGTGCGCAGAGAGTTGTGCAGCGTCATGGTGTTTGAGGTGGTGGAGCAGGCTGCAACAGTCATACTGCACAACAAGCAGGAGGTATGAATGAGCTAATGAGCTTAATGCAAACCTGCAAACATAAGTGTATCACAGTTTCTGTAAAACGGCTTCATGACGACGTTGACGTTTTTTTTTTTTTACCAAAAGTAATATCACAAATATTTCTTATGCAGTAATTACAATTTTTATTTATTGGACTATTATAGGGTAATTATATCCAAAATATCTTTTGTTTTTGTGTCTGCTTCATTAATACGGTTACACTGATTTCCCTTGGCCCTTAAATTAATGCTTGTCTCTGTATTTAGTCAGATTCATTTACTTGCTGATTCTTAATTGTGTTGTTAATATAATTACATTTAAAGAAAAGTAACATTTGTCTTTCTGCAGTCTGAAAAACAGTAATGTAATCTTTTCCAAAATCGAAATACACTTGAGCATCACTAACATGCTAAAGGACTTACAATGGAAATGAATGAATGAAAGAAAAAGCGCCACATGCACACACACACACACACATATGTTGGGGTTTTGAAAGAGCACATACAAGTGTTGACATGTTTTTGTGTGTGCAGACACACACACACACATGTCCTCGCCATCCTCCAGTCTATCTAAAGCCAATTCACATACAGGAACTGGAATCCGCAAAGTCACTGCAGAGTAAAAGCCCCGTCAATCACCTGTTACACACTTAATTAATTAAGTTACATGCCTGAGAAACGGGAGCTCTGTCATGGCTGTTTGGCTGCACACAGCAGCATTAGAACCGACAGGGTGATAAATGAACCGCCAGATGCCAAGCTCCAGGAGGACAAAACCATCCACACACACACACTCTTATACACAGACAGGCAGTGCGCATGGCGTGGGTCTCTGCGCTTCCATACTGTCTGCGTCGAGTCTGCTTGATGGACGGGTCTCCTCCACTGGACTCTGTGTGGAAGGTCAATGAGCAGCACTCGACTTCTCTCTCAAATGAACAAATCTCTGCAGAGGGAGCAAAAAAGAGAGAGAGAGAAAAAGAGTCTCAAGTGAATTAGAAAGAGAGGTAAAGTAGAGTGAGCCAACAGGCTTCCATCAGGGCTGCATCCAGGACTGAAGCCTCCTAAAGTTTCTTAACTTGTCATTTTACTCGATAAAAACTTCCACCTTGGCAGGCATCCATAAATATTCATGATATAATTTCTTATGTTAGAGAACTATTACCTTTCTGCAACTGTTATGAGGATAGGCTTATGTTCAGTATGTATGTGGTTGATTACTGCCCCTCACCTGAGACACGAGGAGGGTGAGAGGCTGACAGGAAAGTGAAGCTGATCGGGATAGAAAGTGAGAACTGCAGAAAAGAATTGGAGGATCTGCTGGGTGAGAAACGGACTGAAACGGTAATGAGGAGGAAATATCAGTTTTAGTTGTCGAGGCAGCCCAGAGCTCATTCACCTTCCCTCCATCTGCTCACACTGAGGATGAGTGACTTGTTATATTATGCCTGCTAGCATTTCCTTTTTCAAACGCCACCGCTGGAGACACAATACCCTTCAGCGCCACACTCATACCTCAAACAATGTACATTCTACTCACAATATATTAAATGTCAGCTACTGATCTATCACCATCTTGTCATTCCTGTGCAGTGGTGCTGTGATATCCAATGTGCCCTTTGAAATAATCATGATTTAAGATAAAATGATGTTAATGATGAGTCTTAAAGACTGAAACTGTGTTTTCATTTGCAGATCCACGGTCAAACCATTATATATCTGAGAGCAGTTTGAACACTACTAGATATTAAGTACACATGGATGTACAGTATATTTATATAGCTGTGTCTGCATAAATGTTTTAAGTATTGCATGTTTGATGTCTGCAGCTGGACCTCTGGTATGTTATCCTGAATGGGGCGGTGGAGATCAGCCATCCAGAGGGAAGGGTGGAGAGTCTTTGCATGGGCAACAGTTTTGGCATCTCACCCTCACTGGACAAGCAGTACATGAATGGAGAAGTTCGCACCAAGGGCGACGACTGCCAGGTAAAATGATGATATTTAATTATCGTTGAGCTGCTGCTACAAGGAGTTGATCAACATTTACATCCTCAATGTGATTGGTTACAAAAGAATTGTGTGATAGTATTTTCAGCTTTAAGCATATCTTTGCTTGTACACGGCAGATGAAAACAAGTTTTTGTCGAGATGCGGCTAATAGTTTATTTATTAAACAAGAGTACAACAGTCATGCATTGATAACGGCAAGTAATAACCATGTCTTACAAGATCACCAAAAAATGTTCTGTCAATGTTTTTGCAGTTATTTGCAGTCTTTTTGAGTTAATTTGTCAGATGTGAAAGCTGTCATTCTTCTTTAATCTTCCACTAATTGACTCACTTTGCTAAATCTGCGTCACAGTGCAAGAATTGCAAAGTTAAGTCTTTGTTTTTCTTAGTTTTCTCTTTCTCTTTGCAACCACAACTAAAAATGGCACATGGGAACTCCTTCCTTTTATTTATTACACAAGTTCACATTTGTTAAATCACCTTAGCTTTCATTTACCTTTAAAACACATATTCCTGATTTTCATGGAGTGGTGTATTTGTCATGCACTTTTCTCACAGAAAGCCAGTCTTGATATAGAGCTGGGATCTGGTGTTACCAAGTTCACACTGGTAAAATAAGCTCAGCATGTACTTGCGGTAACCTTTATTCACACTCTCCAGTTACTCAACGGCACACATCATTTCCTGTCTTCAGTACAGAGGAAGGACCTATTGAGCCAAATGCAGAAATGAATGAATTGGTCAAGGGAAGAGCAGCAAGTGACAATCCTTTAGGGCAGGGTAGGGTTAGAAAAGGCTAGTTGAGAGGATTTTGACCACCGTAGGCACTTCTACTGAGTCTTATTTAATGGAGTTTAGTTTAGAAAGAGACTTAGCGTTGTTGGATCTTCCTTCATTCATCCATCCCTCCCATGTCGCTCTCTTCCTCTGTGCTGTTGTTTGAGTACCCGACCGTGGTGCGGAGCAGCGTCTTGCTGTACTACCAGTTCACCTGCTTTCCCCATGTCATCCTCGACCAGTTTGTCTGCATCGCCCAGGAGGACTACTGGCGCATCCTCAACCACGTGGAGAAGAACACACATAAAGTGGAGGAGGAGGGGGAGATTGTGATGGTGAAGGAGCACCGCGAGCTTGACCGTAGCGGGACCAGGAAGGGACACATCGTCATCAAGGTTAGTGATTATAAATGTTGTATTGGGAGATTTTAAGCAAGCAGAGTTCGACCAGGGTTTGAGAAAGCATTTTGATGTTGTGAAGTGTTCTCTGAAACTCTCCTGGTCCCAAAGATTCTGCTCCGTATGCGAACCTCTCCTCTCACAAAGACCAACAATGTAACATATCATTTTTTATCTCGACAAAATGCAAATCCACTACGGATTGAAAAGTACGGATGCTATGCTACGATTACTAGGGGTTAGTTAGATTTGTTAGTTTGTTGATTGACTCATATAGAAATATATTCAGCCTTGTTCAGGGACATGTAGTCAAGATGAGACAGGGAAGATTTCATTTCCAAGATAAAGCTTATCTATAAGAGCTTGTTTAAACTCCCCCTAAGCCTGCCTTAACATGAAAATCCAGTTATCACCTCTTTCTTTTTTCCATTATTATGTACTAAATACACAAAAAAGCCTTGAATTGATCATATATCGACCATACCTTTACATTCAGTATCTTGCAAAAACATCAATACAGCTGCTCGGTGTTCTTTGTCGATTGTTTATGGGCACCGTCACCACCATTACCGTTTGCTGGAGCATTTTCTTGTACGCTACACTGCACAGGTCTCCAAGGCCTTTTGATCCTTCTGAGCCTCCAGAGACAAGCAGGTATTGATCAGATAATGGGCCTGAATGATTGTCTTGGCCACCACTCAGAGCGAGGCTCCCAAAACCCATCCTGTGGAGATGAGTCAATTTGCAAGCGTTAGCATTTCCGCTTCTGTTTTTTCGCTTTGTCCTGTTTGTGTCGGACTAAAGCGAATGTCTTTATAGTTTCTGTTCCCTGTCAAATGAATCATTTCCCCCAGAAACCTGCGCTCTCATAACATAACAAACACTCTGAAACCAAGTTTATGTGTCTCAGACATTGTATCCTCCTTATAAATACAAATGAAAAGTGAAACCTTTTGTCCAAAATAATACATACGGATTTTGCCTTTTTAACGCTCTTTTAAAAGAGCATTGTATGTGTGTGTGTGTGTGTGTATGTGCGCGTGCGTGCGTGTGTTTATGTGCATGTTTATGTTTTATTGATGGGTTACTGACAGCTCAGTTCAATAGCTGCATCTATAAAGTTTATGTCCTTGTCACTTTTATGATTAATGCTGAAGTATTCAGACTGGTGTGTAGTGTACACATGCACTTTTGTTTCTGCTTTCTCCAGTGTGTGAGTGTGTGTTTACTCGTGTCTGTGCCTCTGCATGTGCACGCTTTTGTATGCATATCTTGTGTTAGAGTGTTTATATCGATTATATGTGCCCTTGTGTCATTTCAGCAGTCTTACATGTGTATGCATGAGAATGCGCCGTATGTTTTTCCCTGTGTATCCTTAAGTGTTTGTGTATTTTATTATTTTTTCTTCCAGGGAACACCAGAGCGCCTAATCATGCACCTGGTGGAAGAACCGTCGGTGGTGGACCCCACCTACATTGAAGACTTCCTGCTGACCTACAGGACCTTCCTGTCAAACCCCATGGAGGTCGGACAGAAACTGTTGGAGTGGTTCCAGGTGGACAGCCTCCGGGACACGGTGAGTTTGTGGGGGTGTGGTCGGCTGGTTATGGTGGTTTCAGGTATGAGTGTCTGGATGAGTAATTAAGCAAAAGTTTTGGAAGTTCGGACCAGCAAAATTAGCATGTTTGTCTGTACTTTGGAGTTTGGGTATTTTGTAAAGAAAAGGTAAAGTCAGTTGGCATTGGAATGTAAGTAAGTTGTGCATGGCAGTAGTGTAGAGTATACTTATCCAATATAAATGATGGTCCTTATGCTCCTATCAGCACTCCTAGTGTTTGGTATTCATACATGTGTTGTACTGCCCACATACTGATCAATACAATTTCAGCCAGCTCAGCTGTCCTTGAGCCCAGCAGCGATTTGTTCACACCTGACACTCCCATTGTCTATAAACACTTTAACCTAAGATTAGTCCTGTACTGTCAATAGTCTTTATGTGGTTGTCATCCAGGCTTATAAACTTCAGCTCCGTTAAACAGGATTTAACCCTTTGCAGGACAAAATAGGCAGAAAGCAACCAAATGCGTAAAGAGAGGAGGAGAGATGGTACGAGAAATGAGAGAGTAGAAAGTGGCCATTGATTTATGCTGTGAGGTGATTTATTTGTTGCTGCTCTGACATTTTGCAAAGGTCGGAATAATGTTACCACGAGTGTAAATTTTCAGAATTGTTTCCAAATGCTGTTGGAGAAAATTAAGCAGTCAACCAGTGGTCAAAGCTTTTACACAGCCACACACATTGGCTTTCATATAACCTCCCTGCTGTCTCCAGCGTATTGCTAGATTTTTTTTAATGAACATAAAGACATATGCATGTATAAATGGAGAGAACAAAAAAAGGAAGTCTGACCATTGGGGCTACATTTGTGAAGAGTAACGTTTTGCAGCAATAACTGAAAATGGGCAGTTTTTGACAGCATGGTAACAGTGAGTAAGAAAGATGTGCTTTGTGATTTAAAATGCACATGTAGTCAAGCATTTAGCCTGCTAAAGTGTCCTTGAGGTGCCTACCAGGTCCAGAGGTCTTGCATAGTACTTAAGTGTGACCTCTGACCCAACGCCTACGATGTTAGCATTCTGCAAGAAGGAGCAACAAATATCTTATCAAAGCCGTTCGTACTCACATTCACAATGTGAGTACGAACGGTGAAAAAGAAGTGCACATTTTGTGTCTCAACTAAATAAAGCTGTAATTGTGTCTCTCAGGTAACAAGAATAGTGCTGCTGTGGGTCAACAACCACTTCAATGACTTTGAGGGTGACCCAGCCATGACACACTTCCTGGAGGACTTTGAGAAACGTCTAGAAACAACAGTAAGATGAAACATCAGTCCACATTTAGTTTTGACTTCAGTGCATTTTTTAGCATTTATTTAGTCACTTTTTACTCAGTTTAGTTAAAGAGTCCCCAAAAACATACATGCTGTCCATGTGATGTCAGAAAAGCAGATAAAATTATTATTATGATTATCATTATATTCTTATGTAAAAATCAGCTCAAAGCATTTGTATAATAATCACATTCATAAGCTGTTTATTTTGCATGTAAATATGCATTGCACACCATGGTAAACAAAAGCTAATTTAAATGCGTGACTGTTCAGGCTTATCATTTTCGCATTTCTCATTCCTTGTCAGAAAATGAAGGGTCATTTACGGCTGCTCAACATAGCATGTGCCGCCAAAGCTAAGTGGAGACAGATCACTCTGCAGAAGGCGTCCAGGGAGTCGCCACTCTACTTCAGCGTGCAGGGCGGCAGCGAACGAGGATTCGGCATCTTTGTTGAGTCTGTTGAAGTGGGGAGCAAAGCTGCAGAGGCTGGACTCAAACGGGGAGATCAGGTGAGAGGACGATACGATACCAATACGATATCAAATGGTACTACTAGATGTGACATATGGCTTTCTGTACTTTTTAAAGAATGACGTCAGCAGATATGTTGCAGGAACTATGGCTGTAAACAATGAGCCACAAAATAATCTTTAATATTTTACTTCTTTTTAAAAAAAAAGCATGTATATAATGCATTTTTTAGCATCAGTATGAGAATATTGCTACATCGCTATCCTATCAAGTAGTTGATTGCATTTGTGAGCATCCCTGGATGGGAATTATTCTTCAATTAGACAGTTGGAAAGAGAGCCACCGGAGCATCCAATCACATCTCAGGTGAATGTGGAATATAGAATACATGTGAAGTATAAAATGTGGACATTTCTTAACTAAATTACAGGATACAAGATGCAGAAATCTGTTCATCCACAAAGATGTATGCTCATGGTGTGGCTTTGGAAACAAACAGCTTAGTGGGAAGTTACTTCCATTTTTGTGTCATGCAGAGAGTGATTAAGTAACTTTGCATTTAGTGAACTGCTCACATATATGCTGAGTCAAGATTTGGATCATGACAGGCAAATCAAAATACAACGGATGTGTTCCAGATTAATTGATCAGTGGGTTGTTTTTCTCCAGACAAATCCCAGCATACAGTAGGTCCACATCTAACTGTGTGTCACTGCATTGGTTTTGATTGATACCTTCAATAAATTTATCATTATATTTGTCTTGTTTCAGATCATGGAGATCAATGGTCAGAACTTTGAGAACATCTCCATCTCCAAAGCTGTTGACATCCTAAGAAATAACACACACCTCTCTGTCACTGTCAAAACTAACATATTTGGTGAGTACAATGTACACAAAGAGCACAATCCCCTTCAGTTCATTTCATCACTCACCAATTTAAGAATATGACATTCCTCCTCTTCCTCCTCTCTTCTACGTACATCTATCTGTCTAGTCTTCAAAGAGCTCCTCTGCAGGATCATGCATGAGAAGAAGAATGGTGGCCCTCATATACCCAAGATACAGGAGAAAAAAGGCAATCGCTTCTCCATCCCTGACCTTCCTGGAGACATGGAGTTCGCCACGGACCACAAGAGCACCAGGAAATTGAAGGCCAACACCGTGTCAGGAGGTAGAAACAAGATCAGGAAGATGCTGGAGAAGACGCGCTTCAGCATACTGCCGCCCAAACCATTCAGGTAGGAGGATTTCTGCACTGTCACCTCTATACAGGTTGTGTTTGAATGGGAATAAAATAGGTTCAAAAGTAATAACGTATTGCAGAAGCACATTGAATGAAGGTATAGATCATTAAATCTATTCCACTCATCAGACATGGCATCTAAGCAAAAAATACATTTCCTTATAAGATTTTACAGGTTTTGAAGATTCGTCACTTCAATTCAGGGGTTTTTACCTTCTATGAAAACCACTTTGGATCAAGTTGTTTGAATCACAGTCCTTTCTGACTGGATCAGCCTAATGCCTCTGCATCAGTATTGTGGCAAAATGTGACCATCTGCAGACATGAAAATATTGGAGGCATGAGCAGAAATCCTAAGCTTGTAGCCTTACTACTGAACCCGGACCACTTATTGCATATCAGGAAGTGATAAGGAAGCACATTGCAGCCTCCTCTCGCAGTTTGTGTGCGCAGATAATGGAGAGATTCACCCAATTTGAGCTAAAATCCTTATCTACTCTTGGAAAGTTGGGGTAAAACAGAAATGAGTCACTCTATGCAAGTCCCAACTCATTTCATAGTCTGAACACTGCTCTGAAATGATTGACTTTTGTGCTCGTCTGGGATGCTCTTACAGTACGCTCTCATCTTCAGCTTCTGTCGTGTCGATAGGTTCCAGCCAAATCACAAGAATGTGAAAGGCATCATCATCATTATCGTCATCATCATCATCCTCCTCAAATAACCCTTGTCATCCATAACCGTCCGTTGTATTTGGAGCATCTGGAGCAATTGAAGGCAATTGTGCAGATGGAGGCTTACATGCAATATTCGACACGCTGATACGGGCTTGATTTCATTTCATCATTCCATGCCTGCCCAGGCCTCATTAAACTCCGTACTGTGTCAGTCTGTGAAAGAGAAGATGCCGTTCTCGCCCTGTTAATTACAGATTTAACCGTCGGCATAGTTCTCACACACACACACCTTGGCACAGACACGTTTATCCATGTCCCCTCGTTTTTCTCCATCCCCGTTTCCGCTCTATCAGTTCCCAGCCCTGCAGTGATTACTGTATGTTCACAAAGCCGCACAGTTTATATGATTGTGCTCTGTCACAGAACGCACAACAGCCCATCGCACGGCTATTGATCCAACTCGATGCATCCAAAGGCTCTCCTCTGCATTGTGTTCATCGACCAAACGAGGGCCTTTCATCGCTTTTTATTTTTGCTGGTCGGCACCATTCAAACCACTCAAAGGAACTGATGGCTGATTAAAGGGGCTGCAGATGAGACAAGTGAGCCTGTCAAGCAGGATTCGTCAGTGCCCGATATAGGATGAACATTTGACAGGAGACCACAGTGTAAAGTTGTCTACTGGGTCCATGTGTGTGAATGTGCATGTAGTTTTAAATGTGCCCAGTATCTGCTCACTTCTCAAACATCTGGCAAGTTCAGCTAAGCGAATAACCTTGTTTAAAAATTCAGAATCCTTTTCAGTCGTTCTCGCCCAGCTTCTTAACAAACCTATTGTCACTGCTGCTGCTTCTTTCTGTTCTTGGCTGACATTGCTTTCCTCTTCAGACAAGGACACTTTGGCAATAAATAACTCATTTTTCTGCCAATTAAAGATTCCCTGGCCTGTGTGTGCAGCTTCACACACATCCCATATTGACCAGCCCAGGTGATTTACATTCCACTGATTGGAAAGCAATAGTCCGAGGTTTGAGCCTTTGGCCAGTTTGTCTCAGAAGTCTGAGGTGATTTAGTGAGATGATGAAAAACTAGTAGCCCCATGTATCATGATGCCATTTTCATCATCTCTGATACACTGTGATACATTTACATGTACTAAATCATGATGCTTATCACTATCATCCTACAAGGCGTCCATATTTTTACTGCGTGCTTACGGCACCTTATAGAACTACTGTTCAGGAATTTGCTGCAATTATAGACCTGCCTGGACATTAATTAGAAGGACTGAAGTTATTTTGGACTAGTAGCTCTATTTATTTTCAACAAAATAGGTTGTACATCTATAAGTAGTTACTAATGTACTGCACATCAGTGGAAATTTTCTTTACGTCAGAATGTCACTGCCTACCAGTCTCAAAACTTTTCAGTTGCACTTTCATTTCCATGGTTGAGTTGCTCAACCCTCCTGTTGTGTTAGTTTGCTCTTAATGAGTTTGGTGTTCCTGGTCAAAAATGACCGCTCCATTTTAGCTGATTATAAATCAATAGTAATACCTAATGTTGTGTTTCATCTTCCATCCGCTATTTATGGCCTGTAGGCCTCATTGACCTGAGCTCATATCACTTGGCCATCATGCTGCCACAGAATGAACTGTGAGCAAGGCCTCATAAAAGCTTTATATACCAGAGCTGTGAGAAAGTTGTTTATATCATTGAAACAATGTTGTGGTTTATTTGACAATTGCCAACATGTGTGGTTCCCATGGAGTAAAATTTTTATTGTGGATAGGTTCACGTGGGGGTTGCCATGGAAGCCAAAAAGGATGACTGGTCATTTTTGACTGGGAACACCAAGGGTGTACATAAGTTCAATGAAACACCCAAAATTTAATAACAATTCTCAAAATGTATTTTGTGCGTTCAGATGCCATGTGTGAACAAAGTCATGGAACCTGATGAGAAACACATGAAATTAACTACATTTTTAGAGAGAAAACTTTTAAGCTGGTCAGATTTGACCAGAACACAGCAGACGGGTTAACAAACATTACTTGTAAGAGCTCGTAAAGTATAGTTTTTTGTTTCTGCCTTCTTTCCCAATGTGTTTTATAGACTAGAATGTTTCTAATACTGGGACAAACATAGTGGGTTTGGGGTCAGACAACAATGACGTTGACAGAATGGAGCAAACAAAGACCAGCACCAGACAGCTCCCACGCCACTAAGCAGCTGAACACAATGTTAACCAAGAAATGGTGCTCAACACAACTTTTTCTGTTCACACAGCACTGTAAACGTGCCATTTTTAAATGATGTCTAGCAGTTTGAGGAGGTGCAGCCCCCAATATGCCTCATATGATACTGCAAAGGAAGGTGTGACAAACTCAAAACCAAATACCCAAAATGCATTATTAAGAACAGAGTTATGACATTTTGGGGGGTTTTTTGGTCTTCATCAGGTACCGTCTCATCCTTCTTATTGAAGTTTCCAACAAAAGTGCAACAATATGTACTTGGCTCAACACAACTTTTTCTGTTCACACAGCACTGTAAACATGCCATTTTTAAATGATGTCTTAACAGTTTGAGGAGGTGCAGCCCCCAATATGCCTCATATGATACTGCAAAGGAAGGTGTGACAAACTCAAAACCAAATACCCAAAATGCATTATTAAGAACAGAGTTATGACATTTTGGGGGGTTTTTTGGTCTTCATCAGGTACCATCTCATCCTTCTTATTGAAGTTTCCAACAAAAGTGTAACAATAAGTACTTGTCTACATTTGCCTGAGCCATGCACCACCCCTCCACAAAGTTTTGAGGAAATCAGTGGAAAAAAGACCCAATGGGTTGGATTAGCTGCACAGCACTCCAAAAATATATTTGCAAGACTCATCTGCTTTCATCAGATCATCATACATCATTTCGAGGAAACCAGTTCGGTAGTTTTTGTGTAATTAGGGACATTTTTGAAAATCATTCTATCCCACAATGTTAAAGAAAGCTGATCTGCCTCTTTATCCTCATCTACACCAAGATCTTATGGTCTCTTTCCTGGCCCTTACCCCATCCTTCCACCAAGTTTAGTGGAAATCCATCCTGTGGTTTTAATCCTGCTGCCAAACAAACCAACTAAACAACAAAAAGTGGGTAATAAGGTGAAAATCAATGAATTCACTTTATTGTAATCCAAACCATAATCTTCTCCCCAAGATTAAAAAAAGACAAAAACATTTTGTCTTTCTGTTGAGCGGAAAGCACAGCTTTATGTCTGTACTTTTATGTTTTAGATGGTCAAGCTTAAATGTGAAAACTATCATCTCATGTATTTATATATATAACTATATATATATATATATATATATATATATATATATAGTTATATATATATATATAGTTATATTTCCTCATAAGTCCCACTGTTTCCTATAATGTGCTTTGTATGAGCCTATGCTGGCATTATGAAATTGCTTCACAAGTTGTTGTTTTTAAAAAATTTTAATCTTGTCAGTGTTTTCAAACTTTGCCTGTTGTATATTGTCAACCTGTTTTGTATGTATGAGAAATATGAGGCCAGGTCTCTTTGTTATGCTTATAACTGAATCAGTTCAGCAAAGCTCTGCTCCTGTTTTTGTTTGTTTGCGTGTTTTCTTTTCTTTTCCACCCTTTTCAATGTTGTCTCTCTTCCTGTTTGACTCTGCTGCTCCAGAGGCCTGTTTGGGTAAGACCTCCTGTGTAACTCTGCCACCCTTTAACCATTTGATTCAGTCTCCATCTGCAGACCTGCGTACAGCAGGCAGCCGTACATATTAACACTCACTCACCAGCACCGCTGACCATCAGAAACATGTCTATAGAACTGCATTTGAATATTTCATGATAATCCGTTAACACATGATTCCCATGAGTTGAGGTTTTCTTTCACTTTGTTTTCAGTCAAACGTTTCAGTTTAATTTGTGTTCAACACTTCTGAGATGAGATCAGTCTGAGATGTTCTGTTATTCAGATAGAATGTGCTTCAAAACATGGTTTGAGATGTGACAGTCAGGCATCATCAGGCTTAATTATGTCTTAGCCTGCATCCGTCAGGGTCAGTGAAAAGTATTGGACCTTTATAATTGTTAAATTATTAGAGCTAACAGTGTCAGTCTGGTCTTATGTTAGCTTCTTGCTAACCTGATCTGTCTCAGTTTCTCCATTATCCTCTTTCTAAATCTCTTTGGTCTTTTTTCACCACTCTACATTTTTTTAATCAATTTATTTTTTTATTTTTTCTTCACTTTTTCCTCTATTCCTCGTCTGCCTGTGTCTGTTTTTTTTACCGTCCCCTCTTTTTCTCCTCTCTCCTCCATCTTGTTGGTAAAGTATGTATCAGCTGGGGACTGGAGGACTACAGAGGCTTTGCTGCAGACAGTACTCAGCTGTGTTAGTGGAAGCCCTGCATTACTGCACCATGTTCAGTACACACTGTACAAACACATGCAGCTAGGGCTACAGTTAAAACGCAGGCAAGATGTGGATGTTCTTTCAAGTACCCACTGTCACCCAGATTCACAATGAAATGTGTTTTTTGATATCAATCATTACAGCAGTTAAGTAATTCAGGTATATAATCTAGCATTAATCAAGTCTGTTCTAAATACAGGTCTTAAAAACTTAAAAATAAGTTTGGTTTCCTGAAAATGTGAGGGATTTTTAAAGATCATTAATGTTTGTTATAAAATGCTTTCAGTACATGATTGCAGTCCGTTTGCATTAAATTCAAATGTTGCAAAAACTTAAATAAACAATTAATATTTAATTGCTTAATCCACCTTCTATTTTATACCATCCATATCCAAGTCACTTTAAATGACAATCTATCAATCTATTATCTGATTAGTAATTATTGTTGCATTCTTTTGTCAGTGTGACTGAAGCAGGTATGAAATTTTATTCCTGTACCGTTAAAAAAATCTTTAAAAGTCTTACATTTAACTGCAGAAACCCCGGTTGATCTGAAAGTTATCACAAAGAAACCCTCAGGAACACAGATTTATCATTTGAGTCTAGTCTTTTCAAATTCTCACAACACACAGCATGTCCATCTACGGGCGTCTCTGTAAAGAGAAGCCATTTCCATCACATGTATGCAGATCCAGGCAGTCTTATATAATGTAATGTAATGGTTGATGTTTGCATATCCCTGAGCGGTGGTGAGGGAGCGAGTACAGTGACATACAGTAACGTGACCAATTAATGGAGACACAAGAGAGTGTAGTGCTAAGCAGCAAGACGTTTGATAAAGCTAAGAGATAGAACACCAGGAAAACACCTGAATGTGCTAAAATCCTCATTCTTTATCATTCCATCTCATATGTGCCCTGCTGGTTGTGTCTCGTGTCTACCTGTCTTATTGTGTCGTGTTGTGTTTGTGTGTTTGTGTCTCTCTATACCTGAATGCTCCTTTTCAGGCTCTGCCATTCAAGGAACCGCCTCATGGAACAAAACCAGCTGTATCACTGCAGCATATGAAAAGATGTCAATATAATGATATTGATATCTTGTGTTGTCATTCTGTGAGAGAAGACATTTTGATTTAATCTCCTTTTTTCCATGGCGGTATTAGTAGGAGGATTTCATATATTCTCAAAGTAAAAGATAAAGCACTCGTTCCGATGTGTGGGCTTAAAACTCATAAAACAGAAGAGCAAAAAAAAACGTTCAGGCATTTTTTTAAAAGGAAATATCTACTACTGCAAAATAAAAGCCTAAATTAAATTTAGACCAATGCCAATAAGTTCTGCTTTGATGTAGAAAATCAAATGTTCCTGTTTCTCTCTTTTTCTCTCATATCACACCTTTTCTCCTTTTCCCCAATCCATCCATCGCCCTCCTCTATTCCTCATCCCTTGCTCCCAACCATTCCTGCTTGTTTTCCTAGTGATGGTGGAATGGGTCATTCTCAGGATGACAGCATTGTCGGCACTAAGCAGTGTCGTCACAGTGTGGCCATCATGCCCATCCCTGGAAACCTTTCGTCCAGCAGTCCCGACCTCTTGCAGCCGGCCACCAGCGTCCTGGACTTCTCCAACCCTGCAGGTAAGGAAACACCCTGAGGGGCTTCAACTGCACTTATTACAACTGTGTTGTTGTAATTAGGGCCATCATTCCTATCAGTATTGATACATAAATTGTATAATCTAAAATAACCAGACAGCACAATATTTTTCCAGATATTTAGTGAATGTTTTTTTTTCTTTTGTTTGTTTGTTTTGGGGTTTTCACAAAGCTGTTGTCTAGTTGTCAGCAAAATCTCCATTTTACCTTCATGTAACGTTGTTTGGCACTCAAGTGTCCATCAGCAGCAAACTCAAAAACCATCATATTATTAATATGCATACTGACATTTTTTAGTATACTTAATTTAGCCACTTTTCCAGTATGAATACTCAAAAGCTTTTTCGTATCAGTTTGTTGTATTTTCTAACTTGGACACGGCTAGAGGGAAATCTACCATCTTAAAGCTTGTTTATCTCCAATATCTCCAATGGTCAGATATGCTGCAGAGACAGCCAGTCACCCTCGAACAATATCACACGAAGCAGCAATATGCAAGGTGTAGTGTCATACAGTATGTATTTGGTTCTCTGCCTCTCCTCTTTCATCTTTCTCTCTCCTTGAAATGAAAGCAAACTCACGTACAAAATCACGTACAAAATCACGTACAAAATCGCATATTCACACACAAACACACACATAGCCTGAGTCCTCCTTTATGAAATGCCACAGAGCTTTTTCCAGAAATGTGTCCACCTGACATGAGCTAACCTCTCGGACCATAAGGCGTGTTTATTGCTTTTCCAGTCAGGCAGGCTTCTGCGTCCCATAATTATTTGAAATGAACGACTCTTTGTGTGTGATTTGTGCGTAGGCATGCGTCAGTGTGATTGAAATATTGAGAGAGGGGAGAACAAAAAAAGAGAAATAGAAAGGTGAAAGATATCGAGAGAGGGAATATGGTCCTGATTTATTCCACAGGCCATTTGTCAATTATCTACACTCACTCATTCAAATGCACACATATATTACACACCTGCAGGCATGTCGAGCTAGTTTGTAGACCTATACATTACATGTGGTTGTGTTGTACAAACACACACACACACACACCAACTGGGTCTCATTAATCATCCAGCATTACACTCAGTTTCCTTTAGTCCTTTGGACTCCCATTAGATTTAACAGTAGAGGGAACAGCCTGCTCAAACAAAACCTTGTTCCAGATGCGCTGCAGGGCTTGTAATGCCTCCAAAGTTCTACCTGTAATTACATTAGCATAGCTGATGCATCACTATCGCCCTCTAATGTCCATACTCTTCAGAAACACTAATGTTTTTTAAGTTTAGATTGGTCTATTTTTTATTTATTTTTTAGACGGCTCCTTGGTTCTTTTAGATGAGCCATTTAGGTTGTTTTGAAGCTGAAATTGTTAGATTGTATCATCACATGTAAAGCCTAGCTTGGTCAAGTCATTTGTGGAAAAAAAATATTTCAATTCTTAAATTGTCTTTAGTGAATTTCCTAGTTGAATAAAATGTCATTGACAGTTTTATTTAAAGTTTATGAAAACATGGGTTATAAAGTACTTCACAATAAACTTTGCATCAAATTCAGTATCCTCAGGTGTTGGGCTGTTGGTTGGATAAAGCGGTCATTAAGCAATTAATAGATCCTCCGTATGCATGTTAATAGTATGTTGTTCCATCCTTAGTGATGTCGTCTTTTCATGTGGCTCTGAGGTTCTACTTCTTCTTTAGTCTCTCTATTTCTGTCTGCCTTGTGTTTTTTCTTCCTCTCACACTGTCCCCTCCGTCCTCTTTCTCTTCTTGCGTCTCCTGCTTTGATTTTAACCAGATGTTCTAGTGTCGACATGATGAGTCATGCTCAGTCCCCTCTGCTTTCAAATGAACAGATTTAACGCTCCACTAGAAACTCCACTGGTCTTCCCACCTTGTTCTTCTCTGGTGTGATGTTTCCAGTTCTAATCTCTCTTTGTGCTTCCTCTCATATTCATGCTCTTTTCTGTTTTTCCTCTCTGCTTGCCAAGCCTTGGGACTATACTGTAAGTATACATACCTTTAATGCCACTGCTTGATTGTGCTTCTCCATAATATCCCCTCCACCTTTTTGTCTTTCATCCATGCCCCTGTTATCCACCCTCCCATCTTTGCATCCCAGCATCCATAACTACATCCTCCATGCTCTGGATTTTCTATTTATATTTCTTCCACTTCTCATCCATCCTTCTGAGAATATATGAATATTTTTTCTCAGGGGTTACCTTTGGGTTGAAATAAGCATGTTTAGCATTTGCACTTAAATAAAGGCATTAAATGCTTCTGTCCAGAAAACAGTGGTGATTCAAACTGCAGCTGCAGCACATTCAGCAACATGGGAACTCAGATGCAAATGTCCCGAAGCACAAGTACGATCAGATGTGATTTTTTTTGTGTGCTTTTTTCTTCTCATATATGCAATGAACAGGAACTTCTTTCTGTCTTTCTTCAGTGAAAGGAACCCGTGGCGGGGGATTCCTTGTATTTCATGCCTGTTTATTATAATCCTGTTCAGCTCCTGACCCACACTGCTTCACTCCCCTCTCGGTGCTTTAAGCCGTCATGCCCTGCCCTCCTCTCCTCTGCATTATTTTCCATGTGATTTATGTCTTCCGATTGTAAGATGGAGTGAGTCGGAAAAGCTTTGGCAAACAGTAGAAATGAGGGCAGAAAGGATGAGACTGGGGCTTGTGGAAAGTGTGCAGCCTGTTGTAAAAATCCTCTCTGTCTTCAGTCCATGAACAAATTCTCTTGTGTTGAAGAGAAAGACTGATACCTTATTAAAGATGATAACTGATTGGATGTTTGACTGAATGGGCAGCGATTGTCCCTCTGCATGCAGGTTTGGCCACAGCTTGGTCAGAGGATTAAACATGATTACCCCCACTGGGTATGATACCTAGCTATTTAGCCAAGAGCTTCCCAGTCTCTAATCACAAATCACAGCTAATGAGACACAGAGCATTTAGCTTACTCTCCGCCCATCCTCACCACCCTGCTGCACATAAACAAGAGAGGATCTCTGCTACTGCAGCCACACAAGAAGCCACACATGCACTGCTCTTTCCCGTCATTGTAGTTTTCATTCTGCAGTAAGAATCCATACATATTGCTTTCCTTGGGATATACAAGTCAGTAATCATTTGATTGACATATTAAGTGCAGGTGTCATGTGATTCCAGTCAATATGTCCGCATTCCAGGAGTCATTAAAGGCAAAACAGAAAAAGAAAAAGAAAAATTGCCCCAATGCACAAAGCAGAAAATAGATGGAGAGATAGATGGATGGATGGATAGATAGATGGATGGTAGGTAGGTCACTTCCTTCATTTATACATCACAGGTATTGCAAATACACTGAACCTGTGCACACACTGTGACACACACGGGCACTTTAAATAAGCAGAGGTGATTGATTATCACCATTCACTTAAATGATATTGTTATTGGCTTTACCGTCAGCGATCTGTTTGTGCTTAATGTGCTGCTGCCGCTGCTATAGTGGTGATGAGCAGAAAGGTGCTCCAGCTATTGTCATCTAAGAACAGCACAGAGACCGATGACAGATCTGTGTGCTCACAAAGTAATGACTCTGTGTCTGAACACACTTAACTATCGTCTGTCCGGTAACCAGGAGGACATCAACAGTAAAACAGACCTTTTATGAGATGATCTCTTCCGTGTCTGGTTTAGGTGATGGAGCTCTTTGTCTGCCTGTGCCTAATGGGCCGTAACCTCTTCCTTTCTCAAACTGAGGGATCTTTAATGCAGTATTTCACTCGAGGGGGGGATTGATGTTTCCATTATTTAACGCACACACACACAGAGCAGCAGTGTGAGTCGCGTGCAGCTGCTCCAGCATCAGCTGCCCCAGGAAACTGTAGCTTTCATTTTGGCCTCTTATAGGTTAATATTTTTTTTTAAATCAAACATATGGCTTGGTCACATAAGTGAGAGATCATCGTGTGTAGATTTCATTGGACTGATTGTCCCTAACCCCACATGCACGTTGAGATTCCTGCTGCTTCTACCAACGTCACACAGCTCCCAGCAAAATGTTGTTTCCTTTCTAGCTGCAAGTGAAGATGCTGAAGTTTTAGGTTAAACTCAAAACGCCATATCATCTCTGATATGTCGTTGACTATGCCATGTGTACGCATACAATATACCCAGAATTAGTAACTACTGTATATGTTTCAAGCACAATAAAACAAGTACAGTCTATGTGTTTTTATCTATATCTATCCTCCATCTAAATGAATGTTTCACTAAATGTAATTATTTAGAGATGCTGCCAGATGTGGTAGCATCATTCTAGTGCATTAAGAATAATTCTTGTCACCTGAAACCCCTCCATAATGTAATGAAGATATAGAAACCATAACCTTATAGCGCTCCTGATATTATTGGCACATTTCATAATGATGACATTATTGCTACATTACTCAAGAATTACAGAACTGCTCTTGGATTATATTGTTATATTGTGTCGTAGACTCACTCGCCGACTTTCCTCTTTTCTTTTTCTCTTCTTCTCTCAGACATCCCAGACCAGGTGATCAGGGTGTTCAAGGCCGACCAGCAGAGCTGCTACATCATCATCAGCAAGGACACTACAGCCAAGGATGTGGTCGCGCACACCGTCAATGAGTTTGGCTTCATTGCTGCACCGGAGACCTACTCCCTGTGCGAGGTGTCGGTTAGCCCAGAGGGAGTCATAAAACAGCGGCGCCTGCCCGACCAGCTCTCCAAACTGGCTGATAGGATTCAGCTCAACGGCAGGTAAGAAACACAGGGATCGCACTGGATTCAACTTCAACCTTTAAGATGCACATACCTTATAGTGGCAGGCATGTGGATCTTTCTGTCTCTGCAACACAATGCATCAAATGAGAATTCATAAACCACGAAGCTACAATATTTCTTGGTCATGGAAGAACATTGATCTGGCGGAAAAAATCATGGATTTGCACATCCACAGTGGGAAATCTGGGCAGAAAGCATCTGGAGGCGGAGAAGATTTTTTGAGAATCTAAGTAAATGTTATGTTATTGAAGGCTTGACTGACTAAACCAAAGTGACGACTCCAAACACTGCGGGTCTGGACTCCAACACAGTGCTCAGTAATCCTGATCTTTATTATGTAAATTGATATACAGCCACTGCAGAAGAATTTAATCTGAAACTGAAAGCCCATTTGCTAGTTGTTGATAGTGTGATCACTATGTGTGATGATTTGTGTTTATTTTGAACCACCATTGCAGGCATGTTTTTTTTTTTTTAGATGTCTGCACATCACACTGCTGTCTTGCTGCCGGACATGTTCCCTTTTTAAGATGAAAGTTAGCAGGACATGAAAGATAATTGGACCGCAGCCGCAAAGTCTGCCTCAAAACGACTCATCCTGCCGGTTTTTCACACTTTTCTCTCTCTGTCCCTGATCTCCTGTGGTCTCCCACCAGTCCCCTCCCAACTAGGTTAGCATGAATATTTCATCCTCTGTCATGGGCGGAGGCCTCAGCAGACAGCATGGCACGTCTGGAATTATTCATACACACACTCATGTGCACACACAGGCATGTACAAAGATGTCGATGCAGACAGTCCCCTTCTCATTTATAGTCTTATACACACAGATAGACAAGCAAATAATGTGTTTACACATCCATATGTATTTGTATGTGCATGGATTCTTACAAGAAAGCCTCAAACATGTATGGACAGAGAGACGCTTATGATAACACCCTCCCTGTGTTATTGATGGATGACTGAGCTGCATGGGATGAAATATGTCATACAGTGAGATGGGTAGGGAAAAGGTTTAACTGTGAAGATATGAACATGCAGCGTCTATACATGGCTGACAAATTGACAATCTAACGTCACGTTTGGCAGTATTTTGATATATAGATATTTATACACGGTGTAGGATTCACATCTAGTATGTAAGCAGCTCAGTCGTGTTTTTTTTAATTTTTTTTATCAGAAGCAGCAGGAGAATAGATCTCTGCCTTGGTTCTCTTTCCGGTATCAATCCTTCTCCATGTCTCACCCCCTCTGCAGCTGATGATTGACAGAGGGTCTGACAGGGGACAGGCCAAGCTAACAGCAACGCCACCAAAATAAATATAGACACACACACACACACACACTCACACACACACACTCACACACGACACCAATGGCCATTTACACTGGCTTGGTTCCAGTGACTTGCACCACTTTGCCTATCATTAATTTAGTCTCCTCTCCATTTGTACACGATTGTGTGTCTTCAGTTTGTATGAATTTAAATTTAATGTACTTGTGAAAATTGAACCAGTAACCATCCCCCCCCCTCTCTCTCTCTTCTGCTCTGTTTTTCTCAACTTAAATACTATTTAAATGTGTTTAAATGTCCCAAAATGTCTCTACCTCCAACCCTTCTATGAAGTCTTTAGGTCTGCTTTTAACTTTCTAAATAATTCCCACCTCCGAGTGTCAAACATTTCTTATGCTTTGTCCTAAATGTACATTCTGCTTGATCTTGTCGTCACATCTCATCTTGCTCTCTGCTCTTAAGCTCATCTGGCAGAGTAACGGAGGGTAATTTAGAGTCACGTTCATGCCAACACTTTGCCCCTGAGAGTTGTAGGTCTAGGGGGCGCTGCATTCCTAGAAGACCACATTATTATAGCTCCTCTGGAGTGGAATCAAGAGATGGGACCTTAGATTTATAAACACAAAAGCACATAAGGAGGTGATACAGATGACCTGCTGCTGGAAGCTCTCCCAGAAAACAAGAAATCTTCTTTTTTTTTCTGTCCTAAGCATCTTTCTTACCTCTCTTTTGCTGAGTGGCCTTCTCTCGTCTCTCACTCTGTCTCTCCCCTCCTTAACCCCAAGGTAAAATATAGCCATAATCTTATCAATTCCACCAGAGTATTTGTTCCCTTTCCTCGAACTAATCTCCCGGATGGAGACAGAAAATGTGGATGAGAGGAACATTCAGGAGATTTATCTGGGTTTTTTTAACATGTGCAGAAAGTTATATCTGGATGAAAAACTGGATCCTGTCCACCAACCTGTCTGCTTTTGCAGTTTATATTAAAGCATCTGAAGATACTGCAGATCTCATACCTACTCTTCTAAAAAACACACACACACACACACACACACACACACACACACACACACACACACACACAGATGACATCACTTTTGACAGTATTTTACTTTCTTTTCCACTTTATTGTAGATTTGTTGCAGATTTCTGTTCCTCATGGAGGTTTTCAGACATGATACACTCTTAGTTTTGATAGATTCGCAAGACAAGTCTGTGAATATCAGAGACAGCTTTAATGCCTTCATTCCATGGTGGTTTTCATGTGTCTGACTCTGTTTCCCTTCAAAATAAACATTAGCAAACCATGTTGTTCATGTTTTTACTTAAGAGAAATGCTGTTACTTCCTCGTCTTACCCTCTTTCTCTCTGTTCTCCCCTGCAGGTACTACCTGAAGAACAACATGGAGACGGAGACGTTGTGTTCAGACGAGGATGCTCAAGATCTCCTCAGGGAGAGTCAGATCTCTCTGCTGCAGCTCAGCACCATGGAGGTCGCTGCTCAGCTCTCCATGAGAGACTTTGAGCTCTTCAGAAACATCGAGTCCACAGAGTATGTAGCTGTTTAACCTTATGACTGTTTCTTATGACAATTTTCAAAAACAAACCCTATAAAACCCTTTAAAGTGAAGTCAAAAGATGAAAAAATAAGATGAGGCGAGAAAATTAGAGGAAATAAAACCAGTGGTGACATATTGAACATCACAGGATGTTTTACATGATTAACGTCTGCATCGTGGTTCCCAGGTACGTGGACGACCTGTTTAAAATCGACTCCTCGGTGGCAAGTGGTAATCTGAAACAGTTCGAGGAGATGATAAACCAGGAGACCTTCTGGGTGGCCACAGAGATCCTGAAGGAGCCCAACACACTGAAGAGGATGAAGACCATCAAACACTTCATCAAGATCTCCCTGCATTGCCGAGAGTGCAAGAACTTCAACTCCATGTTTGCTATTATCAGGTGAGGTCCACGTAGAAGTGTTGAAAGGGTTGGTGTGTTTATTGGCTTCTTTACAGTCTTCCAGATTTTTGCCTCAGTTGTCATACAGTAGCAGTTTAAAGGGTCTGTCAGAACAGATAGTATTTACTACTTACTACTACTACTGCCACTACATTCCCCTCCCCGTCCTTCAGTTCCATGAACCAACCCTGATTCTCCCAAACCACACAGATTCTGCCTCAGCATCCTCAGAGTGTCCCAAGAGTCCCATAGCAACGGCTTCACTTTCTGTTTGTTGCTGTTGTTAATCCCCTCTGGCGTCTGTGGTTTTGGCTCTAAATGGCTGTTAGCTGAGGATGAGTGTACTGTTGCCCCGTTATGAGGGGTGAAATCTGCATGAGGGGAGGACAGCTACTGTCCATGGTGTGTTTTAGGTATGAATGTGGAGATGTGATCGTGTTTGAACCCACCAATATCTGCATACGCGTCTATTCAAGTCTTTATCCACAGAGGGAGCTCCTTTCCCACAACCTCACTGCCAGATGCTTCTAACTTCTACAGACTGGACCTTTAAACAAATAAACAAACAGGGGAGAATTAATAGAAGTAGTGAAAACTACTGCAAACCTCAACAAATGCTTCCTGTAGAGCCTTTTAATAACAGAGGACAGCCTCAGCTGTCTACTATTTAGCGCCCTGACAATGGTTAAGCTACTATATCAGCTGTTTACATGTGCAGTAGGATCAGTGTGGCTTCACTGCCTTTGTCATCATGACCTGGGAGATGATGCCACTCGACAACGCCGACTTCCTGCTCCATGTTTGCTATTTTACTGCTGCAGCAGTGTCCCAGTCCCAAGAGGATTCATTCACAAACAGCAGACTATGTTCTCTCTGTAGCCCAGCCTGGCTAATAGATTGTTTAGAGACATAGTACGTATTGCAGTATATACATATTACATATAACATATTACATATGTTATTTTGCAGTGTGCTCATTTCAAAAAGAGACATTGTCATGTCATTGTCAATGTAACCGCAGCATACATTTCGTTATCATTAGATAAGATAAGATAAGATAAGATAAGATATCCCTTTATTAGTCCCACAGTGGGGAAATGTACAGATGTTTGGGATCCAGCTCATGCTAAGCTGTCTTGTTACACTGGGTCATGTTTAGATCTGGAGAGACAGTTTGAGGATCTCTGCAGTATGGTGATCCTCTGCGCGCTGCTGTAAAAGGCTGTTCTGAACACAAGTGTGTGACCTCCACGTCACTTTACACTGCTCCGCACAGCAGGACAGCCTCGCACATATGGCTCTCTGATGCATAACCTGCCTGGTGACAGGGGCATTGCTGCTGTGTGTGTGTGTGTGTGTGTGTGTGTGTGTGTGTGTGTGTATAAGAAAGATAACATGCAAGGTTTCCCACAATGTACTATACTGGACAAACCCCCTCTCGGCTCACCTGAAATTAGGAGCCCCTTCACCTGCGTCATTTATGCAGGAAACAGTGGATTGTATGTTTATGTAGAGAGGTATTTAAAAATTGATAGATGTGATGAGTTGAGAAAGAAAGAGAGAAATGGGAATGAAAGAAGAGTGAAGAAAAAAATATCATCTGTTTAAATGAGTCGTCTCAGAGACGTTGGCTCAAGTGGGCTTCTGTTCTGGAACAGGGAGACCTCGTTACTGAGGGTCGCTATCTTGAAAAGTGGTAATAAAGCAAATTCCAGTGTAATGTTTGATTGGGATGTGTGCAAAGAGCCTGCAAACTAAAAGTATTCTCCTCCCCCCCTTCTTCCTACCATAACCCATTTATCTCTACCTCCCCCGTCCCACCCTCCTCTCACCTCTTTCCTCCCTCCCACAGCGGCCTGAACTTGGCACCAGTGGCTCGACTGCGCAGCTCGTGGGAGAAATTGCCCAGTAAATACGAAAAGCTGTTTGGAGACCTGCAGGATGTCTTCGACCCGTCCAGGAACATGGCGAAGTACCGCAACATCCTGAGCAGCCAGAGCATGCAGCCACCCATCATCCCACTGTTCCCAGTGGTCAAGAAGGATCTGACCTTCTTACATGAAGGTAAACGACTTCGTGGAGAGCCCAGAATTTCTTTGTGATTTCTTTATACTGTATATTAGCTCCTCATATGTTGCTACACTTCCTTCAATTGTCCATAAACAATAAAAAAAAACAACCAGAACTATTTCTTAAACTTGGCATGTCATGACTTCCTGTGTGTTGAGCGGATGGTCAATTTCAGTCTCACTCAGGACCTTTACTTCTGCTTTAGGCTTCTGCATCTCGCCTTTTTAAGACATCAAACTGAGTCAGTTCAAAAGTACCCAACCTGACTTCTCCTTCAAGCTTTCTCTTAAATGCTCGGCCATGTAAGGAAACGAAACGTTTCACTAATTGGGCAAGTTGCTAAAAATTCTCAAATGGCCCAGCATGATTCAGAGTGAAAGACAGCAACCACTTTGATCTGGTAGACGAATGACAAGAAGAGTGTAGAGCGAGGAGATTCTTACTTTGAAGATTCGGCTTGGAAATGTTGTTGCGATCTTGCACATGTCCCAACATATGATTCATTTATCTCCTTCATAATTTCAACATCTGACTTCACACTCACCGTTTGTTCTTGCATGTGTGTCTGTGCGTTTTGTGCTTGTGTTTTTTTTTTTCTCTGTCAGGCAACGACTCAAGTGTAGACGGTCTCGTGAACTTTGAGAAGTTGAGGATGATCGCCAAGGAAATCAGACACGTAGTGCGGTTGACCTCAGCCAACATGGACCCGGCCCTCATGTTCAGACAGAGGTTGGTTGTTTTTTTATACCAAGAGTCCTCAAAACTTCTCAAGATTTACCCCTTTTTTTTTTCTTTTTTTTTACCTTGATACCGTTGGAGCCAGTTTCACAGATGCAGGTTTCTTGAAACCCCCATGTCAGGCTTAAATTAGCTCGATTGAATCTTTCACAAAAGTGTCAAAATCCAGGAATTCAGTCTTAGAGCTTTTTTTTAAAATAAAATGTGCTGGAAAAGGTTAACATTGTGGCTCAGAAATAATCGCACTGCCCATTTAATGATATTGGGAATGTCACCAATCAATTTCCTCTAATTTTCCAATATGAGATGCCAAATCAACTTCCTTTAGTTATTTGTATCTTTGAATCTGGGTCTTCCTGTTTCCCATCAGTCAGACTGTAGCAAAGCTGTCACCTCTCAGAAAGAGGCATGAATACAGTCCAGTGACTTAAGGTAGATTACAGACTACAGAACAGGTGATTAAGTGTGAGCAAAAAACAGGACCACTGCGCACCTTACCTGCACCAGCCAACCTGGATCATTTACTGACAGGGATCAGGCACACGCTCGACGTCTGGGTCAATCAATTCCCGTTTACTTCCTGTCCAGTTCATGGCTCTTGTTGGTTCGGTTACATTCCTCTGTGGGAATGTAACGGCACAAGGACACAAGGCATGGGTCAACTGGAGGTGAGGTAGAATTGATGCCAACCACAGTGTGTAGTTGGTGCCACTCGGTGTGTGTGTGCTTATCACAGTCTTCTCGGTGCTGCGGTGCATGACTGCCCCCCGCAGACACTTCCTCCATACTACAAGATGTCAGAGAAGACTTTTATTTTTGCTTGGAAATTCAGATTCAGCTTAAAACCATATGAGACATGTTTTTTGAAGAATACAAAAGGTGACACAACGGCTGATGCACAAGGCCATAGCACGCACTCTATCAGATGATATGGGGAGATGTCATATGTCTGGTGTCGTCTCATCTCCAATCATTTCCAGTTTGTTTGTTGTGGCATGACCTCTACATAGTCTTGTCCACCTCAACACCTGAACTTGTCTTTAAGTCACACTTCAATCTTCACGCCTCTCGCTTGCAGGAAGAAGAGGTGGAAGAGTTTAGGGTAAGTTTGTCCTGGAACCGGTTTCATCCTGCTTCAGTCTGAACCAGCAGAGGTTCAATCCAACCTGCATCCCCACTGCATGACCACCTCTTACTTTATCTGACTGTACATGTGTGTCTGCCTGTGCTTGTGTGGCTAACCCTTCCATTTGCAGTGCCCATTCACCTGAAACACACTCAGGCTCATCACTGACACCATTAATTGTTTGCCTCGTTCATTAGATTGTATGTTTGAGTCATATAGTAGCTTGAATTAATAGAAAATTATCTGAAATATCTGATTTCTGGCTGTTACTGTTGAGATGTGTTGTTAGCTCCTCTTTGCAAGGTCAAGAATTAATTTTGAGGCTCAGCTGTAAACCATGAGAAATATTTACAGATACTATTTGACTCAGGTTTGGGTGTTTTTTTAATGTTTTCATCCTGACTTAATATTCCCCATATCGAATCTTGTGCATCTTTTGTTTCTTAACCCTGTTTAGCCTCCTTATGACAGAATGCTCTGCTGTTCTGTATTGTAATAGCATGGCACATGAGCGAGTGCTACCCTCCTCCCAGTTGCATGGTCCTGTTTTAAAATGCTATGCTGCCACACAGACAGGTTTTATAGTAGAAGAGGTATTTTAAAAGATAACAGTTGTGCCTGTTTTATTTGTGATTGGACTGATTGTCATTTGTCATTCTTTCTTTCTGTCTTTCTATCTCCTTTTTTTCCTGTCTTTATGCTTCCTTGTGCTTTTATTCTGTTCCTGTCTCCTTCATTCCAAATTCCCTAAACAAATTAATTTTCTACTCTGTTTACCTCCTCCTACTTCCATCCCACTTCTGCCTTTCCTCATCGACTCTTCCTTTTCCCCCCTCTTCCCCGCTTCATCCTCCCTCTCTCTCTTCCCCTCATCAGGTCTTTGAGTCAGGGCAGCACCAACTCCAACATGCTGGATGTGCAGGGCGGTGCCCATAAGAAGCGAGTGCGCCGCAGCTCACTGCTCAACGCCAAGAAGCTGTATGAAGACGCTCAGATGGCCAGAAAGGTGAAGCAGTACCTGTCCAATCTGACGGTGGAGATAGACGAGGACAAACACCAGATCATGTCTCTGCAGTGTGAGCCATCCTACAGCACCTGTGAGTGACACAAAAACTGACACAACTTTAGAAAGCAGATCTGTTTCCCATCAGTACCTTAATGGTTTATGTATTTTCTGTGGCACAAGTCAAAAATCTATCTTTCTATGTCAGTAGAAGGTAAAGTCTTTGACTCTCATCCTACCTGGCACACACACGAATATCAGTAAAAAGTACATAGAACATATTTGATAGATGCCAGTTGGCATTACGCCAAGTATTTTTATTGATCTCTGTATGTACAATTATGTATTTTGGTGCAATTCAATATACATTTATTTTTCGACTGTTGGATATATGATGCTGGAAAAAGAACACATATTTATTACAATTGTATAACTGGATTGCACTGCCACCTAGTGTACTCACAAGTGTCCTGCAGAAAAGAACAAGATACTGGATGCATGTATCAATGTATGATCAGAACCTCTCTAGAATAAAACATTCACATTAATAGCATGTGTTTGTTTTCTTAGTCATGAGTTGTTCAGCTGAAAATTTTTTTTTTTGTTGTCATTTTTTAGATAGCATATTAAATGTGACCTCATATTACTACCAGGACGTGAAGGAATGGTTGTATGCTACACTTTAGAGGGCGATAATCTTCTGTTTCACTGCACCGATGGATCAGTTGAATGGTTTTTACTCAGGTCTAGAAAGTCTTTTAATGTATGAAAAACGTGATATGATCTGATATTGATATCCTTCACTATATTATGGCTGTATTTTTTTTTAAAGAAAACAATCCATTGGAGAGTTATTTTCCTTTTGCCTATGATATTTCCCCGGCCACAAACATACCTCACTCTGAATAATTGAACTGAACTTTGAGTAAAGTTTTAAAAGATAAAGCTCTGATGTAACTTTGTCACTTTGTTTAAACATTTTTCTCCTTCTCCATGTTGTTTTTAGTGTCGAAGAACTTGAGTGAGAGACGACCCACCAAGTCGGACATGTCTCCGGTGTCTCTGCGGTCGGCTCTGCCCTCAGGGAAAACACAAAACAGGGTGTCACAAGTCCTGCAAGTCCAGGTCCCACTGAACCCTCTGCGAAAGAAGAGCACTGCCAAGGACATAGGGACTCCTAGTCAGTACACCTGGACTATAATTTATACTATACTTAATTAAAGCATTCTTGTATTTAGAATTTCATTTTGATCCTGTCCTCTCTATCATTTTACTCTCTATCATTTACCCTATTAGGAGAAATCTTACACCCAGTTCTGTTCTATGGCAGGTATGTAATATAACTTCACCTTAACCCTTTCATCCCACTTTTTTTCTTCTGCAGACTCAAACTCTCCCCAGGTGGTGAAGAAACCTCCAGTGAACTCATCAGAGGAGTGGAGCGCCAAGAGACCATCTGATGACACCGTCTCCACCATCTCCTCCCTTCACTCCAGTCCCACGGTGTCGCCGCAGGGCTCACCACGGAAAGGTGTGTGCTTTTCACCCTGCATGCTTTTATCCAAGGGAGGTTTACACTCGGTGTCAATTCATATGCAATTTCCTCCCTTGAGAACTGTTAGGATTGCACATATTTTTTTGCTTTAAATGATAAGTGAGGACACCCTGTGACTTAAATCTTCCACCATCATCTTGTTTCAACTTAAATATAAATCCCTCTCCTTCCTCCTTTTCAGTGGGAGGTGTCGCCAAGTCCCAGAACTCCAGCCAGATGAACTTGTCGGGATCTTCGTCGTCGCTAACCAGCGACGCCAGCACAAAGGCTGTCAGCCTGCGCAGCTACGGCATAGGTGGGGCTGTCCTCCACAAGAGAATTCTACTGATGACCAGGCAGCACAGCAGAGAGAGTAGCAGGGACAGAGACAATCAGACAGAGAAGGAGGAGATGACACAGGAGAAGACTAAGAGAGGCTTGTTTCCGTCAAAGGAGGAAAGCAGAGGGAGATCCAGGCAGCAGAGCAGCCAGGGTGCTCAGGCAGATTCAAGCATAATGCTACAGCAGAGGGTAGGAGCAGGAAGGACAGGCACGAGTTCGGTGCAGCCCATGGCCCACGCTGGTTCTCCTCTCAGACGACCAGGCTCGGGAGCCATGACCTTGTCACCGCTAGCGCAGCCCCAGCCAGTGAGACCCAAATCCCAAGAGTCCCCTATCAGGAAGAGGCTGATGTCTCCTTTCAGGATACTGAGGGAAAGGAGTCAGTCCAGGGAGAGGCAGAAGGTGGTCAGGCCTCATCTGAACGGTGGGGAAGCAATGGGAGAGTTTGTTCCCTACTCACCTCAGGATGAGAGACAAGGTCAGGAAAAGCAGAGAGCCAGGAGGTTGGGCAGCACCAACCCCTTCCTTTGGCTCTGCAGGGACAGACACGCCAGGAGAAAGACTGTCTGACAGAGATAAAGTATTCACTGAGTCAAAACGGCACATTTGAGTAAAAGAATGGAAGAAAAATAGTGTTGTGATTTTTTGTTAGAGGTTGATGAGCGATGAATGATAATCTGTTATAGTGATGCCACCACATTTCATTTGTGTAGCGGAGCAGGACTGAGTATCGACCAAAATATCCTGATACCAAGTAGTATTGAAATTCATCAAACGATGCCTGCATTTGATTGTTTTTTTTACCCAGATCTGGAAAAAATACAATTGTATGAGGGTACTACTATCGTAATATTTTGAATGATCCTCAGCCCTATTAGTGAGAGAAAAATCTCATATGTGCCACGTGTCGTAGAGAGGTGATGCGGATTTGACGCAGAGAAGAAAAAACAGATTTCTCTTGCCGCTTTAGCAACAAATAGAAAATAATTTCAGTTGGTTCTCTGAGTTCTTCCTTACATTTCTTTGATTTTGGGAATTATCTTGTGAATTTTCCAGTGTTGCGACGTCAGCAAAAAGAACCCAAATGTAGCAAAATATGTCACAGTTGTTGAGATCCGAGTTTGAAATGTATTACGATCTTGTTTTGTTGACACCTGGAGGTTTGGGTGTGTGATTGTCTTCTTTGTTGCTACGTTCATGTTGTTTTCTAGCAGTCAGAAATCTGGTTCAACAGGTTGTTGTTGTTGTTTTTACCAGTGCAGTATTTACTACACAGTTCAGTGTCTGTTCACTACCTGCTGTACTGTGTGAGCACTGATGCAAAGTTGTGTATAAGACAAAGACAATAAGTGTTAAGTTTCCTACTGGATTAACACTGTTTACATATTTTTTTCTATTAAAAGGGAACAGAAACATCAAATTGTCTCCCTCCCTTGTCCCTTCTCCATCCTACATTTTCTTAATTATTATGGTCTGTTTTGTATTCATATATAAATTGTTTCTCTCTGTCCAGGTTACACCCTCCTGCCAGCGGGTAAAGCGGACAACCTGTCCGATTCGAGTCACAGTGAGATCTCGTCCCGCTCCAGTGTCTGTTCAGTCGACTCTGTCCCGGCTCCTGGGCTTGACGACCGCTTTAACAGCAGCAGCAGGACCTGTACTGCAAGTGTTCTCAGCACTACTACAACTACTACCACAGCACCTGCTGCAGCTGCTGAGAGCACTGCATCACATGCACACTTAAACGCTGATTACAACCAACCCAGCACGAGGTAATTAACCTCAGCTCAGCTCAGTTTATCTAATCTGTCTGCTTGAGTGAATTAATTAACGATGAAAAGAGAACGAGTGCTTATCTGTGGGTTTTCATTATGGAATCAACAGTTCCTCAGACATGGAGTTTTTCAGTTGTATGCATCCTACACATTTATATGCACTCAAACAATAGTCAGAATCAGGTTTTGCCTAGAAAACTGTGACATTATATAAGTGAGAGAATGCAGATTTCTTGGCTATGATGATGTGTTTTACATGCATGCATAAAGACAGGGAAAGTAGCACTGTGTCGGGTCATCAAAATCCTTTTCTACCTCATCAGCTGATGAAATTCATTAAAAGAAAGGGCAGAACTGTGAATGAAAGTCTACTGAAATGAAAAGTGTCTCTGGACTGAACTTTATATAATAATATAATATATATAAATATTATAATATAATAATAATAATAATAATAGTAATATAATATTTCGAGGTCATTCGTTTTTATAGCTTAAAAAAATACACGATTTGTCAGAATGCAGATTTTTTTTTTTTTTTCAAGATTCTAAACACATTTGATTTTATTCCTGTTTCCCTACATCTTACCCATATCTTGGTGAAAAATACTTCATTTGGGAGCACAGGGTTTTTTCCAAGACATGACGCAGAGCTTCGAACAACCAGGACACATCTGCACGTCTCCCTTGTCTGTTAATTATTTTTTTTATTTTCATTCTGTCCTGTTTAGTTTTCTTGTCATTTTGTGTACATAATATCTGACTGAATATATCATTAATGTTTTACTGCGCGTAAAACAAACACAATAACCAGTTTTTAAAAAAACGTGAGCGAAGAAGAACTTCATATAGGACAGACGTTCTGCTCTGCCCTCTCTTCTCCCAGCTGGGTTCTGATTACATCCTCTCCTCATTAAAACTCAGAGAAAAGGGAGTCATAAAACACGACAGGTCTTTATTAGCGCCACACGTTTACTGCCCTCCTCTTTCTTCCTGTTCTCTGTTGCTGTTTGTTTATGATCAGGTTATTCTGTCTCACAAAGTGGACGCTGTGGTCTGTCTGCTTGTCTCATATTATATTACCTTAACATCCCTGCCACATAAAAATGGCCAGTTTGATGAAATATGGCTCTGTTCCATTGAGTGACCTTTTTTACAAGTAAAACCATGTCAGGAAGTCAAACTGCTGCTCTGTGAAAAGCAGCTGAGGAGGACAAACTATAAAAAAAAGTTTTTTTAAAGACAGACATAGTGATCTGTCATTTGGGTAAAGCTGTCAGATGTTTTTTTGTGCACAGATGAGGCATAACCCTTATTGGCTGAACATTGAACATGAGGCAACACAATCTGTGTGACATTGAACTTCATTCTGCACTATTTGCCCTCAAGCTGTTTCATTCAAGGATCCACAAACCTGATCATTCTGTATCTGTTTACTCACAGGGGACAGTGATCATTAATTAATACTGAAAGCACGGATGTAAACATGATGAGGTTTCTCAGTAGATTTTCTCGTGTTAATGATTTCTGTCTCTTCTATCCACAGTAGTTACTTGTCGTCGACTCGAGGATACGTGTCCCGAGCCTCCACCTTCACGTCCTCCACCTCAACAGAGGAGCTCACCCCGGACCACACCTCGCTGGACTCCGTGGCCGACAGTGGCCGCGGCAGCTGGACGTCCTGCTCCTCCAACTCCCACGACTCTTTCCAGAGCCTCCCCACCTCCTCCTGCCGGCCCTGGGACCACGGCATCCACGGACATCCTCTGGCCCTCCCGCACATGCATCTGGGCAGCTTCAAGCACACGCAACTGGCCGGGCCGATAGCAGAAGTCGATGCCGCTGCTCACGCGTGGGCGAAGGAGGACGCCGCCGCTAAGCAACACTCCAGAAACTCCAGCTCGGACCTGTCCAATCAGTCGCGGCAGAGCTGGGCGTCGTCCAGCTCGCTGTCGGACACCTACGAGGGGAATTACGGGACGATAAAGCGGCGAAACACCTCGGACCACCCCTCCTCTCCAACCAACGAGGAAGGAGGGCAAAGCACAGACGCCGTCTACAAAACGGTGACGTCAAGCACAGACAAGGGCCTGATAGGTGAGGGGTCAGGGTGCGAGTTTGATTCCCTATGAATAAAGTGTGACAGTGGTCAGCTCTGTCACTACATGTGTGGATATCTGTTAGGAGGTTGTCTGGATAGTTTCCAGGGAATAGTCGTCTCCACTGCTCAGTAAAGTTAGTCTGTTATGGAGCGTCTTCTTCAGCCTGAATATATCACCTCTGTAGGTTCATGGTAAACTAAAAGACAGTTTGTAACAGCGTTATGTCCACTGCCGAGACATTTAGTCAATTTTACTAGAAATAGATCAACACAAAATTCTTTGATAAACCTATTGATGATGGGCCAATGGTTTAAGCTGGCTTTTTAAATTTAGGATTTGAACTTTTCGGTCAGATAAAGGAATCAATCTGAAGTTGTCACCTCGGCTCTGGTGAAATGATTGTGGGCTAAACTAAACAATTAATTGATCAATCTGGTAGATGATTAATAGATTATTTAATGAAGATAATCATTAGTAGCCGCTGTAGTTCTGTCCGTGTCTGCTGCACCCATTCATCTCATTGGTTGTATATTTTTAATTTTCAACACTTTTTGATGCATGCATAGTTAAAAACATCACATTGATTTCATTTTTCCATTGTTTTCTTTTGTTTCTCCCCTCCTCCCCTCATACCTCCTTTTACTGCTTCACCCCTGTCACTCCTCATCCCTCACTTTCCACCTCCTTCACTCCATCCCTCCTTTCTTTTGATTTACACCTCCATCCAGTGTATTGTGTCACCTCCCCCACCAAGGATGAGCGTTACCGAGCTCCCCCTCCCACCCCTCCAGGCTACCAGGGTCTGGCTCTGGGGGATCTCGGCCTCCCAGACGGAGTGCTAGGTGGGCCAGGAGGTCTCCTCCCCAGGCCACCTCACCTCAAACCTCCAGACTACAGCGTGGCCCTGCAGAGGAGCAAACTCCTGCAGAGTCCTGGAGTGGCCGGAGGCCTGGCTGAGGCACGGAGGCTGGCTGCTAACCATCACCTCCAACAGCAGGAGTCCCGGACTGCTGGCTCAACGCAGTACCACTCCAGACCGCCCAGCATCTGCCTCCCATCACAGGAGCTGGGTGACAGTGAGGACGGTACGTCCCACAGGACTGTCAGAGGAAGCAGCAGCACTATATAAACTACAGTTTGACTCTGAGTTAACCAAAACTACAACAAACAGCTGGCTCCCTTCCTTGAATAATAAAATGTTTCTATCATTGTTAAACAATTTATAGTTTGTTTATATTGCAGGTTGCTAGAGTTGACTCATCAAATCTTACTAAATCATACAGGAATAGATAATACAGCAGGAAAATATGAGATACAATGAAAAATAATTCTAGGCCAAATCGCCCTAATGATAGAGTCGTCTTACTCTCATTATTTGGTGGATATGATGATGAAAACAGATAGTAAATGTCATTCTATAGGGTATTAAAATGTCTTTAAGAGTCTATTAACCTATGAACTGAGCAGAAGTCCTGTAAAGTTAATTTAATGCATTGTTTGTGAACCTTTAGACTCCCTGCCAATCACTGTCCTCTCTCCTTTTTTGCAGATGAACAAGTGTCAGCAGTGTAGAGACGGCGACGTCAGACTCAAACACGGACCGAGTCCTGTTGAAGGCTTCAGACTGAGCTAGCGGCCTGCCGTCATCACGTATCAGAGCACATTCTCCAAACCCGTGTCCTCCACCCCGTGTGACATCACCGCCGCCCATGATGCACCAGTGGACCAGAGCAGGGGGTCACATGACCTCCCTCCACCTCCTAGGACGTGTACAATCATACACTCTTTTTAAACCCAAGAATATTTTAGATACTTTTTAAAAAAACTCTTGAACTCACCAGAAAAAAAGGCAGTCTGACGAGTCGCAACCTGGAAAACAGATGAAAAAAAAACCCCACAAAAAAAGAAGGAAAGAGTGGCGATATCAGCGTCTCTACAGAAGACGTCGGGCGTCTTGAAACAGACCACCACGTACCTCCATTTTGCTCTTCAAGCTCTTTTGTCTGAACGTGTTTCACGTCGTTTGTTCCGCTTTGAACCTGTTGTACAATGGTTTTGTTGTATAAACAGATTTTTTTCCTCTTTTTTTTTTTAATCTCTGGGCTTTGCAAAGTTATTATTCGAGAATAGCGAGGAGGAGCAGATAAAGGGAAAGACAACTGTAAAAGTATGACGACGAACAGTAGCTTGTGGGGGATTTTGTATTGTTTTGCTGTTTTTGTTTGGAGTTTACTGTCAGCTCAAAAGAAGAAGAACAGTTTTAGAATCGTAGGGCTCTCTAAGGGCCTCTATTAAACCCTGGCACTGATGACGTACAATCACACAAATAGCATCAGTTCCCGCAACAACTCCCCACTATAAACAACTAGAAAGCAACTTAGGAAAGCCGGGAGAAGCGACACAAAGCCCCTCAACAAACCTCCCACTCCTCTTCCTAAAAGAGAAGAGAGAGTAACAGAAAGTCTGTTTGGGTTTAACACTTATCCGACTTTGTTGAGCTTTAAGTAAAAAAAAAAAAAAAAAAAAAAAAAAGGACAAAGAGCATCTTTCATGCAGTTCCCTGTCTTGGCGTCACGCTTTTTGCCACCCAAGCCGCCTCTTTTGTTGCTCGTTGGGTCTGACACGAGGTACTTTCGCAGCATGCTGCCTCCTGGATGTTCTATAAAAAACTGTATTATAAGTCGTTTTTAACGAGCTGAAGAACAAACGCCTCGCTGCGTCCTGTAGAGTAAACCGCCTGTCGTTATTCTATCGCAGCAGCTGTAATAAAACGATGAAATAGCACTGTGTTCATACAACGTGCACACACACACACACACACACACACACACACACACACACACACACACACCGAAATCTTAGTTGGTGCACATAAAGACAAAAGACAGTGTTTACATCGATGCTCACAACTTTTGTTTACAGTGTTTATTAGACTAGTTTGTTGAATCACATGCTGAGATGTTCCATATTATTCTCCAGCTCCATTCGATCTTGTACATTTGTTTATAATAGCAGGATTATGGGATGCAGCGTAGACTTTGACTGTGTGCTCACAGCGTACCTCTCATATCAGTTAGAGCAGAAAACTCCACGTTCATAGTACATTTTGTAGACTATTTAAAGGACGTGCTTGAAAATGGTGTATTTGTAATGAAAAGAGAAGCAGGTTTGTACATTCTGTAATGAGTCATGTTTTGGAGACTAGTTTTTAACTGTTTACCTGCGCTGCAGCAGCGGTGGAACTGGAATTACACTTTTAACCTTCCTTCTGTCTTTGCGCTCTGTGATGCTTCTTTTCTTATTGTTTTGCCACACAAAGACTTGAAATGATTATTGCTAATATATACATGGCATATATATGGATTTATACATATATATTTTTGTTTGTTTGCCATAAATTAATGTATAGATGAGAGAAGAGAGTCCTCTATAAAGGATATTTTTGAATATTTTGTTATAAGAAATAACCGGAGGTTGTGATTGCCCATTTCCTGTCAGGAGTCCTTAAAGGAAACACTTCTTGTCCTGCTTTGTTTTCTCCCCTCACACTTTGTTGTTGGTGCCATTTCTGCTCTGTCTGTAGTTGTAATTGCTGCTGTGTTTTGGGATATGATTATGTGTGTTTGTGTGTGTGTGTGTGGAATTGCGATATTGAGATCAATTTAGCTTTAAAAAAAAAAAAAATCTCATTTTGCCTGAGCTTTCAGCACATAAAGAAAGGCTCAGAAGTGCTTTTCAGTAAAAGCCCATCTTAGTTTGCATCTCTGATTGGAAGGTGGGGCCCTCGCAGGTTATTCACACTCAGACTGGATGAATGAAAGGCATTTTTTGATGCTATAATATCCCAGTCTGTTTGAATCTGCCACAGTGTCGTGCCCATTATCTTCTCTCCACCCTTCTGTCAGCGCTGTCAAATCAGCAGGACTTTTCTCCTCTCTGTGCTCCTCTAATGGATTTCCCTGTATCCACTGTGACCCTCACATGAGTACATTTTTTTTTCCTGTTTAAAAGAATCTCAATAGCAGAAACTTTGAAATAGACTGAGACTGACAATTCCTCTTTTTTTTGCACAACTGTATCCCTCATATTCTTTACCGTATATCAGTATTAATCTTCTGCATGGATGATTTGAAAAAGACTTGGCCCAGATCCTGTGAATGGCAGAGGCAACAGGATTTTATTTTGTGAAATCGAAGTGCATCCGAGACAGCACTTGAACACAACACGTTAGTGGAGAGGATAGACGTCAGCTCTCCCTCAGCCTGATGAAAATGTCTGGCTGATTGTGATTAAGCCCCCCCCCCCCGTGTCCTGCCATTTTACCTGGAATGCAATAAGAGAGATGTGAGTGTGATTTATGTCAACATCTTCTGGCATTACAGCAGAAATGCACAACAATAAGCTTAAATGTTGTGAGTGTGCTGCACAAACTGTACAAAGAGGTATTAACTCGGTCTGTGGCTTAAAGTTTGCTTTCGTCTCACATAGCTGTTGTAACTTATGTCTTTTAGAAAGACAACATGATTTTGCTCATACGCTTTTTATGTATTTTTTTACAAGCGATTGTAAATAAGTTGTTATATTTTTCTTTATGAGAATGTCTAAAAAGGAAAAAAAATACCTTTTATTTCTCCAAGTCTACTGATATGAATTTGGACAATGAATAAAATGTTAAGCAGAAAGGATTTTGTGTCATGATTGATTTCATATAGACTTTCCTGATCTTTTAACTTTTTCATTGTTCATTTTTTTTTTGACATATTGATGGTTTGCAGTGGATGAATCCTCACAGCTTTGACCATGAGGTTGATGGTTGTGATTTGAAGTGTCCTCTAACACGTTGGTTTATGTCTATAACTATCAAAACTAATGATATTCCCATAAAACGTGTTGTATTAATGCTAATTAGCTCATTTAAGCATGTTAACACATTAAACAAAGGCTGGTTAACATGATACCTGCTAAATATAGGCATGTTAGCATTTTGGTGTTAACAATTTTTTTTTAAGTTATTTTTTGGCGTTTTACAGCCTTTATTGTTGATTAGACAGCAAGACGTGGAAAAGGCTGCTGTTAGAGGACTTTCAGCCTTAGTATATGGCTGCACGCTCTACCGATTGAGCTAAACGCGCCTCTTGGTGTTAGCATTTAGCTGAAAATTAATTTAAAAAAGCTCTTCCTAGGCCCAAGATCCATGTCTAAATAAATTTTCACCAAAATCCATAAACTCCTCCAACACCCATTGGTGTTTCAAACGTCTCTCTCACCGGCGACATTTCCAGTTCCTCCTGGGGGATCCCAAGTCGTTCCCAGGCCAGATGAGATATGGGGATTGGAAAGTAGATTGACTGGTAAATCAAGATCTTTGCCTTCCTGCTCAGCTCCCTCTTCACCACGACGGTTCGATACAGTGGCAGCAATACTGCTGACGCTGCACCGAATCACCTGTCCATCACCTGTCCATCTCACCGTCCATTTTCCCATCACTCGTGAACAAGACCCCAACATACTAAACTCCCTCGCTTGAGGCAGTAACTCAACCACAACCCGGAGGAGGCAATCCACTGATTTCTGGCAGAGAACCATGGCCTCAGATTTGGAGGTGCTGACTCTCATACCAGCCGCTTCACACTCGACTGAAAACCGTTCCAGTGCCTGCTGAAGATCAACAGAGTGATGAAGCCAACAGAGCCACATCATCAGCAAAGAGCAGAGACGTATCTCTGAGCTTCCCTTATCGGACACTTTCTTTCCTCTCACTTCTTCAGCTTCCTCCCACCCAGAGAGAACCCGTGCAGAGAAGGGGGAGAACCTGCAGACTCCAAACAGAAAGACCCCAGCTCTGGATTCAAATGCAGAATCATCTTGTTTTGAGGCATTGCTCCACACAGTCCAAAAACATGCAGCGCAGGTGAAACTAAAGTTTCTGTATGTGTGCCTATGAGTGTGAATGATCGTTTTCCTCTCCATGTGTCAGACCTGTGATGAGTTGCCCCAGCCCCCAACGACCCCGCAAAGGATACGTGGATTTATTGAAAATTGATGCATTGATGGAGACAATGTATACTTCCTGGTTAAACGAAGGTAAAAATAAAGAATAGAAATAAAAAATAAATGACTTTCAGCAAACTTTTACTAATGGAGATGGGTCAGGGTGATGTGGGGGTGAGGTGCAGGGTGGGCGGTAGTTTAACTAGCATGTTCAAAGAGCTGGTCTTTCCACTTCAGAGAGAATATTCCTGCATGATAAGAGAAGTTTAGCTCTGAGTGGGATTCGCCTGGAAACGAGTCGGTGAAATTACACACAGCCTCAATTATACATCACAAAGGGCCAAAGAGCCCCACTGGATGGTAGGGGAGGAAATGTGGGAGAACGTTTGGGTGTTGTAATGTGCAGCCTGTGTGTGCGTGTGTGCGTGTGTGTGTGTGTGTGTGTGTGTGTGTGTGTGTGTGTGTGTGTGTGTGTGTGTGTGTGTGTGTGTGTGTGTGTGTGTGTGTCTCTCTCTCTCTCTCTCACTCTCTCCTCTGTTTTGACTTTGAAGTCGTGACTTTGTCAGGAGCAGCAGCCGAGAGCAGGAGGAGGGAAAACGGAGACTTTACCACCTGAGGGGTTTGCGCACAGACGGGGTTGGCTCTTAGCATATTCCTGTCTAAATGAAAATTTGTGAAGTAAAAGAAGAAAAAAAAACAGCTCGTAAAATATTCTGTTACCTGTATGGTCTCAGGGCTGCCCTTGAGGATGTGTGAGCCTGCATACATGAAACATACGCTGCTTTTCTACGTGTCACCTTTGGCATCGTGTTTTCTGCAGGATCACATAAATAAGTTGTTTGTCCTTGACTGTTGCAAACCTTTTCTGTTTTTCTCTGGTGTTTTTACATCTTGTTACGGCACCGTACGCAAGAGGGAAAATTTATAATAAAGGATGCACCTGCAGTTTACTGAAGCACATTCTCACAAAATCCATCTAAAAGTAAAGTCCATATAATATCTTTCAAATGTCTAATAAAAAGGAAAGATCCTACAATAAATACTAAGCTTCTGTTTATCCAAAGCTCTAAAAGGAAAACAAACAACAAAACCTTTTCTCTCTTTTAAAATGTATTGTACATTAATTAATATGTGATAAATCTCAACATATGAGTTTTGATCACGCTTGACTGATTTTTTGAAACAGTCTTGCGTCTGAAAATACAATTATTGGAGAAATAGCCACAATGTTTTTATCCAACTGATCTCAATTTGTTGAACTTACTCACCCCCTGTAAAAAGGCACAAAGACTGGCGAGAAAAAACATCAGCAAGAATGCCAGAGCTGGAGCAACGTGACCAGGATTGTATTATCGGCTTCGTTCACCAGAGGCCAGTGAAGGCTCATCGTTCCACAATAGTGGATCAGGGGTTGAGTAAATGAGTATGACAGTGTGAATGTCCTTCACATATGTGACTGGAGGGTGGGCCGCCATCCCAAAGGATGACATCCGGAGGTTGTGCCAGTCCATGAGGAGGAGGATTACTGCTGTAATCAATGCTGATGGGGCAAAGCCTAATTACTGATTGTGTAAAATGTTGTACACACTAGTTGTATCACCTGAGAAGTAAACAAATAGGGTTATTATTTTCATAAAGCTGTGCGACACAAACAGGAAACGGATTAAACCCAAAAGCCATGACAGCCATGAGGAAATAAAGTTTCCAAATGAAGCAGGGAACAACAAAATAAAACCAAACCCATGACAACAGAGACGTCTTTATAAAAACTGGCAACTTCATTAATATATTAAGAATGCAACATCACAAAAAATAAAAGCGTTTGTATTAATACACTCTTCTCAGTCATAAAGGGCGCCATGCTTATGATATGAAGTCGGTTAAATCAGGGCACTGAATTTCTAACCAAAAAAATCCAACTCGACCATGTGTTTAAATCATTTTGTTGCCGTCAGAAATTGTATTTTCCCAATTTCCCACGTGTCATGAATGTATTATTAGAGTCCACAAGTGATTAAAGTTGTTCCATTAGGCCACCTTTAAAGTCAGAACTAGCTATTATATGCATATATTATATACACATACATTCTGGCTCCAAACATGGAGCCAATCAGTTTTTGTCTCACTTTTCATTAGTTTCATGGCTTGTCTAGTTTGTTTGAACCTATCATACTTTGCATCTCGGCTGCACCTTCAAATGTTCTAATGCTGTCATGTTTGGGGTGTTTTTGCTCTGTGAAGTTTATTACGTGGGGGACAACATAACTTCAGTTCTGTCCAGGACAGGTCAAAGGGTCAGTCAGTGATCAATGAGGCTGTCTGAGGACAGCAGAGTCATGACTGCAGTTCATCTTCTTGTTCCTCCACTTGCTCTGCCACGTGTCATACGGTCACACTAAACATGTTCAGATCTCGTGTTCCTGACTTCTAAGGGTCACAGTGACCAAACGGCTGCTTTCAGATCTGTATTGAGTGTTTACGTCACAGCAGCTTTGTGTTTGCTCTTTAGACATCAGTACTGTTAGCTTGTTAAGAAACCGACCTACGTGACATTGTTTATCAGTAACAGTTGTGACATTAGTTTGTACCGATGTTTCCTATAATTTAATTAATTAAAAAAAGGTGTAATATCACCGTATTGATGTTTCTAATGTTACCTAGGAGTAAACCTTGTAGTTTGGTGTATAGTTGTGTTTGTGTCAGCCATTTGTCACGACTCATCGATCCTCTGGTTCTTCCCTTTCAGACCTTCCTCAAAGCAGAACTTAAACATGTGGTGATGCTGCCTTCAGACATGATGGAACATCAGGAGGATCTGAGAGGAGCTCATTCATTCAGTCTGGATTTTATGTCATGTTTAATTCTGTGGTTTTAGTATTTATACTTGTTCATCACAACATTTTACTGCCAGTCATTACTATTCTATTTTATTATTCTTTTTAAATTGATCTTTTATTACGACTATAAAATTACCTATGTGTGGTATCACATTATTTCATTATTCTCTTTTCTTCTGCTCATCTTTTATATGTTTTATAACTTAATCTTCATCTTTCTTATCTTTTATTGCTTTTAGTCTCTACATCCTTTTTAATTTCTTTTGTTTATCAATCACTTGTACAGCACCTGGAATGGAATGCAAATTGTTTGAAAGGGTGCTATATAAATAAAGTTTGATTCATTATTGATCAATCAAAAATAATGGTTATGTATTAGTGTATCAGTGGTCTGTCCTTGCTGCTCTGTTTTTTTAAAAGAAAAACACTGATTTTCTTTTCTTTTGATTGTTTCTCCCAAACCCACCTCTGTGGACCCTTTGTAGGGCAGGGAGCCACATGTTGAGGCAACACCCTCCTGGGTCACTCTGGCCATTTGTCATCAGTCCTCAAGGCTTCTTGCAGCCTGTAAAGAGGTTGAGGTCAGTGTCCTTGCTTCTCACTGTCCTCAACGATGTCAGCAAACAGCTCAGATAAATGACCTGACAAGCCCACAGGATGTGATCCAGTGTAAGAAAAGAAACAAGTAATCCTTCAAACTCCTGTTTTCCACTTTTCCTTTTTATGATGGCTACTTGTGTCTGTGTGACTCTCATTCATTCATTCGTTAAAATCGTTTGAAGTCCTTAATAAATAACACGTTTTTTTGTCTGACACAAAAATCAGGAAAAGAAAAAAGTAATGGTTTCAGATTGACATTAAAATTTATTTAAAAATCATCATTATTGCCTTTTATTGTCTTTTTATCTATGAATTTCTGGCAGACAGCTTCAACGCTGCCTCCCCTCCAACATGATTCACATTATAGTTCAACATAAAGAGATTTTTTAATAAATTCCTTTTTGACCTTCCTTTCAAATCAACAACTTCTCTCCATGTTCTGATCTGAGAGTTTCTAAAATCTAAAAACATAATATTTATTTCTTGTTCCCATTTTAACTGTTGTCAGGAGATTCAGATATTGTTTTTTTTTATTACTTTGTCTCTTTCCATCATTATTAACAATGTCTGTAGTTGAATCTTTGTATTTACTCCCCCACTGAAATTTGATCATAATTTGTTAGATGCAAAAGGTGGAAAATTTGAAACAGACTGCATAAACTTGAGTGTTTACGATGCTGCTGTTCCACTGATGACCACAGGAGGGCAGTGCTGCATTGTGAGAAACGTCGCTCATCATCTGCATCTGTACAGCCGACAGGCATTAAGTAAGATTTGTGAACAAAGGCTATTTGTGGAGCACATTCCCCCCCAGAGATTATCTGTCCTATTAAGGTGCAAATTACCAACATGTTGTTGGTGTCTGAACAATGCAATCCTGGCTTTGTGGCGGTAACGATTATATCGTCTCAATTGTCTTTGCCCTGAGTGCAGAAGTCTCCTCACATCCCTTCACCATGATGTTGGTTTCTGAAGGGGAACGGCTGACACTCCTCCATACTGAGATTTAATTATTGGTCTTAATGGATGGTTACTGTGTTTATGCGTGTGTGTGAGAGAGTGAGAGAGACTAATAATCACCATCTGTAAATCATTACCTTAACCATCCATCCTAAACCTCTCCTCTTCACATTCTGCTGTTTTCAAAATTTTCCAGATCGCATTTAAAATTGTGTCAGTTCTTTTCACCCCTCAGTTTGCGCGCACACACACACACACGCACACGCACACACACACACACACACACACACACACACACACACACACACACACACACACACACACACACACACACACACACACACACACACGCACACGCACACGCACACACACGCACACGCACACACACACGCAAACGTGCTGCAAATTAGGGAAACACATGCAAATAGACAAAACACAAACAAATTAAAGAAACATCTTCATTAATTTGACAACACATGCACAGCATTTAGAGAACGCGCTATATAACACAATACATTATAGGAAAACGCGCTACAATGCATCACAACACATTGGAAGTGTTTCCAGAGAACACTTAATAGTGATGCACACATCAGGACGTGCTTGTTTTGGCTTGTGACTTATGTTACTGGAGTCGGCTATCCGTCAGTGTTATTGGAAAGGCGAACACCTTCCTGTGACGTAACCGCTCCCATTATGTAGTGATTATAACGTCAGCATCACTTTCATGTGTCCTCTGCAAACACTTCCGTTGTGTTGTGGCTTTTGCAGCACATTTTCTAATGTGTTGTGGTGTCAAAAAGATGTGTTCTTGTGTTTTCTTAAGCGACAAAAATGCCGTTGAGTAAACGGGGCCTAAACCTGACTATATTGGTGCCTGTATCTGGTTTACTGAAAGTGAGTGTTTAGTGTGTGTCAGTGTGTGTCAATGTGTGTTTGAGTGAGAGTAACTCTTGCATGGTGAGCGGCTGCGGTAGCTGGACGCCACTTTCCCAATAATGAGTCGAGGTCGAGTGGTTCAGAGGAGGAGGGGGGAGGAGGTCAAGAGTTTGAATAGAACGATCGACCACGACCACCCTTTGCCTCTACACATAAACACACACACATGAATACGCTAGTAACACCTTTTAGAGGAACCGACTGAAGAGTGGTGAAGGGTGAAAGGAAATGGCTTGAAGGGAAGTGTTAAAGAAAGAGTGAGAAGATAGGAATGTGTCTGTCTGTGTGTGTGTTTGTGTAACATAACATTTACTTGTGTTTCTTCTCTGTTTCAAATCCACTCCGGGGATGTGACGGGAGTTACATCAACCAATCAGCTTGCTTGACATGCATCAGCTCTCCTGCAGGCCTCTACTCTGATAGAAAGAGTCAGGAAAGGTTACTTTAAAGAAAATGGTCCAAATACTCAGGCAAAAGTAAAATAACTTGTGTAAAAAGTAACTGTGATCGAATTAAAAAGTAGATCACTTAAATGTAGTCTGCGTCAACATTAATGGAAATTCTCTGTGAAGAATTTTATGTGTAACTTTGCAGATGTCGTGTTTCCGTCTAAGACGGAAGAGACGCAGATGAAACAAGCAGCAACAGAGAGAAAGAATGAGAGAAGAAAGTGAAAGATGAAGGGAGAAAACGAGAACCTGAGTGTCAGAGGCAAAAGCTAAATACCCCCCACTGAGAAGGAGCTGCAGAGGAGTGGATGAGAGTGGTGATGGGGGGGGTACTTAGTAGGAGGCCCCTCCTTTGAACTGGGTGTCAGGAGAGCGAGCGAGAGCGAGGAGGAGGCATCTCAGAACAGATCAGAATGTGGCAGAGTAGATTAAAGAGGAGAGAAAGAAAAGAGACTGATAGTGTTCACTTCAGCAGCTCCAGTGAAGAAGGAGGAGGAGAGGAGAGAGGGAGCGAGGAGGAGAGGATGCTGAGGGTCTAACCCCCCCCCGGTGCCTCTGAGCTGCAGCCAGGTCTTTGATCCTGCACTTCATTTAGCTCCACCGTAGGAGGCCCTGCCACTCTTAGTGCACAGGATTAAAAGTTTATTCGACATAAAAATCATTATTCACACACGTTTACAATGAGATTCACCTGTTTTTACTCATGAAGCTTTACTGGTGACATCGGAACACAGAATACAGGGAGAGCTACTGGAAGCTGGGCGGAGCTATGTGACGCCCAGGGTTCAGGGTGGTAATAATAATAATAATAATAATAATAATCATCAGAATAATCATCAGAATAATCATAGTAATAATAATACAATTAATAAATATAATAATAGTAATAATAATAATAATAATTATGATAATAATAATAATGATAATAATAATAATATAATATCAATACTATTAATAATGATAATAAACATTTCAAGGTACCCAAGGCTGCTTCACAGAGTAAGGAAGGTAAGAACATGAACTAAAACTGTGATGTTGGCTGAAGAGAAAGTGGGTTTTGAGGAGTTTTTTAAAGGTGTCCATGTTGCATTGTGAATCTCAGCTGGGACTCCAAAGGGCGAGGGGCTGCCACACTGAAAGCCCTGTCGCCATCGGTTCAGGTTGGATGCAAAGCAAGCCCGTGACTGAGGGCCGTAGGTGTAGAGTTGGAGAAGGTCAGTCAGATACTGGGGGGGGGTAAAGGAATCGAGGGATTTGTAGGTGAGGAGGAGAATTTTGAACCGGATGCAGGACTTAACTGGGAGCCAGTGAAGCTGGATGAGGGTGGGGGTGATGTGGTGCCAGGCAAGGTGGACAAAATATCAGGGCGGATTTTAATTTAATATTTATACAAGTTGCATGTGACATAAGACATCAAGCACTTTTTCTACAGGTCGTCTTGTGCATTGTGAGGCTCTTGAGATGCATGTAATCCTGTTTGTCATCCAGGATCATAAGACTTGTATGGCTCAGGGTTAGAAGGCAGAAGACACATTCTAAAGCATGAAACACCTTTGCACGGCTGAACAGGCCCACAGCATGCGTTAGTATTAGATTCTGATTGTGTTTACTCTGTGAGTGCTGTTTTTCTTTGCTGTTAAATGACATCAAAAGCTTCATTTTTCTGAGATTAACTTCACCGCTGTTTACCTAGTACTGTTCTCCTTGATAGGAGCCTCAATAGTTTCTCTGCTACTGAGGAATTTAAAATAGCTATCAGGATTTCCCAAGTGCTGCTGAAGAACACAAAACCATAGAAGAAGCTCATTGTCTAGTGTTTGTGCTCCTGGAATACCAACCTCTGAAAATGAGTGAAGTCTGATCATTTATTTTCTCCTTCTCTTGTCTTTGATTGAATAAGTAACAGTGGTGCTGTCAAGACTGAAGGACTCCTCAGTCACAAACATGAGCCTTTCTTCCTCATGATAAAGGATGCCTTTATCATGAGGAAACAGAAATTCCAGACACATACCGTCAAATTGCAGTGAATAACCATCCCACCAAATTGCAATTTGAAAGAAAAAAAACAAACAGAAATCACAAATGGGTGAAATCACTAGCTAACCAGGCTTTTACTGTGTTTGCCGGCTCGACAAAACCTAAAACCCACAGATGATAACCAATTTTCTTTCTTAACCCAGGACTTCTGCTTCAGGCTAATTGCATGTTGCCACAAAAAAAGGGCATTTTCTTCTGCACCAAATGGACCAATCACGTGGTGCCTACTTAATTATAGTGAAGAGCTATGGAGCTATGTATGTGAAAAATATTTCAGCAGGAACAACACTGTAGCTGCAATTAAGACAAGAGGGGAATGCAGGCTAAACAAAGCTGACCGTGCAATTTCCTATGTTAGTGTATTTATCTTACCACTAAATGCATTCTCAATGCCCTGTTTATTTCTAATATACCTGCACATCTTAAACTTAATACAACATATTTACATTTTTATACTCAGTGAAATTAATTTTGTGGATTAAATATGTGGTAAATACTATTAATCAATCCTCTAATCAGTGTTCTATTAGCTACAGTACCAACAGTGTAAATGAAATGAGAGATATATTCTACGGTGGTCCAGTAATGTGCCTTCATTATTCATTTAGTGTGTGGATGATCTGCTGTGGAAAACGCTAGTGTTAATATTACCTGAGGCAAACAAGAGTAAAATCGTTTCTGCATTGAGGTGAATATACTGTATGTGTCTGCGTCCTGTATTTTTCATATCCAGTAATTAGCCTGGTCTGTGCATTGATCACTTCCTTATGCTGTCGGTACCATGAATAGCACATCTCTTCATCATTAGGATGATATTGTGTTGATGGTCATCTGCTCCTTTTCACTGCTCCCCAATATGACTACTTTTCATTCTTATGAATGATTAATTACCTGCTGCATCGCTGACATGGTGTCAGTCCGTCACTGGTTGGTACAGGCCGGATATTGCAGAGTGGACTCCTGTTCGGTATCTAATCAAGGTCTGTTTATTGAGGCCACTCTCTGCCCCTGCTGTGTTGAGGTTGGTGTTAGCTTGTGGTGAGTAACAAGAAACTGGAATATTTTAAAACATAATATTGATATATTATGTCAAATTCATATCAGATTTGCTTCCCCCATGCATTTCAGAAAAAAGAATAATTTCATCCTGAAAGTGCATCCACTCAGTTTCTATCTCTTTTTAGAGCTCCTTTGAGATGTGGCTCCTTCCTTTCATTACCGCATGCGGCCACTTTAACAGAAGCTGTAATAATATACTGGAGTGAAACGTGTGATGTGCTGCAGCATCACATTCTCTAAAAACGTGCCAGTTGTATCTGCAGAGCAGAATTTCTTTAACTCAGAATCAATCAGGAGATCTGCTCAGGAATATGCAGTGGATGTCAGACGGGGAATGATTGATTGAGCCTAGAATAGACTACTTCTGTGAAACTGTTAAAGGGACATTACGATGTATTTATTAAAAATAAAACCATAACTGAAGTTAACTCAAACGCACCACTCCACTGTAACAACTCTACAAAGCCAAACTAATATGGAGTCAATAACCACTAATCTGTCAGAGCACATCCAGCTAACGCTCTATAATGTGGTGTGTGGGCTAATGTGGCATTTTCCTTTGAAAAAATAGCTACACCAATGTAACTTAAAAGAGTTTCTCTTTAATCCTACTTTTGTCTGACATCGGTAAGTGAAAGGTCAACACTGTCTGCCTTGAGAACAGCACATATTGCTTGGTTGAAGCCTCTTAATGACTGATTTAAAGCCTCGTGCAAGAAGCCACTCCAGTCAGAGTATAAAGGCATCAGAGCTGCATGGGATTTCAGAAAAACATGTCTGTAAAAAGCCACAAGCAAACGTCTGCTTGTGGATTCACATAGAGAGCATCAATAAAGTCCAGTACCAACATGATCCATTAACAGCATCAACTTCTGCCAGCGACTTCCAGACAGGGAGTATGTTTCTTCCCCCACTATGGATGTGAAATATGTTTTAAAAGTATACTCCCACTCAACTAACAGCCTAGGCGTACAAAATGCATTCCACCCAAAATGCGGCATATCAATTAATAAATATCATTTTATTATGTGATCAAATTTCAATACATAATTCAAACAAATACATGCCTAACGGAAAGGGAATTCCATGGTTAGATTTGTTTTGGATTTCCTACCTGGCAGCCGTTTCCCTGCAGCTTCCCGTCGCTTATGCGCGTGCGCAAGCCAGCCTTGCGTTTCCAGATTTTGGTTTCAGAAGCTCCCATCGATCCTTCTTCTCTCCAGTATTTACCAGTTTTGCTCTCCGTTTCTTTTCGTCAGCTACTCGACGCCTTTTCCTCACATTATCTGTTATTTTATGCACAAACACGCACCAACCAGCCAGAGTGCAGAAAGAGGAAGTGACCCTGTCCTGACCCAGATATATATATATATAGCAATCCGGTATCGGATGGTTAAAAAATATAAGTCATAAATAAATAAAATGACTTTTTAAACCTGGGTTACATATTCTCCATTTGGTCGCAGATTTGAAACTTCTACGATTGTACGTGGGGCCTTGTGTGGCCTAGAAATCTGGGGAAGCCCTTGGGGAAGACATAAGTCGCGTGTGACATCACCAAATTTGAAAATGGCCCTTTGTTTACTTCATATTTTTTGCCCTTCATTGGCTTAAAATCGGAATTGTTCTCAGTATTCCGCTGTGCTAAAAATATGACCGTTATATCAGGCTGTAGAATAACATTCATCCTACTGAATAAAAATGTCGTGGTTACTATTCTTCACACGTCTTGAGCAGGAAAATATATATACCTTTAATATACCTTTAAGGTGCAATCATAACGGTCTTTAAAAGATCTGAAAAGTCTTAAATCTAACTCGTGGAAGACTGCAGAAACCCTGAATCCCAAAAAAAGTTTAAACAAGCAACGGAAACTAAGTAAGAGAAGAACGAACAAACAAAAGCAGACAAATAGATAAAAAACAGCAGATTATAGGAGATGTTGGTAGAACCACTTACACAAAAAAGGTTCTTGTATTTCTTCATGTTTTTTCTCACATGAAGTTATTTTGATGCTGTTTCCTTTCCTCTTTCTATTATGTTTGAATAAGTGTTTAGTAGAATAAGTGTGTGTGTGTGTGTGTGTGTGTGTGTGTGTGTGTGTGTGTGTGTGTGTGTGTGTGTGTGCATACATCTAACTTAATTTGACTCAAACCGGGACAGGATCCTGTTGTCTGTGTCATTAGGATGCACAGCGCCTCTCTTCCATCCCTGAGTGTTGCAGAGGAGAGAACAATGTGCCAAATCTCATTAGGACTGTGACATCTTCAGTGAACTGCTTATAACTTAACCACCCATGTGCTTTATTTACGCCTATGTGTGCATCTGTTTGAATCTGTCTGTGAATATACATGTATGCTTAAGCATCTCCGATGTGTGTGTGTGTGTGTGTTCCAGTCAATCAGCCTGCGGTTAGTACTGACTGCACTGATTCCTGTTCGGACAGATGTATCTGTGTACACGCTCCCAAATGTATCCTCATGAGCCTCTTCCGTATGGTCATCTTCCTCCTCCTCACCCTTCCTCCCATTCGTTGCCTGACTCTTAGTCTGTCTGATAGCGTAATCTTTGTGGAGAAAAGGCAAAAACCTTAATTTGATTCATAAAATAGCATCTGGACTTCTTTAAATTATGTCTGAGTGCATGAACAGACTTGCTGATGTTGAGCTAGTGTGTGTGAAATGAATAAACTACAATTCTGAGGAGTGATTTTTCAGAAGATTCAGGAGATGCTTATGATTTGCCGGTTCCAGCATCTTACATTTAAGGATTTCCTTGTACACTGAATCTCTTTGGTTTGAGACTGCTGGTTGGATGAAACCTGATGAAAAGTAGTCATTCTGAACTGTCAATGTATTCTTGCTTCTTCCAGTTTAAAAGGTTGTCACTAACAGTCAAGCTTATGGTTGAGGCTAACAATTACTAGCGTTCAAACAGACACAGCATGATTTCAGCAGAGCCACAGTTAATTTAAGTCTAATGCATTAATAATGTCAGATAACAACCTTATCATGGTCATAATGTAAGAGGAACGCTGTGTGTATGAAGTTAACTTTAATGTGCACTAAATATAAATTATCTCAGGCACAAAATGATATTACCTGTTAAACCATCCCTACATGGAGGCTGTGCAGCCATTATCACAGACCAAGTTCCACTGATAACAGCAGTGTGTAAAATATCCTCATAAATCAGTCCACCTCTAGTAAGATCTAGTGAGCAAAAATTTAATATTCTAACTCCAACAAGGTTTGTTGTGTTAAAACTAGTAGACGTTTTGCATCCTCTCAGAAACCTTGTGGATGTATTGCAAATTAAAATCTAAAATCACGTTGTCTTCTTCTGGAACTATAAAAAACATTTGTTGGTTTGTTTGGTAGCGGGATTAGTCAAAAACTACTGGATGGATTTCCACCAAACTTGGGAGGGAGGATGGAAATGGCCAGGACAGAACCCATTTTCATATGGATACGGTTAAGGGGCACATCCAGGAATTTGTTTTCCTTAATTATGCAATTGATTTCCATGAAACTTTGAGGAGGGGTGGGTGGAATGCATGATGATAAAACACATTAGATAGATGATTGGATCTTGGCAGGCAGGCGGCCCCAAAATTTTCTTTTTTTTAAAATAAATTTCCTTAACATTGCAACATGGGGCATTTTTTCACTAATTTCTTTGTGATCGAAAAAAAAAGGTCCATATTGATGGTGTTTGTATCCGTGTGTATTGTGTAGTGCAGATCCACAAATTAACTGGGATGTACTGGATCCAAATATATATTTGGAATGGGTGATCTTTATTTAGCTGCTGCAGAGCTAGTCAGAGGTGTAGGATTGTTCTCCCTGGTTTATAGTTTGCTAATTGCTAGTTTTTAATTTATTTACCTTTTTTTGAAGTGATGCCATTACACTTTTAGACCTAATGAATGCTGTGAATGCTCACAACAATAACATTTATGTATTGAGTTGAGGCTTGGGACTCGTCATCCTTGGCGCCCGATTTTCTCAAGTATGATCTGATTTTGAATTTTGGGATGTTTCAGCTGATGGCTGCATCAGTCCTGACCTGTAGTTCTGTTATAAATATTTAGGATAACTGGATACTGTGCTATGTACATTGTAAATTATTTCAGATTTGAGTTTTCTAAGTTGTTGTCACATTTTTCAAACTTTACCAGGTATTCTGTGCGGTATACAGCAGCGCAGGGGGAAATGGCAGTGATTGTGCCATGTGAGCCCTCCAGGAGACAGCTGACAGTTCATAGTTGCCATGTGCTCACCTGTGATAAAGAGGGTCCATTATGGCCTCTAACATGGTGGGGAGATGGACTGGCAACATGTTTTTGCTGTTGATGCTGTGCAGGTGGCCCACTCCTGGCCATCATAATTACCCAGTCTGAGGAGGAGAGTGTGATATTTCAGTGTCTGGAGTCCCTGAGGTCCACTCTTTGTGAGGATGTCTTCTCAGGTAGAGGGATGGTACATCCTCAAGCCTTCATAACAGATGACAGTTGGGCTGAATAAGACCTTTCCACAAGCCACACTACTTTGCAGTTTTAATCTACTGCAAACTGTGTGCAAGTGGCTGTGGAATAAGGGCGACAACATCATAATGACAGGCAGGCAGATTATTTTTGCAGTATGAGGGGGGAGAGTGAAACACAGGGTTAGTTTCATGTAGCTTTGGCTGTGGTCACAACAGTAAGGTACAAGTTTGTATTATTGTTACCTGTTAAGCATGCATAGAGAGTAAAAATGCTGTTAAATAATTACAGCACAAAGATTGTGGATTCTAAATTTTGTTTTCTATAGCAGATACAAAACTTCAGGCAAGGATCGACTGGCCATCAGGAGGACTGGGACCGGGCGTTTTCCCAGTTGGGCCGATAAATACCATGGTATCAAAATAGAGACAACAACCCCCCCGCAGTTTAAAATAGACTGGTTTGCTCCCAGGTTGACAGGCCCATGGTGTTGTGTGGTTGCACATATCCCTACCTCATAACCAATCAACTTTGATCCACGTGGGGCCGTCCCAACCCCCTCAATGAACTTAATGAAACAGATGAAATGTGAAAGTAGGAAATAAGCTTCTTTTTTTAGCACAGGCAGAAACAATGAACTGCCAAACCACAGGAAAACAGTATATTGCTTCTCCACCTTTGTAAAAAAAAAAAACAAACAAACAAAAAAAAAAAAAATCCATACCATCACATCCATATTTGTGTCTGCAGTTTTACTTTAATATTTGTAAAAGCCACTGCTAACTCGTTCTTAGAGCTGATGTCATTATTTTTGTTTTTTCTTTCTCCCCGCATTTGAGATGGGATAGCTCATACCAGCAGCTTTGTCATAAACTTCCTTTAGGCCCTGTAATAGACCAACAGGCAAGATGATTCTAGATTACAGCAGAGATTCTACAAACCCATTTCCAAAAAACTTAATTCAGTATAAAATCAAATAAAAGTAATAAAATCAGTATGCAATTATTTGCAGATCATTGAAACCCCATATGTGATTGAAAACAGCACAAAGACAACATCTCAAATATTGAAACAGAAAAATTTAATTGTTTTTGAAAATTATGTCACCCTAACCCTCCGCCACGGAGATTATGTGATCGGTTTGGTTTGATTGTTTGTCTGTTTGTTTGTTAGCAGGCTTACGCAAAAACTAATGGATGGATTTGCATGAAATCGGTGAGAGATGGGACTGTTACTGCTGGAATAAGGGCCTGTGTAGACGATGAAATCCACATATTGTTTGCAGTTTTACGTTTAGAAACATTATTCTTAAATTGTTTCACTATTTGCCAGCATTGTCTTTCACAGAGTGGTGAACCCCTCTCCATCTTTACTTCAGAAAGACTCAGCCTCCCTGGATGCTCTTTTTATACCCAATCATGTTACTAACCTGTTTCCAGTTAACCTCATTAATGTTGAGATGTTCCACCAGCTGTTTTCTTTTAGCGTTTCACAACTTTTACAATCTTTTGTTGCCACTGTCCCAACTTTTTTGAAATGTGTTGCTGTTGTGTTCCCATTTTTAACATTTCATATGTTGTATTTTTGCAAATCTTCACATTCTGTTTCTATTTACTCTTTACACAGTGTCCCAACATTTTTGGAAATGGGGTTGTGGCTCAGCAGCAACTGCAAACAAAAGTGATCATAGCCTGTGATGGGAGCATAAGGCAATGGTGTATTAGTATGCTTGTATGTGAGACCTTAGAAAGGCAAGTATAGTCCTACTCTGTTTAAAGATGGAGACTGCATGCTTCTGACTGGGATGGTTTACTCTCTCTCTCTCTCTCTCTCACACACACACACACACACACACACACACACACACACACACACACACACACACACACACACACACACACACACACACACACACAAGTACACACACACCTAACCCATTTGGAGTCATTTCAATGCAACAGTCATTTTCCTTCAAGCGGACTAAGGTTGTTGATATGTAATTTTCTGCAATCTGAAGTCTCTGCTTCAGATTGATAGACTTTGGATCCAACTCTCTTCACAAGATGCCTCTCAGTCCTCACTTACTCTCTCTGCATCCTTCTCTCTCTCCTATTCTGTGGCCCTCTTTATTGTTTTTAGTCTCCTCACATTGTGGAGGAAATATTTTTGGAAAAGGTGTTAGATTATTTCTATTGCAGAGGAACCAGTCATAAACGACAGCACACTACGTTATTATGTAAAGAAGTTTTATGTTGTGGTGTTTAGAGCATGGATTGTAGATGTGTTTTGTTTGATGTTCTAAAAAACAGGCCTGTTTGAAGGAAGAATTAGTCTGATATGAAATGGCATAGATGGCATAGATGACCAAAAGGAGGAACTTTGAGTGATATGAACTAGGTCTGCCATCGGTCTGTTGTCCAGTGGCACAATCCGCTATTGGGTATGCTCTCATGTCACACTGCTGTTGGAACACGCCCCCTCAGTCTGACTGACAGCCACAAAATCCTGCAACATGGCAACGTGGCAAACAGAAATTAACTAACCAATTCAGGGGTCGCATCCTCCGAAGGCTGCATTTGCAGACCAAATATGTCACAGTGGTGCAGCTAGACCTGTTCAAAGACTCAACTGAAAAACCCCTTGATATATATGTAATTTATAGTGTATAGATGTATATGTATCGGTATTATATAATATATATATATATAATTTATAGTGTATATATGTAAATGTATTGGTCTTATATATATATATAATATATATATATATATATAACTCAAACTCAAATACGGCTCACAAATGCAGCCTCCTTTTTCCGGTCCCCACCGTATCCCAAGATTTATTGCTTACGATGATTACGGACACAAAAAATAATAATAAATAAATAAAATAAACATTTCTGGCTCCATGTCTTGTACAAGTACAAATACAATTTTGACAACAACTACTATTATTACTGCTTCTACTACAGTACATGTCTTTTACCACAACTTTTACAACATTTTACTTACTAAAATGAACAACTACTAATCGTTATCAAACAGTATATGCCATATGAAGAAAAAAATCCCCAAAAACTATGTAAGTAGAGTGTCCATGTCAAGCTTACATAAGTTTCCCTGTTGTTCTGCCTGCAATTGTTTGAATGGTTTTTAGTGACAGAGGGAAGTAGCAGGGCAGGGTTATATATGATTGACAGTCTGATGATATAGGTTGGATGTGACCTGTGATTTAACAGCCACCATGTATCAAATGATACATTTCAATTTTATAGACAAATCACAAGTTAGTCTTCGGAGTTCCGTTCAACCATTGAAAAACTGACCACTCAGGCCACTCTTATCCCAATCTTATGAGAAAACCTCAAGCCTGGTGAGGTGAAATGAGACTTCCTTCCATCATGATTGGGAACGATGACAGTTTTCCTGCAGACCATAGGGCTCTATAGTTACGGGTCCATTAACAGTTGGACTTTTCCTTGTTTCAGATTGAGTTTTTTTGCTCTTTATTTTGTTCCTGTATTTGGGAGAGTAGTTTTTGATAATCCTTGTCCAATCAGGCTGGTGTTTGAACAAACAGCCTATGGAAGTGAAGTATCTCACCGCACCATAAGGAGAAAATTTTAAGTAATGGGGTCAGAATCTGCTATTGCCAGAGGGTACAAATCTGAGTGCGTGAGTAGTGTTTGAAATGAAATCAGATGGACCTGTTCTCTTAAGTCATTTTCAACCTATTCGTCTGGGAAAAATATACTGCACACAGTTTTTCTGCAACATCCTGCTTTAGTTTCTTGGGTTTTCCCAGTACATGCATAACTCTCTGCTGCCCACATGCTTAGTTTTTTCTTAAGAGCACTTCAGTAGTAGTGGTTGAATTATTCTCTGCTGTACAACACATTTTGTCACCCTTTAGCTCTATGATCTTGGCACTCCCATCTTTCCTTGTTTGGTTCAAGCCTCCTTCACTTCCTCTTGTTATTATACTATTTTTCAAGTGTTACACTTTGCTGTTAGTTCTGCACTGAACTGTGGGATCAAAAATGGATCCCACTTCCTGCAGGAGTATTCAAGCTGAGCCCCTAGGTTTAACCTTTACATGAAATGACCTGCAACAGATCAATAACAAGACATGTACCTCATTAAGGGTTACACGTTCAGGTGTTCAGGCAATTTCTGTCTTTGCTTACTATTAAAAAGGTGGAGTGTTTGCACTAACCTTTTTTGATGCTTTCATCTGAATATATAAATATGCTGTGGTGCCTCAGACATTGCAAGTAAAGGCAACTTCTCTCCACTTTACTGGCTCTATTGACTACTGATCTAAAGTCTTTTGTGACATTTCCAAGAAATCAATATTTTGTTTGTGTGTGGCATTTGCAAGCAGTTTATAATTTGATAAGACTACAGATTTAATGGTTTGGACCAAAGTGTTCTAGAGAAAGTCGAACCAGTGATCCAGGCTGTACAATTCTTCAGACAACATGTGGTGATTACAAACCATATATATAGATGTGCTTTTGCTCGCTTCCATGAAATCTTTGCAGCCTTTTAAGTTGGAGTCATGAAGCAAATACCAGAGCGCTCACAGGGCAGTGGAAAAGGAAATTAATCAGTGACCTTGAGTTGGAAAGGTCGAGGCATTGTCAGGCTTTAGGTGTATTGCAAAGACCCGACAGTCTTGTTATAGATGAAAGGCGGGTTATTTACCAGCACACAGGGTCTGAAATAAGCAATCATTCTGCATTGGGCGAGACCTTTATTATGAAACTTGATTGGATGCTAGAGGAGAGCAAGTGTGATTTGATGACGAAGATGAAGGTATCACGTGTATCTTTTCTAAAGAAATCTAGTGGCTGCCTCCTGGAGGATACTTTCCTAATTTTACATAACAATGAACTTTTTTTTTTTTAAATAGTTATCTTTTTGTGTAAATTACAAATACAGTTTAGATATTTTCCTTAATTATGCAAAAACTACCAAATTGATTTCCACAAAACTTTGTAGCTTGAAGCTAATTTAGTGTGTGGTTCATAGGATCTAACTGGGTGTGGAGGAGCTGCAGGGTAAATGGTGTGTGATGTGCACAGCAATAGAAGACTCCCTATGTTTGTCTGAGTGGGAGCATTTTTGGAAAATCCATCAATAAGTAATATTTGTATTGATCAGCTGAGGGAACATGTGATTTATACTTTTCATTTTTGTATTTATATAAAAGTACTTGTGGACTTGCTACTGAACCTGAGTGTCACCTGTGCAATGGCAGCATCTACAGCTGTGTAAGGTACTGTCACCCTGAGGTGCTCCTCTGCATTGAGTTTTATTACTAAAAATAATAAAAATGAGACTGATGTATAGAACAAAGACCCATTTTGACCAGCAAAGATTTCCTTTAAATAATTTATGACAATATTGACTCTGGAAATACAAATGTACACTCTATGTAGTTGTACTTAAATAATAGAAATATGCACTTAAAATTCTTATAATGAGCCTAATTGTTAACAAGGAGGGTCAGGGCCCTTTTTTGGGACAAATCTAAGCCTAAACAAATGAAAAAAAAGCAATAAGTAAGAAATTAAATATTAAGACATTTTTAGTCCATGAACAAACCCTAAAAGCTTTGGACAAAAAAAACCAACTAAACAAAGCTTTACAAATACACTCCAGAAAACAACCTGAGGGTCAAAACCACAGAGGATGACAACAAACACACCTGAAATGATAATTCTGTAAATGCATTACCTATTCTGGAGGTACTAGAAATGTTATGGTTCAGTTCAAAAGCAGGAGCCAAATGCAGACCATGCAGGAGGCGGAGAGTTCAGTGCAGTGATTTAATGTGCTAAAAGTCCAAAACAGGGGCAAACAGAGGTAAATCCAGAAAACGCTGGATATGCATATTGTCTTGTCAATTTGAGTGGTCTGTGTAACTTAGCTATACTTTCATTGTGTTTGTATGGTCTCTAACTTAGTTTGGCAACAAAGCTAAGTTGAATTAAAAACAATTATTTCCCCAATGAGTGCCTGACTAACATTGGGAGTAACTGGGAATACACTTGTCAATAAGGATACTTGATGAAGAACACTAGTTCTATCTCTCTATCTTACATGTTGTACCAATTTTGACTACATTGTTTATTCATCTTCTGTCTAAAAATCTCCTGTTTAACAAGTGTGCATTAGCAAACATAAAAAAGAAGAAATGAGAATGTGAAAGACCTCCCATTTTTTCTCCTTTTCTCTCTTTTTTTTTTTCTTGCCAAAAATTGTTTGTGCCCTGGCAGGTGAGAGCAGCTGCTCAACTGGCAGATTAATGGTGGTGGTGGTGGTTGGGGGTAGGTGAGAGACAGGAGAAAAGAGAGAGAAATGCAATGAGAAAGTAGTTATCGAGAGAGAATATGCAATGCATGGAGAAGACTAAACAAGACAGACAAGAAGGAGAGAGTAAAGAGAGGAGGGAAGGCAGAGACACAGATAACAAGAAAACAAAGAGAGATCGAAGGGGAATAAGGAACAAAAGTAGTCAAAACTGTGGGGAAAAATTATTATGGAAAATGGATAGAAATAATGCAAAAAGAGAAGAAAATACAATTGATAATATCTGAGATTTGGTATTGTATTGTCTAGTGGTGATTTTTTTTTTTTATGTCCCAACAATAGTGGACAAAAAAAGAACAACAATAATGACCCCTGCTCTTTTTTTATATTAAATATATTCTCCCATGCACACATTCCCCCTTTTCTTCCCTGGTGTTCATCTCTGTTGCATTTTTCATCAACATCAGAGCACCTGAGAGCTAAATATAGAGGATAGCCTAAATCATCACAATCTAAGTGTACAATTAGTCAGTTGAGGGTCATATCACACGTAACATTGGCAATATACAGGATAGAAGGATGGTGTGTTGGAAATTTCACTGTAACCAAAATTAACAGGAGTCTTATAATAAATTTGTTTAGGTCACTTTCCAAGCTGCTTGATTTATGCCACCTGCTCTACTTATTACGTCCTCAAGGAATATGATATCCCAAACGTTTGGTCTACCATTACAAAGTCATCATTTCACTTTATTTCAAACCATTCCATGTAAAAGAGAGATAACATCATCATCATCATCATCATCATCATCATCATCATATCATATCATCATTATAATGATCATCAAGACTGCTTCATTATGCCTATTCAATATTATCAGGAGAAGAACATAAACTGTCTTACTCCCCCTTGTATAACTTGTTCTCGCAGGTGAAAATGTCATTTTTTCCTGATGAGGCTACAGAGTTGAAAGATATTCTAGTCCCCCTTTTATTTAGCAGAGACTAGATTCTATTAGATATTATTCCCCAACAAACAGGATTTGGACCCATTCAAAGAGTATTCTAGTGATTTGGCTTTTCACTGCTAGCTCACAATTGGCAATAAAAAATATATTAAACTTGAGTCAAAGTTATTAAAACCTGGTGTCTATATTAACCATGATGCAACTTCACAGTGTGTTATTCTATTAGCTGCTAATGTAACATGCAGAGTCAAGCTGAGATGAGGAGCAGCTACAGAGGTCCGGTAAAGTGACTTCTTTCTAACTTGTTGGTACTGACTCAAGTGACATCATTTGAGACGATATATCAGACATGTATCATTTTGCACAATGCAGTATTACCCTCTAACACACATGCAATCAGTGGAATTCTCCTTTCGTAAGGGCAGCTGAGGAGAAGAGCAAATATGGCAACAACATGGCCAATAAGCTGAAGGCTATGTTTTTGTGTGTTTCCGTAAAGAAGGGAAACACATCTTCATCAATTAATCATCAAACCTTTAACATTGGAGGTTGGAACATTGGATTGGACCTGATTGGACCAGTCAAACTCATTATGTTTTATAAATCAGAATAAAATAGGGAATAAGGAAGTATATTGAATCTCATTCTCATAGGTATAATTAAAAGAATATTGCTGTTTCAGACTTCCCATCCACTGCCTGCTTTAGGCTTACATCAGCATGAGTCTTATGAGAAAACCTCAAACCCGGTGAGATAATATGAAAAACTCTTTAAAGTTTGTTAATACATTATTTTTTTTATTCAATTAGCTAATAGAATTTGTAATATCTTCTGCACAGATTTCAAGGTTCACCTGATAATGGAACCTGTAGTTGTCTCTCTGCCAGCCCTGACTATGGACTGAGAAAATAGGCTCAGGAATTGAGACTTTTTTTCTCCATTAGCTGTGCATCAATAGCACTTCCAATGCATGCCAGAGCTAACTAGAAAGCACTCGGAGAGTGCAGACCTCTGCCAAGGCAGCTCAGTTCCGGATATTTCCATTACAGCCAAAAGCAGCAGAGAGATGCCATCAATGAGGGATGAAGAAGACATAGAGGAAGATGCTAATTCAGCGTGCTAGCGCTTGATAATTATCTTCACAACGGTAAAACTTATCTTGGCGAACTCAAAACTGTACAAGACTCACACAGCATGAGTCAGACATCACTGATAACTATATATACAACAGTTTCATAAAGTTTGAACCACAAATAATAACTCTTATTAATGTTATTGATGGAGTGCAGCAAATCAGTGCTTACCTCTGTCTTAATGCTGTCATAAAGGTCAGATTTATCTCCTATATAACTCCATCCTCTGATAGCATCTCGTTATTTTTCGTATCTCAGTACAGGGTTAGCAAAATAATGCTTCAAAACTTACGAAACCATTCAGACTTTGATTCAGTTACAGTAAGTATAATCCATGTAACTGTTTACTGTTTTAAAGACTACTGCTTACGGTTTGGTTTTTTGGTAAAATTGAAAAGAAATTCACAGATTATAACTTCAGGCATCAATAACTCATTAGTGAAATGTCACAACACAGATGATGCCACAATCTTACTGTAGTCAGACAAGCTGAACAATTAGTTGGTGCATCCATTATATTTGTGTATGTCTCTCAGAAAGTAGTAGGTACGCGAATTTGTGTTCAGTGCAATGACATTTAATGTCCCCGCACTTAAGTATCCTTGCAAATATTTACTCGTTACCTTCAAGACAAGGTAAACAAAGCACAAAAATGCTGAATCATCTTCAGAATCTAGTTGTGAGACATATCTTCATGGCAACAGAGTAACTTGGTCTCTAAAGATCAAAGCAACAGAGTAACTTGGTCTCTAAAGCAACAGTAACTTGGTCTCTAAAGATCAAAGCAACAGTGTAAATTGGTTTTTTATGATGTCATGAAGGTCAGATTTATCTCCTATATAACTCCATCCTCTGATAGTGTCACGAAACACTTCAGACTTTTTTTTTCAGATTCAGTTACAGTAAGTATAATCCATGTAACTGTTTACTGTTTTAAAGACTACTGCTTACGGTTTGGTTTTTGGTAAAATTGAAAAGAAATTCACAGATTACAACTTCAGGCATCAACTCATTAGTGAAATGTCACAACACAGATGATGCCACAATCTTACTGTAGTCAGACAAGCTGAACAATTAGTTGGTGCATCCATTATATTTGTGTATGTCTCTCAGAAAGTAGTAGGTACGCGAATTTGTGTTCAGTGCAATGACATTTAATGTCCCCGCACTTAAGTATCCTTGCAAATATTTACTCGTTACCTTCAAGACAAGGTAAACAAAGCACAAAAATGCTGAATCATCTTCAGAATCTAGTTGTGAGACATATCTTCATGGCAACAGAGTAACTTGGTCTCTAAAGATCAAAGCAACAGTGTAAATTGGTTTTTTATGATGTCATGAAGGTCAGATTTATCTCCTATATAACTCCATCCTCTGATAGTGTCACGAAACACTTCAGACTTTTTTTTTCAGATTCAGTTACAGTAAGTATAATCCATGTAACTGTTTACTGTTTTAAAGACTACTGCTTACGGTTTGGTTTTTGGTAAAATTGAAAAGAAATTCACAGATTATAACTTCAGGCATCAATAACTCATTAGTGAAATGTCACAACACAGATGAAGCCGCTTTCTTATTGTAGTTAGACAACGACCTACAAATGTAAATTTAAAGACCAATGTTATTTTTTTTAATGAAAATGAGATTGTAGGTCCTTGTCTACTTATGGTAAGTGAAGTAAGTAAGTGAGGTGTCATTGGTGTTTTGACGTTTCGCTAATGAGCTATTGATCCATGAATTCGAATCTGTGAATATCTCCCCATCCTTACCACAATGATTTACTGCCAATGTTAACCTTTTAGTAATGGCCTGTGCTATATTTGAAAATACATTTCAAATGTTTCTGATGAGTTCACATCAGTGTCTCTACTCATAGATCTTTAATTTCAGATCCTGTCTGAACAGAAATAATAGTTGTAATCATTAAATACTAAATCCTGTCTTCCTTCCATGTTCACTCCCAGACATTAAACCAAAAAGCTACAATGAACAAAGAACACCCAGACGGGAGCCTGTGCAATGCCATGAATTTCATTCACCTCAAGATGGTCGAGATGGCTACAGACTGTGGTAACACAGTCCAGAATGGTCTGATTACATCTCAGTATGTCTTGCAGTTGCAGGATAAACTGGAGAAGATTCTCCATGAGGTGAGTGTGTCTTTTTTTTTTTTAACACAGCCAATTCACCTGAAACCCCAAAAGAACCATTACTTGGATTAGGCAGAAATTTGAACACAATTTAAGTTACTTTTCACATCTTCTGAATAATTTCCTCTGATGATGACTTAGCTTACCTAATAACCACACATGTGTACATAGAAAGTGAATGATCTTGTGATTGAAACTTACTTAAAAAAACCCCACTCTCAAACCACTTTCAGTATATTCAAAAACAGGTAGTTATTAGCCATCAATGAGGGATGAAGAAGACATAGAGGAAGATGCTAATTCAGCGTGCTAGCGCTTGATAATTATCTTCACAACGGTAAAACTTATCTTGGCGAACTCAAAACTGTACAAGACTCACACAGCATGAGTCAGACATCACTGATAACTATATATACAACAGTTTCATAAAGTTTGAACCACAAATAATAACTCTTATTAATGTTATTGATGGAGTGCAGCAAATCAGTGCTTACCTCTGTCTTAATGCTGTCATAAAGGTCAGATTTATCTCCTATATAACTCCATCCTCTGATAGCATCTCGTTATTTTTCGTATCTCAGTACAGGGTTAGCAAAATAATGCTTCAAAACTTACGAAACCATTCAGACTTTGATTCAGTTACAGTAAGTATAATCCATGTAACTGTTTACTGTTTTAAAGACTACTGCTTACGGTTTGGTTTTTTGGTAAAATTGAAAAGAAATTCACAGATTATAACTTCAGGCATCAATAACTCATTAGTGAAATGTCACAACACAGATGAAGCCGCTTTCTTATTGTAGTTAGACAACGACCTACAAATGTAAATTTAAAGACCAATGTTATTTTTTTTTATGAAAATGAGATTGTAGGTCCTTGTCTACTTATGGTAAGTGAAGTAAGTAAGTGAGGTGTCATTGGTGTTTTGACGTTTCGCTAATGAGCTATTGATCCATGAATTCGAATCTGTGAATATCTCCCCATCCTTACCACAATGATTTACTGCCAATGTTAACCTTTTAGTAATGGCCTGTGCTATATTTGAAAATACATTTCAAATGTTTCTGATGAGTTCACATCAGTGTCTCTACTCATAGATCTTTAATTTCAGATCCTGTCTGAACAGAAATAATAGTTGTAATCATTAAATACTAAATCCTGTCTTCCTTCCATGTTCACTCCCAGACATTAAACCAAAAAGCTACAATGAACAAAGAACACCCAGACGGGAGCCTGTGCAATGCCATGAATTTCATTACCCTCAAGATGGTCGAGATGGCTACAGACTGTGGTAACACAGTCCAGAATGGTCTGATTACATTTCAGTATGTCTTGCAGTTGCAGGATAAACTGGAGAAGATTCTCCATGAGGTGAGTGTGTCTTTTTTTTTTTTAACACAGCCAATTCACCTGAAACCCCAAAAGAACCATTACTTGGATTAGGCAGAAATTTGAACACAATTTAAGTTACTTTTCACATCTTCTGAATAATTTCCTCTGATGATGACTTAGCTTACCTAATAACCACACATGTGTACATAGAAAGTGAATGATCTTGTGATTGAAACTTACTTAAAAAAACCCCACTCTCAAACCACTTTCAGTATATTCAAAAACAGGTAGTTATTAGCAAAACAAGCCAAATAAAAGTGACAAAAAGACGTCTCTACTAAAGCCAAGGTCTAGGTCTAGGTTGGGTCCGTTTGAGTAGATTATTTTTACTACCAAGAAGTATAGATAGATGTAACAGGCCGAATGCCTTTCAATGCATTATGATTCCAAAGCAGCATATAATGTTTTTGTAAACACAAAATAATTAATTTTATTTCATTTGTTTCTATTCATATGGAAAATGGCATACCCATTGGACAAGCGAAAAATAAGATTCCTGTTCTTGACTTTTCTTTTCTTGAAGTTTTCATTTCACTCACACCTTATATACAGTTTTGCTTTTTATTTATTTGCTTACATACATAACTTTCCTTTGTTTGATTTAGATCCGTGCTACCTGCACTCCTCCTAAGAGACAACCGGTCATGAGTGACTTCGAAACCCTCAAGTGCCTTGGCACTGGATCATTTGGGTGAGTGAGACAGGCTTTGTGTTCTCTGGACACTACAGAGTCCAGTCAAAGCAGAGAAGACACCGACACTTCCATGTGATGTCGTTCTAGAGTATTTTATTCTTAAATTATTAAAAAGATGTATTCAGTCATATAAGCTGCTCACATTTCCTTTCCCCTCTTGTTCAGAACTGTAAACCTTGTGTGCCACAAAGAGACTGGTCAGAATTTAGCGATGAAAATGATCGCTCGGGAGACAGTGACTGAGACATCAAAGGCAAATCTACTCATGGAGCGTGACATCCTCCTCTTCAGCGATAACCCCTTTGTTGTGTCAATGTTTTGCACATTTCAGACAGAGGCACACTACTGCATGGTGATGGAGTATGCTGAAGGTAAGGAGGTTGCCTTGGACTAGTCATGCATGCATATACAAGTGTCAGACTTGGTTAATTAGCCATTGGTAGTGCTCACTAAGGCTTTATGTATCAAATACAACTTTAAACTGACTTTCCTCTTTAGTCTTTAGGCTACCCTCATGGACTTAACCATGACATCTGACCTGACACTGTCTGCTCTTATGTCTCCATCTGACCTAATAGGTGGGGATTGTGAAAGCCTGCTTCGTCGCTATAAGCGTCTCCCTGTGAAATTGGCCCGCATATATGTGGCAGAGACTATATTGGCTTTGGAGTACCTCCACAGCTATGGCATCCTGCATGCAGATCTCAAACCCGGGAAGTGAGTCCTCAACCTGTCCCATTAAGAGAACATCATGCATATTCTAATTTTTCTGTCAAGCAGCTGACTATTTGCTAAGCCCCACCCTCCTTAGTTATTGTTTGTATGTCAGGTTTTTTGTTCTTGCTAGGGCTGGGTATCATTTAAAAAAATTATCATACCACTACTAATCCAGTACCCTTAATTTGATACCAGTAGCAGAAGTGTAATGCATTTGATATCTCTATATGCTGGACCTGACGGACCATGTGATTTACAAAACCTGAGACTGTATGGGTTGTAGCTGCAGCGGTAGTGGGCCAATCACACATTGCATCAAATCAAAGAACACTTGTACTGATTGTCTGTAAGCAAATCAGACAAATTGTTGTTGTTTTTTTTTACCTGGGTAAAAGAATCAAATGCAGAAAGCTCAAGATGGCACATATGCAGTTTATAACAGTATCTGCGTTATATTTATTAGCATTTTAAATTCTAGGTTATTTTTGAAAAAAATGACCCCTGATTTTAGATGGAGGTAGACAAAAGCAGCTTCTCATTTCTAGCCACTGATTTGATTTTTCCTGTTAAAGTGGCAGGTGTCCCTGGTACATTTAGTCAGCTGTAGCTAGCTAACTAACCGTGCTGCAGAAATAATTAGAAATTTTAAGTTTGACACCCTTGACCTTTATAGTTGCTCAGCTGTGATTGGACTATTGTTATACAGAGGAGGGATTTAGCCAATGGTCAATTACAGAAAAGCTTTCGTCATTATATTGCTATCTTCTTTAAGTAGGAGCAGGATTTACAGAAACTTTCCCTACACTGACTGATATTTTTCTGCGTCTTTTCATTACAGTATGTTGATCACTTCCACAGGCCACATCAAGTTGGCCGATTTTGGAGTGTCAAAGATTGGTCCTGTCAACATGGCAAACAGAAATGACCTGAAGAAAAAGGCCAAGGAGTTTCTTGACTCAAACGTGAGTCTCATCTCTTCTTCTCTCTGTTAATTAAATGTGTATTGTTGTACGTATTTATCATTTTTGTCTCTTCTCGTCATCCATTTTCTCCTACAGATATGTGGTACTTCATGGTACATGGCACCGGAAGTGATCAAGATGAAAGGCTATGGGAAGCCGGTGGACTGGTGGGCCCTGGGCATCATTCTTTATGAGTTCCTAGTGGGTGAAGTCCCTTTCCAAGGAGATTCAGATGATGAGATCTATGATCAAGTGGTCTCAAGTAAGGCACTATAGTTTAATTCAATATCTTCACTTCACAACACAATCTCTCTACAGCAATTCTGAACCAATCTGTATTTTAAAGATGCTTAAATGTACATTCTCCTGCTTTGTGATTTAACTTAAGGTCCAGCAGAATGTAGCTTTCATTTGTGGTTTCTTTTAGCATTGGGATATTCATCTTTACACTAGGTTGATGGTGTTTTATTTCAAAATTCCATTTCAATTCAGTCTTTGATGATGTTGATAACAACCAATTCAATCGATCTGATTGCTGATATCTGCTACTTTTCCAGCGAGTATCGATTGGTCACAGGTGGATCCTGCCCTGCCAACTGATGCCAAGGACATCATCAACCGTCTCCTGGCAAAGAACATTGGGAAGCGCTTGGGCACAGGTTAGTGACAGTTCCACTAATGATGAATGAATGAAGTGATTAGTTCAGATGAAGAGATTGGGTCAGATGTGGGTCTTGTATAGATGTACCAACTAAATCTACGATTATATGATTGTCTTACTTTTCATCCAGATGGAGTGAGTGATGTGAAGGCCCATCCTTTCTTCAAGGGTCTGGACTGGAACAACCTCCTGAATCAGGAGATCCCTCAGCTGGAGGATGAGGAGGAGACTGGTAAGTTCCATCACAGACAGACAAACCCAGACTCATGTCTGGCAGGAGAACAGCACTTAAAACTTTGATAACAGGCTGTTATGGTGTCTTTAATTTAAATATTGTTTGATATCTAAGCACACAGTTTGTTTTATGACCATCTTAGTGATCATTAATAGACTCTAAATGTGTTTTTTCCAGTGTTATTTGGGTAGAGACTTGATTTTTTTTAAATTTTTTTATACAGCTCAGTCCAACTCTGATGATGACCATTCGTCCAACTCTGATGATGACCATGCGTCATCTTCCTGTGATGAAGATGAGGAATCGCCTGCTGAAATCCCAGACTTCTGCCGTATTGCCTTCCGATTCAAGGAGGTACGTTATTTTATCCAACTCCTCAACCTGCACTGCTGTTTGACGTTCTCTTAATCTATTTTGCATTATTAAATGTGTATCTATTGTAAATGATTAAAATTGATGTGAATTCCTAGTAAGTTCACTCCAGACATCAACAATATAATGCGACCTTTTCCCCATGTCACCTCAAATTCCAGGTGTACAGCAGCCTAGAGCACCTGCCCGTCTTGAACCCGCAGTCAGCCACTCCAGGTAATGATGAGGTGGAGGAGGAACAGAGGGAGGACCAGGAGCAGGGCTGTGAAACAGAGGACCAGGAGCAGGGCTGTGAAACAGAGGACCAGGAGCAGGGCTGTGAAACAGAGGCCCAGGAGCAGGGCTGTGAAACAGAGGACCAGGAGCAGGGCTGTGAAACAGAGGATCAGGAGCAGGGCTGTGAAACAGAGGACCAGGAGCAGGGCTGTGAAACAGAGGACCAGGAGCAGGGCTGTGAAACAGAGGACCAGGAGCAGGGCTGTGAAACAGAGGCCCAGGAGCAGGGCTGTGAAACAGAGGACCAGGAGCAGGGCTGTGAAACAGAGGACCAGGAGCAGGGCTGTGAAACAGAGGACCAGGAGCAGGGCTGTGAAACAGAGGCCCATCCTGTCTTCCAGGGTCTGGACTCCAACAACACTCTGAATCAGGAGGTCCTTCAGCCGGAGGATGAGGAGAAGACTGGTAAGTTTCATCACAGACAAATAGACAAACCCAGACTCGTGTCTGGCAGGAGAACAGAGCGCTTAAAACTTTGATAGCAGGCTGTTATGGTGTCGTTTCTCCCCCCTTACTTTGGTGCTCCCGGTCAAATTTGACCGGCCTGTTTTAACTGCTCTTACATTAACACAAAAACTATTGATCATCACCAAATTTTATTTAACTCCCTTTTAAGCTGTAAACAATGTCTCAGACTACTGGTTTACACGAATAACAGTGAATATACAAAGAATAGACACAGAAATTGTAAATTGTATTCCAAAATTAACATTTATTGTAAAAAAAAGAAACAAAAATCAAAACGGAGACCAAATTCACAGAACATCAGAACATCAACATGAACACATCATCTGTGTGTGTGTGTGTGTGTGTGTGTGTGTGTGTGTGTGTGTGTGTGTGTGTGTGTGGGTGCGTGTGTCTTCACACACAGGAGTGGCATTTTGCAATCAGATCGGAGTGTGCCTTGCAAACGTAGGCATCACATTTGAAACATGTATGACTTGTTTTATTGTCTCTAGGGGCACAGAGCTTGCATCTCTTCCGTTTCTGCCGATGTTTTCGGAGGAGAGTGGCCAGGGCAGCGGCTGGGGCTTGCAGACTCCTCACCAGACTGGCAGAGGCTGGTGCGCTGGGAAGGTGCTGGCGCCGTTGAATTAGAGGAGTCACTAAAGCTTTCCCAAGCTCTGCCAGGAAGAGTCTCCTCTTGAAACATTTCCCCTGATTCCAGGCTGGGTCGATCGCCGTCCACACCACATATGCTTTCCGCTGAAAGCATATGTGATTGCATATTTATGATTGATGAAAGTAGGAAATCGGTCAGATTTGACCCGAACACGACAGAAAGGTTAATTTAAAGATTGTTTGATATTTAAGCACATGGTTTGATCTAAATGTTTTTCTTCCAGTGTTTTTTTGGGTAGAGACTTGATTTTTAATGAAATGTTTGGTGGTAATTTATTTTAAGGTCAATATAATGTCAGCATTTTTGCTTGACCTGCATGCATAATGATTGTTCCTGTGATCCCTACAGCCCAGTCCAACTCTGATGATGTCCCTTCCGGTGATAAGTCTCCTGTTGATTACAAGACTGATGACCACTGCTGCTCTGATGGCCCATCTGATGAGGACCCCGCAGGTCATGCCTCCCATGCTAGGGTGGTTCCTCAGATGAGGACTCTGCAGGTCATAACTCGGACTATTATGATGGCTTCTCTGATGAAAACTTCATTGGTCACACGTCCTCCAGTTATGGTGGCTCCTCTGATGGGAACTTCATTGTTCACACGTCCTCCTATTAAGGTGGTTCCTCAGATGACGATTCCATTGGCCATAACTCGCCCTATAATGACGGGTCTTCTGATGAGGACTCCATTAGCCATAACTCGCCCTACAATGACGGGTCTTCTGATGAGGACTCCACTGGTCACATGTCCTTCTTTTGTGGGGGCTCCTCTGATGGAGACTCCGTTGGCCAGAGCTCGACGTTTTATGATGGCTCCTCTGATGAGGACTTCGCCATTCATACAGTAATTCCTCCTATTATGACGGCTCCTTGCTGGTCATAACTCCTCTGTATCCATCTTTTTCTCAGTAAATACATAGCCTATAAATAAAGGATTCAAAATAATACTGGTACTTTTCTGTTTTGTTTTTTTAACAGCATCTTATTAACGATGAGTGTATGTTGTGGATGAACATGTGATGGTTGTTATGGTGTTCATATCCTTATAGGAACTATTAGCGTAGCAGTCAAATTGTATTTTAAATAGGTGCAACAGTCATATCAGCTAAACAAAGCAATATAATACAGCACAAATCAATTAATTGTAAAAAATAAAATCATTTCTTAGTGGTAACTCCATCAAACTGTCCCCTGACCTTCCCTCAGCTCCCAGCTGATTTGACTGGACTTGCAGCACTCTGACCTCCTATTAGCTCTTGTATTACTGTGTCAAAAACGTAGTGGTTACTTTTATTGAGGAGTTTTTTCCTTGGCTACATTGATCCTGGACTAAAAAATGCTCCAAAATACACTTAAGCCCAATCATTAGGCTGTTCTGCAAATAGTTTTCTATTAAATAACAAATATAGGAACTTTTTGTCATCATTTCCTTTTTGTTTGACATTTCCATGTCAAACAGAAGGTCATGAAGGTCAGATTTATCTCCTATATAACTCCATCCTCTGATAGTGTCACGAAACACTTCAGACTTTTTTTTTCAGATTCAGTTACAGTAAGTATAATCCATGTAACTGTTTACTGTTTTAAAGACTACTGCTTACGGTTTGGTTTTTTGCTAAAATTGAAAAGAAATTCACAGATTATAACTTCAGGCATCAATAACTCATTAGTGAAATGTCACAACACAGATGATGCCACAATCTTACTGTAGTCAGACAAGCTGAACAATTAGTTGGTGCATCCATTATATTTGTGTATGTCTCTCAGAAAGTAGTAGGTATGCAAATTTGTGTTCAGTGCAATGACATTTAATGTCCCCGCACTTAAGTATCCTTGCAAATATTTACTCGTTACCTTCAAGACAAGGTAAACAAAGCACAAAAATGCTGAATCATCTTCAGAATCTAGTTGTGACATATCTTCATGGCAACAGAGTAACTTGGTCTCTAAAGATCAAAGCAACAGAGTAACTTGGTCTCTAAAGCAACAGAGTAACTTGGTCTCTAAAGCAACAGAGTAACTTGGTCTCTAAAGCAACAGAGTAACTTGGTCTCTAAAGATCAAAGCAACAGTGTAACTTGGTTTTTAATGATGTCATGAAGGTCAGATTTTTCTCCTATATAACTCCATCCTCTGATAGTGTCACGAAACACTTCAGACTTTTTTTTTCAGATTCAGATACAGTAAGTATAATCCATGTAACTTTTTACTGTTTTAAAGACTACTGCTTACGGTTTGGTTTTTTGGTAAAATTGAAAAGAAATTCACAGATTATAACTTCAGGCATCAATAACTCATTAGTGAAATGTCACAACACAGATGATGCCACAATCTTACTGTAGTCAGACAAGCTGAACAATTAGTTGGTGCATCCATTATATTTGTGTATGTCTCTCAGAACGTAGTAGGTACGCAAATTTGTGTTCAGTGCAATGACATTTAATGTCCCTGCACTTAAGTATCCTTGCAAATATTTACTCGTTACCTTCAAGACAAGGTAAACAAAGCACAAAAATGCTGAATCATCTTCAGAATCTAGTTGTGACATATCTTCATGGCAACAGAGTAACTTGGTCTCTAAAGATCAAAGCAACAGAGTAACTTGGTCTCTAAAGCAACAGAGTAACTTGGTCTCTAAAGATCAAAGCAACAGTGTAACTTGGTTTTTAATGATGTCATGAAGGTCAGATTTATCTCCTATATAACTCCATCCTCTGATCGTGTCACGAAACACTTCAGACTTTTTTTTTCAGATTCAGTTACAGTAAGTATAATCCATGTAACTGTTTACTGTTTTAAAGACTACTGCTTACGGTTTGGTTTTTTGGTAAAATTGAAAAGAAATTCACAGATTATAACTTCAGACATCAATAACTCATTAGTGAAATGTCACAACACAGATGAAGCCGCTTTCTTATTGTAGTTAGACAACGACCTACAAATGTCAATTTAAAGACCAATGTTATTTTTTTTATGAAAATGAGATTGTAGGTCCTTGTCTACTTATGGTAAGCGAAGTAAGTAAGTGAGGTGTCATTGGTGTTTTGACGTTTCGCTAATGAGCTATTGATCCATGAATTTCGAATCTGTGAATATCTCCCCATCCTCACCACAATGATTTACTGCCAATGTTAACCTTTTAGTAATGGCCTGTGCTATATTTGAAAATACATTTCAAATGTTTCTGATGAGTTCACATCAGTGTCTCTACTCACAGATCTTTAATTTCAGATCCTGTCTGAACAGAAATAATAGTTGTAATCATTAAATACTAAATCCTGTCTTCCTTCCATGTTCACTCCCAGACATTAAACCAAAAAGCTACAATGAACAAAGAACACCCAGACGGGAGCCTGTGCAATGCCATGAATTTCATTCACCTCAAGATGGTCGAGATGGCTACAGACTGTGGTAACACAGTCCAGAATGGTCTGATTACATTTCAGTATGTCTTGCAGTTGCAGGATAAACTGGAGAAGATTTTCCATGAGGTGAGTGTGTCTTTTTTTTTAACACAGCCAATTCACCTGAAAACCCAAAAGAACCATTACTTGGATTAGGCAGAAATTTGAACTCTTTTCACATCTTCTGAATAATTTCCTCTGATGATGACTTAGCTTACCTAATAACCACACATGTGTACATAGAAAGTGAATGATCTTGTGATTGAAACTTACTTAAAAAAAAACCCACTCTCAAACCACTTTCAGTATATTCAAAAACAGGTAGTTATTAGCAAAACAAGCCAAATAAAAGTGACAAAAAGACGTCTCTACTAAAGCCGAGGTCTAGGTCTAGGTTGGGTCCGTTTGAGTAGATTATTTTTACTACCAAGAAGTATAGATAGATGTAACAGGCCGAATGCCTTTCAATGCATTATGATTCCAAAGCAGCATATAATGTTTTTGTAAACACAAAATAATTAATTTTATTTCATTTGTTTCTATTCATATGGAAAATGGCATACCCATTGGACAAGCGAAAAATAAGATTCCTGTTCTTGACTTTTCTTTTCTTGAAGTTTTCATTTCACTCACACCTTATATACAGTTTTGCTTTTTATTTATTTGCTTACATACATAACTTTCCTTTGTTTGATTTAGATCCGTGCTACCTGCACTCCTCCTAAGAGACAACCGGTCATGAGTGACTTCGAAACCCTCAAGTGCCTTGGCACTGGATCATTTGGGTGAGTGAGACAGGCTTTGTGTTCTCTGGACACTACAGAGTCCAGTCAAAGCAGAGAAGACACCGACACTTCCATGTGATGTCGTTCTAGAGTATTTTATTCTTAAATTATTAAAAAGATGTATTCAGTCATATAAGCTGCTCACGTTTCCTTTTCCCTCTTGTTCAGAACTGTAAACCTTGTGTGCCACAAAGAGACTGGTCAGAATTTAGCGATGAAAATGATCGCTCGGGAGACAGTGACTGAGACATCAAAGGCAAATCTACTCATGGAGCGTGACATCCTCCTCTTCAGCGATAACCCCTTTGTTGTGTCAATGTTTTGCACATTTCAGACAGAGGCACACTACTGCATGGTGATGGAGTATGCTGAAGGTAAGGAGGTTGCCTTGGACTAGTCATGCATGCATATACAAGTGTCAGACTTGGTTAATTAGCCATTGGTAGTGCTCACTAAGGCTTTATGTATCAAATACAACTTTAAACTGACTTTCCTCTTTAGTCTTTAGGCTACCCTCATGGACTTAACCATGACATCTGACCTGACACTGTCTGCTCTTATGTCTCCATCTGACCTAATAGGTGGGGATTGTGAAAGCCTGCTTCGTCGCTATAAGCGTCTCCCTGTGGAATTGGCCCGCATATATGTGGCAGAGACTATATTGGCTTTGGAGTACCTCCACAGCTATGGCATCCTGCATGCAGATCTCAAACCCGGGAAGTGAGTCCTCAACCTGTCCCATTAAGAGAACATCATGCATATTCTAATTTTTCTGTCAAGCAGCTGACTATTTGCTAAGCCCCACCCTCCTTAGTTATTGTTTGTATGTCAGGTTTTTTGTTCTTGCTAGGGCTGGGTATCATTTAAAAAAATTATCATACCACTACTAATCCAGTACCCTTAATTTGATACCAGTAGCAGAAGTGTAATGCATTTGATATCTCTATATGCTGGACCTGACGGACCATGTGATTTACAAAACCTGAGACTGTATGGGTTGTAGCTGCAGCGGTAGTGGGCCAATCACACATTGCATCAAATCAAAGAACACTTGTACTGATTGTCTGTAAGCAAAACCAGACAAATTGTTGTTGTTTTTTTTTTACCTGGGTAAAAGAATCAAATGCAGAAAGCTCAAGATGGCACATATGCAGTTTATAACAGTATCTGTGTTATATTTATTAGCATTTTAAATTCTAGGTTATTTTTGAAAAAAATGACCCCTGATTTTAGATGGAGGTAGACAAAAGCAGCTTCTCATTTCTAGCCACTGATTTGATTTTTCCTGTTAAAGTGGCAGGTGTCCCTGGTACATTTAGTCAGCTGTAGCTAGCTAACTAACCGTGCTGCAGAAATAATTAGAAATTTTAAGTTTGACACCCTTGACCTTTATAGTTGCTCAGCTGTGATTGGACTATTGTTATACAGAGGAGGGGTTTAGCCAATGGTCAATTACAGTAAAGCTTTCGTCATTATATTGCTATCTTCTTTAAGTAGGAGCAGGATTTACAGAAACTTTCCCTACACTGACTGATATTTTTCTGCGTCTTTTCATTACAGTATGTTGATCACTTCCACAGGCCACATCAAGTTGGCCGATTTTGGAGTGTCAAAGATTGGTCCTGTCAACATGACAAACAGAAATGACCTGAAGAAAAAGGCCAAGGAGTTTCTTGACTCAAACGTGAGTCTCATCTCTTCTTCTCTCTGTTAATTAAATGTGTATTGTTGTACGTATTTATCATTTTTGTCTCTTCTCGTCATCCATTTTCTCCTACAGATATGTGGTACTTCATGGTACATGGCACCGGAAGTGATCAAGATGAAAGGCTATGGGAAGCCGGTGGACTGGTGGGCCCTGGGCATCATTCTTTATGAGTTCCTAGTGGGTGAAGTCCCTTTCCAAGGAGATTCAGATGATGAGACCTATGATCAAGTGGTCTCAAGTAAGGCACTATAGTTTAATTCAATATCTTCACTTCACAACACAATCTCTCTACAGCAATTCTGAACCAATCTGTATTTTAAAGATGCTTAAATGTACATTCTCCTGCTTTGTGATTTAACTTAAGGTCCAGCAGAATGTAGCTTTCATTTGTGGTTTCTTTTAGCATTGGGATATTCATCTTTACACTAGGTTGATGGTGTTTTATTTCAAAATTCCATTTCAATTCAGTCTTTGATGATGTTGATAACAACCAATTCAATCGATCTGATTGCTGATATCTGCTACTTTTCCAGCGAGTATCGATTGGTCACAGGTGGATCCTGCCCTGCCAACTGATGCCAAGGACATCATCAACCGTCTCCTGGCAAAGAACATTGGGAAGCGCTTGGGCACAGGTTAGTGACAGTTCCACTAATGATGAATGAATGAAGTGATTAGTTCAGATGAAGAGATTGGGTCAGATGTGGGTCTTGTATAGATGTACCAACTAAATCTACGATTATATGATTGTCTTACTTTTCATCCAGATGGAGTGAGTGATGTGAAGGCCCATCCTTTCTTCAAGGGTCTGGACTGGAACAACCTCCTGAATCAGGAGATCCCTCAGCTGGAGGAGACTGGTAAGTTCCATCACAGACAGACAAACCCAGACTCATGTCTGGCAGGAGAACAGCACTTAAAACTTTGATAACAGGCTGTTATGGTGTCTTTAATTTAAATATTGTTTGATATCTAAGCACACAGTTTGTTTTATGACCATCTTAGTGATCATTAATAGACTCTAAATGTGTTTTTTCCAGTGTTATTTGGGTAGAGACTTGATTTTTTTTTTTTTTATACAGCTCAGTCCAACTCTGATGATGACCATTCGTCCAACTCTGATGATGACCATGCGTCATCTTCCTGTGATGAAGATGAGGAATCGCCTGCTGAAATCCCAGACTTCTGCCGTATTGCCTTCCGATTCAAGGAGGTACGTTATTTTATCCAACTCCTCAACCTGCACTGCTGTTTGACGTTCTCTTAATCTATTTTGCATTATTAAATGTGTATCTATTGTAAATGATTAAAATTGATGTGAATTCCTAGTAAGTTCACTCCAGACATCAACAATATAATGCGACCTTTTCCCCATGTCACCTCAAATTCCAGGTGTACAGCAGCCTAGAGCACCTGCCCGTCTTGAACCCGCAGTCAGCCACTCCAGGTAATGATGAGGTGGAGGAGGAACAGAGGGAGGACCAGGAGCAGGGCTGTGAAACAGAGGCCCATCCTGTCTTCCAGGGTCTGGACTCAAACAACACGCTGAATCAGGAGGTCCTTCAGCTGGAGGATGAGGAGAAGACTGGTAAGTTTCATCACAGACAAATAGACAAACCCAGACTCGTGTCTGGCAGGAGAACAGAGCGCTTAAAACTTTGATAGCAGGCTGTTAAGGTGTCTTTAATTTAAAGATTGTTTGATATTTAAGCACATGGTTTGATCTAAATGTTTTTCTTCCAGTGTTTTTTTGGGTAGAGACTTGATTTTTAATGAAATGTTTGGTGGTAATTTATTTTAAGGTTAATATAATGTCAGCATTTTTGCTTGACCTAATGCATAATGATTGTTCCTGTGATCCCTACAGCCCAGTCCAACTCTGATGATGTCCCTTCCGGTGATAAGTCTCCTGTTGATTACAAGACTGATGACCACTGCTGCTCTGATGGCCCATCTGATGAGGACCCCGCAGGTCATGCCTCCCATGCTAGGGTGGTTCCTCAGATGAGGACTCTGCAGGTCATAACTCGGACTATTATGATGGCTTCTCTGATGAAAACTTCATTGGTCACACATCCTCCAGTTATGGTGGCTCCTCTGATGGGAACTTCATTGTTCACACGTCCTCCTATTAAGGTGGTTCCTCAGATGACGATTCCATTGGCCATAACTCGCCCTATAATGACGGGTCTTCTGATGAGGACTCCATTAGCCATAACTCGCCCTACAATGACGGGTCTTCTGATGAGGACTCCACTGGTCACATGTCCTTCTTTTGTGGGGGCTCCTCTGATGGAGACTCCGTTGGCCAGAGCTCGACGTTTTATGATGGCTCCTCTGATGAGAACTTCATTGGTCACACGTCCTCCAGTTATGGTGGCTCCTCTGATGGGAACTTCATTGTTCACACGTCCTCCTATTAAGGTGGTTCCTCAGATGACGATTCCATTGGCCATAACTCGCCCTATAATGACGGGTCTTCTGATGAGGACTCCATTAGCCATAACTCGCCCTACAATGACGGGTCTTCTGATGAGGACTCCACTGGTCACATGTCCTTCTTTTGTGGGGGCTCCTCTGATGGAGACTCCGTTGGCCAGAGCTCGACGTTTTATGATGGCTCCTCTGATGAGGACTTCGCCGTTCATACAGTAATTCCTCCTAATATGACGGCTCCTTGCTGGTCATAACTCCTCTGTATCCATCTTTTTCTCAGTAAATACATAGCCTATAAATAAAGGATTCAAAATAATACTGGTACTTTTCTGTTTTGTTTTTTTAACAGCATCTTATTAAAGATGAGTGTATGTTGTGGATGAACATGTGATGGTTGTTATGATGTTCATATCCTTAAAGGAACTATTAGCGTAGCAGTCAAATTGTATTTTAAATAGGTGCAACAGTCATATCAGCAAAACAAAGCAATATAATACAGCACAAATCGATTAATTGTAAAAATAAAATCATTTCTTAGTGGTAACTCCATCAAACTGTCCCCTGACCTTCCCTCAGCTCCCAGCTGATTTGACTGGACTTGCAGCACTCTGACCTCCTATTAGCTCTTTTATTACTGTGTCAAAAACGTAGTGATTACTTTTATTGAGGAGTTTTTTCCTTGGCTACATTGATCCTGGACTAAAAAATGCTCCAAAATACACTTAAGCCCAATCATTAGGCTGTTCTGCAAATAGTTTTCTATCAAATAACAAATATAGGAACTTTTTGTCTTCATTTCCTGATTGAAATGGTAGTTGACTCTTTGCAGCTCCCCCGTATTCTTCCCTCATCCCACACTTTGTTATGCTGTAGCAGTAATTTCACCAAACCTTCCTCACTTAAATGCTTTTGCATGCTATAACACATTTCATCTCTACCAGGTGTAATCCTTCCTGTTTAATTTTGCGCGTCCTTAACTATCCCATGCTAAAAGGGACATTTTGCTCACTCCACAAATCCTTTACCTCCCAAAGGCTCCTTTATCACAGCTTAGTGTCAGCCAGGTATATTTTCTTTAATAAAGTATCTCAGTTCAGTAATCCTTAAGAAAACAAAATAATTCCCTCCATTGCACACTGTCTCCATATTTTAATAAACTTTAAATGTTGTCCTCTACCCACCCTTTTTGCCTTAAAAAGACAGCAGCAAGTTGATAGGCTGACAATAAAGGCGTGTCGCTGTGCTATTGGATGGATGTGACTGGCTGATGAGAACAGCTGATAATTCAATAGACAACCCCCATAGCACAAAAATAAGATAGAGCATGCATGAGAGGTGTGAATGACAGAGGGGAATGAGAAATAAAGTGTAGCCCGAGTGTGCAAAGGTTTAGTCTTCCTGACTGAACTTATGCGAGAGCTTCATTAAAAAGTTGCAGAAAATTTAATTTAAAAATACAGTATAAAAAAATACTGTACAAGTACTTTGAATTTGGACCATGTGATTTGCAAAACATGAGATTTTGACACGCCACCATCATCATCATCATCATCAGTCATTAAAGCAGAGCTCTGAAATGTTTTCATGTTGTAGCTCTGAAGTGGCTCATATACTGATGATGGGGGACTAGATGGATGTGTATGCTGATTCTCTATGTGAGCTATTGCTTAATGTTCCAGCCAGTAACGTGTGACACCGCAGGTTCTTGTGTGAAAATACAAACATGCTGTCAGATGCATTGTTTCCACTGTGCCCACAGTGGGATTCTAGATTGTTACGCGCTTCTCTCGGTGCAGAGAAAAGAGAATATCCATTTGATTGACTTGTGTTATTTTAAAAGCGACCCATTTTAAGATCCCGTCTGTTGTTATTTGTGTTGCACAGGTCAAATTGTTTTTCAGACAGACGTTGTGAGTACTGCACTTTCTTTTTGTTTGTCAAAAATCACCTTTCATGTCACATGTAATCCAGGGAAACTTGTGGTTGGAGCCCCTTCATTCCTGACCTCCCTTCTCTGACCTCCTAGAAAGTGCTGCTGGAGGTGTTTTTACTTTTTCCCAAACCACCAGCTTCAGAATCCCACACTAATGAAAGTCCCTTCTTATCTGTCCTCATGAATTTTAATATAGACATACAGATTACATTTCTGAAGATACTGCAAAGCCAGAGGAAAGAAATTGCCAAGATTCAGATTGTATGTATGTGGCAGAACACTTATTGTTTTCTATGAATATATCAGCAGTCCAGGGAGGGATGAAACACAATTAAATTGTTCCTCTAAAAGTGAAAATGTTGAATCTAAAATACATCATAAATCTACTTTCAAACTTTGATCTTTGGATTTTTAGACAATTATTATTGTGACACTGTGATCAGTTTTTTTTTTCCTTCCTTATTTCTGCTTCCACTTGGAAGTGAGGAGAATAATTTTGATCACAATGAAGACAAGTGATTTAATTAAGAGGTGACATATATCTAAATGTTTATGGTACTTTCTAATAAATAATTAACTTTTGTCTTTTTGTATGCATTAGCGTTGTCATAATGCCAACATTTTGACTTTGATGCAGACACTAAGTTTAGCATCATTATACTCAATACCAAACCAATACTAATTCTCTATACAATACCCAATCAGAAGCAAATCCACACTCCAACCTAACAAACTTGTTAAACAGTGAAATTGCTGGATAACTTTCAAACTTGTTTTTCGCTTGATCTTGGAAATTTCAAGGGAATGTCAGATATTTACCTTAATGGTAAAGAAAAATAATAGTCAGCTTTGTGCCACCTTTAGTGAGATATGTCTCTTGGTTTTGAAGTTAGAGCAACAATATATTAAATTGAAAAATGTCCATCCATTTTCTGTTTATCCTGTGTGTGGGGTCACCGGGGGGCTCGAGCCTATCCCAGCTGACACTGGGCGAGAGACGGGCTACACCTGGGACAGGACTGAAAAATGCATGAAATCCAATGAAAAAAAGATGTATTTGGAAAAATATCTGAAGAAACAATTTGATTTATAATAACACCTTTGGATAATAACACCAGAGTGCCACCCCTTAAAGTCTCCATGCCAGCCTGAGTAAGCACTTGACTTAACCTGGCTGGTACTAACACCTAGTGAATACATGACAAACTTTGCATTTCCATCCTACTGATCAGTTATACCGGAAACATATATGACCTACAAGAGGTTTTGAACCTCGGGAATAATACCGATTTGACATTGAAAAAGTACCTCAATTTTGCCATATGTTGCAATATTAGTACAAAGTGCCTTCAAAACTCTCTTTACTGGACAAACGTCAAAATCTTTTCACAATCCGAGCAAAAACAGTGCATCTAAGAATTTCTTTCTTTTTGGCTGCTTCTTCCAAGTCTCTCCCTGAGTCGTAGCCACCACACAGCCTTGACCAATATATCCTTCAGTGTCATTGCCAACAACTGTGAGTTTTCCCTTATTCTCACACCACATCAAACACTTCTCTTTGTTGCTATGCTGATGGGGGGATGCCTATTTGTCTTGTGTAATATCCCCAGAAGATCAGATGCTCTCAATTCTTCCATTTTTAGTGTCAATGGCAAAAGGTCACCTTGTCCTTCAAGATGAAAACAAGTTGGTCTCAGCTGCAGAGATGTGGTAGAGCGTCAGGAGATGTTCGCTCTACATTTGGAAAGCAGCTCAGGGACCGGTGAGAACATTCTTACTAACACAAACATATATGACAGGGGAAATTACTGCCACTGAATACGTGCCAGCCTGCACACATAGATGACATACACACACACACACACACACACACACACAAACACTTGCTTGATTTGTGTTTTGTGCAAACATGGAAAGACATTAAACCACCTTCTGCCCTCTCATCTGTTCCCAGTTGACTTTTTTGGATCATATATAACCACGACATAAAGATGTTTTATGACTTTGTTTCGACTTGTGGAAATTTCTCCAATTTCCAATGCTCAATTACTGACCCTGAAAGAAAGGGACAAAACATTGCAAAGAAAGTCAGTGACACCCTCCCCACCATCTCACTGGAGGTTCAACTAATTTTCGATATTTTCACCCCCTATGGAGGAACGGCGTACGCTGTAAAAGCCCATATGCAGCAATGGGGGTGTGATGATATGATTTGCCATCAGTGTGTGTTATGTGCCACTAGAACACCATTTAGATTACTTTCACCTCATGAGCCCCCACACACTAGGCCAGGGACATACTCTCCTGAGGATAGATGTTTTCATTGGTCCACAAGCATATGTTCCTTCGTGTGTGTGTGTGTGTGTGTGTGTGTGTGTGTGTGCACGCGCATGTTTTTTTACTATGTGCACAGATGTGGAGTGAAGGAGAAAGAGAAAAAAACATCTTTGGAGGTGAGGAGGAGAGAAAGCAGTGACTCAGTGATAACGGGAACTCCATAAAAACAAAAAATTGTCTGTGGACATCCGTCTGTCAGCATGGCCCAGCTTGCAGAGAAAAAATAAGCCCAAAACAACAGATAAAAGAAAAATACACATAATGCAAATGTAAATGCAATGCAAAATGCAAAATCAATCATTTAAGATAAGAACCCCAGCAATTAAAAGATTATTTTCCCTAAACATACTTACTAATAAAATTTGATTCTCTTGACAAATGTAGACAATTACAATTCTTTTCTTCCAGGTTGTGCTTCCATTTCATTTCATTTCCATTATGAAGTAGTTTCTCGTAATGATTAATGAGAACCAAAAAACCCCCAAAAAAGTCATTTTCAGAAAATCATTAATTTGTTTCACACTGAGCACACAGCTCGGGTTTACTTCACGTCTAAAATTTCCAATGATTATGAACTCACCGTTTTACTATGTCCCTTCTCCTCCACTTCTCTGTTTGTCCCATTTAACAATTTGTTTGGACAGTATTCTCTTCCACGTCATGCCTTTATAATATTCCACAGCCCTGATTGTACAAACTTCCCACTAAATGTCACATGACCTCCACTCCATATCCCATGCTTCAATTGAAATATTTATACCTCTGGATTTCTTCACAGATAAATCTGATGATCCCAAACTTTGGCAAATGAAGAACAAGGTAAACAAAGGTCTGAAAGATTTTTGTGTATATGTGAAATCCAATAAGTTAGATTGACATAGTTTTGCCCCTGTTGGAGACCAAGAGTGTTAAACTTGTCATTCTACATTTTAAATAGCTGTGCTCCCATTTTTTTGTCATTGGTGCAAGTGAATATACTGTAATCTGTCTGAAAATATAAAGCAGAGGCAAACCAGGAGCTCCATCTGTATGAGACTTGACTCTAGGACCACAGTTTCTCACCCACACAAAATATGATCTTCAGTCTGTTCACCAGTCCTCCAAGGTTGCAGGCAAAGCAATTTGAGGCTGTCAATCATATCATATTTATTGAATAAGAGTAATATTCTCTGTGGTTGAGTTGTTTGGCTCTGCCCTCTAAATGACACTGAGCCCCTAGGTAGCTGTCAGCACAGAGGAGATGGCCGACTGAGATAAATTAGAGCACTTTAAATTTTTAAATGTTGCATCACATCATCATTATGTGTACCGGCCCGATGTCCTCCTTTTGGCTGGGGGCTCATTGCAGATGGAGGTGGATGAGCTAAGGAAGGTTGACAGGATGACCCGCGGTGTGGAGGGGACACAAACTTCCTGTTTATGTTCTACCCTCTTACTCCAGTGTGTTTAATAGGTGGCAGGGGATCCATTATGGCATGATTTCCCTGTTTACTTAGCTGGTGCATGTACAGAATATTTACTAAATGCATATAGAGATAAAGTGTTTTCATTAAGTTTCACTTTCATTAAGCATTTACTATTTCACCGGTCGATTTGTAGCATCAAGGAGAAATGGATTGCACTTGTTATCTCAACTCATTAAATCCATTCTCCTCATGAGCAATTGATTTTACGAATCATCTAAATGGAAACAGATATTGACCTTTTTTGCCAGCCTCTTTCACTGTGAGCCAATGGTGTTTAGTCTGCTTTTTGTGTGGATGGAGTGCTTAAAATCATAATGTCTTTATTGGACAAATGTAATGAATGTTTCTCTGCTGCTGCAGAGACATCAACATGCAATATATGACTCATTTTCTTGCATGGCATATCGACCATTGTTCTTTCCATTCAAAGCTGGAAGAATTGAACAATAGGCAGCACATGATGTAGCTCATATCACCCTGAAGATACATTCACTATAAGGATGTACACATGCTTTTATGGGAAGCACTAAGCCAAGAGAAAACAATCTTTGCAAGGAATATTTATGTTGAAAATGAAGGCGACACATCCGATGTAATGGCACATTGAATCATTTCGCATCACCTGCAAAGCAAACAGCCGGAGTCTGAAACCAAATTTCCAATCCTGTAGTATCAGATGCTGCAAACAAGATGTACTCTATCTTTCATAATACAAACAGTGCTTCACAGTGTCCTTCAGTATTGTTGCTTCTTGCAATTCTGACACATGCTCACATTGTGTTGTATAAGCCCAGGAGTCCTTCTCACGTCAGTAAAAAATGCTGTACTCACTTGTTTGACAGCAACCCAATACAGATGACAGCAGAGATCTGGCACCATGGCTGAGTAGTTGTAAAACTAGCAGATAATCTTTTTGCCATCTGTATAACATGTAAGTCACTCACAGACATTTGTTAGGCCTTGGACCCACTTCTTTCAGGAAAGCTTATATTCCATGCCTTGAACATTCTCTCCCTCCCTGCCTCCCTGCTGCATCCCTTTTTATCCATCCCTTTTGCCAGCCCATGGGGAGCTACAGCTACAGCCAACCTCATTAAACTTACAACCATCAAGACAAGACTCAATTACTGGGAGCCTCTGCATTGGCATCCAAGATCACTTCTAAACTAAAAAAAAGGAAGTGTCTGATATTCTGACGTGCTTTTAGGCGACAAAAGCACGTCAGAATATCTGCAACGAAAACCGTCTTCAATCATTGTTCTTGTAAAACTCTGAGCAAAAACATTGAATGAAGGGCTAAATTCAACTGTATATGTTGGAAAGTAATCAAACCTTTGTTCCAGTCAAATCTGACTGATTCAAGTTTTCTCTCTAAAAAATATAGTTAATTTCATCTGTTTGTCATAAGGTTCCATGACTTTGTTCACACATGGCATCTGAACAAACAAAATACATTTTGAGAATTTTTTATGAAATCTTGGTTTGCACTTGTTTGCACCCTTGGTGTTCCTGGTCAAAGATGACCTGTCATTAGAAATGCCCCTTTTTGGCATCCATGGCAACCCCCACAGGAACCTATCCCCAATAGAATTTTTACCCCGTGGGATCCACACCTGTTGGCAATGATCAAAAACATCCACACCATTGTTTCACTGATATATAAAGAACTTTCTCTCAGCTCTGGTATATAAACCTTTTTTTTAGGCCTTGCTCACAGTTCATTCTGTTGCAACATGATGGCCAAATGATATGAGCTCAGGTCAATGAGGCCTACAGGCCATAAATAGCAAATGGAAGTTCAAAACATGTAATGTTCACAAGAACTTGAGTCGATAAAAAGATGAAACAACATTAGGTGTTAATTTCAGCTGGATATAATCAGCTAGAATGGAGGGGACACCAAACTAGTTCACAGGAAACAAACACAGCAATCATGAAGAAAAAAGCATTTAAATATACAAACTAACAGGACATGAGATATTTACGTTTGTAGAGTGCCGACACTCTCAGCACCAAATATGTAAAAAGCTCTTTTATTCATCAATTTCATTTTCCGTCTGTTTTTGGTTTTGTAATAAATATAAAGTATAAATAATTTTGGATCAGATTTAGTTGACTGCTACATTTGCTTTATTTACTTGTATTTGTTTCATTGTTTTCTTGCTTTGACTTCTCTGAGCATAGTAAACAAGGACAGTGATACACTGGGTTTTTGTCTCATCTCTAAGGAGGTTGAAGTTTTCACTGAAATGCTGCTTACTCAGTGTTGTTTACTCCAGTTCTTGGTTTAGTGTCATCCTTCACAGTTTGGTATTTTCAGTGATGCTGAATGGGCACACTTCCCCTGCAAAATGAAACAGCACATGCATAAATTATGTTTGTTTCTGTGGCCAGCAGCCCTGTATGTAAGTTCACGGAACGAAAGGTCTGTGGTTTGTCCCCAGCCCCTGCAAGTCAACAAGTCGAAGTATCCTTGAGCAAGATACTGAACTGCAATTTGCGCCCTGGGCGCCGGAAAGGCAGCCCACTGCTCCTCAGGGATGGGTCAAATGCAAAGAAAGAATTTACCCAAGGGGACAATAAAGTATAGCTTAGCTTAGCTTAGTATACCCTCTTGATGTTAATTAGAAATCCTATTTATGTAACCTTATTTTATTGGAGGTTGGAGGATGAGCATACATATAGTGACACTTTCACGTTCCAATGGAAGTACAGAAATAAGGCCAGACAAATATATTAAGTGATGGACAGTACAGTATGTGGGCTTGGAAACAAGTATAGTTTAGTATATTAAATGTGTATAAATAAGTACAGCATCATTGAATGTTGCTGTATTGTCAGTGGGGAATAATTTACCTGTTAAACTAGTCAAATTCAGGGTCAAAGTGTTTACAGTTTATGTATCAAGGCTGGATGCAGCTATAATTTCAGCTTCATTTTCATTTATGATGATGTTTCAGTTCCAATTAAATAAAATTATGAAGCAGAGTGTCTTGTTGTGCCTATTATGCTGGCCTTAATGATGCATTGTACACGCTTCTGTCTTTTCCATACATGCAATACACAACAGACACACACACACACACACACACCCCTCCCTTTCTCCCTTGCTGTCTCTATCTCTGTGTCTCTCTCCTGCTGCTGCAGTGAGCATAAATAGCATATCAGAAATATTCAAATTGGGCCATGCTTAGGGGAGCATGAAAGATGTATAGCTCTGGTCTCCTAAATTCCTGCCTGTCCATTAGCTTCTGTCTGCTTTTGCTGCATTAACCTTGCACTGTCTGGATGTTTGCATCATCACATCAGCTCAACTGTGGAGCAGCTACATCACTGATAGTTGTGAGGGTAGAACAGAATAACATCAGGATGGAGATCCTTCTCTGCTTCAACACTTTGGCCTACTGTTTCTAAGGGTCTAAAAAAGTTTAAGTGGAAAAAGCAACCAGAGAAGAATCATTTTCCAAGCTATGTGGTGTTTTTCTTAGCCTTAACTAATATGAACTGTATGAGACAGGATATGATAGGAACACTTAACTCTATACAGTAGTCACCCTATGTCTTAATGACTCCTAAGCTGATAATGGTTCCCAAAAAATGCATTATTTACCACTGATATTTGTTAAAAACATTTTTCCAGTGGTTATTGAAAAAAAATCTATTTAATCTATAATCCATTTCTATATATTTTATATTTACTGTATTTGTAGTGCAATATTGAGCTTAATAGGAACCAATGGGCCAGAGTACCACAGACAATTTGGGAGAGTCAAGAAGTATTAAGAGATGGGTTCTCAAATGTTATTCAATAATAATACCGGAATAATAATAATATCTTTATTTATTTAGTGCTTTTCAAAACAAGTTACAAAGCACTTTACAAACAATAAGAAGTAGAAATCAAACATTAAGCAACAACCAACAAAATATTTTAATAAAATGAAATTAATTAAACTGTAGAAATAGATAATATTAATAAAACAAGGATAAAATCAATAGATGGCCAGTCTAAAATAATGAGTTTTTAAAAATGACTTAAAAGAACACAATGTATCAGCTTTCCTGATCTCCTCGGATCATTCCATGACAATGCTAACATGCACTGCTAACAAGAAATATTTTGTTGGCATTGAATATGAATATAACTTTTTTCAGCTTTATCCTTTAAATTAAACCAGTACAAAACATCAAAGCTATAAAATACAACTGAATAATAGTTCAATGAGACTATGAATTGGTATTAAATGCACATAAAAGTTAAATAGAGCCATATCTGCAGAATAAGATGACCCAATTTTGGCATTCAAACGATGTTTTATTCTCTCAAAGGATGCCAGTGGGCTGGAGCACCTAGTTTATCAGCCAAAGAAGATAAGATTAGTTATTAGACATCATATTAGACATATTAGACACCAAAAGTCATATTTCTACAACAATTCAAATCTATGAAATCTGGCTGAGGTCTCTTTCCTGGAATATCCTCATTATTTTTGGACTTAACACCTCAGTATCCCTTTTAAGTTTTCCCGCATAGAAATAATGAATATCTTGCTGGCGACATTGCAGGTATCTGAATATGATAACTGAACATTTTCTGCAGTGACGGAAGAGAGACTTGGAGAAAATTCTTCGTGAGGTAACACAAGATCACAAACAATGAGCAAAAAGTCACGACTCTACCCAAATAGCGTCTCGGCTGTCTTCATTCCAATGTTCATTGTTCAGATTTAATAACATTTTCATGACGGCAGAATGACAGAAAAAATTCATGTGCAGTTATTCAGCTTCAGAGTTTCAGTGTGTTTGACTCTGAGGATGGATACTTCTAGATCACAAGGTTGTTTTTATCTCGCTTACACCCTGAAAGCCTCACAAGCACACAGCATGGTTAAATAGTGTTGAAGAAGCCACTGAGGAAGAGTAGGAAACAAGATTGCTGTGTGTGTGTTTTTTTTTTATTTTCTAGGTATTTCTCATGCGGTTCAGTGAGTCTCAGTGAGAGCCAATGCACCATTTGACTTCCTGACCAGGTCTCCTCCTACGTCCTCCACACACATAATGGCGACTACAGTGAGCTTTATGGAGTGCAAAGTGAAATCAACTATACACAAATGGCAGGGAGGGATCAATGAAACAGGACCCTTTGATTATTTAAGTTCACAAGCTGTTAGCGTGATGGCTTTTTAATCGTTGCTAATGGAGTTCCTGCTAAACTAAGCACTCAGTGGGTGTTTGGAGAGTGACTCTGGCCTACAACCCCCCCCATCTCTGGATCACTTTCTGACATCCAGCTTCATGTATATTCCTTCCCCCTTTATCTCATCATTCTTCCACTTCTCCCTGCGACTTCAGGAGTGAAGGTCATCCTGTTGAGGCAGCGCCTTTCCTGCCCTCCCACCATCCCTCCCACCTCCTCTCACTTTCTGTCTCATCATATCTCTCTGCCTTTATACTTGCAAGCGATGACTGTAGGTAGAGCCCGATATGAGATTTGAAAGACCTTGGTGCTGGGAAAGTGGAGTGCATTATGAGCAGCCCTCAACACCCAAACCTCCCCCTGCTGTGCTCCAAGTTGAGCTGTCAGGCAGATGGTGCATGGATAAGATGAGGTGTGGAGCAGAGAAGGCACATTGTCAGGAAAAGCATGAGAGCAATGAGTAAAGTATCTGAGGAAGGAAAAAGGAGAAACAGCAAGTTAACACATACAGGTTGATATGCTGTCGTCACATTTTTGAAGCTAGGACAAATGAAAGAAAAATGAAAAGTTTCATGAGTACAAATGTTCTACGTCGAAGCTCCACAAGGGCAAACTTAGCCCCAGTGCTCTACTGACTCAGCACACCTGAGCATTTTTGTTTTCATACGTGTCACTGGTGTGTCCTCCCATGGCGCTATGACTAGACCACAACAGCTTTGGCTTTAAGCTATAGTGCACATGATTTCCCATAGGTATATTTCTACTTTCTTCACATCCACCATCATGCCTCCATTTCAGGTTTTTTTTCTCCAACTTAAACCCATGTAAGTCCGATAGAGCTGCATAGCAACTCGCCATGAGCACACAATCAGTACACTATCATGTTTTTCTGATGGCTTGACTACACCGGAAGGAAAAGCAGGAAACCGTCGTCGGGGTCGTGAAGCAGAGTCCGTATCAGTACTATCAGGTTTTTCAGTAACTTATCTACGTGTGACTTTATTCGGCTTCTGCTGTTCATTCTATAGTTACCTCTAGGTTATAATCATACAGACATGTATTCTCTAAATAAATGAGGGCCAGCTTTTTTTTTTTTTTTTTTTTGGATTAATCTGCATTATTTTCTGTGGACTTCCACCTCAACATTGTCAAGCAGTTTAAATGTCATTGGGCTCTGAGAGCTGTAGTAACAGGGGTAATACTTTAGTCCAGAGCCGGGCTCTTAACTAACGTATCGCTCCGGTTGCACTGATGCACCTAACTTTTTCAATGATGTGTCCCAGAACAACATAGAATATAATACCTTCATTTCTGAACATATTCTTTAAATGATTGTAAACAAGAATAAAGGTCCAGATAAATGTTTTTGTACATCTAAATGACAGCAAGAAATTCAGATAACCTTAATTCAATCGGGACAGACAAGTGAATGAAGTAAAGATAATTATTCATTGCAACAGATATGAAATAATTAGTCTGTCAGGAAGTCTGACATCTGCCCTGAGCAGCAGCGAGACGAATCTGCCATTGGTGCTGGTGGCTGATGACTCTGCTGAGACTGATGAAATTAGGAAACTGGTGAAGCTGTGAGGACTCGGTGTTGATGGGGAGGTGGAGGGCTTGCATCACAGCAGCTTGAAAGAACTAGAGGGTGGTAGGAGAAATAAACTATGGTCTGTCTGTTCAGTGTGACAGTCTTCTTCACTGAACTTCATTTGTTTGAAAAATAAGATAAAATATGCTGACTTTTAGAATGCTGAACAAACTCAAAATAAAAAAAACAAACCAAGTAAAAATAATTTATTTAAAAATTTATTTAAAACATTAACTGATTTAAAAACAAAAGTTTAAGTTTTACGACTATAATGTTTCCCCCTCTCTTTCTGGGAAACGGCAGTATTTTATTGTACAGAAGTGGATTTGGTTTGTTTTTGTTTCTTCAAAGTGTAGGCGTGAGACAAAAGCTCAGTGTTATTAATTGTTACATCAGTGCATACCTACTACACAGAGTGCAGACTGGATTTCCTACAAAAATTTAAATAGAGTAACTTAATTAAATAAAATGAAAGTTCTATGTCTCGTGTATAAAATAGCTGAATCCTCTTTATGGTCCATTGTTATAAACTATGATAAATATGGTCATTTCAGGTCAACGGCCCAAGTGATTATGAGTCAAGAACAGAGACGATCCATCTCATCCGGAACTGGTGAAGCTCAGTCCCCCTCCTGGAGCCATGCCTTGGAGGGGAGTGTGTTGCTCCGTTTCATCCGTATCCACGAGCTGTCCAGAAATGTACCTATACATGTATGAAATGAACACAGAAGATGTCCGGAAGGCTCCGTTCGTGTCCGTCTTTAACAGGTCCTCCACAGTGTGGTCTCACTACCTGCCAGGACTCAAGTGTCAAGTGCATTAACACGGAACACCTTCTTTCAGTTTAGGTCTTATATTTTAATGAAGTCAGATCTTTATTTGCTGTTGCAGTGTTACATAGAAAGCCCTTTTCATTGTGGAATAACCAGACAGAGGCCACTCATAGGCAAAGGTTTAGTGTCAGGTTTCCCTTGTTTGTCATACTGTTTCTTTCACGTCATGGTCTTCAAAAGCAAACATTGGCTGAGACTGTGCTACCAGACTCTGGATGGTTAGAGGTTTGAAAGGTGGCATTAAGCAGCTTTGGGAAAAAAAGGGTTTTGTTCTGTTTTTGCAGTCAAGGCAGAAGTTTTTCCTCGCCACTGTCATTAAGTGCTTGATAATGGGGGAATGTTGCGGAGTTGTTTGGTTTATACCTTCTCTAATGGGAAAGTACCAGTACATAACTTTTGTTGTGATTTCAAGATAGATCAAGTCGATTTGACTTATTTCCTGTTGGAAAATGTACTTGCTTGGACCGGCCACCTGCTGCTGTTACAATTCTGAAGGACTTCCAGCCAGAGCTTACTGTATATTCATGCTCTGATACTGTGTAACTGTTTTCTATCTCTATGATTCAGTGTTCAGTTCAACTGGGCTTGCACAGAGGCAGCGGTGGGAACGTACCATTAAAGACCACCCTATTCTTATTTCTTCCTTCTTCCAAATGTGTATAAATGGATACCACCACACCCCTAATTACCTCCAGCGGTACTTTAGATATTACCCAGAATAACTCCGGGTATATGAGGTTATCTATTTTAATAATCTAATTAAATGTCTTTTGGCCGCCATATTGAATATCCTCAAGGAATCTATTTGATATGTGCTCAGAGTCCATATCTGTTACATCATCTGGACTGCTGTAGCGAGATATTAGAAATCCATACACTCAAAATATGATCTATGGCTCGGCAGTGGTGGAATTGACTGGGGCTTTGGTGTGTTGCAACACAATTTCTTTTCTGAGGGAGAAGAAAAGGAAAGAGAAAAATTCATTGGCTTCAAAATCAAGAATAATTTGCACATTCCGTATAGTTGAAAAGGTCACGCCCATTAGGCAGCTTAAAAAAGAGGCTATTACTCTTGATGAGGACAGATAGCATGTATTCACATGCCGCCTGTGGTAGTTAAGTGGCACAGGTGATTGTTATATATATATTGCTGAAGGCAATTTGGCCAAATTTTCGCTATGTTTATGTCACCATAATTTCCCGTGTATTCGTCTTTTCATTTAAGTACATTACGAAGGTAAGAACACATGACCAAGGGTCATGGAAAGGTGGCAAGTTGGTGACATTCGGATATCTGTCAAAGTCCATACCTCATCTTACTCTACCTCTCCTCTTTGTTTTTTTTCTCTCTGGGTGTTTCTGAGTTATTATTGTGGTTTAGAGAGAATATAGGGAGACAAAACAAATGTGTGGAGTGACAGTTCATTTTTTTTTTTAGCTACTGAGAACTTTTTAAGGGGAAAAAAAGGCTTTTTTTCAGGAGGGGAGTTTAGGGTATTTATTATCTTTACCGATTTTCTGAAAATCTATGGATGGGTGTCAAAGGCATGAAAAATGAAAAGGTTAACTTTGAAAGTTAGCCATGATAGAAGACAATGCACTTTGTGTTATAATATTTAATACTCCTGGTTTACAAATGTGGGGTTTAAAAATACAAAATAAGCTGCATGCTATTCTCTTTACACTCTTGTGATCCTTACATCATCTTCTGCTAGACCTCTGTGCCAGTCAGTCTGTCAGTATGCTCTCTCTATTAATATTGAAATCCCTGTTTGAATGCTCTTGGGTGGCCATGCTGCAAGACTAGGCACACTTCGATTGCAAACACATGATAGAGGGAAGGAGAACATACTGTAGACTGGATGGCAGGTTAATGTGAGACAACGATGAGAAAAGATAAAGATTATATATAAGTAGATTTATTAGTATATATTTGTTATTTGTTCTTGGTAGTTCACACATGGATATTTTTCTAATTGATTTTTTTTTCTAATTGAATTTGCTGGATTTATTCTCTTAATGTGCTGATAGAATGCTCCCATAGACAAATGTGTACGTTATCATAAAATGTTTTTATCTGACTATACATGAACTCTTCTTTTTTAATGTCTGAACTGTGAAATAGTTGTTGGTGGTTCGGAGGAATTTTAACAGTGTTTTAATCTGTGTCTGATCCTCCGTGGTTGGGGTGTGTACAGTATGTGAAATCTGAACAAAGTGCAGGATTGGATTACCTCACTGTTTTATTGCTGCTCCCAGGACAGACATTTGCGGAGGCTGTCCAGCAACTGCTGCATATGCCATCCTAAGCTGTTCTCCCTGCTGTGCCAGGTGTGCAGGCAGCAGGTACTTCTGCAAGGACACCCAACTATGTGGAAACTCTGTACTCAAGGCAAAGCTGAGGGACTCTAGTGGCATAAATCCTCTTGTAATTATGTAGTAAACAGAGATGGAACAATAAAGCTTTCTTTTGATGTGTGCTGCAACAGAGTAGGAGGCCCAGCCTCAGACAAATCGCCTCCTCCTGGGCCATCTTTACGCTCTTCTTGCGACTACTGATAGGATGCTGGTGATGTTGATTTCCAAGTGATGGATTGGTCCACAGGAGAATCTTATTAGCTGTTCATGCTAACTAACCATCTGGTGCACAAGAGACCGACAGTGATGCCAGCCAAATGCTGTCCTGGTCATTGTTTAAATATGTGAATTATTAGCATATGTAGCTACCCTTTCATTGAAGGCCTTCAGGTAGCACACGGATGGCCTATATTTACTAGAGATATTCTCAATCCCCATCCAAATCCAACATTTACTGGTATTTCTTCTAGATTGGTACTGGTCTATAGTACATTAACATTATTGGAGCACTTGAAATATGTTTGATAAGTTTATAGGTCTGCATTTAAAAAAAATGAATCCCATCTTTTTTTTCATTGCTTCTTTTAATGTTTTATGTTATGTTTTATGGTGTAATGTATAATACCAATGGGAGAAGGGTCAATCAGAATCTGCGGAGGCTGGAAGGACTGTGGCAGAATCTCTTTATCTCCATTAACAACAAAATACCGAAGTTCAAATCTAGTTCAAATCTAGTTGCACTTAGGAGGTGTACAATGTCAGATGTGTTTGCATTGCTGACGTGAAAAAGAGGCACAGAGTGAAATGAGCCATTTCAAAGAGATCAGGCTTTAAAAACCTTATGAGATTCATAGAAAAATACCTTCTTGTCTTTGCACTTTTTTGCTTCTTGTTGCTTGATGCTTCAGTATTTCAAGCTTGCTTTTAAAGCTGCATGTAGTGTATGCCACTGGACTAAATGGGGATTTAATGCAATAACCAGTGGTTGCCTGGCGGTTGAAAACGTCTGTCTTTGAGCTACATGTTTGCACAATTGTCTGAAAAATGAATCCTAACATAGATTTCTCTTCACGTCTTCCTTCAAAGAGTAGAAATCTGCATCTAATTCTGTAATATTGGAACAAATTCTCCAGCTACCTGTGCCAATTACCTCTTTCACAGAGTTATAAGTCCATTGCTCAGTGGTAATCTAATATCCTCTTGAACACCAGACTGAACTATCTTCATACATGTTTGAAACCAATCATCTTTTCATTCTGTCCGTAGCAGTAGGCAGGGCAGGACATCTTGTTTGAGCTTCCTCCACGCTGACCTGTAGTCTTATCTCCTTTGCACCGAGGCAGACAAAGGCGTAAAATGTGCTCTGCCTTGGCCTGATAGATCCCCATCTCTGAGATCACCACTCGTGTGCCTGTGTTCTTTTGAGGATGTGAAACGCTGTCGGCTGTTTTGCTGATTATCTCTGCAGGGCTGTGTCTCTTTAACTTGCTTTCATGCCTTCTGAAGTGACCAAAGTGGCTTCCTCATGTTAACAAGAGAGAACACTTAAATCTGTGTTGTTGTGTTCAGGTTATCTCACCCTCCATGACAAATGGCCAAGTCTCCTCTGTGAGATAATGCTTTAGTTTGATCTGGTCAAGGCTGAGTCTTTGGCTGCAGGGCAGTGTTGTAACCTTTGCATATTAACATAAACATTTATTAATGTAATCTAAAACAGACAAGATGCTCTTATAAAGTGTGATGGTTAAATGTGTTGTGATTGATTCTAAAATCAATACCTTGTTGTTGTAAAATACAGCAAAACCTCATCAAACAAAAACCATCTGTGTCAATTAAACCAATAAATCCGATGTTTTTTTTGTGGCAAAGACAAGCAAGAGAAGATGCTGCAAATGGGCTACATGTAGTTAAGATTTTGCTGTTGAATAAGACTACAAAAAAGCCCATTTATGTTTCAGGCATCATAAAGCATAATTGAAAACACCAGTGAAGCACCGATCAACTACGACCTATTTCCTGGTGACAGTGTAGAGTGACTGTTGTATGTAAATGTGCTTCAGTGGCTTATACCTGCATCATATACCTGTGTGATAACTAATAAACCTTTTTAGAACACTGACATATATTACATATATAACACAATAACACACTCTATATAACACAAGTAATTTGGGATGTATGTAAAAAGCGAGAAACCTGTGGCCATAAATAAATCAACCTGTAAAACTGCAGAATGAGTAAATTAAGTTTAACCTTCAGTTTTGAATGAAATTGATGCAGCTTGATATTAATGTGTCAGTTAAATAATAAAAATTCATATCATTCGAACAGTGAAAGTTATTATTTACAAATGTTATCATCTGAGGATGAGGATTGAGTTCCTTCACTTTGTGCCAGAGGTGTGGAGACCGTCGATAGATGTGGGAGAAACAAATTGCTCTGTGCATAATAAGGTGATTCAGGGCATTTTTTGAGTTACTGGAGGGAAGCTAATGGGCTCTATGCAAATTAGGGTTGGCATTTGGTTCTTCTCGATGGACCTGAAAGGTGAGGCGATGGGGTCAAGAGGAGGGACGGCCATTATCATGACTCATATGAAGGCCATATCCATGTACTTCGCATCTTTGGCCTTGGGGGTGGGAAGAGAAATTAGAAGGCATAAAGGGGTCGAGGAGTTCGTGAGGGGACGGAATTGAGACTAACAACATGCAGGGAAAATGAGAGAATGAGAAAAAGCTGGACGGAGAACGAGAGAGAGAGAGAGATAGAGAGACATAAACACAGGATGGAGAGAGGGGGAGGAGTTTCTCTGTCCTTGCTATTAGTCACAGCTCCCTGGATTTATGGAGCGTTTCCTGTCATGGAGCTGCTTTTTAATTGACATTAAAATGCACTGACCAGTTTGTCAGCCCCCCCATCTCTCTTTACCTTCACTCCCCCTTTCACTCTCTATCTCTGAATCTCCTCATGCTTGACTGACATGAGCTGTCATTTACATACAGTGTGGCGTGACAGAAATGGCAACCTTAACTCACATGTCACCAGGAATCGTGACAGCCAGCAGTTTCTTCCCGTCAGAACAGTTTTGCTTGTAAAACCTTGTTCTGCATTCTGCCTATCTATACAGGCATCAGCCTCTGTGTGTCAGCATCATATTTCATGGTCTTGTCATGTGTAGGAAAAATGTCGCCTTGCCATGACGGACAGTACAGCGCTGCCGTAGGAAGGAGATGTCGGCTCCCACGGGGGCAGCGGAGACAAATGCCTCAGAGGTCAAAGGAATGCAGATCTATGAGGCAGAAAGTGTGCACTATTAGGGCGGGGATAGCGTTTGGCGGAGATGATGGGAGCATATTGTGTGGAAATAATAGGATCTATTATCTTAAATTTTAACATGTAAGAAATGTTTTTACTTGGTGTTTGTTTGGAGTTTTTTTTTTTACAACTTTTTTGCAGCACATTTCAGAACCGTCTTTGCAGTCAGATTGCACAGGCTGTTCATACGTACAAGATTTCAGACTTGGTCAGAGTGAGACTTCAGAAAAACCTGCCCCACCCTACAAACATGCATTTATTTTCAGAAAAGGAGACCTGATTTGAAAGGGTAGCCATGTCAGACTTTTCGACAATGCTATGTAAGCAATTGGCCTCCTTTGGCAAGACTTGATGGTTTAAATACTTACGGCCTTTAGAATGATGAATAAATAACTAGTTTATTATCTCTGGACCAATGAAGATTATTAACTTTATAAGGGTTTAAGTATTTTTCTTGCTGGTCACAAATAAAAAACAAAGCTTTACTGGTGCCCAGTTCTTTGTGTTGCATGCTCTGTAGTTTGAGCAGGAAACAGCCTCATCTCAGCATTTTGACTTCCACCTCTTTCTGCTCCACTTCCTCGGATCAATTAATGAAATATTGGGTGGGTGGGGGGTTGTGGCAGAGGGAGCTAGTCTCTGTGTGTGAGTCTGTTGATGTGATCAAATTATGCATTTCTAGACTTTTACACGTGTGAAAGCCAGTGTAAAATACAATCCTGAGTGTGTTAAAGGATGTTGGTACCCCACAGAGTTCACAGTTGCATCTGTTGGTTTTAAAGGCTTTTTTGAAGTGTGTGTTTGCATATGTGACTTAATGCATTTGCACAGCGTCTGCCTTTTATGTTGGTGTGGTTTTGTGTAAAACGATTTCTCATGACCAATCTCTCCCTCACACACAAACACACACCCCAAGCTTGCACTTGTTTAGTCAGCGATGTGTTGAGGTCAGTTAGTGGAGTTACTTGATGGATAGTTACTAATAGGCAAAGACTGTGAGAGGAAGATGGATAGAAGGAAGGACAGAAAGAGACAAATGGGCAATTATAGATACAAAAAAAAGTGGAGAGATAGATAAATATAAAGTAGCAGAGAGCAAGAAGACACACATGAAGGGAGGAGATTGTGTGTGGACGTTGTACTGTGCAGCCAGCATACCAAAGCCATTTCAAGGACACATTCAAGAACACGAGAATGATTCATTCATAGACACATGTATATAAAAACACATAGCATGTAAGCTAAACTGCATACACATGCATTTTACTAACACAGCATGTACAAATGTTGGAATTGCTTCCCTTGTTGTTTTCCTGGTCTCATGACGCTGTGGCCTCTACTGCAGCCAGAAAATAGAGACAGATTTAGCCAATTAGCTCCCCTCGTTCTTATTGATGATGGCGATGACGATGGCCATATAACTTCCTTTGCTGCTGTGCCATACAACACGTGTGAGCTGGAGACGACTGATGCAAGCCTGAACAAGTAGACGCAGACTGACCTTGAACCTGTGCTGTGTTTTATAGATCGCGTCCTGTGAATTACTCACAGGTGGTTGGGCCTCATTTCTAAAAATGTATACTTGAACTTCAGATCATTTCTGACAGTGTGCTTACGTTTGATTTGTAAAAGATGCTGAGCATAACAAAACCTTGCTTAAGCAGATTCTAGGAACCTGCCTTGACGACACCTGCCTTGCAGTATCTGCTCATGTACTGCCAGCACAAAGTAGGGTTTAGTCATGGACCAAAAGAGACAAAGCCAAACATGCAGCTTGGGAGTGAGTTGCTGATGAAGTGACTGATGGTAAAATGAAAAGATTAATTGATGTGTTTTGCCCCAAAATAATGATGCAGGTCTGCTAATCTCCCACACATTCATATCTCATTGTTTACCACAGAAGTAGAATGAGAATTTTCACACCATAGGTTTTATAAATAACTTAAATCCTTATACTTCTGTCCTCCTCAAGATCAAAATTAATTGTAAGTCTGTTTTATAAATTAGATTTCTTCTTCATCTCTGTGATGGAAAACATTTCTCAAATGACCTTAAATGCCTTTTTTCAGATGATCAGAGAACACAGTCCTCTTTTTAAAACCCGACCTCTTTTTCAGGTAAAGATGTTTGCTTTTCTCACTTGTAACTCGTTCCAGTTCAAGGAAAATTATGATAAATTGTTGTTGATTTTTTTTCCCAAATAACTGGAGTTATAAATGTAGTCATATGGATTAGCGGGCTATTCAATTACTTGGACAGTTTAAATGATGTCATCTTGCATCATAAGCACTTCATAAACCCACACAGTCTTGCATTCAAAATTTTACTTGAGTACAAAAGTAAAAAAAAAAAAAAAATACTCAGCACTATTACTGATGCATTAGTGATGATGGTCATCACTTTAATGTTAGAGCTGGTAAAGGTGTGGCTTGGCTCATGTGCTTTATATACTGATGGTAGCTTGTAAATTTGTCCCTGTCGATCAATTAAATGATCCTGATCTATAAGAATACAATGTGCTTTATCTGAAGATTATATTTTGTATATATACAATATACAAATCTGTAAAATAACAAGTAACTAAAGCTATCAGTTAAATGCAGAGTCAAAAGTGCAGTATTTTATAGAGTAATAGAAGATGAAAATACTGAAGTTAAGTGCAAGTACCTCAAAATTGTATTGTTTTTTTGTATTACAAACAGAGTTTATTGGTTCTACAGTGAGTTTACTTCACATTCAAGTGTGGAAACTTTCTGACATAATCCCTCTCCCTTATCAACTTCATTCTCATTTCCTCAACTTGAAAGAAAAGCCCTTCTTCTCTCTTTTATCAATTTGTACCTTTCACTAAGAAATATCTGGATAGCCAGGCGTGTTTGTTTCTAATGTTTGGTCATTTATTCTCATTCTGCGCTCAGCAGAATTTGCTGTGGATAAGGATGACAGCTAAATGCCTAAAATGTAAACACCTTACGGTTAGTTTGAATAGTTTCCAGCTTTCAGACACGCCGGCTGCTATTGGAGATGGCAGATAATGATACGGGCAAGTGCTTTTTGAGCCATGGAGAGGAAGATAGTCCCTGCTGCAGTTGAAAGTCAGGATTATTAAACCCTTGAATGGTCTCTTGTAGTGAACGATCAAACCCTTCTGCAGAGAAATGTGTAATTTTAATATCATGCATCCAGATTATAGCTGCTGTAGAACTGAAAAGGTTAGTCGTCCTTAAGGCGTTTTTGCTGTTTTTGACTGGACTCTCCTCTGCTCTGGTCTGGTGTTCTTAGTGAGGGTGTAATTTATTCATGCTTCACACTGAGACACACAGAGTGAAGTAGAGGAGCCAGGTTGAGTGACAGTATACCGGGTTGAGGATGAAGTCAGTGCGTTACATGCAATAAAAACTTGGGTCTTAGGTCACTTTATTTATTTAACTCAAGACTTAATGTGGTCCTTACTTTTTAAGGGGCTGTTTCCACGACAACCGTTTTACTCTAGTATGGTAACCTTTCGCTGTGATTTGAGTTTGTTTACCCGACAATTGTGTTTTTGGGGTCTGAAAACGGGCTGCAGAGTGTAATCTTTTGAAAACACCGTGTAATCGGCCAAAACGCAACTCCTCTGAAAACGATGATGTCACAGTTCAGCTTCACGCATGCCTATTACGGTTCCTGCCTAATTCATGGGTGGACAGAACAACAAAAAAAAAACCAATGTAAGACTTTCTGGTCTTATTTGTGCTGGAACTCTGTTGAGTTTATTAACGCTCTTCTAATATAGATTTGCTGTACCACTACTGAGATCTTATTCTATGGTGTTGACTTTGAAAAGGCACACCACCATCTACTGCCCTGATACGCATACTACAGCATTTTCAGCCGTTTTAGTGGATCTCTGTGTGAACCTAAAAACGTCGCCATGTGGACACAGAACTTTTTTAAAACGCAAAGGAGAAACTTTTCCATTTTCCGTCATGTAAATGGGGCCTTGGATTGCAGAACCCATCAATCTCTCAGCGCCAGTCATGGACTTGACACGAACTTGACAAAACTGATCTTGACTCCAGCTTTGTCGGAGTCTGTGTTGTTTCTCTGGGGACACGAGATTCAATAGCACTGCAGAAGCTGTATTTTGTTGATGTCAGCATATAATTGGGTTTGTGAACAATCTGTGTCACTCATTGACACACACTGCTCACACACACACATTTAGATGGCCGCATTGTTTTGATCTTTGAGCAACCAAGCCTGTAAAAGTATTAATCTGTGACTTTTTCTCATCCATCAGTTCCCTTTCGGCTACCCTCTGTCACCCATTGATAGGACACAGAGATCGAACCTAAAGCCACTTCTCTGACTCTCTGACCCACAGACAGCTTTTAATTTTAGATTTCTGGAACCAACACATAATCCCCTGAATAATAAAGACGCAAAATATAATACATAATTCATGAGACACATATGAATTAGACCTTACAGTAAGCTAAACTTTTATCTCAACAACAGTGATGTTTATCCTGTGGCTACTATTTATCTGCAGAGCAGTAAATAAGACCCACTCAAGTAGAGCCTGTATGATGTGATATGATGGATGATAATCCCTTCTAAACTTTTCTGCCATGGAGAAAAGGACGAGAAAAACCTTGGACATCTCTTCTAATACATCCTTTTCTTTGCTCTTTTCATGCACTGATCACCCCCCCCCCCCTCATCATCTGTTCACATATCTCTGAATTCCCTCCCCCTCACCTCTCTGCCTTTCTCTTCCTACTTCATCTCTCCATTTGCTTTCAGATGTACTTCCACTACCATCCTGTTTTCTCTTGTTGCCAACATAATTTGGCTGCTCGTTCATCCTCTTCTGCCCTGGTATTACTTTATTTGATCGTAAAAAAAAACTACTTTATTTGATTTTGTTCTAAACATTGAGGACAAAGATAGACAAAGGTAAAGGGTCTTGATAATGGACGAATCTACTTTTGCTGAGTAACACCAAGGTGACATTTAGTATCTGTAGCTAGAATAGTGAGACTAAAATGAAATTATGCATTATAGATAGACAGATAGGCTCTAAAGAGCCCAAATCCTGGGACGTGTAGTTTTAAACAGATTTTATCTACTCATCCCCCAGGAATGACAATGAAATAGAAACTGGATGTGTGTGTGTGTGCGTGTATATGCAGATTATATATATATATATATATATATATATATATATATATATATATATATATATATATAATCTTATATATAATCATATATAATCTGCATATACTGTTTCTTTTTTGATGAAATATAGGACAAAATAATTAGGCATTTGTAACACTCCTTGAAACTTGAATTTAAATTGAATCCCTTTCCTACTTTGTCTCTAAGCTGCAAACTTAATGAATCTTATTGTCTGCCTTACCATATTAATTTAATTTGATGATTTTCTTTCTCCTCTCAACCTCCCACTCTATGCCATAGCCTTGTCAACATATGCAAATACTGCCAGAAGAGGTGCTACTAGATAATGAGTCTTGCTTGCCCACTTCCTGTCACTCTTCCTCCACATCCCCCAATATTATTTTCCTCTTTACTAATTCTAGCTCATGCACCCCACCCTCTTCTCCTCTCTTTGAAAGTGTGTTGATTAAAATTCTGCTGATGGTGATCCATAAAGGTTCTATATACAGTACGTCATTCACTGCCACTAGATGTTGCGCAAGAGCACCACCATCAGGATTGAAATAAATGGGTGTGTGGGCCACACCTCACCAGACACCACAGTGATTTTAGTTTGCAAATTCTTCAAACAAACAAACGATCAAACAAAATAAAACCCACCAAAATTACCTTGATTCATCTTTCCATTGTTCCAAAAATCACCAACTCTTTTTTGGTCAAAATAAACCCTTAATTCACTGTGTTATAGTTGCTGTTCCTACAGTCGTAAGTTTTATGCGAGCTATTTATTTTTATCGAGTGACCTAAATCCATATAACATAATTATCAGCTTGCTAGATGTCCTGCTTGAATTAACGAACTAAAACATAAAGTAAGATATGCTTCATGGAGCTAAGATTTTATAGATTTGATTGAATGTGAATGCCCTCAGCTGAACCTGCAAACTGCAGTCTGCCATCTCGCCTTTACCAACTCTGCTGGAATCCTGTCTCTGAAATAGGACTTTTTCTTAACTATTGCTATTACTGTTATTAGTAGCTGTAGTTTTGTAGTTTACTTGGAGCGGCTGTGGCTCAGGAGGTGGAGCAGTCATCCATTGGATGATCGGTGGTTCGGCTCTTTCTGTCTAGGCATTAAATTGGTGTGTGAGTGATTGTCTGACTAGATATTGCTCCTGATGAGCAGGTTGCGCCTTCCCTTGACTCTATAGGTGAACGATGGCTTGGGTGAAGCACCATAAGGTCAGACAGACAAGGAGGAAGGTGCCATATAAGGACAGTTTATTTATCATTTTAGTGGTAGTATTACAGTAACATCCTTTAATTATCATTAAATACAGGATAATACTATAGATTAAAAATAATATATTGACAAAAATGACCAGTATTTTGTTGTAAATTTACAAGAATGCTGTAATGAACTTTATTTTTAATAATATATTACTGGTAAGAAACTGTGAAAATACCTCTTCTTTACTCACCACTTGTCCATTACCCTTGTTACCTTTCACAATATTTATTTCTCTTCGTTGTGTTTTGCCAGAGTTGCATGTACAACGGTGACCGCTATAAATAAAAAAAAAAGCCCTTTGGGAAGCCAACAAGTCTGCTGAATCTGCCTATACCTATCACCCTCCTTGACACTTTGCACTTTGCAAGAGAAAGTTTTACAGTGTACCTCTGCTGTGTTGGAAACTCAAACTATCAAAGTGCAACTTCCTTCTTGATGCCCAGTCAAATTGTCTACGAAATTGTTTTTGTGATGGGGAATGAATTCTCTCCCAGAGTTCATGCATAGCCTTTCCATTTTAAGACCCCACTCATCGTTTCACGAAACATTACGAGAGACGCCAGCCTATCTAATCGCAGCGGAGCCACATGGGAGTAATTGCTCACGCAGCCATAAACTTACAGGAAGTGTGCCACAAAGCGATAGAGTAATCACATTTTCGTCATGTGTGAAATCTTCAAGCCAATAAATAGCAACATCAGTGGGAAGACAGGTAAATGTTGTGTGAAGCACACGACATACAAAAGGGCACAGTTAACAGGCAGAACAAAGTTTTAGAGTACTTCACCCACATTCCATTCAAACAATATTATCTTTGAGCCAAATGTAATACAGGCCCTGAAATAATTTGTCACGTTGCTCCTTGGCAGTGACAGCCTCACGGACCTTTGCTCATTATCTCCACTGCTGCAAAGTCCGTCTGACAAGCCTTTCTCCGCAGAGGTTTCACTGACAGCCTCCTCTGGCAAATCATCAGATCATGTTTACCTGGTTCTCTTAATGCTGCAACGTGTGCTACTAACAGAGTCGGACAGTTTCTCTCCATTAAATAAAACTTTACTTCACAGAAGGTCCGCAGAGAAATGTAGCAAGCTAAGCTACAGTAACACGGCAAAAGTAGTTTACCACATTGAACCTACTTCACTCCAAGTCAAGGTTGCTCAGTGATTAATAAAACTGTCAATCAAACAGAGGGGCAGGCAAAAACAAATGTTAGGTTTCATTTGTCATTGAGCAATACGCTGCCACTGCTCTAAAACCAATATGGCAAAATAAAAACGGCTCCATATAAAAATTTAAAGATGTATGAATGATGAAAGTGTCTGCTTATGATCTGCAGCTCATGCAAGTCATCAGCAGAGGACAGAGCAGTGCAACGGTTTTGGAGAACATGAACTCCTGAACTATGGATCCAGAAAGACCAGGAGGATGAGCGTGTCCTCAAAATGACTTTGACACGCTTGTTGCCACAGTATAACATCCACACACTCCTTCTCCCTCAATGTGTGTCTTCTCTCGCTCTATTACCTTATATTTATTCATTTCTCCACTTAATTGTATCTGTAATAGCCCATCTGTTGCTCTCCGTCCTTCCCTCTATCCATCTTCCTCTCGCTCCCTTTGCCTGTTAGTAACTATCCATCAAGTAACGGCATTAACTGGCCTCTACAAACCAAGCTGAAGTGCATAATGGTGTGTGTGTGTGTGTGTGTGTGTGTGTGTGTGTGTGTGTGTGTGTGTGTGTGTGTGTGTGTGTGTGTGTGTGTGTGTGTCCTCACCCTCTGCCATATATCCATAAAGTAAACCCAAGCTTGTGTTATTGGGCTACAACAAGGACAGTGACTTTTGGCACTGAGAGAAACATTTGGCATTGAAAACAAAAAAAAAGAAAAGAAAAACATATCCTGTAGTCATAGTTACTCAAGGCTCAAAAGAACATTCAATAAATTGGGATTCTAGACAGAATTAAAAAATGGCAAAACACGTTAGACCGGATAACGTGGGATAACCTGGTCTGCTGCAAAAATGAAAAATCAATTAATTTTGACAGGAAATGTAGAATCGAGAGGGCAGGTCATGATGGCTGGACAATCGCAAATAATTCCTCTTTGTGGCTGCTATTAATTCAGACCTGTTCAGTCTTAAAAGCCTCATTCAAGCTCTGCTGTATTGGAAGGATGCTGTGCTTTTCAATAATCACTTGTGAAGCACGCAATTTGCACATGAAGGTTTTTGATTAGTTACAGTCAACCATTGTCATAGCTCTGAATGGATTGGCACCACTTTATATGTCAAATCTCCATAGGACCTATTTCACCTCCAGAGTTCTCAGGTCTTATGACATCGCATTGTGCACAGCAACCTTTATAAATGAGGCCCCTGGTGTCTTCCTTGTATAAATGTTCACTGACCTCACACAGAGCTTTGAGCAGATTTGTCATCAAGATGTAACATGGAAATGGCTTCAGTTCTAACTGACTGGTGGGGAGTCTTGACCACGTGATGTTAAAATGAACTGTAATCCCTCTTTAATTCCTCTACATAGTCAAAATGAGTTTCTTTTTTTGCAATGTTTTTGCTATGTACTCACACACACACACACAGACACACACACACACACACACACACACACACACACACACACACACACACACACACACACACACACACACACACACACACACACACAGTGTATGTGCACCGGGGAGCGGAGGAGAGCGTCTTAAAATCCTCTTAATCGGTTTAGTGTTCTGTTGGAGTAAATCTGGTCTGGTTACTGAGAGTAAACATGGAAATCTTTCACATCTCTTCCAACCATATGATGCAAATGTCAAGCAGACTCAACAAATTAGATCAGAAATTAAATGTTTTACAGACAAACTTTTTTGTGATGGTCAAACATTTTAAACAAAGGCCATTCAGTGGCTTTTAAATGTAGATGTTGATGTTTTTTTAAAGGATCTCTTGTGTATTGACATCCACTTGGAGCCTCTAGAGGCTCAGTTACAGTACACACACTTTTCTCTCTGGGTTTGTCCTGGAGGCACATGCACACCACTCATCACAGCTGAGGCAGTCCTGCAGGTATTCCCTATCTGTTAGTAAGGATGAGCAATTGCGTGCTGATCTGGCCGACCTCTACAGCCTGCAGCCCACATTGAGAAAACGTTTAGTCCACTGATCTCCCATACATCAGTGAGCGGCCAGTATGTGAGTCATCCATCCATCCATGCGGTTACTGTGGAACCATTTCCTGTAAGCAGACAGAGAAGTACCTGACAGATGAAGAACACTATAGAAGCGGATCATAATTTTTCCATCCTTGCGTCATTTTCAAAGAGGCTGTCTAAGATGTATCTCAAAGTTAAATAGAGGGGGGAAAATGTGATGAGCGGAAAAAGTTGAACTTTTTGAAAATTCTTTGGAGGGTTTAAATTAATGATCAATAACTGATTTGTTTTAGGATGGATACGTGTGTTTTAAACATGAGGACCATGAGGCAATGCGTTGTAACGGCTGCTGGGTGCATGTGTGACTTTTTTGTGTGTGTGTCTGTTAAAGTGAAGAAGCTTCAGTTACTCCCTATTGAACTGACCTTACATACCAACCACATACCACTCCTTTTTTTTACTGTCAATATTCATATTCTACTTTTCAACTTCTGACCTTTTGAGTGGTCAGAAGTGACAGATCAACACTGAATAGTTTCTTATTTCCAGTTCTGCATCAGTTGCTGCTGTGAGCTCATTTTTTTTGTATGAAGATTCTGTTGTCACTCATTACTTGATTACGTGCTTCACATATGCATCTTAGTGTTTGAAGGTTGTTTTGAAATCCAAACATGCATAATCTGACGTTCTCATGACAAAGCTTGACGAGGGAGAGCAGCTCAGAAAACTTTTTTCCAGTTGTAATTAAAAAAAACACAATGGAGGACATGTGAAACTTTGGAAGGTTGGTTTTTGAGCAAAAGCATAGGGCTGTAAAATCCACTTATCACTGTTTGCATTTCTGAGCGGTTCAGCCCTGTTTGTAAGGTCAGTATCTGTACTTAACATCAGTCATATTACAGCAAAATCTATGTGTGTTTCATGTAGTTGTCCAGATAGTGTCACTAAATGGGCTCCATATTTGATGCTTTGGGTGTAAAAACGGGCCGCTCTTTGTCATCAGCCTGAAGCAGGGATGTTGTGTTGCCTTGTGGGAGCTGGTTTGGTCTGCAACAGTCTTTAAGGAAGTGATGCTTGTCAAAGTAACATCCACATGAATTCCAGGACTCAGGGTTTAATGTTATTCACTTCACCTGTCAGTGGTTTTAATGTTGTGGCTGATCAATGTGTTTGGCATAATGCCTCTTTAATTCTTAATGAAAAGAGCTGAGGCTGAGGTCAAACTTGGTGGACTCCATGAATTGACGTTTTAGCTACACAGAGAGTCATCATTACTGAGAGATTAAGTGAGAAGGGTCATCACATGCTAGTATCAGTCTAATATGGATTTTCTGTCACCACCGGTATTGTTTTGGATTTTTCTCCCTACCTTTTATTCACTTTTTCCATCCATCCCTGCCTTCTGTGTCTCCCTCATGCCTCCATCTCTGCTGCATCCAGTCTGCTGGATCTCAGGCCCAGTTTGTCCTTATGAATGTCGTGGAGGGGAAAAAAAGAGCTGGAGTGCTGCAGGCTGTGAACAGAAGATTGCCCTATACATCATAAACCCCATCATAGGGTTGACCCTATGTTATTACATTTTCTAGTTTTGTGTTTGCAGGGGCCATCTTTGCTTGATGTATCATTTTTTATCTAATGCATCTGCTGACTGTGAGAGTGTTTTCAGAACTAGCCGTATTAAAAACTTGGCCAAGAACTGTTCGTATTGAACCTTTTTGGCATGTCAAAGAACACTTGTCTAACAAAACTCAAGAATCTGTCAAGTGTCTGTTTGCTGCAGCTGTAGAGTCTTCCTGGAATTCCATGAGATAAGAAGTGGAACATCTCTGAAACACTGTGTTCTGTAATTACACTGTGTGGCAGTGCTGTAAGCTGCTAAGCGCTGTGCTGCAAAGTCCCACACTTTCATCTGTGTGTGTCTGACAGATGTCACAGCTCACATCATACGCTACACCTGTCACCTACAGCAGGAACAGCTGCTGTAAGGTCCGCTTTTACTGCCTTTAATCTGTGCATGTTGCATCAGAAATGTGTCTTTTGTGTAAGTGTGACTGCATGCACACTGAGGTGTGTGTGTGTGTGTGTTTGTGTGTGCACTGCATCTGATCTTTCATATATACTGTATTTCTGTGTATTTGTCAGTGTTTGTTCATGGGTGAATGAGTGGATTTGTAAGGATCTTTTTAAGTGTTGAAAGAATTAGTTGAATAATTCAGTACTCGATCAAGGGTAAATAAATCGCCATCAATTATTAGAATCCATCGATTAATCTGAATATGTAATAAATGCCATTATCCTTGTATCACTGTAAATTAGATTTGTTTGGTTTGTTGCATTGTTGATCAGAAAAAAATAGCAATTTGACATTATTGCAAGTTTGGCTAATTTTTATGAACATTTTTTTCATTGATTTAGATTTTATAGATGATTTAATCTATTAAAAATCTTAAAATAAGTTGAAAATGAAAATAGCCTGTTGTGTTCATGATCTTTTTTCCTTTCTTTTTCTGTGTGTTTTCTTTTTCTCGAGACCTGCACTCTGGAGTTTAGCTGTTTAACATAGTTTTGCATTATTTACCAAGAGTTTCTTGGTAATTGTATGACATAGAAAACATTCTTTGTGTTCGTTTTAATGAAAATGAGATAATAAAGTGCGAAAGATGCAAACAATGTAAAGACAGTGAATGAATGAATAAAAACGGAAGTAGCAAACCACTTTATTTTCACCAACGAGGAAGGCGGGTTTCCCCTCAAACTGGGAATGACATGTCACCCCGGTCGGGAAGAAAATTAAATAATGGGGAGAAAACGTAAGTTTTGCACCAAAGTCTTTCTAATGAAGTAAAACCCAAAATGGCACCGTGCAGAATGCATAACTCCTCCAAGGAAGAACAACCCTTGTCTTCCCAACATGTGGACATCGGTTCAGTAGCTTTTGCACAAGTAGGCAAAAGGTCAAATAATGCCCCAAATGGATGGATCCATTCCTGGATCCATCCCTTTATCTGGATTTGCACCAAAACATAATGGGTTCTTTCCTGGCCCATGCCCCATTCTTCCATCAAATTTCATGGAAGTCTGTCAGTAGTTTAATACTGTTAATGTTTAATAATGCTGACAAACAACCAACTCATGGACATGCATTATAAAATGACCTCCATGGTAGAGGTAAATAGCAGTGTTCCAATATTACAAATATTCATATTTATTTAATAATCAGTTTGTTAAACAATGAACACTTTAAAATGGCCATATTCACTTTCTTGTTTTTTAAACAAATAGGAACTGTTAATAATGAGCCCTATGCCAGCACATGCATGTTTGACAACTGACACTGTCGACTGAGTGTGGTATACTTGTTGGAAACAATACTTAAATATCTCATCCAACTTATTAAAGAGGCTGAACTTTCTAACCTCAAAACCAAAAACTAAAGCAAAGCTGTATTTTTCCTGAATACTCCTGATGAGGGAGGGGAGGTGAGGCAGTTGTTTGAGGACGTGTGACAAAAAGTAAGACTTCTGCAGTGGCTGCATGTGTCTGTGCATATCTGAACCTAAATTTGCATAACAAAATTATGAAACGGTATACTGACTCCAGTCCCAGAACTACGGAGCGAAGCATCATGGTAGATTGGCCATGGATTATTGTTTCCCAGTCTAAGCCTTGGTTTTCTGTCCCTCTCACTGTTTCCCCATCTCCATCACCGTTGGCTCTTCAGGCTTGAAGAGCCTCGAGTCACCCCAAATGGAGAACAATGACCATTGCCTCAGACGAGAACTTGGTGCCAACGCAAAATGGGACAAATGGAGCAGCAAAACAAAAGAGGGAGAACAAATTTTGAGAGATGAATGTGTCATGAATGGATGGAGAGTGGTGAGAGTGCTCTGTAAGATGATATGATCTGAGAGGAGTGAAATCTTTCTTCTTACTCTTTCAGTAGTTTGCCATTTGTGAAGATGACAAAGTGAACAGCAGAAACAAATCTTATGAAACTCTGCAGTTTAAGTTGTCACTATTATAGAGGGCATGTGTGGTCGTTATCATCATCATCATCCTTTGTGGAGAGTCAGATTTGACGGTGGCTAGAGTGCTGGTCTTCTTTTTTTTTTTTTTTGCTAAACAAATGGACACAGGTGAAAACACAACCTCCTTGGTGAAGGTGTTGATAGTGATCAGAAATCAGGAAATGAAGTTAAGTTACTCCAAAAATAAATGAATATAAATAAACTCCTCATTATTTTTTCTCTTACTTTTTGAGTTGAGTCTTAAAAAGATAAAGGATGGATGAACAGGAAAGTCACTGCTATAAACAGAATGTCTGTGTCTATGTACTGACACTCCCCCACAAAAACACAAACCACCGTCCCAACTAAAATACAGAGACTCTGTGAGAGCCCTAACCCTAACCTCCTGTGATGTGGACAATGTCAGACAAGAATTGGAGAGTCTGATAGTAGCTGCTAATTGCTGGTAAGGTTTACGTAGCTATCCATGCCACACTGAGGGCTAATCAGTCACTGTCCGTGTCACCATCCATCCATCCATCCATCCATTTTTTTCCCACTTATCTGGGTCTGGGTTGCGGGAGCAGCAGTCTCAGCAGAGAAACCAAAACCTCCCCCTCTCCAGCCACCTCCTCCAGCTCTTCTGGGGGTACACCGAGGCGTTCCTGAGCCAGCCGAGAGATACAATCCCTCCAGCACGCCCTGGGTCTTCCCTGGGGTCTCTTCCCAGTTGGAAATACCTCCCCCCAGGGAGGCATGTGCAGGCATCCTACCAAATGCACAAACCACCTCAGCTGACTCCTCTCTATGTGGAAGAGCAGCAGCGCCAGTCTGAGCCCTTCCGAATGACTGAGCTCCTACCTACAGATGAGGCTCCAACATTTGCATTTGGGGAGTCGATAAAAAAAAATGCTTGTCCCTTTGGTCACAGATCTAATAAAAGGTTTTATGTGGTTACTGCTTGATAACTGCCTATAGGATTTGTTGTTGCAGCAACATGTTCAGCTGAAACTAACTACTGGTTGCAGAATGATTATGACAACAATAAAGTTGTTACAAGGCAACAATCTCTGTTTTTCTGGATTTAACTTTTAAAAGGATGGGTCCAAGGGTTTTTCCTCGAATGTAAAATAGTACGACTCAAATAAAGTTTACCACGCTACACTTGAGCCGTCGGTCCCGGTCCAATAAAAATTTGTCACTTCCTCAAGACATTATGAGACCTTGTGCATACATTTTCACCGAAAACTAAAACTTAAATATCCTTCATCCGTCGCTTTTTCCATGTCCCTTCCAGCTCACTTTCCGTCCGTCTCAATTCTCCCTCAGTTCTCATCTGCATCATGGGGTTGTGCAGCCTTATGTACCCTTCAGAAAATTGGTGTCATGTCTCTTGATGTAATATGAATAGACAGCATTGTGTCTGGAAGAGACAAAGCACCCTGAGAGCCTGTGAAACTAGGCATAGTAATAGAGGGACAGAGGTGGGGCGGAGAGAAAAACCAAAGTACAAAGCTGGAGAGATAAAAGAAAGAAGGAAAATAAGAAAGAGAATGGGGGGTGTTAAAGTAGAGACAGAACAAGGGATTGCAACAGTGGGAGGCATTGTCTGAAAGAGATGGGATCGTTCAGTGGGAAAGAATTTGAGGACTGTGTGTGAGGGTGAGAGAAAGATGAAGGGAATTCATCTCCCAGTCCAGCCTCTTAAAGCCTCTCCAGCCACATGAGAGCTCTGGATCTCTTCATGTGTGTCTGACGGTCTTCGTCACTGTAGAATAAAGCTGATGAAGCTCAGTGCAAGTTGGGGACAACTTAAACATGCTACTGACATGTGCATTCAGCCTGACGTGTGCTGCAGACATACAATAATTAAGTCAACACATGGAGTACCAACCTAACAGATGAGGACATATATCACTCTGTCCCCACTAAAATATGTAGAGGAGAACCAGCGTCTGTCTGCAAACTGTTAAAGCATATGCATAATGTCTAATTTGTTTAAATCTCTCATGCAGATGACACCTGTCTTTAAGTCCCATGACAGGTTTACTGCTGTCCCTCAATATTTGAATTCATTTACGACCTCAATACCGTCACCATTAATAGCTTCTCCCTAGTGTGTCCCTCTGCTTGCTTTGAAATCACAATTAATCTCTTCAGTTTTTTGATCTTGAGGTAAATAAAACTGGCCTCACGCCAATCCAAAAACTCATCCATTCTTTCATGATATTTTTGTTTAATCCTCAGTGATCAAACCAACAAACCAGCAAATGTAACATGAAAACGTGTGCTGGAACATTTTGTACTTTCAGCGGGTTGCCGGCTGCAGAGCACACATGACACTTTGGTAAATGGACTGTACTTATATAGCACCTTTCTAGTCTGACTGACCACTCAAAGCTTTACAACACAAGCCATCATTCACCCATTCACATAAACATTCACAGGAATTCACATTCATTTACAGGATGCAATGTGCTATAGTGAACAGACTGGTGTAGATGGATGAATGCCTCCAGGGATAAAAAAGTTGACAGATTGAGTCTAATTCTCACTAGTAGTTCCCATTTCTTTTTTCTTTTCTTTTCCTGTCATGGATATTTTACAATTTAATCTGAAGATATGTCATTTTTTTCCTGAGCCACAATCATAAGGCCAATGCCAGTGATGTTAAGGCTCGTTCTTCAGTAGATGATGACATGATGTAGTCACATCCAGATACGACAGCAGAGTGCCATACATAATCATGTTAACTCATCAAAATAATCCTCATGCTCGAATTACATCAGAGTAATGTGTCCACAAGCATTTAAGATGATTTTTGTCAGACGATTCAAAGCTCTAAAAACTATAAATCAAGTCATTTGCATCTTGACACCGATGATATGAAATCAGTTTCCTTAAGTTTTTATATATGTTTATATATGTAGGCTCTGAAATTAAACTTAACAGGACTCACTTAATGCCTAAATTCATTCCATTCTGGTCACTTGCCTGGTATTTCTTATTTTCCTGTGATTTTCTCATCTCTTTACCAGCTTTAGTTGATTGATAAAATAAACAAATAAAAAAAAAACTTCAAATAATCATCTCCATCACCTTGAGACTCAAGGATACTTCTACCTGCAGTAACAAAAAAAAAACAAAAAAAATATTGACAGCAAATCAATTGTTCTATTATGAAATGTTTATTCTAGCATGCCTGTCCGTCTCCAAGGTGCTGAGGAGAAAAGTTATACCTGCATTCCTTTTGAGGTAAAAGGGGGAAAAAGATAAATGGAGGGATGGATGGAGAGATGAAGGGAATTGATGACAGGGTGAGCAAAGATGCGAGGGAACTGAGGGGAGAAAAAGAAACATAGATAGTGAAGTCTCCCTGTGGACTGGCTGCTTGTTTTTACTCTTCATCTTGAATGTGCTTGTTAGGGGCAGAAACATTCGCTGGCTGAGGTCTCACTGTAGAGTTTGTTTGCAGCCGTGGATTTCAAGGTTGGTGCTTTTTCTCGTCATGATGTTCTGCAACAACTATCAGTAGATGCATGCGATGTCGACTTGTTGACTGAAAAGTTGGCGTTTATAGTTCACTTTTGATCCAATACTTAACCAAATACTTTGCAGGTGTGAAAATGACGACTATGTTAGTTGGAAACTAGCAATGACACTTGGACTCCATAGCTGCTGCTCGTTATAGTGACACCGTGTGAAACTGCCATGACGCCATCTCCAATGCAACATTCACCAGCTCTCGTGATCCTCTCATTAGCTATCTAAGACAGGAACATATGCATCTCCTCAATATTGCGGCCGCTGTCGTAGCTTGGCTGTTTAGAAATGGCGAGCATGGGTTTGCACTATGCAGGATATCGCATGTCGCACATTGATAACGCAATGTCTGCCGCGTTTTGACATAACCCTTTCATTTCCACGATGTGGAAACGTGGCTAATGATTAGCATTCAGACCTGAAAGACTCACATCTTGACTTTCCATTTGTTTATGGGGATTTGTGACTTGACTCAAAGTCAAAGACCTCGATTTAGCAGGTTGATCCTTGTTCCAACCCTCACCTCTGGCCATGAGCTCTGGGTAGTGACTGAAAGAATGAGATCACTCTGAGCTTCCCCCATTGGGTTGAGAGATCAGCCTTAAAGACAGGGTGAGGGGCTCGGACATCTGGAGGTAGCCTGGAATAGAGCCAGTGCTCCTCCAGTTGCAATGGTTTGGGCACCTGGTTAGGATGCCTCCTGGGCGTCTCCCTCTGGAGGTTTTCCCAGTATATCTAACTGGACGGAGGCCCAAACATAGATCCAGATCCTGACCCCAGAGAAATGGAAAAAATGGACTGATGAAAAACTGGTAGCCAATTAAAAGCCGGGTCTCTGATGATGGGTGAGGGCATGATTGATGATAACAAATAAAGGCCTTTCCCGAAATACAGGCTAGTGCCTATCATATAATCGGCATGCCTTTTAAGCGTAATGATACATTTTTAATAATTCAAACATACAATCATACTATTTTCACTATTTCAGTCACATTGATGTCAATGTCTCAGTCAGCTTCAGTTTTTAATAACATATCAGCTATAATACATGCAGCTATAAATGAAGTAATAATGAGGGTCTCATCCGGTGTAAGTGACTAAATTTGTCACACCACAGTGGACAGTGAACTTGAGCTGGATGACACTCATCAGGGCCTTTATTAATCCAGTGTGACATTTTAACAAACGCGATTTTGGTATGAAAAGCTGGATTACTTTATTATTTCTAAGCTTCCTTGTAGTGTTTTCTTCTATTGGCTGCAGTTTCTTCTTTCCTGTATTACGAGAACCCCTGCTGGATCGCACTGCGTGCTCCGGGAGTGGGCATTAACATTTATATAGAAACATGAGGCACTTGTTTGACGGGCGATAAATGGGGCAGTCTCATAACTCTGTTTCAAATGGAACAATGGGGGCAGAACTTGGAAAAACATTGTCCATTGGCACACAGTAACCCTGGCTAAGAGCTACATACATCAAGACAATGGCCTTTATTAGTCTGCCTCTTAGAATTCATTGTTGGGTCGTTTGTATGTGTGGGTTGGCTTGAGGGGGGTTGAGGGTGGTTTAGAGGACTGTTGTTATGGGTGTGGTAATGGTGGTCGAGGGGCTTGATGTATATGTCAAGCCCGCTTCAATCGATGGCAGCGGCAAATTTAAAGTAACAGATGATAAATACAAATAAGAGAGGGATATGAGTGGGAACAAACACGAAATCCCACAGCAGGGACAGTGTAATAAATCATATGAGTTAATCTGCCAGCTGACCACTAGGGAGCACTAATAAGCCAAACCCAACATGTCCTCTCTCTCTCCCTGTATTTCTGCAACCTGCCAATTCATTTCTTGTAATCTCTGCATGCTCACTCCCTCTCTCCCACGTCTTTCCTCTGTTGCCATCTTTCCCTCATTCTCTCTCTCTCCCAGCCTACCCAATGCACACATACAGTATGCTGTGCTTGGCCTTGTAATGAATTAATCAGACCTGAGGCAGCTGTGTATTTGAACAAAGCCACCCCGAGAAGTTGGCTGGAGTTTTAAGCATCAGTGTGTGTGAGTCGGTTGGGGGAAAGCAACTAGTAGCAGCCGAAGCGGTGATATTGACTTCAGGTTGTGGAGTGTGATTCAGGTGTGTGTGTGCACACAGATAAGCCTGACCTGAAGACCCCTACAAACAGAAGCCTCGGGAAGAATTAACAGCACATATTATGAATTTCCCTTTCATTAAAAACAATTTTTAACTACCCTCCACCAAAAAGGTCAAAATCAAAGCTCGTTTGCCCTTCGCTACCCTCCTTCTTTTGTCTTCATATTTACTTTGTGTTCCTCTTCCTTTGTCTGTCGGTGCAAAATATATGTCCAATGTTGATCAGATGCTCAAAGCATTGCCCTCTTTGTCTGTGTACTATTTCTTTTTTTAAATTATCCATGTGTATGGTCCACCATCCTCAATATTAAATCAGATCTGTCATTCTCTATGATCAGTTCTGACCTCATGTAGGACATACAGTATTAAAATTATTCAATGACAGTAAATCAGCTTGGTGTTATATCTACCTAATATAGAAGATGAGTCATAAAGCTCTTGGTCCATTCATCTCTTTTAGTGATTACACAGAAAGTTTCCACTTCTGAGTTATTTCTCTTTTGGGCAACTGAAAATTGCAAGTCAGCACTGTAGGAGAAAATGGACAACATCTGCCTTTGTGCAGTCAGCTGGAAGGGCTTATCACCCAAAGAGGTCCACCAGGACATGGTGGCAACACTATAGGGGACGGTGCCCCTTCTACCAGCCCGATAATAACTGGATTCAAACGTTGCAGAGAGAGGGCCTGGAGGAATCATCCTGGAAGGCTGATGTCACCACACAGGAGACAATTGAAAAGATCCATGACTTTATCTTGACAGATTGACGAATAACACAATTTTACATGCTGCGTATCTCCTAGGAATGTATCCATGCAGTTTTTCACAACAAGCTCAAAATGACAGAGATGTCAGCTTGCTGGGTCCCAAAATCTGTTCAGACAGCGGGGAGACAATCAAGAAGATTCGGTGTGGGAAGTTGACAGTGGTAATGCTCTTGCACCTTGACAATGATCTAGCCCAGTTTACAATAATGTTGGCTGCCATCTAGGAATGCACATTTGAATTCATTCACCTGCCCTTTCCACCATGTTAAAACCCTCAGACTAAAACCTCCTCCTAAAAGATGAGGGAGGAACACAGTGTTTGCCATTTTGACAATGATCACAGAAAGCTGCTGTTGATCATTTTCTGGAGGTCCAAGACACCCGCCTCCACAAGAAAGGGTTTCATATTCAGGGCCAGTCCGCGTCGGGCTCCATCCATCATTCATCTCAGAAACAGACATTTGTTGAAAGTGAGCTCATCGACTCGACTGTTTGTTTGTTCACACACACTCGGAGAAGAACTTAATTGAAAGTGGTGGCTCTTGTTTACTTTTTCCTGCTGCTCTGCTGTTTACTTTCATTTGCCTGTGGTGTAACTGGTGTTCAGCGACAGAATGTCACCATAGAGTTGTTTTTTGGTCAGAAGTAAATATAGGCTGCATGCTAAATAAAGCTAGATGCGGTGGGTGGGATTTGTTAAATAATGAACATGATTAAATATAATCTTGTCTTATTTTTGGCTCTGTTTTTAACACCTCCTACTTGTATCTGTACTATACAACCAGGAAGTAGATCTATGATGCTTACTGTAACTATACAATGCCGGCGTCTTTTCTGGCCTGGTTTGACCCCCAACCTGTGCATCATATCAGGCTCCTGTATCTGATCTTCTACCCTCACTTCAGTCTCTTTGTCAATGGCTGTTCTTTACCACATTTTATTGAACTAAACTCCAGGCAATTGAGGAGGATTTCACAGATAAGCTATCTCGCCCTGGAATCAGACAGAGAAACCATCAAGCCATGAAATATGTGTCTGGCTGTGTCAGGGTGACAGCGCCGCATGAGGAGTGGGTACTGATGCACACACACACACACACACACACACACACACACACACACACACACACACACACACACACACACACACACACACACACACACACACACACACACACACACACACACACACACACACAGACATAAAGCATACATTTGTTTGACTCAGGAACATGACCAGACTATTTATACAAAATATTAAAGTGATATTTCAAACATTAACATAAACAAAATAACGTACAAACTGTATAAGATTCAGTTTATGGATCTAACCCATAAGTCAAATACAGTGTAGCCTGTTCATCTATGTCTATCAAACACACCGCTACCATATTTGTGTTATTTATATATTATATATGTATAATGTATTATATACAGTATATTATATTTAGTTTAGCCAAAGCAGTAGATTCATTAATACACAGCGTATTTTTAGATGGATAACAAGATGCAGAGACCTCCGTAGCAAACAAACGAGACATGATGGGTTGTCTTTGGTGGGATGCTTTACCTTTACCTTTGTCAGCTGATGATGGTGAATAAATAATTCAACATTATTCATGTTGAATAATGTCTCTGTATTGTTTTTGTGATTCCTTTTCGTACCCTTTCATACACCTGTCTTGTCTCACCGGGCTGTATGTACCAGTAAAACACCTTGTTCACCATATGGTCAGTCTGCCCTGCAGTGAAAGCACAAATATGCATCAGAAGACAACAAAATACAAATATAGATCTGACACACAGAGCCAGATGCACAAATATGAATCTCATTTTACACACACACACACATACATAATGCAAAGGGTCGTCTTAGTTTGATAGATTTTGCTTTATGTTACTCAGTTTAAGGTTTATCATAATTTTATCATTGACACTAAAACTGTCATGACTCCTGCTCTCCTCCTTCCCTGGTTTGTGAGTGAGTGTGTCTCAGGGTGTGGTTCATCCTGGTGGCACAGGCTGACAGTTCCACACCTTACTTCCATCTACATTCCAGATCTGCAGTATTTAACCCCACTCCACTCAGCGCCACATCGTACTGCTCTCTGTGGTAGTATCAACGTTCAGGCTATTTAGATATTCCTATGTCTTTTTGATTCCTGTGACTCATTTGTCTCTCCTGTGCCTCAGATCAAGCAAACTCCAGTAAGCCAGCCTCCTCCAACCACCTGTTCCAACCAGCCCGACCACTCTCAGTGGCCACAGTCTGCCTCAGGATGCACCAGGGGCCTCATTTATAAAACTCGGCGTAGATTCCATCCTAAAACATTACGTACTCACATATCTCAGAATGTACTTACGCAAGAAAATATTCAGATCTATAAAACCATGTGGCGCACACCTGTACACAGTCTTCTCCTCATAAATACCCACCTGTGATGAATTGTGCAGGCATGGTCTCCTCCCAGTGTCTTCCCACTACTCCTCCCAGTGTTCCCACAATCATCCATAAATGGTCAATGTTAAATAGCTCATGAATACGCTGACGTTGTTAAGGAGCCTTTGTTCCGTCATCTACACCCTCCAGCCCCTTACAATAAACTGTCTTTGCATTTAGGTCCTTTATTTAAACTAAACCTTAAGAAAAACTTGTACATTAGCACCAAATGATACTCATTCCTGTAAATGGATTTTTAAATAATACAATATTCGGTGTAAAATGAAAGCATTCATCAGAGTTGGTAAAACCAGAGCTGAAAAAACATGAAATCTATTTGTATGGAGTTGGGATTGTGTGTTATTGCTGAGGCATAAATGAGGGATACTCACTGCTAGCATTTAGCTGTTTACAATATGCGAGGCATTACAACTCCTCCTCACCATGGTATCTAATTAAGTTCTTTATAAAATGGGGGAACTGTAAACATATTTTTTAACGTATGAAGTATTTAATTTCTTTTTCCCTCACAGTTGGTCCTGATATAGTATAGAAACACAGTAACACATACTACACACTCCACCTCCCATCTCCCCCTCACACCATCACCAGCTCCTCCTTTTAATCCTCCTCTTTTTTCTTTTTTCTTTTTACAGGACATGTGTGAAAATATTGAAAGCAGGCCTGCCGGGCCTTTAGGATGGAGAAAAACAAATGGCATCATTCAGGAGAAAGCCTCACAACTCCAGGCTGCTGGACCTCACCAAGCATCTCTTTCTATAATTTGGATAGATTTTTAAGTGTGGCCATAAATACGAGAAAGGGAGAGACAGACTGATGGAGAAATAGAAGACAACAAAGATGAAAATATAAAGGGAGGGTGATGGAGAAAAAGCAGCATAAGAGAAGGAGAGAGGAAAAGCAAACACTGGTATGATTGAATGAGGTTTAGCATGGCTGTTGCACCAACAGCAGTTTCCTTTCTCTCTCTCTGTTTCTGTAATTTCCCTCCAAGGCTTCACCTGATAAATGTAAGACTGTTCAAGAAGGATAGTTGCTTGTTCTTTTATTCTTTTCATACTGAAGTGTGAGTTTATATTCAGGTCAATGTAAGAGAATAAAATGGGACATGAAGCTACAGGGTTTGGTGCAAACATGAAACAAAGGTTTCTCAAGAGGTTGTGAATGTCTGGTTCTGAAAATGTCAAAAGTATAGTGTGATTGCTGCATTGATGGGTATTAAAAGTGTTCTTCATCACTCATTGCACCACCACAGGCAGTTAACTAGCAGGTAACCTTTGATTATTTGAGCACTCTCAACAATAACTCACCTTACTCTTCAACAGTCTGGTCATTTACCGTCATTACAGCTGAACATCTGAAGGGAACACTGCTAATTGTGCCAAACCTTTAATATAGACCGCTGTGATAATGACTTGTATAAAAGAAATCTTGACACTGGCTGGTCAATGCAGCTTTACTGATGAGAAAGGGATCTTTGGGTCAAATAGGCCGCTGTGAAAATGAAGAGATTGAGAAAACTTACTGCACTAGATTTTTGAGTTTTGAGGCCAACTCAAACTCCTGTGTGTTGAAGAAAATCATAGCAAGTCGTGTTGTTTTTTTTCCAGATAATTTATCTAACGGAATAACAGAGTACGGATAATGGAATGTTACGTTTGCAGCTATCATCTCCTGACAACAAAGAATTCTCTGAATCAGAACTGGACTAAACGATTGACAATGCAGTGTCATGAAACAAACGTGCCTTTGTTTTGTTTTTGTGTGTGCATGAAGTGATAACCCATCAGCCGCTCTCGTCCTGACCTTATCTTACGTGTTGATTTGACATTTCCTTTTAAAAGGCCACAGATAGATCATGTGTTTGTAGACTGAGTGCAAGAAGACCGTACGATACAAAGAATAATGAGCATTGCCAAACGGGGAGGCACGCTGCTTCAGATCTGTTTTTATGTGGCAATGGTAAATATCACCTACATAAGATAACAGCTAACAAAACTATTTCCATGGTATGGGAATAGATGAGACACTATGGTGTATTTAAGTTATGTGTTGCATTTAATATTGAGCTATGTAAATGCAGTGATAATTAATGAATATACAATTGATCACATCTCTGTTACAAAGAATAAAATAGATTTCTTCTAAGCTATATGTAGTAATAACATCATAATAAGTAAGTGATTGCATTCTGAAGATAACCTGCAGCATGCTGGGAAACACAGATTTTATGCACAGTGGGGAAGGTATAAAAACTTAGGAAGCCCACAGAGATTTCATTCAATTTTCACACTTCCTTCAACTCTAATTGCAGAGTTTTCAAAAACAAAACAGCAGGACGGAACTCTGCTTTAGATTAGAGCAAAGATTTACCGCTGAACCATTGTTGATTTGTTGTTTTTTTACAGTACATCACCCTCCATCCTTAGATGCACATTGGCGATGTGTGCGACTTCTCTCCTCTGGAGTGTGTTTGTAGTTGTGCATGGGTTTGAGTGTGAGAGAGTGTAGAGAGAGGGTGGGTAATGAGGGAGAAAGAGAAAGTGTAAAAGAGCAGTGAAGCTGAATGTAACATTGCAGATATAAAGCAAAAATCAATGAAGCATTACTGGTTTGGTTCTCTGTCTCTGGAGAATTCTCTCCTATTGCGAAAATATGCTTCCTGTTCCAATAGACAGTGAATAGATGTAGCTGCTAACGATGCTAAACTCTGTCACAAATAACACAGAATAAAACTCCACCGTGTTATACTTTCGGATAAACAGGCAAAATGTAACTCTGGCTGACAATGATGACGATCAGGTCGGAGGATTCCGTGTCTCTCATTTATCAGTTCAACTCCTGATACAAAACCCAAAGCAAGTGATTAACTAACTCAATCAACCCAGCCTCCTTTTAAAAAGAATAGGCTGTCTGTTTCAAAGAGTGACCTTATCTCATCAAAATGTAGTCTCTAATGTGATAAGATCTCTTACAGATGGATGTTTCTCATTTTCCTGTTGAGGAAGAGTTTTTCATATGCTCATAATACTTTTATATGAATACATTCTCTTGTAATAGTGTTTTTTGTTTTACTTAAAAAATCTCCTACTGTATTTGTTGTTTGGAGTTTTACAACATACTTATTTGAGTTTTTATTTGTAATCTGGTCTCTCTTGGTGTAGATTCTCATTCATCCGGGTCATGGTAATCCTTGAAGGCTGAATCAGAACCAACTGGGCTTCTGTTTAGGGCTTGAAGACGTTTGAAGACTTCAGAAGTGAAGAAGCCTCTTGGATGAGAGGTGACACGTCTTCAAACCTTCAAGGATTACTTTTGTGTGATGTAAGGAGTTTTCAAAATGTACTGAATGAATAATGCCTATTGATGTAATATTATTATTATTATTAAATCACAAGGGAAACTGAGTTTTAATGCTCCTTTAAAGTAGTCAAGCATTATGTTGTGTCTTCATCAGTGTGGGATCACCTGCCAAAAAAGCGTGGCACAGAGGCAAACTCACCCTGCTGCTCGAAGTGACTGTCAGGACACACACACACACACACACACACACACACACACACACACACACACACACACACACACACACACACGCACACACACACACACACACACACACACACACACGCACACACACACACACACACACACACACACCAAAGCCCTGGCTGAGGAATATCTGCCTGTGAGTTCAGATCAGCCCCTAACCTCCACCACCACCACCACACAGATCTCTTGGCCATACAGCTCTGCTACCTTTGGTCAGAGGGACAGAGTGAGAGAGAAATGTCACAAGAGGAAAAGTAAGAGATGGTCTGATGGAAAGAGCAGAGAATTAGGCAGACACAAAGAGAGAAGTCCAACAAAGTGGAGTGGAGGACAGAGACGAGGCAGTTTGCTCGTTTTGATTGGAGGGGATGAGGGATTTGGAGTTTTGGGGAGGTGCAGGGGATTTGGATGGCTCCCTCACAGATCTCTCAATCATGTGGCTGCTGACAGATTTCAGCAGCAGCTCTATTTAGAAAATAAACAGACTTGGAAAATGTGCTCGGTTCTGATTTTTGCCTGTTTTTGACGCACACTCAAAATGCATAGAGGAAGAAGCTCCGTGCCTCACGTTCCTCCAGAGACCCGTAACTTTAGACTGGTATCTAAATTTACACTCTGTTATAGCAGTTTGCAAATTAAGGTGGAGCTTGTGAGCATGCAAGTGATAACAATCATGAAGACAGTTTCTGTAAACCCCCAAAGTGGTAATCCAGAAGATCTGCCCCCAGGGGCTCACACTAATCTTGTTATAGAAGGAAAAACATCTCAATCAGTCTATGTTGTTCTTTCACTGAAGTGCATTGTTACTTTATTATTTACCTTATTCAAGAAATGTTTCCTTTATTATCTATTATTAGCTCTCACAATATTCACCTCCAGTATAATAGCTATTGTTGCAGGCTGCATGTAATCTGTTTGTATCCTTGTGTGGAAACAAGGATACAAAAAGATTCTTTATAGGTTATATAAAGTAATTATTTTAGCTCCATTATTCACCAATCCACCTTTTCAATTCAATTCAATTTATTTATATAGCGCCAAATCACAACAAAAGTTATATCGAGGCACTTTACAAAAAGAGCAGTTCTAGACCGACTCTTCATTATGGAGAGACCCAACAATCCACCATGAGCAAGCACTTGGCGACAGTGGCGACGAGAAACTGCCTTTTTGCATTATTGCATGTTTTTGGACTGTGGGAGAAGGGTGGAGCACCCAGAGGGACACCACGCAAACACGGGGAGAACATGCAAACTCCACACAAAAAGGCCCCAGGCAAGGATTCAGACCCAGAACCTTCTTTCTCTGAGGCGACAGAGTTTAACACCAACATGCAGCCCAAAAAAAAGGGTCAAAACAATCCCAGCCTCAGGAAGAAAGAGGCGTCATGTTTCTGCACATGCTCAGACAGGACAGTGTGTGGGAATTAAATTGCACCTTTTGGCCAATTACTTTTAACTCTTCTGTTGTGTTCCGGTCGATCTCACCGATCTTTGGACAAATCTGATCGAAATTTTCGCTCTAAAAAATAAAATGTAGTTAATTTCATGTGTTTGTCATGTAGTATTATAAACACTAGCGGGTATGCATGAGTGCATGTGCTATTCTGACTATTTAAGACTGTGTTTGACTCTGACCCTCTTTACATACTCCAGAGGCTTCATGTACCCCAGTTTGGGACCAGTCCCTCCACACAATGGCAAGATAAGACGTGAACTCTTGTCATTTTGTGAATAAAAAAGTGGACATATTTCCCCTTTAAAAGGAACCCAGCACAGTTATCCAACAGAATCTGTACATGTGATTAAAAATACATACTTGCATCGACACAGTTACATCAATCTCTGTCTCTGGGTCTGCTTTGCAATATTTATAACTTTATCTCTGACATGCGGTGAATTGTTTCTTCCCCACCATCGGCATCTTTTGATAACTAAATTGCTTTCTCCCAGTTCTCGCAGCATTAGCTTGTCTTGACAAGAGCAGTTGTGACATACATCATTCAGTAAAACCTGTTAAAGGCACCAAGAAGCCATCAGAGGAGTGGAATCAGATAACAAGCAGCAGCTGCATTCATCATTTTCAACCCTCAGACATGGCAGATGACACCTGCATTTATTCTTTGTTTTGAGAGGTTTTTTTTTTTTTTTGGTTATGGAAAGATTTTCTAGCCATATGGGCATGAAGATATCAAGGCAGAATAAATTTAGACGGATGAGGAAGTGAATTGTTTTCATATGAGATAAAATCTGTCAATGTAAATATGAAAACAGTGACTTTGTTACTACTGTGGTGATCTTTGTTTTAATGTCAGGAATTCTCATACCTTTAACTGAACATCTTTATATGAATGAAAAACTGGAAATTTAATTTTTGATTAAAATGACATGATGTCTGGTGATGTTCTGTACCTCAGTTATTATTAAAAAAACGTTTAATTAATTAAATTTTAAATAATCACTTGGAGAGTGTGACAGTCAGCGTTCAATGCACTCATTTGGTTACATGACACAAGCATGTAGGCAATCCCACATACACAGTCATTCTACCATAATAATAATAATAATAATAACTTTTATTTTATTTAACCTTTATTTTACAAGGTTAGTCCCATTGAGGTTAAAATCTCTTTTACAAGAGAGACCAGGCCAAAATGGCAGCAGTACACAAAGTAATAATAATAACAATAATATTATTATTGTTATTATTATTATTATTATTATTATTATTATTTCAAATGGAAAAAATCATGTCTTGACATTTTGAGAAACTCCACCCAGGAAATGTTTGAATTTCAGAAATTTATAAATCTGTAATTTTATCAATTATCAGTTGTTTTTCTTCCTGATGTCGCTCGAGAGTATGAAGTCTTTGAAACAGGCGATGTCATCTGTGAAAAATATCATCTTTATAAAATAATGTGGTAAACGGAGATGTGGACATGTGAGGACAGAGCACAGACGGTGACACATTTAACCTCCAGCACTAAAGTGAGTCACTTCATTGAAATAGTCAAAATAGTTTAAAGATACCCAAAAGCACCTTTCTAGCATTTAATTTATTCTGTTGCTGTAGTAAAGTTCAGTTTTTAAGAAAAGCAGCAAAATTAAGAGGCGCCTGATCTCCAGGTGAATTCTGCAGACACACATTTGGTCATATTTGGATTATCTTGCCTTCAGTTTTCTTGGATCATGTGGCCACTGGTTATTTTGGATCCTCTTGCTATTTGCTGTCAAACATTTGCGGAATTTGGTGATTTCTCAACTCATTCCTGTCTGTATGTTTGTGAGTTTTCTGTGGACATACAGTCGTGTGTTTTAGGATTGTGCATAGTATGGCCGTGTGTGAGACAATGTAATTTCTTTTTTGTGTCTCTGTGAAAAGATCTGTGTCCCTGTTCACAGATGACTGCCTGTACGCACAGCTGATGAGTTATTGACTGCTGTATTCAAACATATAAGCCGTCACATCCTCTCTGTAAAGCTGCCTGATCACACGCCCTTGTAATTACAAGGCAGGACAGACAGCATGGATTCTATTTGTTCTAATCAAATTAAAGAGGTCACATTTGATGAGGAGGTGATATAAAAGACCTCCATATGTAGTCACCTCAATGCATTTTGATCTGAGCACTCCTGTTCTGTTGAGGGACATTTTCCATTATTTCACCAACCATTTTATTTTTACTGCCTGTAAATAAACCAATAACAGTCATTTTTTCACATAACCTTTCCCATTTTCTCTCTGGGTTTGGGGAGAGATGACAGATGGGGTCGTTGTTCAGAACCAGTAATAATGGATATAACACTAGGCAGTCATACAGACATATAGTCAAGCTTGCAACAACATATTATTTGTTGTTATTATTGGCATCCTAGGCATGTTTTGATTCTCCCATTCCCACAAATACTTGCAACACAAATTGTTTTCACCCTTAAAACACGGCGGACAAATCATCTGGGCCATCAATCGAACAGCTGAAGAGTCTTCAACCATGCTAGCAGCTCTGTAAGGTTATATACAGGCACAGTAGGGCTTTTTTCACAACACTAAGATTCTAATTATTAGAAAGGAATTTTTCCCACTGTCACCATCTTTGTTCAGCTAACATTTCCCAACAATCCTCGACATTGTTAGTGCCTGTGTCCACCAAAGCATTTCCTCCTGAGGCCAGCATATTTTTTCAAATTATTTGCACTGGGGGCACCGTGTATTTAAACTATGCCACAAACGCCAGAATGCGTTTTCTGCATTAGGCATCTTTTCTGTGTTGAACGCTGCACGTTGGGTGTTTTTTTTGTGGTCGCAGAGAAACGCGGCGCTCCTCGCTGTCACTTTTTACCCAGCCGTCCAATCACAGTGGAGGAGGGGTGGGACCCACATAGACCTGCAGGTCCGTCCTCTCTCCCTTCTTCCTCCAGCCTTCCCTTCATCCAGACCCAGGGCCATAACAAGTATTCTACTGCTGCCATTTTTACACTCAGTATTTGTTAATGAAACAAGCTATTCGCAAAATTAGATACTTGAAAACACAAATTACTTCTGCCAATATTCCGTATCATAGCAACCAAAGCGCCTCAGCTGAGCGTTTTCAGAAGAGCATCTGGTGTTTTCAGCTGGGAAAAAAACGTTTTGGTGGACACAGGCCCTTATTCCAGCAGTACCAGTCCCATCTCTCACCAGATCATCACCAAAATTTAAAAAACTCTAGAATATGCTAGGGTCTCTCTTTGGTGAACATTTCATGTAAATCCGTCCCATTAGATTTTCCGTAATCCTGCTAACAAATAAACAAACAGACAAACAAACCGAACCAATCACATAGCCTCCTTGGCGGAGGTAATTACATTACAGGCATTGATTTGCAGGTATTTGATCACACACCAAAGCACTGGATGGAGTAAAGGAATTACCAAAGTTATTTCAATTCATCCTGAGGAGCACATGGATTTTTCATCCATTCAATATTTGCTGGGAGACATTTAACTCAAAACATCACATTTGAACCTCATAGTTCACATGTGACATGTTGAGAAGTGAGAAAATGACTGGTATACATAATTGCCAGATGTGTCCCTGTCTTTAATGGTAAGTGAAGAAGGAGACGATAGAAGAAATAAAACCAAGGGTTCCTGTTCAGGGTTAAAAATGGAGACACTTGGTGTGATTTCTCAGCTAAACTCTTAAAACACATCACCACAGTCCCCTCAGGTTATCCCTTACCTGGTCACCTCAGCTGGTGACGGATCCAATCTGTCCTGACTCTGTGCTGTCCTCTCACACTGATACTCCTGGCTCACTATTTATCTTGTCAGCACACACTCTGCACCTTTTTTTCCACGTGTAACTGGCCTTGTTCGCAGCTCTGTCTTCCCTATGTCGTGACACCTTATTCTGGGGACAGGCATCCCTCTCTGGGTGTCCTACTTTGTTGGGGCCACAGTTGTTGTCGTCATGTTTCAAGGGTGTGGCACTCCCCTGTTACGGAGCGTGGGCGGATAGAATGCAGGTGTAAACAACTGGGGAAAAAACAGGAGACATAAAATAGAATGAAACAAACTACCAGTGAACATGACAAAGAAAATACAAAGATACATAATGACACATAATAAGCCTATTCATGCCCTTTATTATTGTTGTTAACATCACTATTTAACTTTATTGTTGGGAGGGGGCTTATTCCATTTTACTAGATTTTGTACTGCTTCACTTTTCTTGAAATGTCTTTTTATTTCGATTTTACCATGTAAAGAACTTTGTAACTATGTATTTAAAAAGTGCCAAAAACGTTATTATTATTATTATTATTATTATTATTATAACTACGTACAAAGCAAAATCCATAAATATCAATCCACTTAACTGGAAAAACAAATAATTAGATCTTTATATCATTACTTATAAAAGACACTTATTCAAACAACATAAACCATATGTATTGTATACATGCTGTATACAGCACCTCTAAACAAATCTTGACATTGATGATGTCATTTCCAGCTGATGAGTTGCACCTCAACTGAGGAAAAAGGGGAAAAAGGGGAACTAGGATACAACTGTCTTCCTGTGACTGGCTAAATGCTGCATAACACAAATGTGCCAACACACTTTTCCCTTTTTAACACACCTGTCAGGAAAACAGACACAACTAATGGATTGACTGTTGCACTGATCCTAATAATACACTCAGCACAGGCACAGCACAGGAAGGATGCACCTCCCACCTGTCAGTAAATTCTTGCTGTCAACTAATTGTTTAGCACCTGCATATTATTACATTTTCTACTCTATCAAACACAATCTGTGCTAACTTGCCAGATGTGACGTTTCAAGGTCCTAACACAATTCTCTCTGAGCCACTTCCAAGGCTTTAAATACCTGTCAGAGCTGTTTGCAGATAAGTAAGGGCAGATTAAGTGATGTCCAATGAAGTTATCCGTTTGGAATAACATTAGCACACAGGTCTATAGTTAGGAGAAGATGGACTGATAAACTAATTATTATTTCTGACATCTATGTCTGTTTGCACACATTAAACTTGGACCCCATAAACCATCTGCCTCTTGAAACACTTTTAAACCAATATCGAGCGTTCATACCTTTATAATAAACTACTGCAAATGGAATGTAATTAGTCTGCTTAATTGCTGAAACTCTTTCAGAGTCACGGAACGATTTAACTACAGTTGAAAGGTGTGCAAAACGACCCAGGGGCGTATTTGCAGCTGGATTCACTTTGAAGATTCCACCTGCTTATGCTGTCTGAACAGTAACATGTGGATGATGAGATCTTGACAGGGAGACGCGACACAGCCTTTTTCTCAGCTGCTGCACAGTTACCGTGTCAAACAGCTTGTAAAACTCTACCAGGGAGACGGAACAAGATTTTTCTTTTTTGAAGCTTTGAGCGGTTTTGTTCTAGAGCTCCTGGCAAATCAGCACCGCTTCATCCTCACTTTTTTTTAGACATAGTTGTTCCAGTAGTTGTCTAGAGACAACATCATCATCAATAATCAATTTGTTTTTCTCTTTGACAACTCTTCATATCCTTAAAAGATGAAAAGAAGTGCAAGAAAGTCTCTGTGTATTTGCTTTATGTTTTCATTTCACCCCACTAGAGGTGGAATTCTTATCTGAAATCTACTGTATCCTGCAACTTGTCGCTTTGAGCATCTTAGTACCATGGAGATCATTTTAAAAATACGGAAATATATATTAGAAATGCTAATTCTGTGGGTTTAATTTGCACATTTTGTTCTAAAATGGGCTCAATTTAATTTTACACCTATTTATCTTCCATGCACCTTCATTATATCCATATTTTGGGCCTGATTTTCCTGATGCCAAAAGTAACTGATGATGACTTTCAGACTTGTACGTTTGACCCAAATCTTTCACTTTCTTAACAACTTGAAGACATGACTCATATTCTCTTTACTAAAAAGCTTGAGTATGTCAAGGTTTTCATTTTTGTGCAGATCTTATGAGCTAACTTGCATCACTCTACTCAAGCGAAACCTTTGGGAATATCTGAACTGCTACACCGCAGTGGATCCAAAATGTAATCCTTTTCATAAAACCCATTAGAGCACATTTCTCTCCCCTGTCTAGCGCCCCCCCCCCCCCCCCCCCCCCCCCCCCCCCCCAGCTATCTACTGTTTTGATGCAGCTATGCCTTGCTCCCTGTCACAACTGGGGCGATTCAACCTGAAAAGGCTTTTTACAATTTCTTTCACTTAACCAGGTGAGTGCAAAGCATTTGAAATCTATGAATGTGTGACGCTGACTAGTTTAGACTTGTTTAACTTAATTCTACATATTTCATTATTCTGTTTTCTTATATAATCCACATTGCTCTCTCTTGTTCATTATCTTTCAGACTTTGCTTCTTCTACATCTAACTCAGATCTATTTTCATCTCACACTCACCATTTCACCCATTTCCATAATAGAGGATGATCAAGTGACATAACTATATAAGCCGTAACTAGAACATCAGAGGTCCAATACAGAGTAAATACTCAATACCTGTACATATAATGTGAGAACAAACACAGAACAAAATGTAACAGACTGCAGTTATATGTTAGATAACTAACGTAATGTGAGAAAAGTCTTCATTTTGTAGACTGGTTGTCCGTTTGGGCACATGGTTCCAAAAAACAACTGATTTTTAGAGACTGTCTTTCACAGTGGAGAGTCCACAGCCATGTTAGCAGCTGTGCATAAGTGCTTTGAGCTCAGGGAAACATCAAAGTCAATAGGATTCATCCTCTAGGGACCATGACTGTCTGTAGAAATTTTTATGGCAATCCATTAAAAAGTTGTTGAGATATCTCCGCCTGGACCAAAGTCATAGACTGACCAGCATCCCTAAAGGCGTGCAGCTTGCATGGCTAAAAAAGAAAAATATTTGTTTGTTTGCTTCAAATGCAATGCATTTATGTTCAGTATTAAAACATTTAAAAAATCAGACAGGAATCAGTTTGAATGGGTCGCCACAGATCATGGATTAGCACAAAGGAAGCTTTTGCATGGAGTTTTAGATAGCTAAGCTTTTCAAATATGTGTCAAACCGTTCTCACTTCAAATTGTTCTGTACCAAGATTTAAAATCTGGAAACACGAGATTAATTATCTTGTTTTAAAAGTTATTGACCAGTTGTTGTTTTTTTTTTGTTTTTTTATCTTGGCCTACTTATTTCTCTATACTGGAACCAACTTATTTTAAGATTTCTTGACAAGTAAAATTATCTTACTGCATGGACAGATAAATTCCTCAGTATTAAGCCATTTTCTCCCCAAATTCAGTGTTTATTTCTTATATTTTAGCTACTCTTTTTGGCAGAGCTGATGGTTTTAACCTTAGAGGGAACTGAAGTTGAGCTTTTCCCTTTTTCCACTAACAAAACTTGCCATAATTAACAATGGCTACTCCACAACCCACACATAGTTACTGCATCACCGAGCCTTCAGCACCACATATTTCATGAGGATGCAAAACATTTTTACAAGCAAAGTTATACTGCTGCCAAAGCTTCAGGGAGGAGACCGAGGGGTGGAGCATACAAAGCATCTGACTTTACCTACCAACAGTCAACATTGGTGTCTTTTAACCAATACTATGATCTGTCTCAAACTTAGTAGAATTAGCTAAAGAATATTATCCCTCCATGTTCGTCAAGGTTATTTTAGTGCCATTTAAATCCCCCTGGCATGTCATCCATGTCTTCATATCATGCCCCCTTTCCTGTTTACTCATCCCATTAGACTTAGAAAAGGATACAGCTGCGAGAATGCCATTCTGTCAGCACAACAGCGGACTCATTACTTTCATTAAGCCCCATTATATCATCACAGACATCCTTGTTAAAATGTCATTTACTAATTCCTCTCAATACTCATTTCCCCCCGGCTGTCTCAGCAGGATTCACATGTCATTTATTGGGATGCAGAGGAAAACAAGCTCAAAGTTGATTAGCAAATGTAAACAGAGAGAAAAGGATGGAGCGATGGGGGGTGTAGGTACAGTTTGATGACACACCATCGATGGGAGCCACATGTAGCTCAGCTGTCAATGTAGGAGACACTAAAATACCAATCCTTCTCTATGTGTGTATTCATAGATATGCTTTGTTGTCTTGGTCACTGAAAAAACATCTGTGTTAATGATATTAGTGTCACCCTCTATTTGCTATGTTAGCTGATTACATTTCTGGTACCAACTTAAGCGTGTTGGGATTGAAACTGAATCCAAATGTCCAGCCTGTGCCTCTCCTGCAGACTCACAGACATTAAGACTGCATTCCTGGGAAGTCAGTGAGTGGCTGAGGGCTGTCCAAAGACACCATTCATTCACTCCACAAGAGGCCTCAAGTAGACTTTCTGCAGACTTCCAGAGATAATTCTTCAAGTGCAGACTTCACCAGATTTAATGGATTAAATTAATCACAATTCGTTGCAACACTTAGCTCATCATGCCGTGACCTCCGACTGCCATTGGGAAAGTTTGCAGCTGAGTGTGAAACGACTGGGATGAGAATCAGCACCTCCAAGTCTGAGGCCATGGTTCTCAGTCAGAAAAGGGTGGATTGCTCACTCCAGGTCAGGGATGAGTTGCTGCCCCAAGTGGAGGAGTTCAAGTATCTCTGGATCTTGTTCACAAGTGAGGGAAGAATGGAGCAAGAGTTTGATGGATGGATTGGGGCAGCGTCTGCGGCGATTCTGTATCGGTCTGTTGTGGTGAAAAGGTATATTTTGTATTTGGTATTGTATCAGCTAATCTACGTTCCTACCCTCACCTATGAGCTCTGGGTAATGACTGAAAGATCGCGGATACAAGCGGCTGAAGTGAGCTTCCTCCGCAGGGTGGCTGGCTCACCCTTAGAGATAGGGTGAGGAGCTCAGTCATTCGGAAGGGGCTAAGAGTGGAGCCGCTGCTCCTCCACATGAGGAGTCAGCTATAAGGAGGCCCAGGCATTTGGTTAGACCCCGGAGTCGACCCAGGACGTGCTGGAGAGATTATATCTCTGACACAAGAATTTCCTTTGGGATCAATAAAGTTCTATCTTATCTTATATTATCTTATCTTATTGTATCTTATATATAACTTTATCTGATCTTATCTGAATTTATCTTATCTAATCATCTTATCTGATGGTACATCGTCTGGGAACGATGAATTCTGTACAAACTTTTGTGCCAATCTGTTTAGTAGATGTAGAGATATTTCTTAGGCTGCTGGCAGCAGAGCATAAAAAAGTCAGAAAATTGGATTCATTTCAATTATGATTCATCCATTGGATATACATACCAAATACAGTATAATGACCATCCAGCAGAGAGTTGTTTACATATCTCAGTCTGCACCAAAGTGGGGGATCCATAGGGCCATGCTGTTAGCATGGCTAAAAAATGAAATGTAATGAAAAGAAATATTACCTTCTGCCATTTCTTGGATAACTGATCTGCAACAATTCACAGGCAGTGACGTTTTTTACTTTTAGAATGTTGCTTTGGTTGAAAGGATGCATTACAGGAGAAAGTTTGAAGATTTTTTTTTTTAAAGATAGTGCTGCTTTGAATAGAATAGAATGCCTTATGTAACTTAAGCACTGTATGTAAAAAAAAAAAAGTCCTCTGCTCAAAATTCAATCACCACCAGTATGAAGCCCTCCTTTAGAACTATAGCAGACTAGATTAGTCTATTCTGGGCTTTAGGATGCTTCCTCTTCTTTCAACTGGCTCAGTGTGTATGCATTAAACTCAACACTCTTAAACTCTTTCCCGACTATGAAGCACACAGTAGACTGCTGTATATAAAGAGGTTCTCTTACTGGATGGCTGCCTATTGAAGTGGGATAAGCCATAAGCCTCAGTAGTTTCAAATAGGCTTGGGACAGTGCCACAGCAAAGCACATTTCCGTTACTGCTATTTTTGAGTTTTACCATAAACTGAAAGGTTCTTTCTGTGGGACTGATTTGCATCATCTGCAGAAAACACGGAAAGATGTATATTTTTTTCCAACTTCAGTAAATAAAGTACATTTCATGCTTTCATTTTAGTGACACTTACTGCGAAGCCCTAGATCATACACAGCCTAACCCCAGGAGACATAACACATCCAGAACGCATAAACAGTTGCTGTAAACCTTGATAATACATTTCAAATCTTGTAGAAATAGTCATAATATATAATCATAATCATGCACAAGACTGAGGGTAACAATTGCTCAACTTTTCTCCATTCATTTTGCAAATTAAATAAATGAAACATCTCTTTTGCTCTGAAATGAATGAGCTCAAACCAACTACTCACTGAATACTGGACAGAAGGCAGAATCACTAATTCACTCTGCGTACTGAAGAGTATTTGAACACTGAAGCAGTTGCTTATTAGTGAACAAGCTGAATGATCAGTGACTATGACTATTTGAACTACATTAGGAAAAAAACAATTAGAATCAGAAATTCATTCATAATGCCCGTCTCTAGTCTCCATCTTTTTATCCATTACCATCTGCAGAAGACACCATAATGTTCACAATAAACCTCATAACCTTCCAATTTTTAATCAGCAATGAGTAAATGTAATGAGTACTCAGTTGTTAGTGGATAATAATGCATCTCACTGACTGATTACAACAACTTGTGTATGTACTGTATAATACGTGCAGGTATCTATTAGCTTCACTGTTTATTTATTTATTTAATTCTATTTTGAGATACTGTATTAATCCCACAGGGGGAAATTCTTTCCCTGCATTTGACCCATCCCTGAGGAGCAGTGGGCTGCCACTACATGCAAATTGGGGTTCAGTATCTTTGCTCAAGGATACTTCAACTTGTAGACTTGCAGGGGCTGGGGATCGAACCACCGACCTTTCGTTCCACGAACGACCTGCTCTACGAACTCTACCCCGAGCCACAGGGGGTTGAGCCATTATTGTGAATAGTTCCTGACAGGAACATTAATTAAACCAAAAAAGTAAATGCAATGTTTTCCCTCAAACCCCACATCAACTTTAAGTACTGAAATATGCAGTTAGATCATCTTTGCCATTGTGAAACAGAATCAAGGTGCTATATTTGACAAACAACCCCTCTGGCTGTGACTGTTTAAGGAAAGAAAAGCTTGCTGTTTTCCTGTTATTTTACAGCTATTATTTACCCTCGCCTCCTCAGACAGACGTAAAGTTAAACTATAAGTGGTGTTTAGAAAAACTGGTGTCACGTAGGGATGAGTGATTGCACTCTCAGTGGTTGCACAGGGTTATCGGTGGAAATTTCATCCATATTCCCTTCAGTCGGCTCAAAAGCCCAGCATGAGAAGGATGATTCCTGCCTGTTGTGGCTGAATGATTTCTAACCAAACTGAACTGTTGTGTGTCTTCACATAAAAATACAACAGCAAGTGTCAATTATCCCTATCCAACGCTGGATTATCAGACTCAATAGATCAGAAAAAGCTGAAAGGAGGAGTTTTGATATCCACCTGAGGGGTAAACATAAAAAGATGCATCTCTAGACAAAGGCATAACAGAAATGCTTGGTTGAGAAGAAAGTCTCTGACTGTCAGCTTTATAACTGAACTGACTTCCTTTTTGTTTAGAAATAAGCAGCGTTGTTTGGACATGTTTATAACATATTTAGTCAAATTTACAATAATCACATACTAATCCTTGAAGGTTGATTCAGAAGCAACTGGACTTCTTTTCTTAGCTTGAAGACGCTTGTCTTGACTGAGAATCTACACAAACGCTGTGACATCAGTGTTTAAGTTGCATCTTGTGTATATTTTAGCATCACAGTGTTGTTACAGTATAGCCTACATGGTATTGGACAATGTTAAGTAAAACATTGAGGATACTAAATATGCAATTTTTTAATGAAAATCTCAGATTTTTAATTTGTGTGACTTCTTCCTGAGTGTGGTAACATTATCACAAATACTATATGTATATAAAAAAAAGTAGACAATTCTGCACAGCATGCAGTATTACTTAAGAGCACATTTCCTTGTGGAGAATTCATCTTTCAGTTCAAAGACACACATTTTTACCTACTTACTGACCGAACACACCTTAATTTCTGACACTCTCTTCATCATACCTGCCATCATGTCGATGGCCGCGCACTAATACTTGTCATTATTACTGGCATACCTGCTGCAATGATAGTGATTTAGTCTCACAGTGTCGTATCAGTCATAAAGAGAAACCAACGGCGCTGCAGTCTCCCCGGTGACATTTGATATTTATGACTGTTGTTATTTTTTACTTGGGCTCTAATGGCTGACATATTCTTGACATATTCCTGTCAGAGGATACCTGGTTTTCTTTTACCTTCTAGGTGAACACCAGCCCCTGTGATGAAGGCATCACTGCTGTGTCTCTTATTAATGTTCTAGCTGCATGTCACATCCAACACAACCAACAGAAACTGAATTTACCATTCTCATGTGTTGGATGTTTCTGCCACAGTGAAATATTCATGGCAGACTCCTGAGAGAATCCATCAGAATGTCTTATTCTGGTAAAACCAGTCCTGTTTTAGTCCAGGATAAAGTATGTCGACAACAAACATGATGTTTCTAGAGATGGTCTGACACCATTATTTTGGGTTTATGTACTCAGGGTATCAAACTTGGGACATTTTGAGAACAAACTTAAATGAGTTTGGAGTATTGGATATATGTTATACCTTTTTTTCTGATTGGTGCATATTGATCAACCACAGACAAAAGGTATTTTAATTTTAATTTTATTATATTAACTACTGCATCCATTGTATGAATGACCTAATTTGAGCATGGTTGTATTTATGTATAGGCGGGAGAGTTTAGGCTGACAATGCCTAGTCACTGCACATAGTAAGCACAAGGACAAATGGAATGAAAATGTTAAACACCTATTTTAAACTGTGATTGTTGAGGGTAATAATCTCATTCTGTTGGCTTGTAAGGATTGGCGAATGCTGTTTTACCAAGCTGCTGTTTGTTTTTTCTGGTTTTAATTACTTTTTAGACCAGTTTAAACTGGTTTCTATATAGCCGTCAACTTTTCTTGTAACAATTACTTTTAAACGTGTTAAAATAGCCTGTTTTCTCTTCAGTTATTGCTTAATAAATCCTATATCTCCCTTTTTTTCGCTGTCAGCTGTCTCAGCTTTTTTTTTAAAGAAAGGTGAAATATTTCATCCACTATTGATGGATGACCATGACATTTGGTACAGATATGGATTTTGTCCAGAGGAGGAGATCACAATGACTTCGGCATTTTTCCTGCTCTGACACCAGCAGAAATATCTCAACATCTATGGATTGCTCTGTCTGTGAACATTAAATTTGTCTTAAATATCCATTCCTATAAGCCTCATTCACACTTCTTGTTTAGTGTTAATAACCAAATCTTAGCAAGCATGCTAACATGCTAAAGTGAGATGGTAAACATGGTCAATAAAACCTGCCTGAAATCAGGATTACGGTGTTGTTAGCGTGGTTGCATTAGCATTTAGCTCAAAGTACAGCCTCACAATCAACTCGTATTCTTGTTCTGTACTAGAATCAGATTCTGAGATTTGTGCAAAAAAGACAAAGTACTGTACAATTTTGAGGCACTATAGGATTTTTCAGTATATAATTTAGCTAAAGACCAATAAATGTTGTTCACATACTCATAACCACTTCTCTATACAATCATTAGAAGACATTAATAATCATTACAAATGAAAACCATAACGTTACCAGGGTGAAGGCAGGCAAGGAGAGATCGAGGAGACCGGACTGTGTTAGTTTGGGGTCCATGAAATAAGGCCATCCAGTATTAGGAGGTATCCCCTCGTCCAGGGAGCGATGGTCACGATGCACAGGGAGACTGAAGTGGTAGAACTAGACAACCCAGATGTTTGTCTTAGTCGATCTTGGGGTTGTACTTTAATGGGGATTTGTCGTACCCTGGTTCAGTTTGGTTCGGCAGCTGAAACTGAAAATGTCCAACTCCGCCTCTCATCTTTCGTCTGATTACAATTTTTTGTCATATGGTGGGTAACGAATGTGGTCGACACAGATTAAAATTAACCACTACAATACTTGTAATGCTATGTTCACTTAAGTAAAAGATCTGATTACTTCCCCACCGCTATCAATAGAAACCCTCTAAATATTTTATAAGTACCTGATTCACACTTCTAAATTATTCTGTAAGTTGTAGGCTGTATTATAAAATGTTACCACAGTTTATTATTTATGGAGGAACTTATGTTCAACCCACGTTTTTTGTTTGTTTGTTTGCATATCTGAACAGCTGATGGAAAGTGGATTTCATCAAAGTGGATTTTGATGAAATTTCATGCTCGGGCCAAGGAAGAGTTGTATATTTAGCTTTTTTTCAACATTTCGAGGACCTATTTTTAAACATGTTGCCAACATCGTGAAAAAAAATAATAGAAGTTTTGCCACTAAACACAATTGGCTCCAGATCTGTATCATAATCCACTGAGTGAGACACCAAGCACAGAAAGTGGTGTCATTTATTCAGCATTAGTGAGCTCATATTGGTATCAGATTATGAAAATTTAGTTCAGGCTATTTGAGGAATGGAGTAGTGGAAATGATGACTTGAAGTGTGATCATGCTGTGGTTTTCATTAAGCTCCGCAGACTGGATGAAGGCCGGCGTCTTCCTCTTTCTCCATTCGGCGGTGATTCATAGGAAATTGTCTTAGGCGAGACGAGGAGTGAACAGGATGTTAATTGTCTGTGTGATCTGATTGTTTTGTCACACTGATGTTTGGCTCCAGGACATCTTTTATTCACTTTTTCACCCTCTTCTGTCCCTCTGACAATGATAGAGAGAGTATTGACTGCGTCCCTCCGTGGAGCGGTGTTGTAAGTAATGGCCATGGATTGTTGGGAGCGTGTTGACCACAGAAAGACAATAGATGACATTAACTTACACCGGACTGAAGGCCAGCTCGATGTCAGCTCATCAGCGGACTGAGACCATAAATTTTGGTGGCTGCGTTGTGGACAGGGACATGGGATGAATGTCACATCACAGATGGGGTCTCTGCACAAATATCCAGTCATTTTCCAGATGCTATATTTGTCGCTCAGTCTGACCTTGTCAGCTTTAATACTTTCAAGTTGGACAGATAAGTGGCAGCTGTCTCGTTGAAGAATCTTATTGAATACCATGAACTCTGGCTTGTTGAACAGTTCAGGTGGGGCTGCAACTAACGTTTATTTTCTCCATTAGTTTACAAGTTGTTTGGTCAAAGAAATACCATCAAATTTCTTTGGTGAAAATGTCAAATTCACAAAGTTAAAGGTGACAACTTCAGATGTTTTGTTTTGTTCAAAACCCAAAGATGTCCGAGACTAAGGAAATCAGAATAAAAAGGACTCCATTTCCCCCATTTACTCCCGTCATCAACCATGACCATAGTCAACACAACAGCTGCCTTGTGTATGTTGTGGAGGTCAAAGATACGTGGGAACAGTAGCCGGAGGCACACAGACAGCTCTGGGTGTCTATACAGCTACAATAAGCTTGTCTTCCACTTCCACAGTAACTTCCTATTGACATCCAGATGTGTGGAGAATCTCAACACTGATAGACTTTCACGTCATAGCATCACACAAAAGTCTCGCCCGAGTTGAAATTTTTCAACTTGTGCGAACCGCGCCATTCGTGTCATTCATGTCACCTGGCACGAATTTGCGTCTACTTGCGGTTTTCATTGACTGTGTATGTAATTGCAGCGCAAGAAAAATGTGCGTAGCAACAGCATTGTGTTACCATGGGGACTAGTGATTATCATTATTTAACCATGTCTATAAAACCTATCAGAACCTAGACATTGAAGGAGACAAACAATTCCTGTGGTTGATGAATGGATTAATTTAATAATCATTCCAGCTGTGTTTTTGTGTGTTGCCCTCATATCAGGATCTATATCATCATAACAGGCTCTTATATCCAGGTTGCAGTTGGTTCAGAATGCAGCTGTTAGTCTCCTCACAGGCATAAAGGTGAGCACATCTCACCCAGAGCGGAATCCTTACATTGGCTGCCTGTCCAGGATTAATTACAAGATTTTATTGATTATTTTTAAATGCTTCAATGGACTAGGCCCAACTTATCTCCCAGACTTGCTGCATCCTTATGTTGCTGAATAGGTCGTTGGATGAGCAGCTCTTAGTGGTGCCTAGATGGAGACGGGCACTCAGGGCCGACTGAGCTTTCTCTGTGGAGGCTTAGACCCAATTTTTATATTTCCTTTTTTCGTGCAGTATTTATGACTGCTGCTTTATACTCCTGCAAACTCTCATACAATGTTTTTCAGTCTTATTTTGTCTAATTCTTTCCTCCGTTCAGCTGTTTTTATTTGTCCTTAATGGCTATTTCTTGTTTTTATTTGCTTAAATTTGTTGTTACTTGTTCTCCTGATTTTTGCTATATTTTCTTCAGCGGTTGTTGTATCAACACTATGTTGTATTTTAAATGTATACAAATAAATTGACTTGACTGATTCTGAAAAGAAGTCATTTCATTGATCAACCAAAAATGAAAAGTAACTCCTTTGATAATTGATGGAATGATTCAGTTCAGCCAAATATGATCAGTTTCATAGCTTCTTCAGCTTCTTAAATGTGAAGATCTGCTGCTTTTATGTGGTCTTGTTGTGCTGTGAATTCAAACTTTCTTGGTTGAAAACTTTTTTTTTTAAACTATGTTTTGACATCTTAATACTAAACCATTAATCAAATTTATTTACAAATGAATTGGTAGTTATTTATTGTTGTCGATGACTTATGAAGACGCTGCAACACGACAGATTTTTACAATATATTTAATTTGATTTTTTTCTTACAAAACAATTCCCTCATAAACCAGAACACACAAAATGCATAAAGAAAACTGTACAGTCAGTTGTGTCATGTCTGAACGTGTTCTAAACATGAACAATGTTATCTACAACAGTGGTTGCTATCGATGTCTACCACACCAAGCGGTTCAGCTCTGCAGTCCCTTACTTAGAGGGTTAAAGGAGAGGTACAGAAATAGTCATGTGACACTGACGGGAGATCCAAACAAAACAACATGAGCTAGCCAATAATGTAGTTACATCAGCAAGCACAGGTGCAGTCTCTTCGTTGTTGCTCTCCTTGGCTCTAGTAGCGATGTCATACTGCTGAATCGACCTCGAGAGATAAGCTGACAGACGTGACGATGAGAGGGCAGAAAAGTGACTTTATCACAAACAACTGTAAACCGTATGTGACTGTGAGAGAGATCACTGAGGGCTCAGTGATAATCATGTTATTTTCATCACATGCATGTCTCAGATAGAGCCATTGGGGAGTGACTTTAGATGGGAGTGACTTCCGAAAGCCTCAGAGCCCACGAGAAAACTGGGCGGCCAATTTGAAAAATGTCCATCCAGTTAACATAAATACATCAGGTAAATTTCTCTCCTCAGTGCAACAGTGGTCTAGGAAACTATCGTTGGGTCATCGCCTTCAAAAATTCATCAAGCAGGCTTTCATGCCAGAATAGATTTTCATGGCACATTAGCAGCAAATACCTAAATCACAAACAAGAACAACATCTGCTTCACTCCTGCGTTTGCTTTTTTTTTTTTCTGACACAGCTTGGTTTCTATCCTACACATTGCATCGGGGAGTTACGGGCACGCTACATATCAGGAGGACGATATTAATTTGGACTGCTGTGTGTTCAGGGATGGGGGCACAACACTTCAGCTGGATTTACAGTGGTGAGCTTCTTTTACAGGACTCCGACACTGAGATACTAAAGTTGGATTTTGACATCTGTGGATGGCCATTTAACCAGTTTGACACGCCAAAAATGATCTACAACTGCAGAATCCCAGAGGCTGTGAGTATTTAAGTGATTACATACTGCATGTACGCGGAGCTGCCGACCATAAATAAGCCCAAGAAAACTTTTCCTCTTCCCATGTAGGGATTGAGAGTTAAGCGGCATTTCCACTGCGTAGTACCTGCTCCACTCGACACGACTCGACTTTTCTGCCGGTCATTTTCCATCGCTGAATGGTACCTCCTCAGGGTAGATTGGTGCAACGCAAAACTGCAGTGGTGTAGTCTTCAACGTGACACACATCCACCTCTCTGATCCTCTCATCAGCTGTTTAGGACAGGGACGTCTGCACCTGCTCAATATAGCGGCCGCGAAAAAAAAAGAAGAAGAAGTTCCGGTCGCTAAAGTAGCTTCGCTGTTTGAGTGTGGCGGCCATTGATTTGTGCTGTGCAGGATACTCCGTGCGTGCCAGGCATTGACCAATCAGTGGTCTGTAATGTTTCACCTGACCTTTTAGTACCTGCTCGGCTCGCTTGGAACCGCAACAGAGGTGGTACTAAAGAAGTGGTACCAGGTACTTTTTACCTAATGGAAACGCAAAAAAGGCCAGTAGAGTGGAGTCCGGTCGGTGCTACACAGAATAAATGGGGCTTTAGTGCTACTGTTTGTATACAGTTGTCCACTATGTTAGTTTATTTAATTCCGCAGCATATATGTCTTGATGCACTTTTCTGCACATAGCTGTGTAGCTGCATTATGCCAGCCTCAAAAGCTCAATTAAAAATAGCTTTAAATGGCTCAAATTCTAGGAATACAATCAGTGTTAGTTATTTTAAGTATGTGATTAATTGATTATAATTGCGATAATGTCAAACAGCTCAGAAACCAGAACAACTGTACATCATTTATGTTAAGGTGTGTAATGAGAAAATCTATGAGAGCTAGTCGTTTGAGGCTGAGAAGGACAGAGAGATGCCATGCAGCAGAAAAAGAAAAAAAAAGAGAAAGAAGATAAAAAGCCATTATTTTGTCAGAGCTACACAGCTCGGCTCTACTGTCTAGAGACAGGAATGTTTAAGAGACGCTATGGTTCCAGTGATTTCTGAAACAATTACAAATGAGGAGAAGCAGCGGCGTAGTCTCGCTGCTAATGGATCATCATTATGATGATTAGCGCAAATGGCAAAAGCAAATTACACAGAAGATGACGCAGTTCAGCCAGAGTGAAAATAAAAGCTTTTTTTGATGGTGTTTGTTCAGTTACTGCCTCAAGACAGGTAAAACTGGGTTTAAAGTAAATAGGAATAGGCAAGTATACATATTTCTAATTATAATTAAAGACATGTAGTAATTTAACAAGAAGTAGTTGTAGAAAAAGGTTAGGTAAGGTAATTTTGTAGAAATGTATCACTACAGGCTGCTAGATTTTGAGATACAGCTTATTTATTTCCGTGTGCAGAATCTAATAGAAATACAGTCCAATAAATAAAGCAGAATAATTACCACCTAGTGACTACAGTCTACCTGCCTTGGAATTCTATCTCGATCCACGCTTCTCTGGGAGTACGTACAAATGCTCACAGCCAGTCAGATTGTGGAGTTGATGCCACTTTTGGCGCGGCCTCAGCATGTGGGTCAGCGAAAGCCAGAGTCATTACCCTGAGGGAATCTGCTAAGTGGCATTTTCAGGCTCCGCAGCACAGTGTTGTGCTGCAGGTACAGAATAAAAGTGAGAGACAGCGGGGGACGGATAATACTACTGCAATAGACTAAAAGATGCACTGCTCATTTCTGGTTAGCCAACCTCTGAAAGCAAAACATCCATTGTCCGTTGCTAATGGACCAATCGGGCTCTTTGGATAGACAATGTAAATAGAGGGTATTACACATGCATAAAGCCAACCTCTGCCAGCATGAGAATGAAAGCTCTTAGGAGGAGGATATAGTACAATACCATGACGAAGGCAAGTAAAACAGATGGGTTGGTTGCTTTTAAAAGGACTCAGAACACACATACACTAAAGGCAGACAGGACAGAATAACAGTTTGTGGTTATTATTTGCAGCACTGGTGAAAACGACAAACATTGTTGGAATAAACAAAGTCGGAAAGCTTTTTACTCTAAAAAAAGTGAGCATTGTGCATAGTTCGTTAATAACCCCTCTCAGGTCCCTATTTGCTGTGATAACATGGAAGGAAGTGCAATAATGTACAATTCTGTATAGTTAAGTGCACATAGATCACTGTTGCACTGAACGGCATTGACACTTTCTCCCAATAGAAATATCACAACAGGGTGTCTTAATATTTTCTCAATTACTCTATTTTAAGTGTACTTTTGTTACAATAAACCCAGGCATGGATGCCTCTTGCTCAGTCCCAGAGTTGAGTCCACAACTTATGGTCGTATAAATCTTTATTAGGTAATTTGGCCTGATTTCGCCTCTTCCTTTTTTCCATGTACGTTTGTCCCTAATCCTACGTCTCCTGCTTTTTCCCCTTTTTTTTTTTTTTAACTCATACCTCACCGACCCAGACGACTGTGTTCCCTCTCTTGATGTCTGACACCTCACAGTGCGGCGTTCTCTGTTTGCCGTTTAGGACAAACAGGGACTCTGCTGATGGCGTCACCAGGTATTGTCCAAACAACCCGCTCGATACCACTACTCTGTTGGGGCCTCCCCAGGGCCAGGCTCGGGGGGCCAGGGGCTCCTTGAGGCTCCGGAGAACCTCAGTGTGGCCCGAGGACAGATCGGCAAATAGCAGGTCCGTGCCTGAGCCTGCGGTGGCCACAATCACATGCTGGTTAGATGCTGTGAAGGAGGGCTGGAAAGCGAGATCAGAGACGACTATGGGCTCGTCCAGTTCCTGGTTCAGACCCAGCTCCCCCTGGAACGACACTGTCTGTACTATGAGCTTGGAGCTCTGCGGATCAGGTGTCACGATATAGCGTCCGTCTGGTGACACAAACGGCTGCCCTGTGATGTTAAGGTTTGGACCGATTACTGCGTCTGTCACGCTGTCAATGAGGAGCTGGGGCGGGGCTTGCAGGTGCCGCTTTCTCTGGCATTGGATAAAATAGACGCCACTCAGATGAGTGTATGCCATGCTGACTGGTATGCAGCTGTAGTTCTTCAGGCTGATTGTCTTGACGCGCTGAAAGGTCTCCAGGTCAATCTTGTGTACCGCAGGTTCATTTTTGAGGAAGACAAAAGCAAACCTAAAACGACACAGGGTCAAAGGTTAATAGCTTTTCTCGATTTCAGCGGATTAGTGATTATCACACATCAAGACTCTCATTAGAATTCTCATTTGCTCTGTCTCATTTCTGAGGGATGTTCGTGATGAGCGAGAATTGAGGTCGCCTGTGTTTTAAGGTCAGAGGTGGCTGGATGTGTGTGCATGTGTGCTGCTTTACCTCACGTGAGTGATGATGAGGTTGGTCGGAGGAATGAAGAAGTCATTGACCCGCTGGAAAGTTGTGTGGATGGCGTGATGTACTTCTCCCACACTGGCTTGAGGAATTACCTGTGCACAATGACATAGAGTATGAATATTTAACACCAATAGAAAGACAACTAGAGGCAGTAACAATGATATAGATGGTAAAGTTCTTCATTTTACAGTCTGTTGGCAGCAGAGAATGCCATAAGAAATAAAGGTGGGCAATCTTTTCTCTCATCTCATCTTGCAGATGAATATAAAAATGAGTCGTTAAACTATTGGCTTTTTAGGATATATTGAAATAAACACTGTTTTGTTTGGAACTGCAACAATTTAGAAAAAATATAACCTGACTGATTCTTGATTTCTAATTTTGCTTTCAATCTTGACTGAATGACATTATGGCAAGTTTTAATTTCTCTCTCTCACATAAATAAAAACATCTTTACAAGAAACCCTTAACTTACTGTAAAACAGAGGATCTGTGTTTTTGCCGCATGAATGGGCACATAATAGATTTTTTTTTTTTTTTTTACATTTTATATACTTTATGCATCCAACAAGGGCAAATTCTTTCCCAGCATTTGACCCATCCCTGAGGAGCAGTGGGCTGCCCTTACTGCGCCCCGGGGAGCAAATTGGGGTTCAGTATCTTTGCTCAAGGACACCTCAACATGTAGACTTGCAGGTGCTGGGGCTCGAACCACCGACCCTTCGTTCCATGGACGACCGCTTGAGCAACAGCTGCCCCAGTTTTGTTAAAATATCTATTATCTAAGTGCAGCAGGACTCTTTCCTTCATTTTAAAATAATCTTTTGGAAGTTTATCTATGTTTATGAAAAGACAAAACTAACACTACCAGCATTACAATAAATAACACATTATTTCTGTATATTGTTAAAACCACTTTAAAGGTTTAGTGTAGAATTATACCTATTAGTTAGGATGACTTTTATCCCAGATGCATTGCTTTTGGTGAATATGTCAATACGTTACAAGACTGCAGTGCACACATGTGAATTAAATGTTGATTTACAGTAGAAAATGTATCTCATAGGTCACTGAAAAGATTCAAGTGTAACAAAATATCAATATCAGCCTCAGTCTAGTTGGGTTACAGTTAAGTCTCCTTCATGATGCTGTGACTGCTGTTCTGGTTAAATCTGTTAAACCTTTTAGCTTCATCAGAACTATGAAATAAATGTTCATAAGTCTCTTGCCCAGGTGACACACCCATACATCCTGGAGCAGATAAACATCTAACGTTTGTGTCTGGAGGTGATGAAGCTTCCTCCCACCTCAGTTCTCTGATAGAGTGTCTTATTCAGTGGTAGTTGTCTGATAAGCACACTCCTCAATAAGAGCCCTCCGTCTCCCATTGTCATACATCTGGCTCTGAATCAGCATGTTTGTAAAGCGGTGATGGGTCTGCCTTGTTCATGACACGTGCTTCATCATGCATGCCTGCATGATCAGGTCACACTCAAGGACAACTGAAGTGGTTTATGAGGCACATGTGAGACTGTGCATTTATTTACCAGTCAACTCCTGCTCTGTAGACTGAAGCCAAGTTTATGTTCTCAGAGAAACTTAGCTCATTGAAGCGATTCAAGGTTTGGAAGCCAAGATAAATGTTGTAAGAGAGCATATAGGATACTATTTTTAAAATCGAAGAACAAACTGTGAAATCTATTTTGATGTCTGCGCCTGTCCAGCTTCAGCAAAATGTCTACCTGATGCCCAGTGGAGAGCCAGAACCCACACCGGTTCCTCAGAATAAAAATAGCAGTGTAAGTTGCCGAGTCGACGCTGCTCAGAAGCCCTCTGTCAATCTTCTCATAATCTCATTCATTTTCAACAAAACAGATCTGCTGCTTTCTCACTGCTTGTGAGACATTAAAAGAATCCTCATTAAAAAAAAGTCATTAGTAGCAGATTTTAATGACAAGAGTTAATGAGGTTCAGTGTAGCATCTCTCATGTATTATTGGGAGGCTGGAGCTGCAGGTGCCCTCACCTTAATGCCACTGGCCTCCCTTTGTCATGGCTCATCCCTGGATTTCATATCAGCAACATAGCCCAGTTTACTCTGTCACTGCCTCGCTGGCTGTACTCATACCTGAGGGGACGTGGCTCTGGCGGAGTAGCATTAGCATTTCAACACTGACTCTAAAGAAGCCTTAAGTAGCTTTTTTACTTTCCCATTTGGTATTCCTCAAATGCTCCGGTGTCTTTAGGGAATCCAAGAAATCTCATAAGGAACTTTACTATAACGCTTACATGGTTAGAGAAATCATGCTTCTGTTTTTCTTATCAGACTTGTTGTCATCTTGTTGCTCCTGGGGAGCAATGGAGCTCATTACGGATCCTCTGGAAGGCTCAGTGGCTCACTGCTCAATGCAGAGTTTAAAAACTAAATGATATCATAGATTAATGAATGTATACATAAGAGAGAAAGAAGGAGACAGGTGTTTGTTAATGAAAATTAATGAATTTAATTTCTTTTTTGATGTTACATAAAGTGATTAGTGATTTAAATTATATTTAAAAGTTATTCTTTAGTAATTGGCTGTCATTGGATAATTTTGCAGGACAAATGCAACAAAGGTTTCTGGCAGGATAAATGTTATTTGTATTAACAACAAGGCCACCAGATGTCCCTGATTTAAATTATACATGTGCTCTTAGGTTTGTCTGTTCGTCAGCCAAATTACAGAAACACTACTGGCCTGATTGTCATGACACTTTGTGAACGGGTGTAGCATGGCCCACTGAAGAACCCATTACATTTTTGAGCAGATTCGGATCACAGATGCTGAAATTATTTTACACTTTAACGAGCAGGACTTGGTCTCGGGTTGGCAGCGGCTGTCGTGTGATTAAATGAAGAGAGGGAGCGGCGTCAGTGAGAGCAAAGCAATGAATCAGAGAAAGCAAATTATTTCATGATTGTTTCATTGAGGTTAGGTTCTAAAGCACAAACAAAAACCTGCCCACAACTCCACAGAAGCCTGCAGGACTGTGACACAATGCAGAGGACACATACACACCTGCAGCTCTTTATACATCCATGTCAAACAAAGCACAGGAGGCACAGACAACGACGTAACCTCATTGTTTTTTATGCCCCCGCCAAAGGGGACTTATCGGATTACCCTTGTCCATACGTATGTCCATATGTAACCGGAAACAGTCTTTCCTTATCTCCTCAAAACTGCTGGAAGGAATTCAATGAAATTTCACAATTTCAATTTGCTTATTTTTCAGTTTGCTCACTTTCACCTATGATGGAGGGATGGTCTATGCACAATAGGGCCATATTAGTTTTTTCTAGTGGCATCTGTGTCCTTGGTTTGCCTTTTGTTAGTTTGTTAACCTCGCACCCTGCATAGTAATGTTGTCTGGGGCTACAACCCCCCTACCCAAAGGCTCCCCAACACTCCACATTTCTTTTGTGATAAACTAGCATATTCAGGTTTTTGTCATGGGTATGAAACACGTCGGGTGAGCAGTGGTCTCTTGATGGTGCCAAGCCCACGCATGAGCTGCATGATTAGAACTGTTCTTTATGGAGCTTCATATGCTAAGAATACGCTCCCTATTGGGATTAGACAGACTTTTAAAAAGTTGGTAAAACAATATCTGTCTTGTCCTAAATAGAGACTGCTATTGTTCCAAACTACAGGACTGATTGTTTTATTATGTAAGTTTTGTCGTTGTTCATGCCTTGATTTTTCTACTGTGGGTTGCATCCAGACTGTCTACTGTTTTTACTGTATTTTAATTTGTTTAAGCTTTTCCCTGAACTTCTATGTACTATAATCTTTATTGTGTTTGTTTTATTTGATTCTTTTTATTGGACCAAAGGAAGACAGCAGCAGCATAATACTAATAATAATAATAATGAATAAGTCAATGCGTGTGACATGTAGGGTCTCTGCAGATACCACCTATTTGTAGTCAGTCAAAGAATGGACTTTTGAACTTTGTGCAGGTATGTGCTCTTGTGTCCGTGTGGTTGGGCTAAACCCAGCCAAACCTGCAACACTAACAGTAACACTAAGGAGAGAGACAACTGATAAGTGATAAGTGCCAAATCAGCTTCCCCCCACCACCAAAAACATGTACTAGAGGTGACTATAAATTGACTGTAGAATGTGAGTGTGAATGGTTCTTTGTCTTTCTATGAGTGCTCCTGTAATGAACTGTTGAGTTGTCCAGGGTGAACCCCGCCTCCGGGCCCAAAGTCAGCTGGGATAGGCTCCAGCCCCCCGTGACCCTACACAGGATAAGCGGTTACAGAAAATAAATGAATGGATAGATGATTAAGTTTGACACCAAACTTAATCAACAGAATTTATTAACACAATTTGTTACAATTTAATTTTTGTTGCAAGTTTGTTATCTTAAGATGTGAATTTTTTGTGAGCCCTATAAATTTAAACCTTCTGGATCACCAGACTTTGACGTGTGGTAGATCGTATGGGGATGTTATCGTTTAATTTATCTATGAAGTTAGCAAAAATCTTGTAATTGCCCCTGTATCCTGCAATGGAAAAAATAATGCTTTAAAAACATTCTGGATATCAAATGACGATCTGGATCGCCACCGAAATCTAATGGATTGTTCCTTGGGTCATACCCTACCTCTCCAAGAAATGGTAATCCAATCAGAACTTAGTAATGAGTTCTAAGAAGTGAGTAATCCTGCTAACAGACAAACATCAACTCCTTGGCGGAGGAAGTTACAATCAGTCTTAAACATACATTTGGCAAACCTCAGAGAGAGAAACCATATGGGAAATAGAGCCCATGTGTGTGTGCATGGAGGAAAACAAGTGCCTCTGAGTTAAATGTCTTCTTGGCACGTACACTCAGACCGGACTGACAGTCTGAAAGGCCATGCCTCTCTCTACCCGGCAGAGATTCCTCCATTTGTCTTCTCTAATGAATTGACAAGCACACTCCTTCTGATGTTTACTCAGACATATTGAGCTACCCTAAAACTTGGCTACTTAAACACAGCACACACTCACTGAGCTGAGCTGAGCTGAACACACAGCTCCACACATTTACACACCAGGACTGTGCAAATTAACATGCACCCACACAGACACACACTCATACACATGTATGATCCGCTGAAGCGAAGCGGTGCCTCTGCGACAGGCCACTGCAGAACAGGTCAATTACTTTCAGTCCAAATGATAATGACATTATCAGACCATTTATTTGTGGTGTGATCCACATGGACTGCAATCCATTATGCGGTTTCCCTGCAATTGCATTTTTGAGTGATTCATGCCCTGCTCTCCAATTATTCATTACTGCTGAGCGACTGCAGAGAGACGGGAAGCGAATAAAAAAGAAAAACATAAATATGCTTTCTGCCGTTCAGGCAGGAGCCACAGAAAAAGGCAGAGACGTTATGTAAAGCTGCTCTGATTTTTTTTCAAATTATATGAAACACTTTCAAATTATATGAGGAGGAAATTGTTTTGTCTGTGATGAAAAACATCTTTTCATATCATTTTCTGCTTCATTTGAGACTATAACCTCAGATGGGAGTGTAAAAGCAACTCCAGCATAAACAGCATGAGTGTGCACCTTGACAACTACTACACACGAACACATAAATGCACACGCATGTAGTCTGCTTGGCCATGCAGATTGTAAATCACTGTTAAAACCCACACACAGGTGGTCGTACATTTTCTGCTCTTTGTTTCCAGACCATAGCTGTGCATTTAGATCCAAAACAACCCATCCGCACAGCCTTTTTAAAAAAAAGGATGGTGCAAAATGGAAACGCTGCAACATCATGAAGGGCTATGTGACAAACAGCTGCAGTTCCATTACCGGCTCCACAACCACTGATCAACGATTAAAAACCTATTTGAAACAACAGGTGTTCCAAACCAACAATGCAAGTAATGTTCTGAAAATGAAATGTCATTTCACTGCAAAGGTCCTCTGGAGATCCATAAATTTGAGCCTATCATCCCTCTGCAGGTCCCATAATGAATAGACCCAGCATCACACCCAAAATGTAAAGAATGACCCTCACATGATTATAATCCTATCCTTCCGGCAAATGGGAGCAAGCAGGACTATAAACATGTTTGTGTCTATTACAGAGATCGCAATTGGATCCCTTGATGGCTTTAGTCGTGGAAACGTCCTCCACTGTTGCACAGGCAAACAAATACCGGCCCAATAAAAACAGCCTCGCACGTCTCCCCACGGGAACCAGCTCCATTCCCTTTCCCCTCCCTTCCACCTCACTGGACCTGGATCCTCCTCTCCGGTTCCCTCGCACCACCCAATCCCCCGAGGTGGATTAAATACAACCACACCTGTGATCATTTCTCATTTGTGAAGCATCCAACACCAGCGGTCCAAAGGGACGCCGGGCGCAGGACGGCAGCACCGCAGCTGTGAATTGCTGTTTTGCTGGCTTGGTAAATGCTCCAAAACATACATAGATTAGATACTGTCATGCAAATACTTATTACATAAATAGGGATGCAGGAGCTCAATTAGTTATGTGCTGTTTTCATCTCTTAGTGGGATTTCTGTAGCTAATACAGATTATGTTCTTTTACACACAGCAAGGCGATAAACATAGGCTATTTGTACTTCTAGAGCTGCACTAGGTTGGATTTGATGTAACTAATCACCAGTCTGGTTTAAAAAATGCTTCATTACACTGTAAAAAAGTGTAATTGGCCTTTAAATGATTTTTAATAAACTCACCAAAAAATATTTAATTGAATCATAAACTATATCAAAGTATTTGCTCTATCTTAATGGAGTTTCTTGTGTAAAGCTGGCCTCAATATACTATTTACGGTGACAAAATGCAACAGTTTTCGTTGGACCTGAGTGGACTTGTTGAGTTCGGGCCTCGCCCTCTAAGCATCCTTCGCACAGTGAACGGGGTCTATGGATCTGTCCATGGGTTTTCTTCTCCCTGTTCTCGTTTTCATGTGTCAAATCGTCTCTCCTGTTCTCCTTCTAGTCAAACATGATGTCCTACTGTTGAATATTTTGGTTGGAATTACAATATAAATTCTGGATTTGGGTGTCTTGTTGGCGTAGTGTGTAGCGCTGTTGCCTCATAGCAAGAAGGTCCTGGGTTTGAATCCACCTGAGGACCGAGGATTTTTGGAGTTTGCATATTCTCCCTGTGTCTGCGTGGGTTCCTTCTGGGTTCTCTGGCTTCTACCCACAGTCCAAAAAAATGCAGTATAGGTGAATTAGTGACTCTCAATTGCCCATAGGTGTGCCCCCACCCCCGCAACCATGCACAGGATAAACTGTTACAGTAAAGGGAAGGATGGAGTTTGATTTGGCTTAGTTTGTAAAACTCAAATTTTTAAGTTTTTCTCCATATGAAAGATAAATTATCTGAACACATCAAAACGAGTTGGCACAGCTTGATTTTTGAGTTGGCCTCAAAACTCAAAATTCTAGTGCGGTAATTTGCCTTGCCTTTTCATTTTCACACATATGACCTTCCTGTGCTGCAATCAACACATTATTCAAACACTAAACACTGCATTTTATCTACTGAAAGGGAAGAAACAATTCAATAAGTCCAATATCTAGTCTCTTCTTGTTATTTAGCCGTCTAGTGCAGCTTGAAGCTATTTGGCTCCCCTCTGTAAAGAACTGTTGCCTGACAACTTTGAAGCCTGACACACAGACACCGTTACCTGAAGCGTTGGATGAGTTCTGCCCATATCTCCCCATGTTAGGACCCACACCTGGTCATGTGACTTGTCATAGAGCATCTTCACTGGGAACGGATCTGTTGCTACAGCCTAGGAGAGAAGGAGAGAGTGCAGAACATATTAGATGAATTGTTCTGGAATTAGCCAAGGTAGAGCTGTAAAGTCACAAAAGCCCAACTGATGTTTATGTAAACACGACAAGTAAACAAACACGCATATAGTGCAATGAAGGTTATTAAAATATCAAGAGAATATCAGCAAGAAGGAAACAAAGTACAAAGCAAAAACCACTGAAGCTGAAAAATGCTAAACATTAACAAAAACTTATGTATTTACGTATAATTTTATTCATTGAAAAACTAGATCAGGCTGTTAGCTTATCATAGATACTGTGTCCTCATGAAATTATTACATATGTCGGCTGACAAACAAGAAACATCAGCACAGACATGCCAACTAAGAAAGTGTTGCCATTACGTTTTTCAATGTACATATATAGTCACATTATTTAAAAACTGAGTTTAATGGATGGAAAGAAATTAGCTGATTAATTATCTCCCTAGCTGTGCGTTGGCCAAATCTGTGCTGGCTACCAAGGCTATTGGGAGACCGTGATTTTAAGCCCTGGTTGAATGATAATGCTTTACTCGCCCCTGTCAATTAGAAAAGAGAGGTCAACCTCTGATGACGTGAAAACAGGATGAACTGGAACAAACACACTAATATTAAGAGCTAAAAACCGCATCCTGCTGCATACAAATAACTCATATTCATGAACTGCACAAGAGACCACAGTCCAGTTACACAAAATTGATTTGCCGACATGGTTTAGTTTGCAAACAGTCCCAGCATCACATTTCACAAATGATTCACTCGCAAATTGCAGATAAATGTGTGAGTCCTTCAGTGCTCATGTCTGCGTTACTAAGCATAGGGCTTGTTTTAATTAGCTGAATGTGTCCAAACTAGCATCAGAGGTAATGAACTCAAGTTGCAAATCACAGCTTCTATGTTACTAATTTGGTGAAACAGACCCCAGCAAATGAAACATTATCAAAAGTCAGATGTTTTCACATCTTGCACCAAAGTGGGTGGAAGTACCAGAACGTGGAGGAAAGAGAGAACTGACACACATCAGGTGACATAATACCATGTAGAAACAATAGATGGGAGCAAAGAGGAGAACAGACAGACAGGACAGAGAGAGAGTTTGCTGTTTGCTGCCATGCCAACAACAAGGAATAACACAATCCATTACCCTGCTTCTGGTTGGGTGGACAGGGAGCTGTCGACACCCTCGCCAGTAAAACGAGACCATAAGCTCTGAGGGAAGTTCAGCCCTGTGCTCTGCTCTGGTCAGCTGAGTGTCGACTCAGTGTATGTGAATTTTACTACGCATACATAATGAGAGGAGAGGTAAAGCTGAGGTCAGGCCACAGGACAGCAGACATAAGGGCCTATTCGTACAAATGAATGTTGGTGGGATTTAAGTTGATATGTACGGTGCCCCTAAAGCGACATGGGCACACACAAAAAAAAAAAAAAAAAATTGGAACAAGACATTTTCCTGTGCTATTTCATGTTAACGTCCATAGTGAGAGTTTAATTGCAGTCGACATCCCTTAAAGCATTATGGAGACTTTAGTTATAAAGGTAAAGAGTTAGGGAAAGACAATAATGTATTGATGCTCATTTGAGCACAGAGAAAAGAAAAAGCCTGACAGAAACCTAGATGCTGCTTCTGATTAACTACAAAACAAAAAAAACCCCACCAGAACTACAGTGACTACATAACCAGTGGTCTTTGCCATCTGGCTGTCTTTTAATTAGCCAGTGTGTTGTTTGCTCTCATTCCCAGTGGGAGGTTGGCTGGCACAGGTCAAGGTTAAATTAATTAAAAATTACTTTAAAAGGTGCATTTTCTCTGGGTGCAACAGCATGACAGGTTCACAGTGTTGGATGGAGAGAGGGGGGAACAAGGGGCAGTTGGTGGGTCGCAAAACACAAAATACACCTCAACTCTGCCTCTCTTTTCATTATACACTCTTTTTTTATGATTATATTTCTCAACTAGAAATAAATATACATTAGAAATAACACAGTTTTTTTTATTAAATCAGGTCATTTTTTCTCATCATTTTACAGGCAGGTCTCAGCATGAACATAAATATCTAACCTTTAGTTGCCTGCCAACCAATGATGTCAGGTTACATGTTTATAAGTGCATTTTTTTCTCTCTGATACCTTCACTTATGTGCCTGCTTCTCTCCCGCCTCCTCCTCCTTGATTTAGGCCTATTTCCTCTCACCCTGTACCTCAGTATAAATGATGTTGACCCTGGGAAGAACCCCTGAGGGATCCAGTCTCTAAACAGCCGTTACAGGTAAGATAAATGGCGAGCCTCCCAGCACCCACCTGGGCACCATCTTGTTTCAAATGCTTGAGGTGCGTTTGATTTATGCTAGCCTGCATGTGGTCTTCTTACACTGGTAGCAGTTCAACAGCGCAGCAAGTTGAATCCAGTACTCCTCCTGTTGGTGATGCTGTTTGACATGTAGTCAAACACTGTTTGTGTGCATATAGTTTCCATTTTGAATTTATACCTCCAAACATAAAGTAAAGCTGCACTAGTTTATACAAAATATATCTGTGTCATCATTAAATAGGCAGTATGCTGTTGCATTGCAGTGTAGAGCTAGTAGCCTTAGTATTATAGGAAAGTGAAGTATTACCAGACTGTTCAAGAATGTTCTAAGCCTGTTTGGATGCTTATTATAGTAAAACAAACCTGATCCTGCGAAACAGAAGTTATAGTCATGAATCACTGCTTCATAGTTGTTATAACATACTTCAATATTCTTAACAGTCATTTTGGTCAGCTAAGGTGAGACGCTGCTACACCTCACTGTTTTGTACATTGACCTTTGCTAATGATGGTTAGCATCAGAGTTAAGTGAATTTGTGCATTTGGCTAACCTGCATTTGCAATCAGAATTTTATAATATTAAATATTTCTATTTAATTGTTTTATAATTAAATAAATTTATAACATATTATATATAATATATATTATATATATTCTGAATGCCAAACTTTAGTTAACTTTGTCAATATGCAGGTGTTATAATCTTAGTAACTAACTCATTGAAACTATATGGCACTCAGTAAAGCGTATACCCAAGGCTTATCCAAAATCACCCTTAAAGGCCTGTAACCATAATTTAAGGTTAAATCAGAACAGCCAATCATTTAAATCTGGTGGATCTGGATTTTCATTTGGATCCACACCAAAGTGCACACACTCTTAGATACCAACCCCATAAATATGCCTATTTTGTTATCGAGATCCATGCATTATTCTCTGAGGAATTAAAACATCCACCCTTTATCTGGGGTTTATTCTGGCCCAAGTCCCATCCTCCCACCAACTTTCACGGAAATCCATTCACTGGTTTTTGCGTAATCCTGCTGACAAACCAACAAAAAAATAGGACATGGGTGAAAACAACTTATTCTGAGATTTTCAGATGTTCTGAGGCTGCACTCAGGTGTGTTATGACAGGCCTGATACCTGCTCCACCCACCTGCACCACCTTCTGTGCTTGAATATCCACAACCAGCAGGCGGCTCAGGAGGGGCTGGGTCACGTAGATGTACTTATCCCTGATGTTGACTGCTGAGGACCAAACACAGTGCTGAGCTGACACCCCCTCACCCTTAGGGCACATCTCCTCCTGGGAAGAAACAACAGAGAATAGAAAGGATGATAGCAGGAGCAGCTGGGTCTCCTGGTGGATCAGGAGGATGTTTTCATTCTACATGTTAGCCCTCATCAATGCCTTGCAAATGTGTCCTTCATGTTCTGTGCCTGTGGGGAGTTTGATTTAGTTTTCCACCAAAGTATCCCGTCAGCATGTAACGTGACACAATACATATTCACTGGTACATTGTACCTGTATATACTGGTATACTGGTTTTATATTACCTATCTTTTAATGACAAGTTCCATTTATAATCACTGCAATAATCATTGCTTTGATTAGAAAGATGATCATTTAGCATTTTTTATAAGAGCAGTAATTATTGTTTATTTTCATTATTGACTCATCCTAACAATTTATCAATTGAAAATCAATAGTTTAGTCCTTAAATGTTGCACAGCAGTGAGACATGTTTACAGAGTCCAACATGACATTTTAATTTCTTTTTTAATCAAAACAGCCTAAAAGCCAAAGATAAATGACATAAAACAGAAAAAAAGCCTCTACTAATGCTCAATTTTTAGGGTGTAAACCCAGCAAACGTGCCGTTTCTTTCTTTTTTTTTACTCGAGGCAGGACTTTAAAACAACTGTTCAAATTATTAACTTTCTGTCAACTGACCAATGCAATTCCTAAATACAGCTGTTATTACTGTAAGACATTTTTATTATTTATGAGACATTCAAGGTATTTAGACAAGAGTAAAAAAAAAGAAGATACAAATAAATAAAAATAAGATCAAATAGAATAAAACAGATTATGAAGAATAAAAAATGCAGAAAAACTTGATGTAAAAGGATTGATACTATACAATAATTTCAACCATACAGCCAGACATAAAGGTGCATAGTGTCTTTACCACTGTGTGCTTCGTGCTGTTAATAATCATTATGACCATTTCCCATAGAAACCAGTGCTTCCATCATGTTAGAAAGCAGAGGTTGCATAAGTTTGAAGCACACAGCAACAAATTCTTACACCACTACACTACAACTCAGGTGACATATTACCTCTCCAGGCGACTGGCCCTTACACACTAAGAATACTGATATGTTATCACCAATGCACACAAACACACACAGAGTCTTAACCTTGTCTCCACCTTACTGAAGTGGAGGAACTGCTGTTTACAGCAGGAACTGGCTGACATGTATCTTATTGAGTTTGCATTGATCTCTAATACAATTATAGCTTCCTGTAAAACCCAAATCCCTGAGAGGAACAAGTGACTTCTACCTTTCTAAAGCCCAGCGCTCTGGTAGAAGGGTGTTATCCAGTGGATTAAACGCCTCAGGGCCGGTAGTGTAGATTATATAGTCTATTGGTGTGAGCTGTTGACTTTTAAACACAAGTAATCCCATTACATTTAGTGAGGTGAGAGCCCATTTTGACAGCGGGAAAGGGGGGAGAAAAGGAAGGATGGTCTTCATTTTACTTGGCAAAGAAACTCCTGACTCTAGTGTAGAATAAGATGGATCCTAATTAAAACCTATTAGTGACTGGTGTCATAACTGTGTAAGAGCATGAGTTAATTCTGCCTTGCACATAATTTGATTTTAAAAGCATCAGCTCAGCAGTTACAAACATCACCATCCTGACATCTTTTTTCATGAAATACGGAGAAAACTACTCATTATCTCGACGTGGAATCATATTTATTCTCTTCACCATTGAATCTTGGCAGCAAATAGACAAAATGACATGCTATGCACTTACATAAGTGGCAACAATCCTCTCTGTCCGCTTCATGTGTCTGCGTATCTCACATTCACTGGGCTGCAGAACAGTGACACCCTCATCAGAAAACACATAAAACATGTTGCCCACACTCAGGCCTGGAGGAGAAGACAGGAAGACAGATGAGAAGAAATGCTGGGAAAAATGCAACAAATACAAATTAAAAACAGCAGAAAATCACGCCCCCATCTTATCTGACATATATGATGGACATTTCAATTTCCCCACTGGAAGAGACACAGCAGGACTCCTGTTAGCTTGCTATCATGTTAGCAGGGATGGGCAGTGTGTGGCTGCCAGCCATTCTGACAATGATTACAAAGGGATCTGTCAGCAACATGTCCACAATATAGTGTAGTAAGAGGCATCAAATTAAAGCAACTCTGAGCGGAAACACTTCACATCTCGTCTGCTCTGCGCAAAACGATGAGTCAAATTCTGTCAAATTCTCATGTGGAGGTCGTTTGGAGGAGCAAAAAAATAACATGTTACTGCATTTAATGAGTAGAGATGATGAATATGATCACACACATTTTTGAAGATGCATGCAATGACAAAAACGATGAGGATGATTGATTTGTCAGGCTGTTAACAACATCGTGAGATAAAACATCAGAGAAAGATGTATATTAAAAATGTAGGTATGCCATATGAAAATGTGTACAGCAGAACACTGACGAATGACACAAAGCACTTAATGCTCCTAATGTGTTGGAAAGTTGTCCATTCCTTTTGTGTCAGCGGGTCAAATTCGACCCATGATTTAATTCAGCCCAAATTCAGATTATCATCCAATATTGTTTTTCACCTCATAATTAAATTATTATGAATCAATATACAGACAATCGCTGTTTTAAATTTAATTTTTATGGTCCCAAGACCATTTATCTTACAATATACCACTCGTTTACAATTAAATAAAGGTTTAAACTCACTCATCATATTTCCTACAGTGAAGACAAGGGATAATCATGTTATCTGACTATAATAGAGTAGATTAGATTCAACTCTATTGTCATTACACATAGTACAGGTACTAAAGCAACAAAATGCAGTTTGGCATCTAACCAGGAGTGCAGAAGCAGTAAAGTGCAAATAGACAAGAATAAATACCCTGTGGATGTGCTAATGATGAGATATGTACAGTGTCAACATTAGAATGATATAATGATACAAGATAAATAAATAATAAAAACATGATGATATAACAAACTAATAATAGAACACACTTTCTAGAATAAATTGTGTGTTTTTTTTTTAGAACTTTTTAGAATTTTGTTTGACCCACAACTTTGAAATAATGCATGCAAAAGCCAAATATTCTCTGCTGTGTCATATTTGACCCATAAGATCACAGATGTAACTTTTTTTTAAAAGACCTTCAGAATTGTTGTTTGGTTAATAAAGCTGTTTTTTTTAGGACATCACGAAGACTTGTTGCAATAAACAAAAAAACTAGATGGTATTTATTACATATCTTAACTTGTAAACGGGTCAAATTTGACCCGAACACAATAGAATTGTAATACACACACTGTGTTAACGAGACAAAATCATCTCTGAGAGCGGATTATCGCTCACATACAGTCAAAATGCTCACATTGTGTTCTAACCCACACGGGCTCTATAAAACAGATTGTGTTTGTATTGAACTCTAAACTGCAGTGCAGTAGTAAAACTATACATGTGGCTATACAGATGAATATATAGTATACAGACAGGGTGGACTGCTACACTGTTGAAAACCACAAAGGTTTTTCTTTTAACTACCACACCGAGTCTGTGCTATTTCTTGTTTCCTCCTCAGGTGCTCTGTAAAAAAAGATTAGAAAGCATAGCAAGGGGATGAAAAGCCATGGAGATGAAGGATGAGGAAACCAAGATCTGAAGAAAAGTTTTGCCGGAGAGAAAAAAGCCAAAGCTTCTGAACAGTATGGCAAACATTTTGGAGAGAGACCTGTCCACCAGATGTTCTCATTCACCACAAAACAAATGCACTATGAGAACTGTAATGTCTTACCTTCTTCTCTCCACAGGATGTTTGCGACTGCAGGGTCATCCGCCGAGCAACAGGAGGGAAAAGAGAGGAAAAAACATTCAATCTGCATTAGAAAAAAAAGATCTAGATCCTCCAAGAGACAAGAGATTTTGCCCATGTCATGCAAATACAAAACATATTTGACAGCTACAAAATATTCCTCACTGGTGTTGACAGGATCATGTTTCCTCCTAAATCAAGAAATCACTCCCGTCTCTATAGAGGACGAGTCATGGATTATTGTGTCATTTCAACAGGCCCGATAAACTCTTTCAAGGTAGGGCTGGTCAACTTGTCAAACATGATGCAATCTAATCAAATACCAAATATCAAAGCAGCATAAAATGTGTGATTTGACTGTATTTTAATGAGATCATTGCAAAAACGTGAGTGGAGCTTCTTGCACCTCCCATAGTGAAAATGAGAGACTGATTATTTTGCTGTGTGAAATAAATCCAACTTTTAATTGTCCTTTTTTTCTCTCCCCACCAAATAAAGGAAATTCACAAAGCAGGTGATTCAGGGATTAAACTGGTGTTTAACATTTTGATAGGTTATCTTCATACATACATACAGTTCATATACCGTACATACATATTATAATGAGATGATATTTAGAATTTTTATTCATGAGTCAGATCTGAGAGCCCCCATCTATCTGTTCCATGATTGGTATAGAGATTTAAGATACATCTCCTTATTCATCTCCATTATTCTCAGTAATGTTTTTTTTTATTCCATTTCTATGAATATTATATTCAATTTATGCCCCCAAATTCCCACAAAATGCTTTTATGAAATAAAGTGAACCAGGATCTATTCAGTCGGTATGATTATTGCTATAATCCTCGCATTATATCACATCACTCAACACACACATCACTTTGTCCGTCTGTCTGGAGACATAATCCATAATCCAAAAACCGTTTAGTGTTTTTTTGTTTTGTTTTTCATGAAACTGGGCTGGAACATCAAACGTGCAAGACTGGTGCCTTTTGGTATTTTCAACATTTTTTTGTGTTTTTCTTTCTATATTTTTATGAAAACTATTTCATATATCAACAAATGGTGCGAACACATCAGTCAGATGTCAAGGTGGTGCCTTTTTCAGCATAGAGGGAGGTTTGTTTTTGAGTCACATCTTCACATCTTGTATTCTGTCTTTGTCAAAACCAAGAATGATGCTAAATGTATCTTTTTAGTTTTCACTAGCACAATTTTGATATTTATGTCTAATTGACTGGTAAACTGAAAGAGCCTGGATTCATGTAAATGCACATGAATTGATTTTGCAGGGACTGGGCGACATGTCATCTCCATATGGGTCTAGTTTGAGTATAATGCCCCTGACCTGAAGAGTGATCAAATGGTTACAGCTTGACCAAACTCTTCACATGTTTACAGACGTGTAAGAAGAAGTCTGTGGGTCACAAAACACGCAACAGTGGTTGTCAAACTGTGAGAAAACTAGGAGTTGTCAGTCTCAGCTGCAATGGTTGTCCCAAAAAAACAGGATTAAATGATTAAAGCACTGCCTGACATTCATCTTTATTCTTGGAACCCCCACATCTATTGGGTTGGAACATTGTGAGCTGATATTATGTAGTCTGTTCTCAGCATTACTATAAAGATGCCATGTTACTGCACATGCACTGTTACTTCTTTGTTCGACTAATATCAATCAATAATATCAACAACATGCTGTTTGCGTTTCAGCCATTGTAAGGCTTCACCTCACATAAAGCAGAGTGAATTAGCTCTAGTGTTTATTCCAGTGTCAGGAGACACACGGCACAGACCTTCAAATACTATTTTAAATACTATAATTACAACTATGTCTAACTGGCAGCCATGCCATTCATTTTCACACTAGCGTTAAAAAAAAATCATATAAACTATATTTCAGCCGAGAAATTAAAAACAAATGAAAAAATGTCATTATGTTCAGCAGATATAAGGTTTAAATGCTGTTGTGAGTAGACAGTTTTATGTTTAATGTTTAAACTTTCTACAGTACAACCTTGAATCTGACACAGCGTGACTTACGGGTCTTCTTGGCCGAGTCTTCGACAAACAGAGAGGAGATGTCCTCGTCCACTCCCACCTCGTTCTTGGCGATGCAGGTGTAAGCTCCGGTGTCCTCGTACCGCACGCTGCCGATGAAGAGCTCACTACCGTTTGCTACGAGGAGAGGGGACACCAACGAAAAACAAATGAGTGTCAATGAAAGCCTTTATTATTATTATTATTATCTGAAATCTTCATGGAGGACATTGTGATAAACGCTTGGTGAAGACCAAGTGTGAAAGTGTGGGAGGATAAAAACTACAGTAATGAACACCTGTGTGTCTGCATTTATCCATGTGGATGCTGTGAGCTGATATCTAACAACCATAATCAGCAACAAAAGATAATGAACACATGAACACAGATGATGGAATCTGACACTGTTATTGATACGTGGGGAGAGAATAGATGGAGAGGTATTTAAGTGGACGCGTAACTTATAATGTCTAACAATGCATCGTGTCTAACAGAGATTCTGAGCTGGGAGGAAGAGCTCTCAATTTAGCAGTCGGTCTACATTCCAACCCTGAACTAAGGTCATGAGGTCTGTGACCGAAAGACTGAAATGGAGAATACAATGAGCTTCATTCATAGGGTGGCTGGGCTCGGCATTAGAGATAAGGTGAGGAGCTCGGACATCAGAAGGAAGGAGCAGAGTCCTTTCTTCCTTTGAGTCGTAAGGAGCCAGTTGAGGTGGTTCAGGTATCTGATTAGGATGCCTCCAGGCCGCCTCCTTTTTGGAGGTTTTCCAGGCACATGCAACTGGAAGGAGACCTTGACTTAATTTGCTATATTAAGATTGCGTATCCTGCAATGTGGCTAATTGCACATGAGCACATTGTGATGACGATACTGAAGTAATGCACTACATGGACAAAAGCACTGGGACACTATAGGTAGTAATATGAAGTTGGTCCCCCTTTGCAGCTATAACAGCTCCCGCTCTTCTGGGAAGGCTTTCTACCAGGTTTTGGAGTGTCTGTGGGAATTTTTGACCCTTCATCCAGAAGAGCATTTGTGAGATCAGGCACTGATGTTGGGCGAGAAGGCCTGGCTCACAATCTCCGTTCCAGTTCATCCCAAAGGTGTTTGATGGGTTGAGGTCATGGATACATTTTCAGCTCTCAGTAACGGCTGCAGAATGCTTGATACTTGCTGGTCAGTAAGATATACTGTAACTGTGTTTTATAACATGAAAATTCAGTTCATTCTAATTCAATAGCATTTTTTTTAACTTTGAGAACATTTCACACATATTCCCCCCCCCACACACTGTACAATGCTGCACCGTTTGCTTCAAAATGCACCAGCGGTGTTAGACGGAGCTGACGGCTGATGATGTCTATGTTAAGACACAGGGGTCATCACCAAAGGCAGGCTGTGTGATGTGTGCTGCAGCATCAAGCTCTGTGTTGTACAGCTGCACTCTGATTCTTCCTGTGCTTTATGTAGCACCACAGTGAACTCCAAACAGCATGGGGAGAATGAATGGTGTGTGTGTGTGTGTGTGTGTGTGTCACAGCGGTGCACACGCATCCTATGTTGTCTAAGAACATACAGGAAAGCTTCAGTTTTCATCCCTTATTGTGGATTTGTTAAAGTATCTACATCATCTAACAACCACACCTCCACATCTCAGTCTCTCCATACTGTTCCCTCTAAAAGTTAATGCTTTACTGTAAATGTTTATCTTCCTGCGGAACCAAATTAACATAACAGCAATAAACCGCACAGTTGCGAAATAAAGTTGTTCTCATTTTTACGCTCTAAATTCTAATTCATGTCTACTGGGTTGTGAAATAACAGGAGATTGGTGAAGTTGATGCAGAGCTGTTCACATTAGTGAAATGTCTCTTGGATTCGGGTAATAATTCTCTTTTATCAGGAGAGAACTGTGTAATGCTTTGAAGTGAAAAGTGCCTTGAAGGAAGCCTCTGCAGAATGAGACGGCTTTCTAATTACTTCTTATTCATAATTATGTTATGATCAATTCTTATTGAGAATCACTGAATGAAGCGCTCATTAAATTAGCCTTACGACCTTGTAGCAGCTCGTGATGGCAGGGATTTAGACTTTGAGTGGTTTTAGTCTTTTTCATCGGTGTATTACTGAAATGGAGAATTGGGTGCAGGAGTCAATCGGGATCCTTTGCCATAAAGCAGCTCTAATCGATACTCTTATATTAACAGCGGATCAGATGACCACTCTCATCATCTGTTTTCGGGATAGGAGCTCTAAAAACACAATGCACAGGATCCTGTGCCACCCCTTTAGAATATAAGTGGTGAACGTAGTGGAGCCTTTAACAGCTAAATGGCCTGATATTTCCCTGAGGTGTGAGTGAATATTGAACTTCTGTTTATCATATGGCAGGAACACAACTCCTAATCAATGTAAATGTTCCTGCTGGCTGTTTAAATAGGCTACTGTTTGCTAACACATTTGGTATATCAGCTTAAAGGCGTCGTGGTCCCAGCTTGTCCACAGGTTAAAAACAAACAAACTGTTTAATCATTGCTGAATGGAGATGATGCAAAGATGAGTAAAGTGCCGATCACAACGTCAACATTAGAAAAGTCCTCCTAACAAAGTGTCCTGGTAAAAAAGAAAGCAGCTTAGATACAAACGAATCAGAAAGTGATTGGTTTGTCTGGGTTAAAAAGCATATTCTTCCCACAATGCATCTGCATCCAAACATTATTTATATTGTCCCATATGAAGGCGTCCCTGTATCTGACTATAGGTATAATAAACTAGACAACAGGCTCCGATCTACAGCAGGCTGGACTGGTTTCAGATCCAGGTTCCATTGACTGAGCAACACAAAGCAGTTTCTCTTTCCTCTTTAGCTGTGGTTTACAATCAATACTCACTATCAACTGTCGGTGTGTGGTTCACACATACATATGAGGAAAGAGGCAACACCTAAACTGCCTTTATTTCACACCTGACATATGTGATATGTGAAAATTAAAATCAAATCACAGCTCATCTGGATACAAATTGCACTACTTTATCTGCTTTTCCACTTTATTCTTTATTTCGCTTCACTTTGCTGAATGTTTTATTTTCATGAAAAAGCACAAGTGATCTTCTAAGTTGGATTCCTAGCTCTCGTCTTTGCCAGCGTAGCTTTTGCAGTGTTTATGTGTTGGTGAACCCAGCAGAACCTCCCTTGTTTGACTGTCTGAGGGTTGATAACAGGCTATTACCACAGGTAATGGCCCGGACACACCCAATAAACTCTTCTTTAATGAGAACTAGGCCATAAAAAGAAAAGTGTCTCTCCTTTCTGCTCTCACAGAGTTTGTTTAAAAGCAGCCTTCGGGCCTGGATAAGTAGCTGCCACCTCCTGAAACACAGAATATTTCATTTGATCTTTTCTCTTGTAATCTTCTTTTTCATTAATTTTTTTTTCAGAAGACAGTTTAAAAAGGTTGACCACAACCTCGGTTTCATCACTGTGCTGTGGAATGCAAATTAATGAGCAGTGCAACAATATATTAATGCTGACAAGAACAAGAGTTTTCAATAAAAAGGGTGCACCAGCATGATTTTCAAAGTTCACTGTCTTCATGCATTGTCTTAGTTTAGGAAGATTGCTGCAATGCTGGTGCACTGCAGTGACAGTGGAACGTCTGTCAAACACTGCACCAACGAGATGTGACACTCTGCTCAGATGTTTTATATGCTGGCAGCTGCAAACACTCCTCACCTATGAGAGAGAGTTGTTTGGAGGATCTGGGCTGCAGGTCCATGCCATTCTTCAGCCAGAGGAGTTTGGGATTGGGGATGCCATCGGCGTGGCAGTGCAGGCTGGCAGACACTCCGGGCTCCTGGGCCTGCGTCTCTGGATAGACCAGGATCACTGGAGGGACTGGATGCACCAACACAAACAAAACCAAAGACACAAACAGAGAAAGTGGAGAGAAAGCATAATTACACACTGTTTCATGGTAGACCATAACCTCTGGGGGAATACAGCGCAAACACCCACACACGCAGTGGGCAGAGAGGCATTTGTCTCACCCCAGCATGGAATATATTCATACATAACAAGAAACCAAGCACTCAGGGGCTCCATGAAATAGATGTTGGATGTATCTACCACTTACAACCTCCTACGGGAGAAGACTGAAAAATGGATGTGGAGGAATCAAGGGGGAAAATGAAATATGAGGTAATAGTTTACATGAACAGGTAAGATTTCATTTTGTGGTGGTGATGTCAGGTCTTCAACTTCACGCTTGAATCCTCACCTCTCCCAGTCAACTTAGAACCTCAACCCTAATGCAACCCTCGTCCCTGCAGCTCTTTCACCCTGTTTCTATGAATTTTCTTATACATTTGTAATTATTATAAGCAGATGTAACTATGTGTATTCATTCAAATACTGTGCTTTGAATTAAAATGCATTTTTATTTTTCATAATTCTACTTGCTGCATTTCATAAGGACATGTTGTACTTTTTACTGAATTCTATTTATATTTAAATTATGGAAGGGAAGGGGAATGAAAGTTGGGAGGGGCAACACGGAGCACATGTGTGTGAATGAGAGGGAGGGTGCTGGAATGGTGCGGTTGCAAAGTGTAGAGGTGGTGAAGGTGGATGACTTTAAATACTTGGGATCAACTGTTCAAAGTAATGGAGACTAGAGAGGTGAGGAAGAGGGCGGAGAAGAGTGACAGGAATAATTTGTGATAGAAGGTTATCGGCAAGAGTGAAAGATTAAGTTTACAAAATGTAGTGAGACCAGCTATGGCTTAAAGACAGTGGTGCTGACTAAAAGACAGGAGGAGGAGCTGGAGGCAGAGTTGGAGGCGGAGCTGGCGAAGATAGAGTTGAAGATGCTGAGATTTTCATTGGGAGTCACGAGGATGGACAGGATTAGGGATCATGGTTTGGAGACAAAATGACAGAGACGAGATGGAGATGGTTTGGGCATGTGCAGAGAAGGATGACGAGGAGTATATCGGAAGAAGGATGATTAGGATGGAGCTGCCAGGCAAGAGGAGAAGAGGAAGGCCAAAGGGGAGGTTTATGGATGAGGTGAGGGAGGACATGCAGGTGGTTAGTGCGACAGAGGAAGATGTGAGGGTGATCTGCTGTGGCGACCCCTGTGGCCAACGGGAAAAGCCGAATAAATTATGGGTTTTATAAGATATGGCTTTTCAGATTAAGAGTATAAAATATAAATATCAGAGGCTGACCCTTTCAAAAAGCAGTCAAGGTTCTTTGCCATGTTTCAGATCTCTAGGATTTGTTACAAGTTCCACCATAGACACATTTCCCAGATGACTTCATGAGCTATAAATATCAAATATATCACACATGAAAACATGAGATCATCAGATCTTAGTTTTTTCTTCTCTCTGGTCTCATAATTACCTCACAACCTCTATATTTATCTTATGAATATTTTGAAGGTTCTTACCCTTCAGTTTGGAGCTACTACACGAAACCTGCTAACTATAAGTAGCATAGTTCAAACTAACACCACCTCCACCAGCTACAGGTATGCATTAGTTTTTATCTAATAATATAACATTCATAATATCATAACATATAGGGGGACATGGCACATTTTACTGCACAACCACTCCTTATAATTTACATACATTTTGCTAATAATACTTGCATACTTTGGATTAAGGTACAGCATTCATAATTTTCCTCATCATGTATGACCAACTAGACGTATGTAGCAGAGATCCCGCCATCTAGCTGTATTTTCTTGTCATTTTTAAGTGTCATTGGTCGCCAGTGGCCTCTCACGAAAACCAAGCACATGTCAACCATCACCACATTCTTCACGATGTCTTTTAAGTTGTCCAGTGATACAACGGAATCTAATTTTAGATCCTTTTGTAAATTGTTCCATGGTGCATTGTAGAAGAATGCCATTTTTCCCGGATTTGTCGAAACGAAGGGCACATTGAGAAGCAGCCACTTAGAAGAGTGGAAGTTTACCCAGTATTGCTTTATAGATAAAAAAATGTACCGGTGCTGTTGTCGGCGGGTGGTCATTGACGTCAGACTCACCAAATCATACAGAATGATGAGTGAGGGTCTTTGCATTTGTAATGAATCATAGAGACGAATGGTGCGCTGAATCAAGGCTACATAAAGTGGATGAGGCTGCATGCATGTATAATATGTCACCGTAATCAATTACAGAGAGAAAGGAAGCTTTTTTCTCAGCACTGCAAGTAAAACAAGATTTATTTCTAGAATGAAATCCAATCTTCATTTTGAGTTTCCTGACTAGGTGTTTCCTGACTATGTACTGTACATCAATTGAAAGTTTGTCAACCATTTACCCAAGTACTTGTATGAGGTGACCCTTTCAATAGATTTACCTTCAGATTGAAAAAATGCTAAGATAATCATGCAATTGTAAGCGAGCTTTTGAGAAAACCATGAACTTTGTTTTTTGAGCATTTAAAACCAACTCTAAACTCAGCAGAGCAGATTGTAATGCAGTCTGAAGCTCATGGCTGCCTGCATTAAGGTGGGAGCATTCGTGTAAATCACTGTGTCATCAACATATTAATGTGTTTTTGCTTTAATGTCTTTACCCAAATCATTTATCAAGATTGAGAACAAAATAGGCCCAAAAATGGAACTTGAGTTATTGAAATAGGTTTTATGACTACTTCTTAACACTTCATCATTGATGTTATTTTTTTTGTCTTTTGCGCAACGTCATACACAAAAATTAAAGCAATAAATAATAGTTTCCCCGCCCTAAACACACACACAAATACACTACACCTTCACAAGCTCTCTGATCTTGTTGTCTTTTTCCGTAAAAACAGAAACCGCAGCTCTGCCTTTCTTCCATTTTTTAATAACAGAGATGTTCTGACATTTCTCAACAGTATTGATAAAAAAATTCAGGGTACTACACTATAATACAACACAAAGCTCACTAGGCTTTGACTACAGATTCTTCACTGATACTGAAGCTGCAGTGCTGTCACCGGAGGAAAAGAAAGTTTTGTTGCTGTTGTTGCTTAAAGACAACATGATGCAAACCATCCACTTAGTTTAATGTGGCTCTTGGCTCCTTTCCATTCCACCCCATCCCACCTTGTCCTGTCTCGTTTGAAATACCTTCAACGCCAGACACAAACATTCGGTAATTGCCATCGCCTGATAACTCACCTTTCAGGACCCCAGTCCGTCTCCACGACTCCCATCATCCCATCCATCTCATTTTCTCAAAGTCTGAAATGCATCTGCATTTCTTTTCACTTGGCATCTCAGAAAAAAAACAACTAATCACACCAATTGTTCTCGTAACTGAAAGGGAATTAATTGAATAAATACTCCCCGCTTCCTTTTCCACCCTGAGATAAAACCATAGAAATAGAGAAGGGGATGTGTCTTTTTATCTTTGATTTGTAATGTTACAGGTAGGGGGTGCTTTTAAATATTCTCCACCCAGGATTTTCTTTGGAGAGATGCCGAGTAATAGCTCTCAGTTTAAAGGCAGGGGAGAGGAAGACCATTATGCAGATGATTAATATGAGCGAGATAATGTTTCCATAAGTTCAGTCTGCCAAAATCACTGGGATAGTGTCTGCTGGTTTACAGATATATCTTAGCTTAAGCAGCTTTTATCCACTGCATTCATTCAAGTGAATATTAGTGTCCAGAACAATGATGTAGTTTTTAATGCCAACAGAGTCACGTTGATGTACATGCTTTGATTGTCATGATCCTGCGAGAAACAAGAAAGGCTTTACAGTTACTTTTCATGTAACTGTTTTTACATACGACAAAGGAAAATGAGATAATATCAATAATACTATCTAATTATAGAATGAGAGCTGAAATGATACATTGATTGGATGATCAGCGATAAATATCTTCCTCTTTTTTATAGATAAAAACTGAGTTACTGTATAAATAATTCGGCCAAATCATCAGAAAAATAATTGCAGTAATTGTTAGTTGCAGCCATAAATAATGCACATCCTAAAAAAAACACAAGATGTCATTTGATATGTGAAGAATTCATATGATGTATTAACACCATCTGACAACCCCATTAACTCCCTTCACTGCATTAAAGGTAAAAAACTTTTGTTTCTGACTGTGCTGTTTGAATAAGCTGACTTATTTAACATACTATATTTGTTCTCATAGAACCAGTGATTCTCAACCAGAGCCAATGAGTTCTTCTGCAGTTTAATAATAATAATAATAATAATAACTTAATTTTATATAGCGCCTTTCAAGAGACCCAAGGACGCCTTACATAATTACATTGTTTGGTTATGTTGAATCGTTCTCATCTAGCTCAGCTAATTTGATAAAATAGAAATTATGATTTGGTAAAACACATTCTACATCCACATACCCATGTTTGAGAGGAAAGCAAACTGAAACTGGATTTGTATGAAGCTGATTTATAGTATATTTACTGTCACAATAACCAATAAATTGAAATGTAGTGAACAAGATGAATAAGAGACAAAATAGGTGACAAATAAATGGTTCAAATGTCTAACTTTTAACAATACGACTGGTAATAATATGGAGGGAAAAGTGGCCGCATCTACTGAAGAAAAGAAAGAGATCAAGCATAAACATTACCACAGCCACCACAGCCACCACAGCCACTGTGTTTGTGCTGCATTAAAAACATTAAAACAGTAGTGCATGATGAGGATGCTTCAGGAGTTAGCATTCATTTTGTCAGCTATTTTTTTATTTAGTCTTATACTTGTATCAAATGTCTTTATTAGTTTTTATCATATTGAGTCAACTTCATCAGTTTCCTTTCAGTCAAGTTTTAGTTGACAAAAGGTTTCTGCATTCATCAAATAAAGTCTTTCATCAAATAAAGTCATATGTATTTTTGTCTCATTTCAGTCAGTGAAAAGTGTTGAAAAGTGTCTGGTCAAAAACAATATATTTCTCTGTGGCAGGGTGGTTGTGGTTGGCGCAGGATAGAGAGAGAGAGAGAGACGGTGAGAAAGGAGAGAGAGCTAATTATTCCAGGTGTTTTGTATTGAACTGATTGCTCTCTCCCTTATACAGCGTGATGGACCTAGACCTTGGCCTGCCTGCTGGAGTCTGCCTGAAAAAGGCAGACTGAATGTGAGACTGGAGAAGCGAAATGTCACGTCTGGAAAAGACGTGAATGGAATGGAAAGCATCTGTTATTTTGCAGTTTGTTATTATAGAAGCTGAAAAGCTTGCAATTAAGTTTATTGTTGGTGTAAAATAAAGACTGTACCCAAGCGTCATTCACGGAGCTGTAACTGAGTCCACCCACACACACGTGGTAGCAAAGAGCGAAACTGCTACACTGTCATTTCACTCTTATTCCACATCAGATTTATCTGATCCTTGTCTGATAAAAAAAAACAGGTTGAATGATTAAAAATGCAGCCTTGCAGAAAGTGTCTCGTCTGATGATTTAAGGAATACATCTAGACATTGAAAGCACATATTTGAAACTTTGGCTCGCTGGCTTGGCTTAGAGCTGGGGTTCTTACCCATTTAAAGTTTCACAATAGGTTGAGATCGTTTCAGCCTCAAGACCTTTAATTATTGCCTTTACGTCAAAACTGTGGGACTCTGAGCTCCAGCTATTCTGAGGGAAACATCGGATGGAAACCAGCTACTAGATGGTTCCATTAGACTTTTACCCCTATAACCAGGTCGGAGGACCGATTTGCACGTCAGGATCACTGCAGGCCTCCACCAGAGTTTCCTCTGGCTTCACCTTGGCCAGGCATACCTCACTATCCTTTGTGTCCTATCACACCTTGGAGCGGGCAGGCAGTGTGCCGGTGGATCCCACCTCAGCCGGCGTAGCACAGGAAGAGTTATTATTTTTTAAATGCATTTTAGACTCATCTTATTTCATTTACTGTACTGCATGTTGATTTAGTCCCACTTAATGTTTAATGATGTTGGTGTCATCTTCATCTAATGGACAGAAAGGTCATTGATGAACATTTTTCATCCATTTTTCATAACAAAAATTAACACTGCCATAAGCTGCCCTTAATGCGTGAATGGAATCCTTTGTTTGCAGAAGATTCAATCAACAGCATGTAGGATTAAGCGCATACACTTTTTACAGTGTAGGAGCATTAATAAGGACATTACTGTCAGAGGTGAAGCACAAAACAAACTAAAACATTTTGTCCCACCCTTGTCCCACTACTGTTAAGTAAGAAATGAGCCACTACTGACCATTCACCTGCAGCACATGTGTCTGATAGAGGTCTTCATAGCCATAGGCATGGCAGCTGTAGTTCCCCATGTGGATGGTTGTCACCTTGGTGATGTACAGGGAGCCATCGTCCCCAAAGTCCTGTAACACAGGGAAGAGATGGAAGAGGAAAATTAAGTAGTGAATGAAAAAGGCGGGGTGGCGGTGGAGAAGCATACGATTCGAAGAGGAGATGTAGGAGAGGGAAGGGTGGTGCAGAACGGGGGGGCAGGAAGGAGCCACAGGGAGTGAGGAAGAAATGAAAGTAGCTTGATAGAATACATAAGGATGCTTGGAGAGGGAGGAGGCACACAACAGCAGGGAGTGATGGGAAAAGACAAGTAAGAAAAAGAGTGATGTGAAAAGGAAGAGAGACCATGAATCACTGGTTTCCCTGTTGAGATGAAGCAGGCGTTGGGGAATTTGATCCTCCTCTCTCCCCTCATCATGTTGCCTCAGCCTGATAAATGGCAAGGGTTAAAAATATAAAGCCCATTAGTTTGATGAATGGTGCTGGTTGTCGTCGGTGCAGAATGCGGCAGTCACCAGGGGGTTTCAGCCACAGCTTAGGGCAGATTAAAGCATTAAATAGTTTGCTGTCCCACCAAGTGGCAGAGCAGATGTCCTGATGCAGCTCTGACATGACATGGAAACCACAAACGGCTGCTTTCGATTTGAGGGCTTAAGGAATTAATGCAGGCTGACAGACGGTCACTTTGTGACAGGAAAACGTGAAATGATATTCTGGTGAGAAAGATTGGAGAGTGGAGGCAGGAATTTAGAAATGAAGGCGAGAGGAAAAAAAACAACCAAATGGATCATTTGAATTTGAACAAGTATGGCTGTCTGACAGGCTTTTCCAAATATATGCAAGTTTAAAATCTGAAGGATTCCAGTAGGGCTGTCCCCTGAATATTGATCATTTTTTTTATTTGTCACTGTTGTTTTTATAAGCAGTTATAGAAAATGGATGGATGGATGAAAAGCTCTCATTCACGTATATCCTTAGTATAAAAAGGAATAAGCACCTTTGCGTCGTGTTGTCTTCCACTCTGATGACAGACGCTGCGTTGTGTCTGGTGTTATTAGTAGGCTAAGAAGCCACGGAGCAAATAACCCTGCACAGCTCCTCATAACATAATGGCAATAGAACATTTGAGTAGATGAAATGTACTGATGGTACACAGACAAAAAAAATCTTAGGAGAAAATTACAGGCTTTTAGTTTCATTCAAAATTAATTATATGCTTTTGTGATGGAAAGAGCAAAGGAAGAATTATACATGAAAATGGTCATTTGCCTCATTCAGCTTAATAAGTCCCTCATTTAAGTTCAGCTTTTCAGATGTAAAACTACATCAGTGTCCCCTTTGATCTATTCTCCAACAGTAATAATCATTGCTTCATAAGAACAGCACTGAGGTAAAAAAAAAAAGCATTGGCTTGGAAATACTTAAGAACCAGTTCACATTAATGTTATAGTAGCAATGTACAGGTCTAGAAATATACATTATTCAATTCATTTCAATCTCAGTCTGAAGTACTAAAGTGTACTAAAGTGACTAAATTGATCAATAATCACAAAAACTTCACACATTCCTTTAAATATATCATCCTTTTGTTCTTCTGTATTGCACTGGTGTCCAATGCACACCGATATTATTACAATTATATTTATTATAAACTCGTATCTAATTAATATTATATTAATTACATCATTTCACACCAAACAAAGTGCTGCAGTTATCTCTTTCATTACTTTCCTCCACTCAGATCTCGGTGCTCTGTCAGAATTCATTATGCACGGACAAGCGCTTCAGGGACCTCTGATGCGATGGCCTCTCCTTCAGTCTCCACCTTAACGCTTGACACTGTTTATCAGCTCATCTTCGCACCAGACCAACAAGGCTGCTCATTAACATGCAATTAGTGAATTGTGATCGGGTGGTGGATGAAGCAAGACCGGTGCTGTGCTGAGCAGATGTGTCTAAACAGGAGCAGGGCTACACAGTTCATTAAGCATTGGGCAAGCTATAATTCTGTTTTCTATTCTAGTAAGAGGAGGGGAGTTAATTATAGGGAGTCAAACTTTTTTTTTGTTCATGGATGTGAGGCTCCAAAGTCCACAATGACCCCATATGCACTGTTGATTTTCAAAGGACACACGGTGTGATTCATTTAAATCAGGTAAATGGGAATGTCGACATTTCCCAGAATTTTAGCAGCACTTTATGAGTACTGCAATCCGAGTGGATACAAAAAAAGAACAATGTGCGCATGATTAGAGGGTGTCCCCTTACTGATAAAGTTTATATCGATAATAGATATTCATCAAGCGGCCCAATTTAATTTTGTATACTGTAGGTTTCACACAGTTTTATTGGGTTCTACTCACGATAAATCTATATAAATAAATATGATTATAATTTATATATTCTTTTATTTCATTTGTTGATTTTTTTTTATCAGCCTTTTTTTTTAGCTCTCTAATTTGGATTTGCAGCTAATTTTCTGTATGCTTCACTGAAATCACTGATGTTCCTCATTTCCAGCAACCAGCTGTTTAGCAATCAAACTCTGAAAAAAAAAAAAAAAAACCTGCACAGCACCAAACAGCAGAGCTGGTGTTGGACATCTGACAGCTTAAGAATCAGATATTTCTGAGGAGTTGGTGGAAACAAAACCACACTCATGAGAACATAAATATGAGACGACTTTGTGTCTGTCACGGGTTTAGTTCTTCTGCGTCTTGTGACCAAACATCTATTAATACTTATAATTAATGCAATCATATTAACAATGCTGTCACATGACTATTATATACATGTTCATGCTGTCATTAACAGATGCATAAAACAACCTACACTTACAGTAGCATAAATAAAAGCATTAACCAACATACACCCAACATGCATCAGCCAATCAAATTCTGTAGGCATCATCACATCTGCTCCTCTACATCATCATCAGCAATGATAACAAACAAACCGACTATGACGAAGAAAATAAGAACATGCACTCACATTGATATCCTCCAGGTCCAAGAAGTTCAGTATGATGCCATTCCTTTTCCAGATGATTGGTGGGCGTAGCGTTCCTTGGATAGCGCAGGTGAGGATGGCACTGAGGCCCACTGTTACCGTAGAGACGCTGATCCGCTGGTCGTCCACCAGGCTCAGCTGCACAACCTCTGTTAGAATGAGAGCATGGAGGGAAATGATTGGTGTTGGAGAGAAACAAATAAGAGACAAGAGTAAAAAAGTAAAGATCTGGAAAAAGGAGGAGAAAAAAAGGTTGTAGAGAAAATAACAGATCAGGACGAGTCTGCTGATATAGAGGACCTGTAACTACGCTTAATTCATTTCTAAGCATCCGTCTCACTGCCAGTGGACCAGGGAGGATAAACAGCTGTCCAGGGGTAAAGGATATCCAGCATGGAAGAAGAGGACGTGTCAGAGGACACACAGAGAGCTAAATATCATTCTTCTCATTAAGGAAAATTTATGTTCATTGAAATAGCCATCCAATTCAATTCACCTCTGTGGCAAATTAAGAATCATTCTGCCCCGTGGCGCCATAGATAGTATCTGTCACCAGGCTGTGGGGCCAGGTATCAAATCTATAGTCTCAGTCACAATCAGTAAAACTATGTGTCATCTGCTCATGTTTTCCTTATTGTCGGGTTAAACTTGCATTAGAAAGAAGGTTTTAACTAGACATAAAAACAGTGTGTGTGCAGCAAAGTGAGCTATGTAATGTATACAGTATGTGCTGTGTATTATTAGCTACATATCATAACCATACCTAAATATTCTTTTGCTAATACTAATAATGCAAATGCTAATAAAGAATATGCTGATAAAATATGCTTTCAAATTAAGTTATATATATATATAAGCTCTAACAACAACAACAACAACAACAAAACAAACAAACATTAACAGGTATGAAATTAGGAGAGGAGCATACTGGTAGGTTTGCCAGTGAGAGTGAGAACTGTGTGAATGTGAAGTTCAGGCACGCCAGCACTGACTTTATACTGACAGACAGTGACCCTGGGTCAGTATTGATGCTGAAGAGTCACTGAATGGTGGAGATTCACTCAATGCACTAAATATAGAAGCTCAGACACCTGAGAGAATTCTAAATGATGCCATACAAGCATAACAGTGGACTAATTACATGTATTATATTCATTACATCTATTATATGCAATATTTTGTTCAATATCATGTGCAATATTACTGTCAGTATTATTATGTTTAATATTAAGTACACTAGTTCTCTCATTATCAGGTGCACTATTACTCTTCATGACTTCTCCACTTACTGATAATACTACTTTCAATGTCACTCTCATTATTTCCATTTTACTTTATTTTTTAGTTAATTTTTTTTAACTTATCTTTGTTTCTATTGTTATTCTGTTTGGGACTGGTTTATGCACATTTACTCCTGATACACTTTATATTTTTATTTTCACTTATATTTAATAGTGTTTTTTAAACCCTGTGTCGTTTAATTGTCACTATAGTTTGAAGCGATCTCTGGCACAACAATGTCCTTCTGGATTAATAAAGTTCTATCTTATCTTATCTTATCTTATCTTATTAGTCTGATATGATTGGCTGGCCATGCTGCATGACTTTTCATTAAACATATTTAAAGAAATAATACAAGATTCAAATAAATATCTAATTAGAGCAACAAAAAAAAAAAAAAAAAGGCAGGGAAATTGAAATCTGTCATTAAGTTTAGAAATTGAACAGAGATGGTAAAAATGCAGTAATTTAAACATAAAATTAAAACTTGGAGCATATATGAAATAGTACTTTCACTGCGGTTGTTGTTTATTTCTCTCGGTTACAGCATGAAATCTGGCTGGACATGGAGCTGCTCTCAGATCAGGATAAACTATCTCACTGACATATTTTTGAGATACTGTAATTTATGTTAATCCATGACCAAAGGTTTCTTGACTTCAGCTTCATCTCCAGGCACCAAAACTACATCAAATCTATGACGACCTACAATGAAGAAAAAGATCTGACCTGCCGTTGATGACTGAAAAACAGCAGCCAGAGCAGTATAACAACATAGTGGACAATATTTCATTGTCAAGACAGACTTCAAGCAGATGGCTAACAGACTCTGACATGTTTGTGGGGCACTTCCTGTCCAGATCCAGACTTTGAGTAACGCTGCTGCAAAAGACCCCCGGATATTAGCTGTCTGTTTCTCATAGCTCTCCAGGTGATAGATATATCCGGGCCGACAGCTCGGTCTGTCAGTGATATTCAGGATTGCCTTGGGTAGGGTACACTGCCAGATCCAACAACGTTATAATTCAGCAGAGCGGTAATCTGGGAGGCAGAACAGGCTCTGAGTGCCATGTGGACAGATGAGGGATGGAGTGCATTGATCTGACATGGCTTGGAGGGGTGGTAATGTGAATTTTAATCAGCCCTGTTCTCACATATTTATTCCAGCGAATGGAAGACAGACCTGTGTTTGTTGTGTCTTCCTTCAGCAGTTGATTGTTCAGGTAAACATCTAGTGCGACTGAATATTGATTCTTTTAAGGTAGATGCAGGTCTGCTGGCACGGACTGTCTGTCCAATGTCCACCCAGATTATAAGTACAATGTTATATTTACAGACGGATAAAACACTGTGAACAATGGGGGTGATGATTTTTAACAGCTACAGTAGGATAAGGAAGTTTTTATTTTAACGGAAAGTGAATTTTTGTATATAATATCATATTAGTTCAGGTTTTTGTTTGTAAATCTGTTTTTATTGTTATTTTCTTTCACAATTTTTGTATTGAATTTCTGGAGCCATGGAAAACTACCTGGTGAGCACCAGAAACTATCCAAAATGTCTGTCATGATCAATAAAGTATTTATCTATCTATCAATTTAGCACATCTGGCGAGCACTGGCAACCACCCAGTGCATTTTGTCCCCACTAAGTTTCTGCGTGGATAGTTGGTTGAGCTACACTTTCACCTTGGATTTCATTATAAGGACATTACTAAGTTGCTTAGAAGCCATCACCATGTTATTGTCTCCAAACTACATTTAAAATGAGTTTCTAGATATTGTGTTTTGTTTCAGTGCAGCAGATACACCAGGTTTGAACATGGTACAAGAATCTGGCCACCTCAGTAGCTACAGGTGGATGTACAATGTACATGTAGAATTAATGTGGGCCGAAATGCACTGGGTGGGGTCGCTTGTGCGCACCAGACCCTTGCAGGTTTTTTTCCCCCATGTCCCATTAGGGGCTCTGTATTTTTGTCTATTCTGTGACAGAGATGTTACTGTGACCTTAACCTTTAGTAGAATGATAAACGACCCAAACCTTTCAAATGCATCAGTGTTAAATTTATGTCCAACACAAACAAGCCAAAGACAAACTCTGCTTTCTTGCAATACTGACATTTGTTCTCACTTGTTAAGCTCTGATTTAAATGATGATACATCTGATCATTGAATAATTGGTAACATCAGTCATAGAGACATTTGTGGTGGTTCTCAAACAACATTTTATTTGATCCCAGGTCTAATCGGTTGACACATTTTTCACTCAACTACAAAGGCTCCACTTTAAAGCAACTTCATAAAAATCTGTTAACATTGTCTCATGTTTTTATCCATTCTCCATGACTCAGATGACCTGATCTGGCCTGGCTTGCTGAGGAAAGTTGCCATGACATTATTTAGCCAATGATTCAGTTCACCTTAATATGTAAGTTAGTAACTGACTTTCAGGGGAATTGATGAGCTCCACTGATCGATCAGCCCTGCTAACCGAGCTATGGACAGGCTAACAGGGTCTGCAGAGAGAGTGCTGCAGCCTGCTCTGGTGAGATATACAGTATAAAGTGAGTAAACCGATGGAGAAAGAATAAGGAGCAAGGCCGTTCTTTGGGAGAAAGATGTGAAGACAAGGAGAGGACTTAAACAAGAGGGAAAAACAGGATGAATAAGGGAAGGGCAGAGAGAGAAAAAAAGACAGAAAGAGTAAAGTGAGCTCAAATGCAGGATAAATATGTCCAAGTGGATCAGGAAAAGAATAAAAAGAAAGGCATGCCCAAAGATGGAATGACACCAAGGGGCATAAGAGAAGGAGTAAAAAATGTGTGAGCGTGTGAGGTAGGAAGAGAGACAAATCTGATGCAGAACACGTAGAAGATCTCCCAGGGAATAACTAATGTGGAGAGTTCAACACTGCTGCTTAGAGAGTCGGCCCTTTCCACTTTCATGAGATCCGTCTCGTGTGAGTCGGAGTAAGACATCAAGCCACAAAGCAAAGCAGCAGAACACCACGCTGTTCTAGATGCTAAGACGGATAAGATCCTGACTTCAGACTTAAAGAGGGAGGGAGGGAGGTGACGAGCAGCAGAGAGCACGGAGGAGAGGGAGAAACGAAGACAGATGGAAAGGGTTAAAGGTGCAGGAGTGGGAAGTGAGGAAGCTGAAAAACAAGCTGACAGACAGTCAGCATGCACATCACTTTTTTCATGGGTAACAGGCTTCAACAAAATTAAACATCTGTTCAGCCACAAACTGTCAAACCCTTGCAACAACAGGGTAGCTATATCACAGGATCAATGAATCATATTTTCCATCAATCGATAGAAATTGTTTGAAATTAAATTGCTGCTTTTTCCATGATAATGTTAACGTGCGCTAGAACATTTGTGCCCTAGGACACAGATACCTCCCCCTGGTGTGGAAAACTCAACATTCTGATGGGAACAGACCAAACCAAAGCCCTTCTATTCACTCCATATTAACTATTAACGTACCCAAATCAGCTGAAATTCATCTAAAGAGCGCTCGCAAAGGAGTACCTAAATGAATGGGAGTGAATGGAGCTAAACAGCTAAAATAATTATTTTCACTTACTTCTAGACTGAAATGCCCAAATTTTGTTTTAGTTTGTGCAAATACACTGTAGTATCAATTATATATCATAAGTGAAATGAAAACACACCAATGTTCTTTTGTTTTATCTTACAAAGAAGCCGATTTTGCCCACAAACCGCTAACATTCTGCTAATGAATGCCGATTGGTCGGTTATGGATTTACGACTGATTGCGACCCGACATCCTTCCTCGAAGTCTCCCGGAGTCTGCAGACGTTTTTGAAATGAAACCGAGTGAATAGGTGAACAGGAGGACCTTCGTTATTAACAGTCAGATGTAGATCTGGTTCATGTAACAGCAGAGACATTCCAGTGACTATTAATGTCGTAAAGTGGATTGTGGTGCTACCAGAGAGTGCTACGGATGCTACTACTTAAATAACGATATTTCACAACAATTGAAGCAGCAAAAATTTATCTAATGGACTGATATTTATTCTATCTTACCCATTATATTGACAACATAATGAAAGCTGACAGAAAAACATTTTCCCCCCATAAACGTTTAATAAAATATTAAATTAATATTGTAAAAAAGAAAGCAGTAATTATAATACCAGAATAACATAATGTGCAGAACTGCTTGTGCATGAGTCATATATATTGCTTTGCTCCATGAACTCCTTGAAATCAGTAGCTTGATATTCAAAATTGCACTTGGCACCCTGAGTCTTGTACCTGAAGGCAGCAGTTCATATCCAGAGAGGAGACCTTGTTGGGGGGTCTGCTATGATTTCTGTTGCTTGTTTTGAGGCAGCTTTCTCACACAGGCTCTGGAAAGACTCTGTCAGCCCTATAATTTTCATGGCTGCATGCTGGCCAACCTGTTTTTCAGCTGCACGGTAAAGTTGCCAAATGATGCTGTGATACCATATCTGATTATGCTGGCACAGTATTGCCCGACAGAATAACAGCGAGATCTGGCTGCTCTCTCCATACGGCCTCAATCACCTTAGAAAAAGAAAGCCTCTGCTGCAGTCCTTTGCGTAAGCACTCAGTGTGAGCTTTCCAGCAGATAAGGACGTTTCAGTGGACACCCAAGTATTAATAGGACAGCTGATTGATTGCCTGATTTTTGAGGACCACTGACTTGTGGTCATAAAAACTCAGGAATATTCCTGTCCATGAGAAATGGGCTAAGATTCGTCAAGAACGCTGCCAGAAGCTGGTGTCTATTTATGCGTCACATTTGCAGCAGGTCATAGTAGCATAAGGGTCTCAGCAAAGTACTAGAGACGCTGGTCATTAAGGGGTTGAATCATTTTGTGACTGTAGTAGTCAGTGAAAGCAGCATTTTGTGTTATATTTGGGAAAAAAACGCTTGTAATATCTGTTGTATTGATCTATTCATCTGTGAGATCTTTATTATTGCAAACAGGTGATTAATAGATTATTTTGCCAATAAACCTAATATACAGCTGGGGTCGAAAAATTGTAATCCGTCTCTGACATTGTTCAAATGAGCTGCATTACCGCCGCAGTACATGACTGCATGTGATGATGTCCTCTATGAACACATTGACGCTGGTGGGTTTGCATAGTACACAGATAGGAGAAAGGACTCCCACTGGGAGCCACAGTGTGTACAAATGATCTCTGTGTGTCACTGTGCATTCAGTATGAGGGCTGCTCTCTGCAGGTGGGCTGCTGTCATTAGTACATCTATCACCCATATTTCCAGCGCAGTGACACGCTGAATTAATGTCACGGTGTATATCATACTGTACATGCACATCCATAATCTGGATCAATCAATAACCATGCACGCACAGACAATTAATTCTATGCACACACTGTACATAACATTACTTCCACATACACTTCCTTCAGTGTCTCCCACACACTTATTTTTTGTGCACACAAGCACTAATGCTCTCTCTCTCTCTCACACACACACACACATACACAGAAGCTCTCTCTTTAAGAGTGCTGGGGTGGTGATTATTCATGGGGGGGAGACGGGGATGAGCAATCAGTGGCTAGCTCATTAATCACACAGGATGCAGACCCCTAATCTCCTCCACAGGTACAGAGGAATCCTCTCCTGCTGATTCTCTTTGCTCGTCTAGAGTTTACCTCACCTCTACCTCATTGCGCCTCCTCCTCTCATCATCTTCTCCCCAATGTTTTGTATGCAGCCTCGGTTATTTCTCTCTCTCTCTCTTTGTTCTTCCCAGAGTCTCTCAACCTCTTGAAATCTCCGTGACTATCTGACTTCCTGTCAGTCTTCCTTTCCGTGTCACCCTTTCATTTTCAGTCTGGTCTCACTCTGCCTCTCTTTCCTTCCTGTCATTTGACTTAAATTTCCTCCTCGCCTGGCTGTCTCTCAACTTGCCATGATGGTACTTCTTCTCCAGTAGGGTCCCTACAGCAACAGTCTTGTTAAGATTTAAAAAAAAAAGGGGAGACAGAGAGTGAAGCAGCAGAAGAAGCCTATAGTCTGTGTGTATTTGAAAAGAATCTGTTCCATGCTGTATTAAAAGGCCAGGAGCAGCAATTTGGCAGGAGATCTGGCTCTGCTTGCTCTCCCTTCACAGCTGCACAAGCATCTAAAGAATAAGAGTGAGAAACATCTGGACCCTCTGTGAAATGATGGTTGGAGGTTGTTTGGAAAGAAAGTAATAGAGGTCAACAACTGATTAATTGGTGCTGATGGTGGTGCAGGCTGTACCTTTCACACAATTGGAATGGAGGCACAGCCCTTAAGGGAGTGTATTTAAAGTTCATAATGGGGGTATGCAACTTAACAGTGTTTGGTGGTGAGAGGCAAAAGTACAGTTTGAGGATGTAGTACCCAGAGTACACATGAAAAACACATGAAGAACTGTTCCATGCAGACGAGTACACAAACAGCTCACCAACATGAAGCGGCATGGAAATACATGAAAAATATATGCCCTCTGTGCCAGGCTCTGTTTCTAAAAGCTGTAACTCAACCATAAAGGCTTGTAAGCAGGAGAAATCCAGTCTGGAGGGGAAAAAAGTACACACACCATCATAGCACAGGAGGTTAACTTAATACCAAAACTCAAAACTCTGTAAAAATGAGCAGTCCAAAAAACCCTGCTGCCAACTGGTGTGTTGTTGGTTACCCTTGACATTAACTACAATCTTAAATGTTGTTAAATTAAATGTATTTTCAGGCCAACAGGACAGCAGAACCTCACTATTTCACATCACATCACTCTGCTGATCTAAACCATCGCTCTAATCAAAGGCAAGGTGATGTGGCACTCACTCCAGAAGGTCAGAAGTTAACCCTCTGGCATTATCAAGTTACATTGACTGAGATGAAAGCGAGCCTTTTCATTTTTTAAATTTTTTTTTATTTCATAGAACTACTGAGAAATACCTGACTTTTCTTTCAGCTGTTTACAGAGGAAAAAGCCTTGAATCTTCCCACATTCCTCCATCGTGACATTTAATGTAGCTTTAAATAAGTTAACATATAAAGAAACAGACAGTCATGCTGTTCTGACTTTTATTTTAACTTAAAGGTATCCTCCCACTCAACTTACAGCCTAGGCGTACAGAATGCATTCCACCCAAAATGCGGCATATCAATTAATAAGTATCATTTTATTATTTGGTCAAGTTTCAATTCATAATTCATGCCTAACCAGTCCTTCCAAGATTTTGCGATGTCGCAATCGCAAAAAGTAACGCAAATTCGACTAATCCACGCAAAGTCTGCGCAACTTACCTTGCAACTTTTGTCCGATCATTGTGGTTTGCCGTGAGTTTCACCAATGTTCCGGGCCAGGCCTTTAAGAAGGTGGCCTTATGTGTATGTGCCAGTGACGTGGGGGAACATGGGAGTTGTAGTTCAGTAAAGGTACATTGATATTGTGTGTGTATGGCTGGATCCACATGAGTGCTGTGTGCCATCATTTCACTTCTTTGTTTTTGGTTGCGTAGATGTAAATATGAATGTCTCACATTTACCAACTAAAGACCGTGTGAGGTAATTCCCTTATGTTCTACATGAAAGCGAGGGTAAATTGTTTTGCACCGCATGCAACATTGTGGTGGAACACAAACAAAAGTCATTGATTGATAAACACTTATACCACTAAAACACACCCAGAGAACGACAAAACAAATCACTGTAACGGAGGCTGTTGATCCAGATCTGTTGTAAGTGCTGAAAGAATCAACATGAGTCAAATGAGCATGGTTAGTGATCATGTCAGTGTAGTATAAAGTGATTGTAGCGTGAAAGACTGCATGACAAACTGTGTGTGTGTGTGTGTGATAAAGAAAATAGTTTAGGGATAAAAAGTCTCAGATAAAATGTCTCAGATAATACATTACAGTGTAAAAGTTTTATTTAAAATAACTGGATATGTGATGAAATCAAAGATATGGGGGGGGGGGGGGGGGGGGGGGGTTGGTGAGTGAGTGAGTGAGGCAGATTAGAGCTAGAGAAAATACTTTCATGCAGATAAGATCAAAAACATCGTGTTTAAAAATAATACAGCACTGGCTACTGTGGACTGGGGGAATGTCACGTGATGTCACCAAATTTCAAAATGGCCCATTGTTTACATTATATTTTACGCCCTTCACCAGCTTAAAATCGGAATTTTTCTCTGTATCATTATTTACATGCAGGTTTTATGTATCCAGTTTGTTTTCTAAGACTGTAATGTATTCCTGTGAAAGGGAAATTAGTCCATGTTTTATTTATTTGTAGGCAAAAAAATAAACTTAAGTCTATTTCACAATCCATTTAAAAGTTTAGGGTAAAAAAAATACTAAGAACAGTATACATGCATCATTTCTGAAATCAAGCGTTGACATTTCAGCTTGGAAGAAATGTCATTTTCATACCTTTGGGTTAGATAAAAATGACATTTTCAGTCTCAAAAGGCCAAACTTCATCCTGCTCTGAAAGCCTTAATGGAAACAAGCTGACAGTTTGGAGCTAATCTTCCATACTTCACTTTGTCAGATGAGACCTAATTCATTAAAGCCATACTCTCATCTGATATTAGCATAAAACCTCAGATAATCTCTCATCTTTATGGAAACAAAGAAAGGACACACACACACACACACACACACACACACACACACACACACACACACACACACACACACACACACACACACACACACACACACACACACACACACACACACACACACACACACACACACACACACACACACACACACCCCTCAGCTATGCCTCCTACTGTAAACTATGTAGGCATATCCTGGCAGGGCTGGCTAAGTGGTCGTTCTCATTTTAAAGCCCTTTCAGCCTTGGGGAGGAGAAGGGTAAGAGAGAGATTAGTGGCCTACATCAGAACTCTGCACTGCAGGAACCACAGCTTGACCTGACCTGAGGGTTAACCTCGACAGAGGCAGAATGCACAATGAGAAAGTACTGAGAGCTGTATGTGTGTGTGTCTGGGTAAAGACATCCAGAGGAGGAGGTCATTTCCTCCTCAGATTTAAGCGTTTCACAGAAACAGCTCATCTGTGTGTCCTGACTCTAATCAAAACACAGTTTCGTCCTTTCGAATAAGGAGATATTAAAAGGATTGGCCCTCAAGGCATTTGTTTGGGTTTGGATGTGTGTGCCTTAGCTGTTTCAGCTGGAGGGCCACCACATCTTTCCATTAGTTTACTCATTTTTCACTGTTTTCCACCATTCATAAGGGCTGAGTGTTTGTTGTTGTATTTGTTGACTTCAGTGTGGTGATGTCAGTGCTGGACTCTGTTTAGTTCCACCTCACAAACAGGACAAAACATCTGCCACTAGAAACACAACCTTAACACAATAATCAAGCCATCTGGACCAACCTGCTGATGGTTTACAGAGAGCAGATGTTTGCCTAAAGAACCCCCCCTTCTGAGAGCATCTATGGATATTCTTCTTACCTTTGGTAACAGCACAGTAGCCAAAAGCTGAGGACATCCAGGCATGACAGATTATGTGGTTATACTCTAACCTAGGTTGGTTGTTTTTTGTTCTATGAATTGGTGTCTGTCTACTTTGTTGTCAGGAAAAAGCTTTTTTTTTTCTCTTTCTTTCCTTTTCACAGCTGTGTTTATCTCCTTTGTTCTGAGGGAACATTTTCAAAGCTGATGAAGCTGGACGCTGGGGGGGATTTAGCTGAGGAGATGAGAGGAGGAAGAGGAGGAAGAGCACCAATCCCATGCAAGCATGCACAAATGGGGGGCAAAACACACACCCATATGGAGAGACACTTGTTTGAAATTGCAGAAGTGTGTTAAAATAAGGCAAAGGGAGGGAGAAAGGGGGATTGTTCCACCAAAGAGGCAAGAGAAAGAGCAAATCAATGGAGGCATGATAATGAATTATTTCCTCGCCAGAGAGGGAGTTAGAGGAGAGAGATAAAAGCAGACCACATGCTGCGCCGCTAACAGCCTGGGGGCTGCTGCCTGTGAATTATGGCGTGTTGGAACACACTCGCTGCCCTCGAGACCCGCTGGATGCAAAGGAAGGAGAAAGTCAGGAAAAAATAGAAATAAGGAAGCAGCAACAAAAAAAAAAAGCGGAGACTACAAATTAAATGTCGGAAAGGGTAATAGGTCAAAACCAAGCCTTTAGAGTCTCTGCTGAGCATCGACACGCATCTGTATGGTGTAATTAGAGAAGAAATTAAAGTGGCAGAAATGAAAAAGAATGGCTAAATGATGGAAATGTAGACTAGCGGTGTGTGTGTGTGTGTGTGTGTGTGTGTGTGTGGGGGGGGGGGGGGGGGGTGTTAGACGGGATTATTCAGCATGTACAATTATGAGAGATACTAAGTGTCTGAGAGAGCAGTGAGTATGTCACCAATTAGAAGTCATGTCTTAATGATCCTTATACGATGCTCCAGATGTACCGTGAGATTTTTTACAAATGCGTTTTCTCTTATTCCAATATGACAGGCATTTAGAAGGCCCGCTGCTAACTGCTGTGATTCATCGTGTTCAATGCATTATTAGCACACTTTGTACTTGACTGCACCATGTTTAACATAACCATAGCAGATATTTGTCCAAGTCATCTCTTTCTTCATTTTCTACGAAGGCATCCTGCTGAGTTTGCCCCAATTTAGGTGGTAATTCAAGTTTTCCCTTCTAAAAATACTTTAAGTATATCAATATATAATATGAACTACTCAGAGGACCTTGGACTTTTCTGTGTGGAGTCTGCATGTTCTCCCCTGTCCCTTAATAATCTCACAGTACAAATCAAAAGTCCAGATGACCTGACTAATAGAGACAACCAAGAAGATCACGAGAGTCCATCAACACCTTAGTCATCGGGCTATAGTATTCTTCAACAGACCATAATCACACCTTCAAGATGGAGCTCATAGCTCCTCCTTTAAGCTGGTAACACTGATTAACACTATACTTTGTACCCCAGTCCAATAAAGGCCGAGGTTGGCAGATGTTACAGCTGTCCATCTTATCATTCGTCACTGGTACATATTTACAGTCCTGGCCAATCAAAATGAGGTAACCCCATCGAGGACGTATGAGCACATATCAAGCCAAACTGGTTGGCAGAAAATCCGAGGGCACTGACCAGTTGTGGGAGGCAGTCAGAGATGAATGGAACAGCATTAATGCAGAACACTGCAACAGGCTTTCAGACAGCTGTACCGAATGAAAAGCTATACCATAATATAACAATGTGCATGAAAAAATGGTTAAAGCAAGTAACAACATTTAAAATCAGATTGGTTGTGTTTACATTTCTGTTTGTGTACAACTTAAACACGCAAGATACACAAGTTGTTTTGTATTCTGCTACATGCATTGGTGTTCATTTTGTTTTATACAGAGATAACCAGGCCAGCTGTTTGCAGCTTCCATCCTTCATGCTAAGCTAAGCTGACTGCCTTCTGGCTCCAGCTCCATATCAAACACATTGACATCAGAGTGGTTTTAATGTTATCCTCTAAATCTCAGAAAGCATGAAAATAAGCCTGTATCCCAAAATGACTTTCTGGGGGCACTCTAGCATTATTTGGCAGGAGACAGGTGACAGGAAATGACAAATGAATTGGATGCTGTAAATGTGTGGCACATGTCTTAAAGCCGTAGGTCACAGGAAGTTCTATAATCAGGTGTGTAGTCCAGCACTCTATTGACTCAGTGAGCTTTGATGCACCACTGGTGAGCTTCTGTGTGGTTCTCTGATGATGCTAATGGTGATGGTGATGTAGTGTTCCTTTGTGAGTGCTGTCCAGCAGTCAGTGGTCAGAGTTAGCCAGACTTTTAGCTCATCCTTCCTCTCCTTCAAGTGTTTCATCACTGTAGCTCTTGATGGCATAACGTCCTGAAGTAGCATTAGCCAGTCCCTCCAGGATCCTGCGGGTCTTTTTTTTGGGATTGTTGGGGCTTAAAATGCCTGATTTCGCGGCAGGTTTTCTCAGAAGTTGCAATACATGTTGCGATATTTTCGTTTTTGATCTTCTCTGCATGAATGTATTTTCTCTAGCCGTCATCTGCCTCACTCAATGAGGTCTCTCTCTCTCTCTCTCTCAAACACCCCTGATCTTTGATTTCATTACACATCCAGTTATTTTAAATAAAGCTTTTACACTGTAATGTTTAAACATTTTATCTGAGACGTTTTATCCCTAAACTATTTTCTTTATCACAGTGTGTCATGCAGTCTTTCACGCTACAATCACTTTATACTACACCGACATGATCACTAACCATGCTCATTTGACTCATGTTGATTCTTTCAGCGCTTACAACAGATCTGGATCAACAGCCTCCGTTACAGTGATTTGTTTTGTCGTTCTCCGGGTGTGTTTTAGTGGGATAAGTGTTTATCAATCAATGACTTTTGTTTGTGTTCCACCACAACGTTGCATGCTGTGCAAAACAATTTACCCTCGCTTTCATGTAGAAAACATAAGGGAATTACCTCACACGGTCTTTAGTCGTAATTTTAGTCGATAAATGTGAGACATTCATGTCTACATCTCCAGAGCTTCTCTGAAGCAGAAACTGGTATTTTATTAACAGCAGGAAAATGTACAGCCTTACTTCTCTGTGGCTCAATGTGGCAACAAAAATAAAAACAATCCGAACAGGATGGAGGTTTACACACAGCATCACTCTCATGTGGATCGAGCCATACACACACATTATCAATGTACCTTTACTGAACTACAACTCCCATGTTCCCCCACGTCACCCTGCACACAAGACCCATACGGCCACCTTCTTAAAGGGACGGGCCTGGCCCGGAACGTTGGTGAAACTCACGGAAAACTACGATGATCGGACAAAAGTTGCAAATAAGTTGCGGTGATTGGTTGAATTTGCGTTAATTGTTGTGATCGCGACATCGCAAAATCCTGGAGGGACTGATTCGCTCTTTGACTTGTACTCCACCACACTGAATGGCTACAGAAGCAGTGAACATCATCAGCGAAGATGACAGAGCACAGACAGTACATCATGCTTCATCAACAAAAGCACAAGGAAACACTTTTTTTCCCAGGTTAACAAAGACTCCATTAATGAGTGTCAACCCTCCCACTGCAGTCAGAGTGATTTATCCCTGACGTGTTCACTTTGTTTTCTGTTAAACAGCTGCACACACAGCATCGATGTCAGCAGATGCTAACAAGGCACGGATTTCTGAGTTGATGATTTTGGAATAGTGCTTCATATTGCCTTTGATGCCGAGCACAGTAATTGTAACATCATAAAATAAATTGATATCCTGATATCTTTTGAGGAAAGCTTTCATGTTTCATGTTCCATTTAGTTACACACAGTAAATTATTGCTTCTTGTCAAAGAAGCAATAATTTAATTAAAAGAGTCAGAGATCCTGTCCTGATTTTACCTGAGCTCTTGTTTTCCTTTCACCGTCTTTTGAATATGAACATTTTTAATTGTTTTTGACCTTTCTACTGCATTGGCTGTATTACTCTGCAGCCCTGGTGAAGTACTTTGTAACAAGGTTTTGAAAAGTGCTCTAGAAATAAAGATTATTGTTAAATGAAATACCATTAAATAAACAAATTTTTTAAATTGTAAAATAAAATAAATAAATAAAAAAGATTACTATTTTGTATTAAAGACACGGAGGACAGTCTTTCAGAATGTCATCACACGTGTCTCAATTAATGTATACCTAATACATACTACTCTCCTCTCCTCTCCTCTCCTGGTGGGAATAGCTGCATCAGCTAAGTGTTGTACTAAATGAATGATTCAGACATTCAACAGGCACAGTTGCCATGGTAACTCACTGGACAACTCTGATGATTGTACCCAGAACAGACTGCTGGATGACCGCTAGCTATAAGAAGTCGTGTGAGTATACCAGTGACATCCAAAATAAAAATACTAATACTAATTAAAATACCGTACATTATTTCAACAAGGTATAGATGTGACAGAAGATGTTATTAATATGCTGTTTGATTACTACTGGGATGAACAAACAAAATCCACATTCACAACCTTATTCGAACCAATTATTCAATCACATGAAATATATGTAATATCATTTGTTAAAACATCTCCCTGAACTCTGAAGCCCCACACTGCAGCTACCACAGGGTAATTATCCACAGATAGAGGCAACACTGAGAAAGTACCAGAAAAAAAAGCCTCTTTTACACACACTGGCAATTGGCTGCAGAGGTCCACTGAGCGGTAATGAGGCATCAGTCAATGGCTAGGGGACAGAGAGAAAGGTGGGAGGAAAGGAAAAGACATATAGTAGAAGACAATGGAGATATTACTGAGAAAAAGGGGAAAGAAACATGAAAAAAGAGGAGAGGGGTGGAGAAAAGAGGATGTGGTGATGTGAGACAACACTGAAAAGAAAACGATAGAAAGGAGAGGAGACGACAGAGGGAGTTGTTCCTGTGTGGGAGCAGGAGGAACCTGCAAGACCTCCAGCTCACAGTGAAGAGCTTAGCTGGAGGACCACAGCAAGCACCACTCAAAAACGTAGCTTTATCTTGGCTTGAAAGATGCCGAGTCGACACAGTGCAACACCTGTGGCAAACTTATTTCGTTTCAAGGGAGGATGCATAGCTAACATGACTAAACACTTTCACCTACACGGTGTACAAATCAGCGAGTGTACCGGCTTTGATGCAAACTATTTATACCTGACCGAATTGCTTTAACCTGTGTCAAATGTTGTTGTTTTTTTGTTGCATTGCACTGCAATTTTTCGTAGATGACTGTCCGCAGATTGCTAACGCTAGTAGCCATTTACTGCTGTAAGTGGCATTGATCCCACGACCTGACACAAATATATGAATGAGTCATGAGTCAAGTTTATTAAATACATTTTTCTTCTGTGAAATAAGCATGTGGCCTGTTCTGACCCCGCCCCTCGAAGAACCGGAATAGAGAAGCATCAAGAACTGGAACCGAAAAGCAGAATTGGAATCAGAATCAGATTCGTTAAAATCCAAAAGATTGCCCAACCCTACATATGTCCATATTTTATTTACTGGTATACTGTGTGTAAATGAATGGGCTTTAGGTGGTTTTACCTGGGTGTGTCTGAATACATGCTGTGTTCCAGAGACAGACGTGGAGACAAATAATATAATTTGATCCGTCATTGTCTACAAATCTTTTGATACAATGCCGTATAAGAATGAAATCATTTGTTCAGAGAGTGGTTCACAGCTCCATGAAAGTACAAGGTTTGCTTGTTTTTCTGGGTTTATTATCGCTGCAAGTTGGCATCTTAATTTCCTCTTATTTCTTTACTTCTTTTCTTTAATAAAAACATTTTTACCCTCAGATGGATAAAATGGTTTGCTGACTCAGACATGTCCAGATGTGTTTTTAATTGAAACATTAGTGGCTTAGATTTTCATAAATATTTAAGTGGACTGTTTTTTAAATTCCACGTTTGATTTGGAGGTGATCAAATAAATCTCTCCTGTGGCTTTAGAGTCACAAATGTTTCATGTGTTGTATTGAAGACAAACATACAGCTACCAGACACCATGAACAAACACAAACTCTTCCATTATCATGCCTATGTAAAGTTTTCAACACACACACACACACAAACACACTTGTACACAATCCTGCCTTAGATGTGTGAACCTGTTGCCCTTACCTGAGCGTACCTATCTTCTCTTTGTCTCTCACAAATTACAACAACAACTCATTTCTTCCGTTGGCCAATCACATCTCCCCCAGCCTTCTCAGAATCCCTTTTTCTCCACATGATACTCAAACTCGCTTCCATTCTTCTCTTCGCTCTCCATCTCTGCTACTTCACTGCCTTGATTTATTAGTCAGCCCTCCTGAGTGGCCCTGCCAGTGCAGCCCGCTATCTCCATATAATTCCTCTATTAACAGGAGCCGCGGATCATCACAGTGGATGAAAAATGCTGAGGAAATACAAAGAGAAAAAGCTTGGAGAGAAGGAACCGCATGGATAAATAGATGGAGGAACAATGGGACGGAGGAAACTAGCTAATTAGATGCTCACCAGCTGTGTGTTTTTGCAAATTGAAAGCAGGGCCACTTGCTTAAGGCGCAGCACCTCAGTGACTAATGGTACTGTTAACATGCAAACAAGGACTATAACTGCAGCTACACACTCAAGAAACTTTAGGAATAGACCTGATGTGGAAATCAGCAAACATTGACGTTAACAGAAGCCATTAAAAAACTGAAATGATAGCATTTTAAGTTGGAAAGAAACTTAGGAAACAAAAAAAAAAAAAAAATTCTTTGAATTAAAATGCAGTTGGATTGCTGATCCAAGATCATTAACGTCTAGCAGAAATATGAAGGTTAGAGCCACAAACCTTGCATTGATGTCGCAAATACAATTTCTGCCGATGTAAGCACAAACCATAGGGAGCAAAGGAACTGAAATGAAAGAATAACAAAATCCTGAATAATTCTTACTCTTCACTTTTCTCCTCATTGCTTTTCTTTAAAACGTCCTTCTGTGTTCTTATCACATGTCCTCTTTCTTTCTTATTTTTTTAATTCCTTCCTCCCAAATTGGTTATGTTATGCTTATGTTAAAGCTGACTAAAGTCACTCTGATACCCCTTTTAACCTGCTCTTTTCTCTGGCTTTCTATGCCTTTCTGCTTTCTCTCACACACTATTTGGCCAGTAATTGTTTGTCCTGTGTACCAGCCATTGGCAGACAGTCCAATCTGGACTCTGATTGTAATCGCAAATCTAAAAAGCAAAAAAAAGAAAAAAGAAAAAGTTTTTTTAAGACGGCTCTACTTAGCAAAGCTTCCAAATAGCAATATAGAAAAGTAAATAAAGTACATAAAAACACCAGGAAAATAATCAATAACTATGCAATCATCTACTCTCCATTCCCCACTATTCAATTTGTGGTAAAAATGAAAAATAGATTTTGGTGGCAACAAAGCAGTGTGTTAACATTTACACATTAAATAACGCCAAGAGGACAAAGACACCCAAACACAAACACAAGTTCAGCGACTGTGGGAGAAAAAAATGCAGCTGGATTTATCCTTCTGGGAAACAGTCACACAGTCTTTTGGGGTCACAGAGGGTCTTACATAACATCTGAAGACAGTCTGTGTAAACAGAGGAGAATAAAATGTAAAGAAGGATTACTGAGTACTTCCCCCGTGCTTTGAATTGTTTAGTCTCCAAAACATGACTAACGTTTGCATTTCAAGTGTTTGGCTCAGATCAGACCTCTGGCTTATAAACCAAGGCAAAATACTATCTCACATCATTTAGCTCTATTATTCATATTGCATTTTCCAAGCTTAGGACCATATTGTAAATTTCCACCCTGCTAAACCCACCTGTGATCCCTGGCTGCTCTACTCTCCAGACCAATCACAGGGGAGGGCATTAAATCCATAACAGGAAAACACACAGCCCTGCAGTTACACACAAACACTAAGACACACATCAAAACTTCCACAATTCCACACCATCGCCATCATCCAGAACACCAGATGCGCCACTCAAAAATAATTACTCCCTCTTGGTGTTGCCTTTTTGCAGCCCGACACTTAACCTTGAGCATCATCTGATCAATAGCTTGTTTTATTGGTCCCAACCTATTCCTGCAACTGCTTGTCAAACATAAAATGCGTTAACAAACATGGCACAGAAGCCTGCAAGCAGGCCTATAGGTGGATAGATGACATGCAATGTCAGCTCGCTGGCCATCTGGAAGGTGAGGGGAGTGTCACGGAATAATAGCACGAAGGATCCCATTAAAACCAGTCATTAAAGGCTGAATTAGTAGTGAGGTTTAATGGAGCTGCACAAGCTGAAGTTAAAGCCTTAGAAATGCCCACCTGCCACAGATAACTGCTGGATTCATCAACTTTACCATCACTTTGCATTTAGACCTAAGTTACAACAATGCAGTTTGCACAGAGGTATGAAAGAGGAGCAGGATTTGCAGCTGGTTGCTGCAGCACCCGGCAATTTTGATCCTGATGCTACAGTAACATTAGCAGTGTAATTGTGATTATTGGTCTTCATAAGGTGGAACATGCCTCTCAGCTGCAACTCAGCCTAAAGCCCAAAGGCTATTATGGATGTTCCAGATGCTATAATCACGGCTTGGTCTGGGCACATGGGCTACTGCACAATTATCAATTTATCTGTAGCTGGAACACTTTTATCCTGATGGCCTCTGTTGAGAGAGAAGCTGACTGTTTGGGAGGTCAACAGGTTCAAAACAGTGGTGGAATAATAGTGAAAGTAGTGAGCTGTGCGTTTTTATTTTCTAAAAGCATGGGTGAGGTTTGGTAAAGCAAAGAATTAACTAATTAACCCAATGTGTTCAAGGGCAAACTAGGCATGCAGTTTTAACAGGTAATGATAAGCAGAGGGTTTCAGTACATCTATAAAAGTATGTGTTGACAAAGCACACAGGACTCAGCTTTTTACACTACAACAATCTCTGGGACTAATCTGTGCATCTTTGTTTTCTGTCTGCGCAGAGGGAGGAGGAGGAGGAAAAGACAGAATAGGGAGAAAATAGGCAAAAAGGAGGACGAGTGAAAAGCAAAGCAAGGACAGACTAGAGACTCACGGAAAGCTGTGTAGAACTCATGAAGGCTTAGGCGTCCATCGTTGTTGTAGTCGTCGTAACGCAGCAAGTCCTGCATGGTACACTCCAGCAGGCTGTCTGCCAGGTGCTCCTTCACAGAGATCTAACGCACAAAAACACATGGTGTGTTCAATGGCATAGGAAAAAGGTAACACTGTGTGGGGGTGTGTGTGCAGGGAACTCAATAAATAAGTCAGTAAAGGCAACCATCATTCACAGCTACAGAATGATCACACCTCATCATAGCCCTTCATTATATTACCTTCAACATGTTTTAAGACTGAACCAAATTATGCTCATTCAGTTTAATGTAAATCTGACATTTTAAAAAGGGGAGCTAGTGAGATAGCACACATTTAACATCAGTGTTCTTCTAGCCACCTCGGCATATTTTATGTATATGAACAGCTGCACTCAGCCTGCACTTTACTGAATTCATTCAGTACTACATTCAGCTTTTTACATATTTGCGTTTGTGCATATCATCGTGTATGTAGAACTTTTAAGGCTTTATTTTATTCAAAATAAATCGACATCATAGTCGTGATGAAACCTACAGTACAGACCTCTCCTGAAAGCTTTCACATTCTGCTGATCCCAGTGCTACAGGAAGTGATCGTTTAGGTTTCCAGCAGGGCAAACAGTGATTTGAAATAAAATGTCAATCTGAATGTAATTCCCTTTTTAAGTGGTGTTTACAATCAGCTTTTCATTCAGCAATAATAGAGTGAAGCCTGAGAGGTAGTTCGGGCAAACCACTCGAGCTGCACACACACACACACACACACACACACACACACACACAAACACACCATGCCTCATTGTCCTCATGCGTCATCAAACACACCCTCCCAATTTGGGGGTCTATTTAAGCTGCAACAGTTTCCCATCCCCCACCTCTGCCTGTCGATGCCTCTGCTGCTCCGCCTGCACTTTGAGCCCCACCATCACCCCAGCATCAACCTGTAGGCTCCGGTTAAGGGGATCCATAAAATTTGCTGAAGTCGGAGCCTAGACGCCATATTCAAACTGTGTTCTGCTGCTGTATTAATAAACGTCTCAGATATTGAAAAGAACTATAGACCTATATAAACATTTGATTGATTCTGATTGAGAGCAATTTTAGTCAATTTTTTTTTTTAAAGTGGTGGGTTAAATAACCAATCTGTCATGTAAGTGCTGCCCCTAACGCTTGCAATTGAAGGGATATCTCTACTCTTACTGCTCGCGCTCGTACATACTGCACCTGAGTTCCTTCAAAGATGTTCCCCTGGGAAGATGCACCACTCTCTCTTCCATTGTTTGTCATTTATGAGCCTTCTATTCCATTTAAGAGGCGCTTCCTTCTCAGGGGATCCATCTTTGAAGAGATGACGTTAAGCAGTTTTAGGGAGGTAAAGAAAACTCTCAGCTTGTGCTCAATAACTCCTGCTGCACTGTATTCTGTTAAAGCAATTGCCAGTGTACAAAAGCACATAGTAATTAATAAAAGTGGCCATGTGTCATTGCGGGCCTTTGTCAAATGACAGCTCATGCTGCAAATTTGAATTCAGCTCGGTTCCTTGTGGAGCATGTACACAAAGGCTCACCTAATTCTTTATTCATTTTGGGGTGCTTGGTCAGTCAAACCCCTTACATTTACAGGACAAAATGGCAAAGAGAAAAACTGAAAAAAATCATAGTATAAAAATATGTACAAATAGTTCTATTTCTGTATATTTACAACAAGAATAGTATGTAATTGCATGGCCTTAAAAGGAAATTTACTTCAAGTCATCTTAGAATTGAGATTTTGTTTGATTAATGAATGAATTAACTTTTAGAGAACTGAGGTCTTAGACGTCTACTGGCATGCTGGTAGTTTCAAACCCCTTTAAATTACATAAAGAAGCTCAGAAATACACACTGAAATATAGTTTACATTTATTTTGGGAAGCTAATCTTTCCACTTTACATTCAGGCTAGGTAACCATTTAGCCTGGTTTTAAAGGTGTTGTCTTCTACCTTGACGAACTCATTAATAAATCTCTAGACAAGGATTGATAGGGCGGTCAGCTGTGGGAATTATTGGTAACTTTTTCTTTGCTTCTTTTGGTGGTGTGTAAGTATCTCTATCTATCTATCTATCATCCATCCATCCATCTATCTATCATCCATCCATCCGTCTATCCATCTATCTATCTATCCACTCGTACCAAAAATCACTCCATCCTTTTCATATTAAAAGCTGACAAAGTGTGTTTACATTCATTTACATTACAAAACATTACTGTTTGTGTTTTTCTTCTTCAATTTCAATTTCCAGATAATAAGAACGAGCTACAGCACATTTCAAATGAGACATTTCGACTGTGAAGGCTTTAACAGTTTACTCTCTCTGCTGCTGTCTGCAGTTTAACATGGCCCACTGCCTTCTAGCAGTGAAATCACAGCGTTGGTTGGGAGGAGTCTAATTAACGTCCATCTCTGATGCCCATTTCCTGACACCAGATGATGCCCACAATAATTTAATTTCCTCAACCTGCAGATGTCAATGCCAATCCTTTCAACTACCCCCTCTCCAATCAGACCCTGGTGCGATGATAACCTCAGTAAACATTTATCATTGTTAAACAAGATGATTAAATGTTTCAGCCAGATGTCACTCATGTGACCTCCCAGTGTGAGCTTCTTGTAAATGGTCTCATTGGAAGAAAGATTTTTATTTATTTATTTTTTTTTTACCAAAAGTTAAAAGCTACCAGAGTTGTCCCTTAATAACCCGTCAAGTAAAACTTACCCCTAAACTGCAAATGTTTTGGGTGAGTTTTTAAATCCGTGGGTATTTTCCAGGGATGTCCCTTCATTTTAAATGTCTTATTTTCAAACAGCTGTAATTCATCTGTCCAACCATAGAGCTATCTTTGAACTCATCTTGACACCAACCTTGTCCAGCTCATCGCTGACCAGCCGGCCGTCCTGGTCCACATCCAGGTATTTAAACATGGTGGTCACCAGTGCTCTCTTCTCGTCCATGTCTCTCTGGCTCTGCTCTCCAATCTCCGGCACCTCGGGCTGCATATCCAGCAGCATGCTCTTCAGCCTGTTGTATTCGGACATGGTGCACGTGTTGCCTATAAAAGCAAGGACACAGATATGGAAGAGAAGATACTTTATTAGCCTCAATTACACAAGCTGAAGCCTGTGGATTGGAGATGTATGTGTTTTTGTGTTTTATAGAGGGAGGATATTTGTGTGTGCATGTGTATGTCCGTGAGTGTTTACTCGTTTATTAGATTTTTGTTTGCATAATACTTCTCAAAGCTTTTCCAATGCAGGGGTGCAATTAATTACCAGTAATCCTTGAATCCATATGAAAACAAAAGGTAAACATCCTCATTTAAAGCCTTTCAAGCTTCCAGTCCTCCTTTGCTGTGGGATTAGAGCTCAGGCTGGAAACCAAGCTGGGTCTCTATCTCCTGATTCTCTACTAGCCTCTGCCTGATGATGTGCAGAGGAAATGAGAGACCACAAATTAATCATGGGCACCACGCAGCATCTTTCTTCCCATTTGAAATCAATAATTATGCAAAACACGTCCGTCCCATGCTGTGAAGGGCCTGATACAAATGGAGAGCAGGCGAATACAGAGAGACAAAGAGGGCCAGGAGACACAGTTTTATTTTCCTCTTCTTGCTTTAGTATCATCTGAGCCTGATGACGGCATCAGACACACTGGCATGGATTTAAGAGACCCAAATATGGAGAAATGGAATGAATAAATCATTACATGAAGACCATGCCCGATCAATGCAGAGCAACCCGCCTTCCCACTGACAGTACATGGGGATGGATCTCATTGCTTAAACCCTCCTATTCAACAACTGTCATTGGTAATGAATGCAGTGTGAGAGTACATGATGGCGAGTTTAGGACTGCAGAAGTTTCGTTTCAGCCACTCCTTTTAGTTCCAAAACTTCGGTTCAGCTAGGCTACAGCAGAAAGGCAACGTCTCCTGCTGGGTTACTCTATGGTAGAATGCATATTGAAGAGGTACAGGTTTTGATGCTTATGCATGTGTGCACGCACACAAACTAGCAAAGGTGTTCCTGGTGTGTAAACAGTCATGTCATCGCAAGATAAGCTCAAGGTGACCCACATTTACGTCTGCAACAACCTCTAAGAGAGAATCATCAACACTGAGGTGCTGTAAAACTTCAGTAAACTTCAATTGTCACTTTAACACTTTTGATTTCGCTCTATTTAATATTTTCTGTTTCTTTCTGACTGTATGAAGCATGAAGGAAAGTGACAAAGGCCTACAGCCCCTGCATTTACCGCTCCAAGGACGCTAACACGTAAAACCAGGACCATGTTATAAAGGTAGGGTCAGACTTCAGTGCCTGCGGTTATTAATTAATTCATGTAATACTCTGATGCTGCACCGTGTGTGACTGTTGAACAGAAGGATGCATTTGAAATAAATATTATGGCCACAAGACCTTTTTCATTTTCCTCTGGCGCTGGGACTAATAGTTATTGTTATTATTGTTATTTTTGTATCCTGATTACATAACGCTGCTACATGTATTGCGTTAATCCCCAAGCCTGCTAATTACTAGAAAATAGATGTGTCACACATTCATTTTTTAATTCAGGCAGAACGATCAACAACTTTTGCCTCCTTTGATATATTTTATTTTTCTCCTTTTTATATCTACGAGCTTTGCTCTGCAGTTTTGCTCCCAGAAGTCAAATGTTATTCTATTACTACTGACAGTCACACGTGAATACACACCCTATAAGACAAAGCCAAAGAAACACACAATGACATACTCAGCCCACAACACTGGCGACATTTTACAACACGAAGACTTGCACACCCACACGTCGAAGACAAAGTGCATTCCTCTCCAGGAGCAGGCGGTTAAGTCAAGGTCTCGGTTAAATCCCTGTTCAATGTTATTTTATGGAAGGGGAACGAGGCGTGAGATGGATCAGACATGAGGGATCATCATCCCTGCCCCTGGTCTGGAAGGACAGAAACAAATGAACACCCCAACACTGATTTACATGTTATATATGGAGAGGACAATCCACTCTTGGCTCTGACTTATACTCTGCCCCCGTGAGTATGCAGAGGGAAACATTATCAAAAGAAACTCCACTGTTTTCCCTGTGGAGGAAATATATATATATTTTAAAGGCCCTTTATATAAGAGGAGACATCATCCACCAGTGTTGCTGTACTGATGGAGGCTGATGAAGGTCATAAATTACTTCTGACCTCCTTTTCTCCACAGCTACGCCTTCACTCCTGTGGTCGTAGTCGGTAAGTGAATGTTACACCTGGATATTACTGTGATTCACATTTTCTTTATTGCTGAGTGAATGTCTTTTGATACAGCCTCACTTGTTCTGCTGAGCGCAGCAGCTGCAGCAGTGGCAGAGAAATATCTGTCTGTATTACAGAGCATCCATCCCTGACTCGAACACTGTTTTATTGTTCTAGAGGGACTAGGACTCCATTTATTGCCTGCTTGAAATGTTGGCTGCTTAAGTGAGTGATCCGAAGCCGCTTGCATCATGGACGCCCAATGTCCCGGAGCCGCAGTTCCCCTCCACTGCTCCAAGCATCCTCTGAACTCACATTTAAAAATGTCAGGCAGAGAGAAATGATGAAAAGACCAACCAGAGGAATAAGTCCTTCTATGGCTAAAAGGAATGAATCAAGAGGAAGTGAGATGAGTCCTTTTTTTTAAGTTTTAAAAATTCTACTAAAGAAAATCAAAAACCTTCCAAAGTGTTGCATGTCTCTCCAGTGGTTATGCTGTGGTTCTAATGAATAACTATGATGAGACTGTGTGGAAGCCACCCCATAATAATACTACTAATAATAAACAAATAAGTACGATCCCATAGAACAATTAAAACATGGTAAAGTTGTTAAAACAATGCCAACGGCTAAGAAAAAGCCATTTGAATAAAAGTGTGTCTTAAGAAGAGATTTAAAAGAGGATACTGAGTTCTCCTGTCTGAGTCTGAGTTCCACAGCTGTGGGACCAGAACTTTTGTCACCTTTTGTGCCCAGTATAGATTTTGAAACCACCACATTAGGGTCACTACTGGAAGATCTAAGAAAGCAATAAGGCTCACATGGAGTTAGCAGCTCAGGAGCCTGACCATTCAGGGCTTTAAAAACAAGCAGTAAAATCTAACAATCACTTCTAAAACTCACAGTGAAGGGTAGCAAAGACTGATATCATGTGGTTTCTTCTCTTGCTACGTGTTAAAAGCCTGGCAGCAGCGTTTGGCATTGATTGCAGTCTTTGGATGTTGCGCTTGCTGATGCCGGAATAAAGTGCATTGCGATAGTTGAGTCTGGAAGAAATAAATGCATGGATGACCTTAACTAAGTCAGCAGGAGAAAGGTCATTTGTCTCTGTTACTTTGGTCACCTGAGGATCAAAAGACAGATCTGAATCAAAAATGACTCCTAGGTTGCGGGCCCGTTTGCAAACATTCTTATTTTAAAATGTTACATGCAGTGTGGCATTATGTAGTTTAATAACTGGGAACTTTTCAAGCAAGAACGAAGCAGAAAGAGCTTTCCAGAGATCATTAAAAAAAAACAGTTCAACCATTTTTATGTTACCATTTCTGGTGTCCATGTCTGGAAGCATTGTCATAGCTGTGCACTTCTTAGCAAGAAGAACTTTTAAAAATACATCGGACAAATAAATGTGGGTGAGTATCAGTTTAACACAATCTGAATCTTGTTAAGCATTTTTTTGTTCAAACCTCTGAAAAATAATAATAATTAGCAGCTTTAGAGTTTAAGCCAAAGTGTAAGATTTAAAAACAGGTCCTCAGTGTAGATCATCCAAAAAGTCATGACCTTTCTGCTGGTATGGGATGAAAACTGCTTTGTTGCTGGTTCTGTTTCAGGAGCTGCTCGCCAGAACAATTTGTTCAGAAATCCAGTATAGCGATCCAAAAGGTACAAAGCATTTATACATCCACAGCAATTCATATGAATCAAACCAGCTAAAACCTTCTGCTGTACTTACAGAGCTAAAAGGTAGAGGGAGGAAAAGGAAATCCAGGGCATCAATCCTTCAGAGGATGAAACCTCCCTACAATACCCTCCAGGGTGTAAAAGTGTTCTGAGTTCAATTTATGTCTGCCTGACCTCCCCTGGCTGAAATGATAGGATTATTTACTGTCATACTGTCCGTGTGCCGCTAATATGTGATGGTGATGGACCTCCCTTCCCGATAATTATGAATATGATGGACACTCTTTGCTCCTGAGGGCAACAAGGTCTCTCAGAAGGGTGACACAAGTCAAAGAACAGCCCCATGTTGCATAATCGCTGTTGGCAGCTGTTTAAATCGGCTTACTTTGAGCTTCATCATCTATCGAGCATTTTGACTGCTGTGGCAGAACACTTACACCTTTAACTTCATATATTTTAATATTCAGCACACTATATGTTCACTTTGATAGCATTTTTGAAGTTGCATGACGAATGAGAGAGACACTTGAAAATACTTCTGATGGGTATAACATGGCTAAATGTTCCATAAAGTCAGATTTGCAAGAAAAATGTGGATTTGGTTGATGCTAAAAAAAAAACTCGGTGAGGAGACAGAAAAGTATCATCTTTGATGATTGTTTCTGTGACTTATCCTGCAAAAATTCCAGAAAAATCTGCTGCTTCACGGTTTTTATATCATTAGAAAAATATCTTTCAAAGTATTTGTTTAGGTTCCTGGAAATGTGTGTCACATTTTTATGGACCGGATCAATGAGTAAGTCCAGGTAAGAAAACAACTCGAGCTTTTCTTTTGCAATCTCTGCTTGTAGCTGAGAAAGGATTCTATAAATAAGATGACAAATGGCACTGTTGAAGAACATCCATAGACGAGCCGAATAACACTCCAACTATTATACTTAAAACTTTAAATAAATCCGTAGTCGCATTTAGTACAACAAATTATTTTTAATTTAATATTTAATTATTATTATTTATTCAACAGAGAACATTCTGCCTGTGAGGATGCTCCCCAGATGAATCCAACTAGCATGTTGGAAATGCTGCAGGAGGAGCAAGAAAAGCCCCCAAAACATAGACATTATCTTTCCATAAACCAGAGCACAAAACAAGCCATTATTGCCAAACAGCTTTCCCAGCATCCATCTAAAAATAACAACAGAAGGCTGAGGAGGTGAGGGGAATCCAACCTGTGTTAACAGCAGCAACAGCAGCAGCAGCAAGAATTATCAGCAGAGTATGAACTGTCAAGTTATAAAGACCTCAGCTGGGTTTACATGGACCTCTTTATTCTGATTAAAATCCATACAAACACCTCATTTGGAATAAAAACGCCCAAACCTCATTCGGTTGCAGAGGGGTAGTATAAACCTTTTCTTAAACCGATCAGAAGAACAACCATTCCCTGTAAACGGTGGAACGGAATATCTACTGGTAGAGATCTCTCTGCAAATGCTCAGCGTCGTGACGCATCGTATAAGGTACCGATAAGGCTTTCTTTTGGTTGCCGTCTCTCTTTCATTGGTTCCAGTATGACTAAGCCTGCATTATTATCATGCTGCAGCTTTAACAAAAGCATCACAATAACAGCGAAAATTGATCGACATCCATCTTATGGTAAAATACGTCACTTCTGTGCATGTCACACAGCTGTTCTGATTAAATGCGGTGGCGCATGTAAACACCAGATCGTATTAGATCACAACTCATGGAATAATCAATCAGAATAATTTCAATCAGAATGAAGAGAAGTGTCCATGTAAACCCAGCTACTGAATATTTAAATGTGATTGGAGGAGTCAGCTGACCATGAACGAGTTATCCTGGCCCGAGTGATGGATTAAGTGATGGAGTCCCCCATATAGGACTGTTGTTATGGACTTGTTATTGATGGTGTGAGCAATAGTCCCTATTAAAAGCAGTAAAAAGTGATGAGTCAGGGTTTAAAGAGGCTCCTACATTTCTCGGCTAATACATGACTACAACAAAGTTCAAGTGATGCCTGTAGTTTTCAAGAGAACAGGCGAGCTGTCTGTCGGTTTCCCTTACCATACATTCTGCAGAGTGGATCAGCGTGTGCTCAGGAAGTCTTATCAGAGCCTGTGCAGCTTGGCACTAACTAAATGAGAAACCTATGGCAACACAAAAGTTACTGGCAAAGCAGTGAAGGAGAAATAGTATATTAGCATTCACTCTCTGGCTGCTTGTCCACCTGCAAGCCTACCGTCCAGACCTGGCTTCTCAAACTGCTCCTCAGTGCTATACACATGGCATGGCATTTATCTCTGACCCTCTCCCTTCTTCTGTGGATCTGACTCTTTTTCACTCTTACAGAGACGACCATCAGTTAGAGGGAGAGTGTAACTCACAGGGACATAGTTTAGTAACTATATGGGCTCCAGGAACTGCCCTGTTACCCTCTGTGGATGAGATTCTTCACCTTTGAGGTAAATAAATACTTAAACCAAAGTCACTTGAATTTCAATCAGGAAATACAAGTGAATGACAATTAGTCTGTCAGAAGGTCTTTGGCGCGTAGACTCTGTTGTGATCGAAGAGCATCTGACTGAAGCAAGATATTTATATACCCCTGTTGGAGTCCAGACACTGGTGGTGGTGGCGGCTGATGGATCTGATGAGGCTGATGAAATGATGAAGTTGGTGAATCCGTAAAGACTGGACAATGGTGATGTGGAGGGAACACATAACAGAGAGGTACAGAGAGATTCATATTTTTAAAAACTCAGCAGCAGGATCATAGGCTAACAATGAAGGTGTGTCGCTCTGCTATTGGACAGATGTGACCAGCTGATGAGAACAGCTGATATCTAAATGGACAGCCCCAGATAATGAAAGCAGGAAATTAAGACTGAGCGTGCCTCAGTGTGAATGACAGGATGGCATGATAATAAACTATAAGTGTAAAGGAATAATCCTCCTCACTGAACCTTTGGTAGACCTTCATTTTAATTATTGCTGCTGCTGCTATTCTTTTATTCTTTTTTTAGTGTTAACATCTTTCCTTTTTCCTTTAATGATCACAATATTGTGGTGTTGGTTTGTCGTCAAACTATAGCTGATTTACACAGTAGGTAAATGGGTCAATGTTGCCTGAAAATGATATTTTAAGATGTCGTTTGCGTTCTTAATCAATTTTAATTAATCGTTTAACGAACATAAAGTGCACAGCTACGTCTGTAATGGCTTTGGTTACGTATTTAGTGAGTTGTAGCTGTTCTGTTTAGAAGAATGATATTTGAATGCCATTATTATTCATATCACCATGATAGTAATCCTTTCTGGATCTTGGAGCTCATAAATAAGTTTTCATGATGGGTGCTGCACATTGTTCACTGTGACAGTGGCCTCTAAAGAGAGGTGAAAGAAGCAGAGACAGGAAAAAGCTGAGAGAGCTTCTTTCAAAGCAGCAACAGCTAACAACTGTGTTGAAACATCAGCAATAAACTTCAGGCCATATAATTATTTTAGACTCCCGTTGTTTCTGAATGTAATGGAGAAAATGCAACTTGTTTGGTGTTCCAACCATGATTTATGTGTGTGGGCAAGTCTTCTTAAAAAGTTTATATCTATGACATGTTGGATATTCTTTTTAAGGCAGAAAACTTTATTTATCTCTGAACAAACTTATGTTACATAAAGTTACAGGGGTCTGGTTTACTTAACAGACTTTTGTAGGAGGTGGTACAGTTTGCACATTAAAAGATGGTATGCAATCCTTCAATAAACTAGAGATGGGAATTTCGGCTCTTATTAGTGAGTCAGATGATTCGGCTCAGCTCAGCAATAAGAAACGACTCTTTTGGCTCCCAACCGGCTCTTTATCCAGGACCACGTCTGCTTTTATCATTCAGCCCAATTTAGCAATATTTTGACCTATGATTGGTATCTGTGCATGAATATCACTTTTACTCAAAGTCATTATGAGCAGATCATTATTAAAGCCCTCAACTAACAATTTCTGGGAGCTCTTTTTTTTTTTACTTTAGCAGCAACCTTCTTTTTGTGTATTATATTATAAAACCTCATTGGATTGGTGCAAGTCAAAGCCCTGTTTTTCCTAAACTACTTTAGTTTAGGTTAGTACTTTAGTTACTTTACTTTAGTTAGTACTTTACTTCAGTGCCTTTTGTCTTCGTTTGGAACTTTATTCATGTTTGAGTTATTTAGTTATCTTCACAGACATGGTGTTGGGCTCTGGGAATTATTTCGAACTTTGTATTTGCTCATTTTTTTGGAGTGTAAGTAATGACCTCCCAACACTTTCCTGTTATTTGTCCAAGTCTGTTTTAATTTTTTGATTGATATATTTTGTGCAGTGATCGGTGTCTCTTTCATTTGTAAATAACTTTAACTTAAATTATAGTGAAGCAAAGGAAAAGGGCATTTAACCATGCCCCCAGCAACTTCTGAACTGTGTACTATGTACTGTACATCATATGCACCTATTACCTTAAATGTTGTGTTTGTGCCTTCAATTTCAAGCAAAGTGACTGTTGGAAATGTATTTAAAAATGAAAGAAAAAAAGAAAATTGCTCTCAGACTGCAGCCGGCTCCCACGGCTCCTACAAAAGAGCCGGCTCTTAGAGCCAACTTGCCAACTCACTCACTAACAAAAAGGATAACAAGAGCAGCATGCTGTTGTCATGCTCATAACATGAGACAGGGTAAAGCCAACAGCATAAAATAGAAGGGCAGACACGTCAGCTCAAGTGTCTATGCTTTTTTTTTTTACAGTGTCAGAGTAATTACATCTAACTCTTTCTAAATTCAGGTGTGCATAAATTACAGGTTATGAACTTCTATTTAAAATACAAAAATGTGAAATTACCGGTTATCTTATCAGTATTGGCTATGAGAAGAAGGTAATTATGCCTTATCAGTATCAGCTGGAAAAAAATCGTGCATTCCTAAGTATCATGCAAGATATTAAGTGTGATGGGACATGAAACCAAGTCAGACTGCTGTAGAAGATTCAGACAGATCTCAACTCAGATTTGGAGAAGAAAAGAATAAATAAAGATTATCTGTGGTGTGCAAGTGTGGAATAAGTAAACATACAAACTCTGAACCTGAATTGTGTGCACACTTGTGAGAGGGAATACAACAGCTGATCACTTAGAAAAATGAGACCCAAAACGTGATATGTTGAAACCAATATAAATGAGACAAATCTCCCAACATGCCTGGTGCAAATGTACCTTAAGTCACGTCTTGGCTTGGCTCAAGGAGGTTTACATGTGCAGAGCAGACGATATATTCAATATCATCTATAATATGGTGAAAAAAAACATCTGATTTCCTCTCATTTTAAACAGGGTTTAAAGCAGCACTGGAGAATGGACCTTAATACTGTGCCATCCAACAGCTGCTGGATTCTCCCAAGACATTTCCCAAGCAGTCTCCAGCAAAAAATGCACCACACCACAACCCCAGTCAACATTATTTTCTGCTCCACATTTTTCAACCTTATTAACAGACTATGTAGTTTCTCACAAATTGCAGCCTCCTACCTGAATGTGGTTTGAGCTGTAATGGCAGACGAGTTCTGACAAATGGAGACTGAAGTGGTTTTCTTAGTCTTTAACTACAACATGACCTGTGGGACCCATAAAGCAAATAAAAAGAAAGTTGTTTTTTTCATAACAGGGTCGGCAATGCCAATATAAAAAATCAGATCCTTGATGCTACAGAGAAAATATATAGAGTTGTCTTTGCATCGACCTTTCACAACCCTTACTGATGTCTGCAAGCTGCTGCCTGATCCCACGAGCACACAGCTTTCAAGTTCTCTGGATGTGGGGACTCGAGGGGGGCTGTATGTGGCCTAACTGAACCCCACAGACAACACAAAACCTGGACTACAGATATACTTTATTATCCGCAAGGGGAATTTATTTCTCTGCATTTGGCCCATTCCTGGAGGGCAGTGTTTACCTGGGGGAGCAAGTTAAGGACACTTATAGACTGCATGTAGACTGCAGGGGAAGGGGATTGAACCACCAACCTTCCGACAGGGTAGGACAGATGAAGGACCCCTCTACCTGCCGAGGGACAGCTATGGTTAAATCTCTCTGAAAAATGTCAGATGCTGAGAGATACGTTCAGAAAGTGAGCTGCTGTGTGAATGTTCCCTGCAAGGAGGAGCGTCAGAGTATAAGCTTAGATCTGAAACCACGGCCCATGTCTCACAAGGAAACTGAAAACAGATGGGTCTGTAATGGCCACGCCTTGATGAAATTAACTGCTCTGTCCAGGACGTCTGGAAGTCCTTACGACAGTGTTTTTGCAACTGACACTCATAATGCATCACACGTAAAATGAAGTTGCAATAGGTAGTATTACACAGTCAGAGTGTAGACAGTGTGAGACTAATTTTGATGATGTATGAGGTGGTAATGATCTTCTTTTTTTTTTTATAAGTTTTGTTTGGAATTTTAATGACTTCTATAGAACATCAGAATATTTTTAGCAGCCCCTGACAAATATGAGTGCTCTCATATTAGAGGATGTCGTGACAGCAAGACTTAAAAAACAATGACAATTAAAAAAGAAAATTGGAGAAACAACAAAGAATCCTGGCAATTAAAAAAAAAAGAAAAGATTGTGGTGTGAAAAGAGAAAATAAAATATAAGTAATTATTATCATTAAATATAGTCGTAATAATGACATCATATAATGCACAAATATCAGCGGGGATCGAATTAAAGAATAATTACAAAAAAGACAAATTCTAACAAAAATACAACCTTTCAATGGGGCAAAAGGAAATAGAGATAAACAAGAGTATATGTACACTATGGTGTATACTGGGAGTTGAATAATAGTATCAAATATTTTGAGTAGAAAATTAGCTGCATGCATGGTAAATGGTAAAAGGACTGTACTTATATAGCACCTTTCTAGTCTGACTGACCACTCAAAGCTTTACAACACAAGCCAGCATTCACCCATTCACACAGCATTCATGCAGTGGTGGCATTCGTACCATGCAAGGCGCCACCTGCTCATTAGGAGCTGTAAGTGTGCATTAGCTATCATCCCATGCATAAACCCAGTGCATAAGGAAAACTCATTTGGGCTGAAATTTTCCCAAGAGGAAAGATAAATTGGTGGAAAACATGGGAGCTAATTTCAGCTCTGATGACAGCCCCCATTATAATGAGCATGTTTCCCCCTGAGCTAATGAGCGACAGTGCAATCAGTTGATAATGTGTTTATTTATTTATTCAAGTCATTTGCTTGTTAGTACATAAAAGGTTAAGATATTTTGTCCCCTCTGTTCATTCTTTAAATTCCTTACTGAGTCACTGCAGACACTGACTGCACTTAAAGATGAGGTGCAAATGTTACCAGATTGTCTGTGTTTTAAAGTTACTATTATTAATTTGCATGCTATCATAATACAAGTCTATAGTACTTTAAAAATTTTATTTTTTCTTTGGCTCAGTCTCATTTGGATCATTTTCATCAATGAACTAATTAAGGAAGAAAACGTTTATATTAAACATACCATAATGCTGATCATACAGTATCTGTTCACATTGTTTCCCCTTCTGAGCAGTGTCATATCTTCTAGTCAATAAAGTGAAAATGTTGTGAATGTAAAGTCGGGAAAATTTGCATTGCAGTATAAATGTTTTTGGCAGTGTAAATTAGTAAATAAATAAATGCATTTGTGTGAAATATGGTTTATCTGAATATTCTATTATATTGCTTACGTTGTCCTTCTTTTATTTGGAATATGTGGAAGAAATGCTACGATAACAAACACGATGAGGACTTGTTGGAAGACAGCAGCACTTTGGAGATGAAGGATAAGCTTGTCCTTTGGACGAGTCAAGAGCTGTAGATAAAAAAAAGTCTATTTTTGTCCACCGGAACAATCTAATGCTTCTGTGTCATGACACGACTCACAATTATGGAGGTGATCACATCCCAGACACATTTCTTTATGCTTGACTCACTATTCTGACCATATTTTATTTGATGTCCTACTTTTTTAATGAAAAGAAAGAGAATAAATGAAACAATAAATCATACCGAGAGACGTCAGAGTGCTTTTGACTGCACTGAATACCAAATTGTTTCCCCCAAGGTGGACTGATATTCATTCATTAGAGATTTACAACTGGAGACCTCCCCTCTGCCAGCAGGTAGAAACAGTAGCCGAGCAGGCCATTAACCAGACAACAAAACTAATGAAGGGGGAAATTAACAAAACACAAACAAATAACACATGTATTTGTGAATGCCCTGCCTGTCTGCTGGTGATATGGCACAATGCCTCCTCCGCTCATTATGGGAAGCTATCTGGGTCACACATATCTGCCACCGTTGGGGAAAAGTCATCAAACCAAAAGAGCAGAAAAAAACCAAAAAAAGTATAAGAAATATGTTTTTCAAAGATGTAGTTCACCAACAGCGTGGCATCATGGATGGACTATGAGTTATCCACACCTTTTTACCTCCAGACTAATAGTAGACATGAAAGAAAATCCTAATTGTACAGAAAGTAACTCTAAATTTTTACTGTGAGTCGAACAGCACAGGACACAGCAAAGGGGCTTCTGTGACTCTTCCATGCTTGTGGTTTACGAGACGAGTGGAGGATGAAGTTGGTTTCGGTCTGCACACGGAGCTGCAGTCCGTGTTGGAGTTTACAACAAGGTCGTTCCCAAATCGCTTGAGATGGCAGCGATCGGAGATTCCCTTGTTCATGTTCGGTGTACCGCACACATCCATGAAAACTGCGCTAAATCAGTGGGTTACATGGTCCCGTACTGCGAGGCCAGAGATAGATAGATAGATGGATAGATAGATGGATGGATAGATAGATAGATGGGTAGATGGATCTTTTACAGTGCAGGTAAATTTATCATTGCAGTTAAAAATATATCTAACATACTAATTTAATATAATATATACAGTATGTAATGTATGTAAACCCGTCAACTGCTCTTCATGAATTCATTTATAGCAGCCTCCATGAGGGATGAAATCCTCACCGACATAACAGTTTAATAAAAGTGGGAGCAAATCCTTCAGTCGACAGCTCATCAACTGGAATGACATGTTTCAAAGCCTGGGATCTACAGCTGTTTAAATAAACATTGGCTTTCTGGCCTCTGAGGATCCCAGTCAAACCTCCATACCCCCCCCCCACGCTTAAGTCACTCAAATGAATAATTCTCTGGTCCAATGATCTATATATGTGTTTTTTTTAACCATCACAGAAAACATGATAAAATATTGAAACGGAAGAAAATGAACATCAAGAATATATATATATATATATATATGTTTTTTTCCCATAACGTAGGCCTTAATTTACTGCTAATAGGAATTAGTTCTCATATCAGACTGAAATTAAAAACATGTCATCTGTATGCAGGTTTTCGCTTTCCACACTAATGAGGAAAAAACCCATAGATCTGAGGATCACTGATGAAGTGGTGAGTGAGTGGTACTGTATGCTCTTAATGGTTACTGGACAAGAGAAGACTCGGCCTTCCCGTGTGAATGAATGAATTTATATGTTGGCGAGCAAGTTCTCACACTTAATTAATATTCAGTAAATAAATCATAGTAACCTATACATAATAAAACGAGTATGTGCAGTTTGGAATCTGAACTATTTATTAATTCCATTTTAGTCAGTTTTGTTTGAATAAAATCAGCTCTGAATCACTCACTAGAATTTAATTGTATTTTATCAAGTAAGTCAAAGATGGAGAAAACTTTTACTATTTAGGTCAGAGCAACATGGTGTAAAACAGTGAACCCTGGAAGACTCCTCCTTCTAGAAGGGACTCATTTGAGAGCATCGATGGTCTTTCTTTAATTACCAAAGTCCCTGTGGAAGAGTTGTGGTGGCTAAACTGAATTTCTCGATATCAGAGTCAGTAACACCATTCCTTTAATTCTGTTGTGTGAAGGATTTGTACAGATATGTTAGAGTTCCTACAGAGGTACTGTCTGTGATCCCGTACCCCTTCAGGTATAGAGAGTAATCCCATAGACACTGGAGATGTGTTGATGATGCCATAGGCTCCTGTACACTATTTGCTGAACACCATCCCTATAGCTGCTCCCTCCTGCTGCCCAGGAAAACCAATCTTTGCTGGCTGACAGAAAACACATCGTGCATCAGAGCAGGAGGGTCAACACGGACTCTCCGGGTCTACCTCCAAATACAGACAGATTTATCGGGGATCCTCATCGGTATCAGTACAGTAAGGGCTTCAGTGTAACCATTGGTTTTTTCTGAGGTTTAATAAAAAAGGATCTGGACTTTTCTAAAGGTTTGAAGGTGTTTCATGTCTCATCCAATAGGATAGCCCCTATCACTTTTTATATATTTACTCTCCTGTGAGGTCATTGTCAAACAAAACAAGCTTTTTGAAAATGTGCATTTGGACTCATGGACAATTTAATATTTTCATACTAGCAACATTGATAAAATAATTGACAGGATTATTGATTGATAATGAAAATAATCATAAGTTGTGACCTCATCTTTGTCTTTCATTTCTTCTTTATGGCTTCTTCTTGATTTTTTTCCTTCACCTCTCCCTTTGCCCCCCCCTCTAATCCTCCTCTTTCCCTCTGGTTTGAAATACAGACATTTTTCTAATGACTTTTACATGATTGCAACTTTATTGGGGGGGGGGTCTCATACCATCAGACACACAGAGACTATGGCATAAACTCTAGCGGCAGAGAGAGAGACTATGAAAAGAGGCCTCATTAAAAGAACAGTTAGTGTCATCCTGGCAATAAAGTTTAGTTTACACTGATTAACAGGAAACTGTCTTTGTTGAGCTGCTTCAGGGTCTGCCCTCAGAGTCATGGTGTGCATTTACAGCAAACAGTGTTCTTATGGTGTTTCTGGTGCTTATTCCTCATCTGGAAGAATAAATAGTCAGGGAGCAATTAGTGAATAACGAAGAAAGAACATCTGAAATAAACTATCCTAAACAGTGGATTAACAGCCGTCGTCTCTAAGAAGTGGAAGACAGGAGAAAACACAATATGAATATTTATATACATGTTCAAAAGCCTCAATACATAAAATATTAATTGCCATTTAAGTCTCTGCACTTTTGTCAAGTCATAATGTGACATTTCAAGTAAAAAAAAATCATCCTCTGTATTAGACATCAAAGCATGAGTGTCAGAAAGTACAACACCTTTATTCTAATTAATGATTTTTCATACAGGTTTCCTGTCTATATTTTGTTTACCATCCAATCAAATTAAAATTAAGGTCTGTGTCATTTTTTGCTTTCTCAGCAGAAATCTTGATTTTGCTTTAATTAAAAAACCCTAAATTGCGTTATAGTGCTCCTCATAATATGATCTAATTCCCCCCATTTCCTACACAGACAGACATTTATAGATTATGTTAATCCAACACTCACTGCAGATACTTGGGTGTTCACAGCAGCTCTAATCAAATTAGAGTCTTAATCAGACAAGCTTCAGTTGCAAGTGTCAATAAAAATTAAATCTACTTATCTCAGCTTCGTATTTATGATCTTCTTGCTCAAAATAGTGTTATTCATTTATTCATGTTCTCAGCTGAATGAACTGATGAACTCAACGATACCATAAAGACATTTTCATCTTCTTTATCCAATCATTGTTTAATCACATTAGCGTTGTGTGAAGTTTGGGAAATGTTCGTTTTCTCCCATTAGATTCAGAAGGTCTTTGCAGATGAGTGTCAGGTATTTCACTGCAGTAGATAAATCAAAGAAGTGAAGCTCGCAGTTGGATGGCCTGAAAGTTTAAAGATTAGAGGAAAAGATGAGGCCGTAGATGATGGTAGATGAAGCAAGGGAAGTGAGAAATAAAGTTGTCGAGTTCAACAAAGTGAGAAAAATCTTATTTCGTAAGAGCGCAAAAAATCTTGCTGACACCAGTTAAAACCTAATTGGCAGCACGCCACCTCCTGAACCCTATTTTATACGAGATGTAAAGTCAAATTAGTAATTTAACTGCATATAAATGAAGCTTTGGGCAGAGAAGACTTCCTTCATACTCAACGAGCAGATAAAGCATAACAGTAACACACATTTACACAATAAAGGACGTACAGTAATGTCGTTACAAATGTGTGTTACTGTAGTAAGAGCAGGGAGTAAGAGTAGTAGTGATTCTGCATGGGTTTTTCAATTTTTACAAATAATTCATGGTAAACTACTCTACATTACGTTTGAATACATCTATTTGATGTCATCTGAAAAAACAGCAACAACAAACAAAAGACAGGCTATTCATCCAAATGATGAGAATCAAAAGGAGTCTTCTGTATCCCCCAAACTGACCACTGAAGAAAAAAACAACAACAAAAAAAACAACATTTTTCTGTTTTACAGCGTACTCCCGATACTCTGGTTCTACAATGTCTTTGATTGCAGTAAATTGTGTTACAAATGTGAGTCAGATGCAGCATTACCAAAGTGAAATTTTAGTGACTCATTCTGAAAATCACCTTGGTTTTTTTTAGAAATGCACTGAACCATCATGGTCAGAGTATAGCTGGAGAATTCCCAGCCTGCCTGGGAAAATCTGGGCAGGAGACCGAATGAGAAACAAGATTGTGACAAGAAGCTTTTTCAGTTTAATTTCCCACGACAGAGTGGGGGAAAAAAAAAATTGGTTGGTTGCAGGACATGAGTGGGTAATACTCACCCATTTCTTCAACCAGTGCTGTCAAGGTGTCCTTGAATAGGGCTTTAAAACACCCACCTGTTCCAGTAGAGGTGTTCAGCGGATTGGACTGAGATTGTATCGAGCACCTAGTAAAAGTTCCAAATTAAAATTGTCCGTCTTGAAGATGCCACAGAGTCCAGAGATGTGAGCTATCAAAAAATGTAGACATTACATTAACAGTTCATTCTCCCTCTTCTGTGTGCCTATATAATCCAATATACCAACACCAGTTTGGTTATTTACTGTTAAGACGATCTACCGTCACATTCTTCAGAATCCCTTCTGAATAAAACAGAATGTATGCAATCATTCTAAACCACACCAAGATGAAATCACCACCACAGAAATTAAAGATGTCCTTTAACGACATCAGTGACTGACCTTTAATAAACGCGAGCTCAACATGGACGTTAAACAGTGTTGAAGTGTTTTTGGGAGGCGTGAGGGAGAAACGAGACACTGAATCGGCTTTTGTTTTGTTTGTTGTAATTTCATGGAGTGCCACTTAAACAGATTACAGTGTGAAGATGGTAGAAGTCACAACTATGAAAACACACACACTCACAGACGCAATCGCAGCATCTCTCTGTTTGTCAGTTTCCCTCCCACCTCTAATTTCCATTACTGAAGCGTGTGTGATTTCTTTCTTCTTGAGATTGCTGCTGTGTCTGTCCATGTTTGGGAATATGTGGCTGCCGCCCACACACTGCAGCCACTTCACAAGTTATTATGGGATCATATATACTTTAGCTTTCCTTTGTTTCCCCCTGCGCTTGTTGCCCCTTCCCCAAATGCCATCCGTGTGCTTTAGTCATGATAATCATAATCAATGGCGGCTTCTAGTAAATCAGTCATGTACGCATCGCTGTAGACAAGCACACCCTGAGACACGCATGCAAACTTTAATGTATGTGGACCGTGCACTAACACACACGAGCACATTGATAAATGCTCCTCTAACCCTTAAGGAAATCACACAGATGCCTGGGCACCTGGTGATCCGTTCCAAATGCTGCCAGCTGTCATGCCTATGATCTCATTCACAGCCAAGGCAAACAGTTTCAGTCCCACTTTGTCAGGGAAACTGACATTAATCTTGGGTTAATTGTTTGCATCCGGTGCCACATTTAGGGACGGTTGGTGTTCTGGGCTCAGAAGCAACACTGACAGCCTCAAATATCATATATATAATATGATCTAAATGAACCATCAGTTTGATCCGTCAAGGTTGATTCAGAAGCAAAAAAAAAAAAAAAAAAATGCTTGTGTGTGTAAATCTAAACACATATGCTACACAGTAACTTCTATGTCTAGATGAGACGCAGAGGGAGGTGACTACACTGCCATATCTGATGCCCTGGGAATAAGACTGGGCTGATTGGGCTCATTGACAGCAGCTTCATGCCTGTATGCAAATGGAACATGGTATTCCATGGATACATATGCTCCAAAGGAAATCAGAAAATGTTTAATCAGCATTTCAGACAAGTTCAGAGACTTCGGATATGTCCTACATCAAACATTAACTCCTAAATAATAAAACTGAAATGAAGAAACAAGAAGTAAGATTGAGGAATTGAAATCCCAGAGAGTAAACTCAATATCGCCCAATGATTTTACTGGTTTAAGCCATGCTTGTTTTAATAGCCATGCCCTTTCTAAGTAGGCCATGAGCATCACGTGTTGTTCTACAGTCACATATATGAATTTAAAATGGCATTGTGATTGATGAGCAGTATTCACGAATTCAAGGCTTCCCTCTTAAATTACCATACAATTGCCATGAATATATGCAGATTGATCCGTCCAAGAATCGCAGATCTAACATCTTCTGAGTAACATTAATACTAAATGTCATTAAATGGTGCTTTCAAGCTCATTTTGCATGCACAATTCAGGCACAAGATTGTCAGCTATTAAAGGTAAGGGGGTACCTTTTGGCCCAGGAGAAAAATACGGATCACAGTAACTCTGAAAAGATGGCAGTGATAATGAGAGTGTGTCCCGACTCCCGCATGGAGTATTTTGGAGTATATTTTTTTTAACAGCCATCTGTAAACAAGATCTTTGTCCAGAATAGTCAGAATTGAATTTGGGGATGTAACTTCCAGAAACCAAAAATATTACGAATTACATGAAGTCAAATTAACAATGCTTTATAATTAAATTTTGTAGTTACTCTGCATTGCTTTAATAACAGTATTGTGTTGCCTTGATTTTGTTTTAGCTTTTCCATTTTATGTTTTAAATATTAGGACAAGGTTTATAATTAGTGCTGCTTAAAGTGAAAGCAACAGTAATGAATGAAAAATAATGAATGATCGATTTATTTGGAGCCATTTAAGAGGCTGAATGGGAAAGGTGATATGATTTTGGCTGGTAGGTTATACGTTTTTAGAGAGGATGTGTTTGTGTTTTACTAAAGTTGGAAGGGCATTTCACTCTTGGGGACCATGTGACATGACAGCAGGCCTTGGTACTGATGGGAGGGCTAAGCTGCCATTATTGACACAACTAAAATTAGAGGGAGGTGACACATAACCAATACCATGACCAAGCAGGGCCGTTTTCTTTTACAGACTGACTTAACGAGCACATTTTAAAAGACAAGTTAAGCTCCTTTGTGTTAACTCCTTTATTCTGGTTCATTTATGCAGGTGAACACAACGCAAATTGAACTTGATGACCCCCAAATGATGGTACTGAGTCAAGGCAATCCACAGGTTTTGGTCTTGTTCCGATCTGAACCGACTACAGGGAACAATCCCACAGAGCGATGGTTGAAAGGGCTTACAGAAGACAACAGGTGTGGAGTCAGAGTCTTGCCAACATTACCCTCTGCTTACACCTCCGCCATGAAACTGGAACAAAGAATTACATGTTCTTTGGGAGCGACACACACACACACACACACACACACACACACACACACACACACACACACACACACACACACACACACACACACACACACACACACACACACACACACACACACACACACACACACACACACACACACACACACACACACACACACACCACCTCAGACCTGAACCACATAAAGGCTCAGCACATCAAAGTCGAGCCAGTGTTTTCATCATGTGGAGAGCCAGCTGCTATCCTATAAACCATCACTGTTCTTTGTTCAGAGAGAGAACAAAGTTGAAACGGGGAAGAGAAAAATATCCGTCTAAACAAGTCATTTTTCCATGCAACGCCCAGACAGAGAGAGAAAAAGGTTTCCCCGATGACCTGAAATTTAATCCTCGCCTACTTTGTCTTGAAAGTATAAAAAGAGACAAACACAGAAACAAACAATCACTTTTGAAATTCGATTAAGGCTATTTTGTGACTCGGGGAAAATGTCTGATTTTATTGTAAATAAAAGGTGACAGCTTGTGTCGTCTTAACATTGGGTCTACCTCTCTTGTCCTAAAGGTAAAAAAAAAAAAAAGACCTGCTTTTGCTAAACCCAATGATTATTGTTGTTATTATTATTGTTGTAATTACTTTTGTTATTATTGATAGATAGAACCTGCATAGCTTAAGAAAGCAGAGACGTGCACAGAGCAGCTTTTCAATGCATCTTATTCAAAGGAAATAATAATAATCAGCTCTTGAACCATATTTGTCAGAGTTGTAATACATCCTTATACACTATACAGGAGAAATTAAACTATTAAATACTAATCTCCCATTGTTTTTTAACTATTGCCCCATGGTGTATGATGAACAATAAATCTACTTAGCACCTGTATGCAAGTCTGTGTGCACAGTGTCTTTTTTTTAACAGTCCATCACAAACACACACATTCTCAATATCTCACTGTGTGTTTATTTTTGTTTTTTTATGGTCTATAGATAATTTTATTAGCTTACAACAAAAGTGAGCTGCTTATATAAAACCAAATGTAGTTTATTAATGTTAACAGTGGGACATCTACAATGCATCTAAACTTTATATACATCTCATCTTTAAATCACATTGTATATATGGATTCATAAAGATGATTAATGTAGTGTCCTTGACATAATGATGCAACTTCTCCACTGAGCATGAGCGTTCGACCAAAGAGCGACACAAATCACACCAATGCATACGGCATCCATCAGTCTCTTTGTCTCTCTCTGTCTCTCTCTCTCTCTCTCTCTCACACACACACACACACACGGAAAAGTGAAGACTATCCAGAATAATGTTCTCCAAATATTGTCCCAGAGCTCTATCAGCCTGCCAGAGGGTGTATCATGATGGACGGTGTTTGCTAAGTTGGACGCCATCATCAGCTACCTAGGGAAGTGTTCAGAGCTTTTAGAGGCTGTGTTCTGGCGTCCCAGCTGCTCTTTGGGCAGGTGCTTCCTCAGGCGGACACCATCACTGCCTCCTCTTCCAACCATGCGGAAATCTATTCATCAGCTGCAGTAATGAGCTCACGGCACTGCTGAGACTACTGTAAATATGGACCTGTGCAACAGGTCACCAACAACAAACACCGGAGAGACACTAAGGTGTAGGACATGGCTAAATCCACACTGTTATGTCCTGGACACACTTGCAGAACTGCTGTGGTTCACAGGTGTGTGTACACAAGGACAGAATTACTGCTGCAGCCTTGCTACTGTAAGCTCTGTCTTTCTAAGTGGAGTTTATGATAACATAATTTGTGTTTGCCCTCGTTCAGAGAGAGATGGAAACAGTGGCGCAAAACTGGTATGGTGTTGTTATGACTGTCAACAGAATCACTTTCTTTGTGTATTTTTGATGAGAACCACATTTGTGATGCAGAAAAAATAAAAAAAATTTAAAAAAATAAATAAAAATGACGCGCCGCTGCAGCCACGCTGCTCACGCTGGTTGCTTGGCTCCTTTAACCTCTTAACATGGACGCAGAAATGAAAAGCAAGATGTTCCACAAAGCACATGCACTGCTCACACACCGCACTGCATTTAATCAAAACCATTCATTAACTACACAGCAGAGCAACAGGGGAAATAATCAACTACAGCTGGCCTTTTTGCATTCAGCAGCCATGCTTCCCTTGTTTCCCAACATTTAGTTTTGTAGCATGAGAATGTCTGCATGGATGTCTATTTTTGGCTATATGTGTACTGCAAAAATTATACTTCTAAAAGGTGTGATAATCGTATATTTTGATTCAAAATCTAGTTTGATTTTACTTAATTCAAACAAAGAAGACACAAACCTGGTTTCAATTAGAATTATACGGAGCTTGTTCTAAACTCTGAAGTGTCAAAACAAAATTTCAATCTCAATCTCCCTGAAGAGTCCAAGCGCCAAAGACTTTCTGACACCAAAGCCTTTCTGAGAGACTAATTATCACGTATAATTGGATGCAGTAAACAACCACTAGTCTGTCCTGATCAAAGTTTTTTTTTGCAGAATATTATGATTTCAGAGTGAAGTCAATCTTTGACCCTTTCGATGTAAAATGTCATCTCTTCATCATTTATCCTACTTGTATTAGACATTTATATGAAATCATAATCAGCACATTAATTCTTGAGTTATGATGTTAAAATGTGTTTTGTGCGGTGACAGTGATCTTCACCTTTAAACAAAATGTAAGCAGTTCATCTTTGTCTACAAGTGTACAGCCAAATCCAAAGAAATCCCCTCAAGGCATTCTGTGAGACATTACATTTATGAGAATGGGATTGATAGACAGGCAACCCGAAAACATAATACCTCCATATAACGCCTCCACTAACGCCGGCGTGGAGGCATAAAAAGACTCATGAAAGCTCAAAGGAATGTCACAAAAAATAATTTGTTTTCATGACCACGTAAGACAAGGCAGCTTATTTTGTAAAGGAAAACTAGATTACTTTACTTTGACTTTATCCTAGAACATGTTTTATCGATGGTCTACACGGGATGTGGGAGGACAAATAAGAATGGCAGATCAAAAAGAAATCCACGGATGGTTAGAATTAAAGAAAGATGGACAGGAAAGAGAAGACCAAACAAAGCAGCCTGAAAAAAGGACGACAAGGAAACGACGACATGATCATGAAGAAAATACTAATCTTTGAGAGACTTCACATCATTTAGTTCAGACATTGGTCTGTGAGACCTCAAGTCAATATTCTCTCATTGGCTGCTTGTGTCAAGAGGGGCTCCACATGTGGTGCTAAGGGCTTTTGTAGTGTAGGTCACGTCCCACTGTGCAATGGGACTACTCAGATCGATTCCCAGGCAGAGGACACACAGACACAGTGGCCCAGCATGGCTCATGGCAAGATGTTATTCTTTTCGTGAAGTGGTCACATAACATTTATAGTAGACAATATTCACATTTTCAAATGTTGAGGATGTTTTTGATATTGTCTGCGTGCTGGATTCAGTTGACAAAGAATTTTTCCCAGTGCTAAAGTTTAAAAGAAAAATGATACCAGGAAATAATAGAGTGATTCCCAAATTATTTTTTTAAATTTTTTTAAAATATATTTGTTGCTTATTGTAAAGCCTCCATAGGGCTCTTCAAAGACAGAGCACACAGAGGCCCACTATAACCCCCTCATCTTGGTACTCCTTCAGAGAAATATTGAATGAAAATAAACTGCTGTTAAGACTTCGCTGACACCACATATGGAAAAGTCTTGGCCTAATTTGAGACCAACAAAGTTGGCTGAAAACTAACGACTGCAAAAGGCATAGAAATCAAGTTATTATGATCAATTCTTGATTTTGCTTTCAGCCGCCAGCAATTTTTGTCTTTTCTATTTCTAGTTTTGAGTGCCTCTAAAAAATTCCTTACATTGCAGAGCTTGGAATCAATGTATTTGATCTACACTGCAGAAGTGGGTTATACTTCTTTGGCATGGTTCATGGTTCTGCACACTCACTTCCTTACTCTTTTCTTTCTTGCATGTTTTTCTTCCTCTCATGGCCTTGATAGATCAGCATTTTAAATGCAGTGTTTCATACAATAATTTGCCATTTCAGAGGGGGAATTAACATTCCAAACATAATGATGACAAGCTTGGCCTTTATTCATAATTGAGGCTTTAGGGAGGGTAATGGAGGAGTAGAAAAATGTGAAATAGTCCCAGTCGATGTTCAGTAAGAGCTTTTGTCTCATCTTTGAAAAATGTTTTTAAAAAAAGTATATCGTTATGACATACAGAGTATATAGGTTATGGTTCCAGTATGGGGAAAAGGGAAATTGACATGAAGGCATAACATACCACTATGACGTCTAATTATACTCAAAGTTTAGTTGATTATTATTCTATGATGATCATGATGTCAGGAAGTAAATTTGCATTGCTCTGAGCTCTATACTATAGCCTTATACAATAATAAATGATGTCTATATTTCCATAAATATGTGAGTGAAAGCAGCTTAAAAGCTTACAGCTTAAAATACCCCACTCATTTCTGTGCTGCTTATTCTGCACAGATGAAAGCGGTGCCTTCAGTATGGTGCAGGTCTGCTCCCTGTATTTACTTGTCCTATACACCAGGTATGCATTAATAGATACCGTATTTGGTGTTCCTTCCTTTTTGTCAATTCCATCTGTTCCCATGGCAACAAACCCATAGCAGCAAGAGTGTAGTGTGTCTGTTTGATACCTTCCGAAGCAGGGGGACCATTTCATCATTTACATTAAAACTCTGTGTTTACATATAGCAGACGTACTGATTCTACATTACTGGCCTGACAGCTGTGTTTCAGGGTTAATTAGCAGTGAAGCAGAATCATCTGTGATGATTTGAAGGATGCAAACTGTGAGTGGCTGGTATGTGTTTGTTTTTAGTGAGCACCCCATGCATTCGTTTTAGTGCCCGACAGGTCATAGAGGTGGCAGGCCAAGGAAAGCTGGTCAATCATCCCAATCAGCTCTTTCTAGGGGATTTGTAAACATTTCCAGACCACCTAGGAAATGTAATCTCACCATTCTTGGTCCTGTCTGTGGTCTCCTCACATTGACATGTTGAAAATACCTCCATAGGAACACATCTACAGTAGGATGCATCCTGATCAGATGCTCCAGTCACCTGAACTGGATGCTTTCAACACACAGGAGCAGTGGATCTAGCCTTGTCCCAGAGGGTGATCCCTGACACGTAGTTAAGAAAAGTCATTTTGGCAGCTTTTGTCCACTGTCCAATTCTTTTGGTCACTACTTTAGAGCTAAATGTAATATATTTGTCTTAAAATGTATTCCATCCCTTGGTCTACATTTGTCCAAGGAGCCTCCCCCACAGACTGCATCTGTATCTCAATTAAAAATTGAAATAGAGCACATTTTAGATACAGGCTCAAGAACCCATTTCGCTGAATCTTTTTACTGAGACATTTTCCTGAGACTTTTAAGATTCGTGTCAACATTAATATCGACTCTCATCCTATTAGTTGAGAGCTCTGGATGTGCCAGCCAGCAGATCTACGGTTCACACCAGCAGGGGAACCGCATCTTGAGGCAAGACTTTTCCATAAGGGAGTCCAATGGCAGGCAAAGTAAGGGCTTTAGGATGCTCTTGGCTTGGCTGATCAAAGATAAGGAGCTAATGGGGCTCTGTAGGCCCTCTGCAGGGGTGGTGATGGGTTAGGAGATTGATTTTTGGGGAGAATTCAATGTCTCAAACGGCGAAGAATCAAGGTGTGTTTAAATCTGGAATTATCTCATGAAACTGCTTTTGGAACATTCTTCCAGATAAAATTAGAGTATGGTCTATCATGCATTGGGATTCTTTTAAAAAAAATTAATTAATACAAATTAATTTTTGTGTACTACTCTCATAATCAATGACAGTAGGAGACAACTGAAAATATATTGGACAAAAGTAATTTATCATTAAATTATTGAAAGCTGTCAAAACGATATGCCATACCAGCTGATGGAAAATTAAACAACTATTAGAAAATAAACAGATCGAACATCAATATCTCAACTTTATCTGCTGATGACAATCGCGCTATGGTAAAAAAAAAGAAGAATTTAACTCATACAGTTTGCAATTAAGTATGGTTGCTCCATCTCTCTGTAATTATTAAAATGACTCCTTCATAACAGAGGTGAAAGCTACTGACTTACATTAAACTACCATCCCCAATGATCTACTCTACCACTGTGGGAGGAACGCAGAGACAGCCAGAGATAACACATGGGAAATCTGCAAAGATTTCAATGCAAGACTGCAGCTCTGAGGTATGAGTTATCGAAGAACAGCTCTACCCACTGAAACACCGTGGCGTCCCACAGCGGATCATATTGAATAGTTACTGATACGGAGCCTGGAGAGAACAGCTTTACTTCTAATAGTTGCTCAGCTTAAGTAAGACTGACTGCAGGCTGTCAGGCAGAGCAGCACCACCCGTGTCATCAGCAGTTTAGTGCAACTCTGCTATCTTACCAGGAGGTTTAGATATTCTGGTTAGGGATTCCCTGGAGAAAAAAGTTTTTTTTTATATATATATTATATCTCCTTCTAGAGTAATTGGTTTAGAAAATGAGTTTGTCCACAGCCCAGGTTTAATTGGAATTAAACACAAATATAGAATGCTACACCTTCTAATAGATTAACTGGGTTTATAAATGTCTGCCAAGGTAATCGCATTAGGAAAATGTGCTTTTGTGTACATGTGTGCAAACATTGATATGTAGATGTGTGGGCAAATCTGCCTGTGGGTTCCCGTGTGAGCGCATCAGTTCAGGTTAACTCATCCCCAACAAGGTCAGTGGAAACATGTAATTAGCTTTAGGACAGAGGACTTCTTCACCTCATTTTTCTCCATACTTGGAAATGTCTAGTCAAGTCTACCGTGTGTGCTCTCGAGAGAGAGAGAGAGAGAGAGAGAGAGAGAGAGAGAGAGAGAGAGAGAGAGAGAGAGAGAGAGAGAGAGAGAGAGAGAGAGAGAGAGAGCCATGAAATATATTACCTGTTAATGTGATATGAATAGCTCATTTAAGCCTCAGTCACAGACCAGGAAGTGAGTTAAAGCATATGAAGTTGTTGCTCGGAGAGGATGTGATAAATTATCCACACCAGATGCCCCTACCTTCTTGTAAATCTCTAATTAACACCGCTGATCCTTGTGTGTTGCTAAATTAAATCAGAGAAGATCTAAGGGATGATTCACAGCCTGTTATTGACAATAGGGTTCAATTAATTGAGTGCTCATGTAGCATCAATCCTGCCTCTGTGGCAAGCACCTGTTTGAGTAATTAAGCATATTGTGCATTCAGTCAGTAGCTCCCATACTGACTGCACAGCTCCCACGGTGACTCCATCCAAGATGGAGAGTAAAGGCTGTGGACAGAACAGGTGAGATTACCACTTTAAATAAATTAAATTAAATCATACTCACAAAATTCAGGTCAGTTAATATAACTTTAAAATATGTCTGAACCTTTGAACACCAGTGCTGGTGTGTTAGTTCACCTGTCCTGCTCAACCTGTTCACTAATAAATACACATGCACAACAAGACTAAAGGCCCATTTACAATCGCAGGAGGGCAGTGAAGAATCAAAAGTTTCGTCAACAACAAATATGGCGACGGTCGGAGGAGGTTGTGATGATGTACCGAGTAAATACAAAGCGTTTTCTGATGACACAGATGTTCTGGGCCTCATGTCTGAGATAATAGATACAGCTGTATAGAAAAAAGGAGATCCAGAACTTTGTCCAGTGATGCAACAAACACCAAGAAGGAAACTGGGGTTTGACCTCAAAACCATTGGAGACCCATGGCCGGAGTACAGCTCAAGCCAACTCTTACTGATATCTGGGAATACGTATAAGCCACTGTCACGGCTCACGTTTTCTGATGAGGAGTTGATTGGCTCTTAGGCTAGGGGGGGTGGGCTTACCTACTGAGAGAAACCCGTGTGATGCATAAAGGGGGAGGAGGAAACCAGGTGTGTGGCCCTAGCAAACAAAGAAGATGTGATAGCGTTCTCATGCGTTTTTGGGACTACAAGAACCCTCTGAGTTTATTTTTGAGTTAGTGTCTACATGTGTAAATGTTTATAAATGAACTGTCGGTGCAGAGCGGGAAACGAAGCGAGCGCAGAAGCGCCGGAGCAAAGGAGCCACCGGTAAGCTCACCTCATTTCACCTCTAGCCTTTGAGCCAAATGCCTATTAATTATGTACGGGCAACCAAACCTCGGAAGCCCTAGACGAGATGCATGAATGTCCCCGGGGTTACTGTCAAACACAGTTCAGGTAGAAAAGCACTTCCTCCATAGGCTGAGAATATTTGGTGTAAACCAGAAGGTGTTGCTACTCTTCTACCATGCGTTAGTTGAGAGCATCCTGAGGTACGCCTATGGCATCTCGGCCTGTTTCAGCAAAGTCCACGTACAACTGAAAGCTCAGGCAACTATTCTAATGGAGAGAGCAAGGGGAATAATTTGAGTCAGGCAGCACTCAAAAGTCCATGTTGTCTTTTATGAAAAAAAAAAAAAATCATCAGACAGGCCCAAAAAACACACTTTCTGACAACAGACTGGGAGAAGATCTCCAGCATCCTGCTGCACACATTGAAGGACCTCAGCTTCCTCAGGAAAATACAGTCTGCTCATCCCCTTCTTGTACACAGCCTCATCTTCCAGTTCAGTTTGTTGTTGAGCTGCACACCCAGGTATTTGCAATCCTCAACCCAGAATGCACAGTGGTTGAGTGGTCATCCTGTTCCTTCTGAAGTCATTCACCATCACCCTGGTCTTCGGCACATTTAGCAGTAGGTGATTTTTTTTTTTTTTTTTTCCCCCAGACCACTCCACCTGTCCATCCTTTATACTCCCCACCACTGTGGAGTCATCAAAAAACTCCTGCCGGTGGAGCGATACGGTGTTGTTCTGAAAGTCTGAGGTGTACAAGGTGAAGAGGAAAGGAGGCAGAACAGCCCCCTGTGGCGCTCCTGTACTACTCCAGACAGAACACTGCCCAGTCGAACAAACCGTGGTCTGCCTGTCTGGCAGTCAGTAATCCAGGAGATGGTGGGCGTGTCGACCCCCCCCCATCACATGCAGCTTCTCACTCAGTAGCAGCAGCTGGATGGTGTTGAATGCAATGGAGAAATCAAAGTAAGTGATCCTCACAGTGCAGCCGCACAGGAAGTCAATCAAAGCCATAAATGGGAATTTACCAGAGACAAATCCCTGTAACTCTGTTTTTAAATGGTTTTGAAGTGATCAGATTTAAAATTCTACATACTCAAATTATGTGTTTACACAGGGAGTGTGCAATGATGTTGGCAGGCAACCGGCAATGTGCAATGGGTAACTGATGGTATTTTGTGTTTAGGTGACTGCCTATGTATGTTCCTTCATGTATGCTTGGTGTTCTATTCCTAACAGTAGATCTGTATGTGTCCAGGACAAATTTCCTCTAGGACAGTAAACTCTATCTTATCTTACTGCATCTTATTTTACTGCATGTTATCTTATTTTGTCTTGTCTTGTCTTATCATATCATATCTTATCTCGTCTCATCTAAATCTCTAAATGGTAGGGATGTGTGAGGAATCTTCTTTCTCAAAAAAGTTGACACACTGATAAAGAAAGAAAGAAAGCAAAAACGTTGCTGACGTTGCTGTATAGCACATGCTGTGTATTCAGAGCAATGTGCACCCTTATAGTGTTATTGAACTTTCAAAGATGAGAATTACAGAGCAAGAACTGGAGAAAAGGTTAGTGAGCATATCACTACTCATATGTTGACGATACTATTGGTGTGGCAGTCAACACAATTTTGTATCAACAAATGCAATTTAATGCATGAGCAGTAATTCAGCTGAAACAAGTCAGCATGTCTTTGGACCGCAGCATATTAAATCATACATCTTTATTGTATAGTTCACCCAAACTTTTTAGAGAGCTGGGCTGCAGGTTCGCAGGAATGCTCGTTCACAGAATAATAAATACAGAGGACTCGCCTTGAGGGTGTCAGAAAAAGCAACAAAAGGTGAACTAAAGAGAAAAGCACTACTAGTATTAAAATTAGAATGGAACTGAAATAGTGAGATGTGAGTTACAGAGGAGATTCCTTCAGTCTCATTTAAATTTTAGGAATACAAACATTTCATGGACTGAAGGCAGAAGCAATCTCAACAGGTGCCACAATAAATTCAGATTTTCAGCATAAGTCATGTTAGCTGTTGGCGCTCGACCAGATTTCCTACTCTACCATTCAATTTATATGTTAGCAAACATGTGATCCAGACGAGCCCTGTGACGTGTAGATGCCTAATAAAATAAAAAGCAGGATTGAAGCGGGAGAGGAGAGGAGAGGAGATAAAAAAAAAGAGCATAGATAAGCAGGATGGGGCCTTAGGGATGGACAGTGAAGTCAATGAGTGAATAACTATAGTGAGGACAAAGTAAGGAGGAGAGCAGGATAAAAAGAAAAGGCACAGAGCGGAGAGGAGACGCTAGACTGGAGGACTAGGTTTAGGCTCCGGGGAGACACTAGCTGCAGGGATGGTTGCTCCATTGCTCTGGAAGAAGGCAGAGATGAAAGTTACTCTGTGGGTCCGAGGGGCCGACAGTCCACACACACTGTATAAGCGTAGGTTTGTGTGTGAGTCGTGGGAGGAGGCGTGTATTTGCCCTGTCATTGAAGCTCCCAGTGTAACCACTAGTGCAGCGCTCCATGGTGAATGACCCTTGTAGGAAAGAGTTTCGTTTGGGTTTTTTTTTCTTTTTCTGTGTGTTCGCTTCTTTACTGCTGCTTTAAACATTCTTCAAAAGCAATTGCTGACACTCACGTATGCAATGACTGTTTACTCCGAAAGTGACTTGCCACTCAGGTTTTCAATTGTCATCCTCTCTGCCTTTGAACCTGAGCTTACACACACACACACACACACACACACACACACACACACACACACACACACACACACACACACACACACACACACACACACACAGAGCGACTGACATCCAATAACACACAGTTCGTCTCACACAGACAAGGCAGCCAACAGCAGCTCCAGCAATGGTGGAAATGACTACATCTAGATAACAGGACCATTAAACATTTCACATGGAGCTGTCGCACGTGTGTCTGACGGTACAGGCAATGGAAAAAAAAAAATCAAATGAATTGAATGGGATGAAGCAAATAAGGGTGGTAAGAAATAGGATATGTGATATACGATATGCTCATATTGACAATAACGGATATTTGTGATGATATTATTGAAACAACCCATCTGAGATGTGAGGCCTTGTGGGTCTTTGGTTCAGTTCATCTGGTTCCTTTTCAGTATTCACTAAGTGTAATTGTTCTGGTAGTGTGCATTCATACAGTTAGGGTTACAGACTCTGTCCACGTTCTTATTGTAGACTCATAATTTGACTGGAATTCTTTCAGATATAATAAACAAAGGTATGGTGAATTTGACTGATAATTCATTATTTTCAAATATCACGCTACTATAGTTATCAGCAATTCCTTTGGCCACAAAATCGTGTACTGAAAATCTATATTGTTTTGATATTGTGACAGCCATAGTGTGATAAATGACTGCAGATGTCAGAATATCCTATACTTTTCTAAATGACATAAATGGGTGAAAAACATCTCATTTACAAATTGCAGTACTTTGCTGTGTCCATACTGGTTTAAACAAATGTGAGTTTGTTGATACTGATATTAATATTTTTTACTAATATTGGTATTATTATAATGATTTCTGTATTGTAATCCTATATTGTATCCACTACCACTTCTATAGTCTCTATGGAGTATTATTCCTTTTGCACGTCTGTCCTGAGAGAAGAGATTTTCACATTTTATTTCCCTTTATTCTCACATTTCATGATATAAAACAAGGACCTAAGCTTAGAGTCACACATGTTGAGACTAATTTTTGATTTTAGGCTATTTTATTATTTTAAATTGATGTGAAACTGAAAGTCTAACAGCACACACAGCCAGATACACATAAGGAGATGCGCGCACACTCAGAAAGATATGGAAATGGAGGTTAAGAAAAATGGGCAAGACAAGAGTAACTTTAAAAATCACCAATCTTGACAATCACTCTTGAAAGAGATGCAGGGAGGATAAAATGTTAATGTGATTGAATAAAACGCTTTCCTTTAATCACAGTCATAGGGTTGAGTGATCTGACATCATATTAATCACAATTATTTCAAATTTTTACCTAAATAAATTCATAGTGATTCATTATTTTATATGCTCTTTTTTTTACACTGCACAAATGTGTCCAAATGACAAACATGGCATTCATTTCAGGTGTAAGCTCCTCCCACTGTTTCCTCTGAGGGAGGGGGAGGCAATTCCAATAAGTTTGTACCCAAAAATGGTCATTCCTAGTCATAGGTTCAACATCAGATCCCTGACTATGCAACTACAGTCTTCTCTGATAACCTGCCGTGATTAATAATTATGTTCTAAATGTTCTGTGTTAAGATTTAACACAGTTTATTTCATTTCAACTGAATTCAATAAGTACCTGTACACACCGGCAGAGTAAATGTCTTTACTAACTTGATATTTGTGGATTATGGGGGGGGAAAAAAGAAAGTTTCTTGACATGGTTTGTGAGCACTACAAGTATTCCTCATTAAAACAGGGGATTACAACTGGCTGCCTTCTTGCACTAGAATTAGGCCATGTTTTCATGAAATGGTAATGAAGCTAATTAGCAGTTTAGCTATTAATTACCCGTACACACACAAACACGCACACAAACACACAGCACGAGGATATGTGTTCATTCTTAACTAAAGCCCTGCTGCAAACCAATTGTTTTGCTATAAATTGCGTAGGACAGCAATCGTGGTTTAATCAGATTAGAGTCATTTATCACAGTGAGGTTACAGGTTTGACCACCTCAGCAAACAAATGTCCTATAAAGTGGCCTTTATATAGAATTGGAGCCTCGAATCACTTCCTCAAACCAATGCTGTAAAGGCAGAAAATGAAACAAACCACAGCGTTAGTATCATGAAGACAAGTGAGACGAGCGTCTTTCACCCAGTTTAAGGAATTCGCTTGAAGTGAAGTGACTAATTCATATGAAACATTATCATTATTGAATGATCTCACATCCCAAAGCAGCACACACACAATAACGGAATTATTTTTGCATGATAATGAGCAAGTCCAGGAATCGCATCTTAATCACTGCAAACTTAACATCTAATATTACATAAAGAATGTACAATCTGTGCAATGCGAATGTAAATACAGCAGTGGAGTCAAGCATTAAGTGGGGCTTCTAACAAAATAACATTATCTTATTAAAGAATGGAAAATGGAGGATTTGAAAGTCATTTAAATGACTGTGCATTGAAGAAAACTGGTATTGTATTGGTAATTCATATATTTACAGTATATCCTGACCATCTGGATAACAATTTGGCATTAGGACATTTGAAAATGCTACTTTAAATGTCATTTACAAGAGGCTTAACTCTACCTAGAGAGGCTGTTTTAATTATCAATGAAGTTTTTGAAGGTGTCATCATCTTTTACATATTTAATAACATACATGAGAGGAAGAACATCCCCTTTTAAATACTGTCATTTAGTGATGATGCACATGAAACAGTTGTGAGATTATTTAGATTTTATATCATGACCACCAAATAACTAATGTCATCAAAGTCAGAGGAGCTTTACATATTGTGTACGGTCAACAATTTATAATTTAGTACCTACAAATCTAGGCAAAAAAATATACAAATAAAGAGCATTTGCACTCTCTATGGAAATTAGTAATGTACTGCCAATGTCAGAAACGGATTGCTGAATGGTGAAAAGAACAAGCAAGTTATTATTTTGCTTTTTTTACCCAACATTGCAAGACACATAAATATGAAAGAAATACTGTATATAACAACGTAAGACAATAAAAAGACGGCCTCAGGTACAAACATTCAATTTAATTAAGAGTAAATTGAAGTAAGTGAATTGGCAGCATTTTTTGTGCATCGTGCCAGAAGGCATAGGAACAGCAATGGGACTCTGACCAGATGGAGCCTCACCTCAAGAGGAAGCCACTCGTCCCTGATAGCATCAGATAGCATCAGTGACACCTGTAACACAGGCGCTAAAGTATAAAGGTCAGCAGCGTCCAGCCATACTGCTCCTGTTCTCTGAGGAAACGGTGTGGGATGCGCTAGAAAACAATAACACGGACTGATAAGTTCCTCGAGGCAGCTGTTGGGGTTGATACTCCCTCTGGGTCTTAGAATTACAGCACTCTCCATAGTCAGCGACTTATGCTCGAATGTTGAGTCGCTGATGCAAATAGGCCCTGTGGTGCTGCATTAGCTTCTAATGAACACCAAGGGCACAGTGTCACTCATACCGGAGCTACGGTAGATGAAATGACCATGAAATATGTGAAATAAAGTCAATGCCTGTTCGTCCCACAGGAGATCATCATGTGAATGCCATTCTGCTTTTCTAAGCAGTGTTACGTGATTTACCACTGTTGGAAAACTCGAGGCCATGTTGTTCAAATACAGAAACGAGGTGTCAGCAGGTTTTTTTTCCTGGTAAATCTGAGGCACGTTTGTGTGAGTTTCCCATTTGATATTTTAAAGAAATATATGTCAGTGTAAACAATTTGTTGACATTTTAAGAATTCCTGATTAACAATGTAACATGTAATGAAAATTAGGAATATATATTATTCGGTGATTACAACAGAGCAAAACGTTTTCAGCTTCAAATTAGTCGTTGATGCTGGTGTGGATTTATCACACACCAGTTTAGTCAAAAGAGGCAAGGAAATGTTATTTGTACCCGGAACAGTAAGATGTAGAAAAGTGATGACTGCAGAGATAGGACAAAAATAAGTTTTAAGGAAAAATAAATTTCACAGACACAGTCTATTGGAGTGAATTTTCAGATGATTGTCATCCTTGATTTTTTGAGATAACCTCCGGAGAGGAGGTTTTTTTTTTAATTTCTTGTACCCACATTTCTGAACTTCACATTATTTGGTGAAAATAGTGTTTGAAGTGGAAGCAGCTCAAGTGCTTTGACCAAATAATAGTCAGCGTGAGAAGTTGGGCAGTTCTGGAATTGATCATTCAGTCAGCTTGAGAGTTGGCTAATAAGCTGCTACAGGACATCGAGCTGTGCTGGTCGTTCTTTGCCCTCTGGTCAAACTGGCAGAGTGGAAATATATAATCTGACAGCTCGCATTACACAGGACAGTGAATGGACTGTTTAGCTTCAAGATCAGAGGGAAACCCTGAGGTAGAGAGAAACGAGCAGGAAAAGTCGCTGTGTGTGCCGGAGAAGGAAATGGACCCAGTTTCAACAAATGTTATCAATTAACTTGATACTTCCCTGTGTGATAGCCTACACCCACGCAGAAAGTCGTGAAAGCAGAGGGCTGAGCATTTTCAATACCGAGAGTAATTTGCCGTTATCACGATCCAGATTTGCCAATAATTAGTAGCTTTGGCGTAGGTAGGTGTGAAGCTGGCTGAAGTTGTATCTTAGATAGTTCTGACTATTAAATTGTTGTGCTGATTAAATGGCACTGCTAGAATAATTACAATAGAATTAGATTGTGAAGTAATGTGTGATGCTGGGCAAGGTTAAGGTTATATATATATATATATATAATTTATATATTTATTTTTTTTACCCAGGGTCACTTTGCCTCGAGGTGATGCTTGTATTTTTATTTCGTATATTTTTCTCCAGGCTCACACTCTACTTAAGCTCTGAACCAATTTAACATAGAGCTGGGAATGTAGAGAGACGCTTGACAGAGTCACTCAAATCCCCGGCTGCACCATATTGGGAGCATAGTGAGAGAAAAATGAGGGCAAGCGACGAAGGAGAGGAAAGTGTTCTGTAAGTGGGGAGCAAAAGTGGGGTGCAGGGGGAAATAGAAATAGATCTGCTTGGAGACAGACAGGGAGAGCGATGTGTTCCCCTCTTGTATAAAAGCTGTTTGCTGCCAAACAAGAGTTGCCTGGGAAAAGTAAATGCATGACTTAATTACTGGCTCCTTGCTACTGCAGTGAGAGACGACTTCGACAAACACACACCTGAACTCGTCAACATTGGGTCCGGAGGCGCCGGCAGCCATATGTATTTCCCTTTTATGTAGCCATTAAACCGATGAAAGAATTGTGAAATTCATTGGGTACATTGGGGCCCAATGTATTCATTTGTCATTCTCTAATTTCTCAGAAATGTTCGCCAACAGCTTTGACAAAATGGTGTTATAAGGTGTCATAAAAGACTACGCAGATGAAGAGCTGCAAAAATGATGCGCTACCACCTGTTAATTCAACAAAGACATGAGACAGGCAGCCACAATGGTGTTTACCCCAACAAAGCCAACACTAGGGATTAGGAAATTACTTCACCAACAGAGAGAAATACGCACACAAAGACCGGCACAACAGTTTCATTTTATTCACTCATATCTCACATTTCAATTCTCAATGAAGCACAAGGAACATGCCCTAAAAGCTAAAGCTCTGCCGCTGATCTGAGGGGCCATTGTGGTGCCATGGAGTACTGAAAAGGCAAAGTGATAGGCAGTGAGAGTGTTGTGACAAGCATGTCAAAATCTATTAGGCATGAAGAAACATTTTCTTTCGGAGGAGATTATTTTGCTTTTGTCAATATTTACTCATTTTCCTGTGAGTGTGAGCATGTGTGTGTTTGCTGTGTGTGTGTGTGTGTGTGTGTGTGTGTGTGTGTGTGTGTGTGTGTGTGTGTGTGTGTGTGTGTGGGTAGGGGGATGAGTAGGCGTCTATATTAGACTAGGTGGAGAATAGAACAAAAAGCGGACTGTTCATTAAGAGAGTAAAGCCACTGGGATGTGAATGAGAATAAGGACAAGACTTCAAGCTCCTGCAATTTCAGTTCTGTGATGCATTAAAGATGCAGAATATAAAATGTTAAAAGCCTTTGAAAAAGACTTCATGAAAATGGATGTGCAAACAAAGCTCCTCCACAAAAGCCCTGTTACATTATAGAAAGTCACAAAGTCTGTCTACAAATCTGCTGCACTGGTCAGAAGAGAGATGAAAACACAACGATACAAAAAAAGCTTCGGCTTCTCCATCACTTTGTCGGAGATTACAAACAATTTGTAGTCATCAGTTTGAAAGATAACAGAGATGCCAATTAAGAATTGAGTTTTCTTTCTTCTATTGTTATTTATTACTATTATTTTGTTTGAAAGCCAGAGTGGGAGACCCAATTTAAAAAACAAAAAAAACCTCTCAACGGTGAACATATTGCTTTTTATATGAAGATTATTATGGAGCGGAAAAATAATTCCCAAGAGTTTTTTCTTTTTTTCTTAATTTCAAAAAGATATTTCTTAATAGGGATGGACATTGATTTACGAATATTCATATAGTTACTAAAATATAAAAAATGGAGTAGTATACACAACTATCATTTTGTCATAACCTGTCATTTTACCTGTGCCTGGTTGTAATGCAGTACTGAACCTGTTTCTCATGCCTGCCACTGATAAATACATACATACATGTTTTCATCTCATTATTGTTTTATTGTTTCCACATTAACCAACATAAATCTGCTCCACTTGGAGTCAAAGGTATTTTTTCATTGGTGGTGGTTTTCCCACATGTGGTAATAACAAAAACTTGTGGTTGTGTGTTTCATCATCCAACTGATGAAATATATCAAAATCACCTTTAGTGTCTCAGAATATCATTTAGTTTATACATGTCAATTTGAAGTCTCCAAAATGTTCTTCTTGGGGCTCCACCTGTAGCTTTATATGAAAAAAAAACACTGTAGAAAAGCCATACTTTGTGCTGACTTAATCAAGTTATTTGCAGTTGTGCCTACAAACCCATACTGTCCTTCACTTCCAAAGGTAAAGCCAAAGACATATTAAAATACATTTTTCTTTATTTTAGGCAACCAAATTCTGCAATTTATACTGACGTCAATGGTTCACTGCCCTCTTTCTTGAGGGTTTCTGGGCCTTAAGGGTGTTTTCTTTCTGACAAGACCTCATTTATAGTACCAGTCAAAACTTTTGATTGCTACTGCATGCATATAGGCAAAGAAGTTCAGAAGCAGCTATCATAATTTTCAGATGTCATTTTAGGATTTTTTTTTTTTTGCTCAAAAATAGGGGTGGAGTGGCAGACGCTAACTAATTTGTTTTTACTAAGTAATGTTGGATGAAACCTCCTCTGTAATTAAACATTTGAAAAGTCATATTAGTGTTTAATCATTCTCTGAGCAAAGAAACTATACCACTAATGGCATCGCAGGGTAGATTTCAGAAAATCCTTAATCTACTCTTCATTACTTGAATACCACACCAGATGTTACCTGTCAGACAGGAACAGTATTACCTTAGTCTTTTTGGTGCAGTATCCTTGATGATGTCCCACAACAACAACAGCGGAGACCTCAGTGGCCAAAGAGAGCTTTCTATTTTCATAGGGGAGACTGATGATTATGAGGCAGGGGACCAGAGCCGGACCAAGGGACATCTCTATCTGGGACAGGGCATCCATTTCACATGGCAAATACTAACACCGTAATGAATCAGTGAGGAAGAAATCACCTTAATGAGTACAGACCCATGTGGCCGCTGAAGAGAGAAAATAAAAGGGGAGATGAAAGATGGGGATAGTTGGGCTGCTCATTAATAAGACCGCGGTAACAAATAAAGGCATGTCAGAGGAGGTGTGGAGGGTGTAGCTGTGTGTTTTAGTATGAATGTGGACGTGTACACCTGGTGGCCAACTTTAGTCCTTTTTAACCTAACACCTAGTTGGACAACAACTTCTGATCTAACAGTTTGTTATGTGACACCCCTGCCCAATCACTTTAGTTAAACTGTGGGTATTTAACACCATTTTTACAACAAATCTATAAAAGGTGAATTTCATCAAACATTCATAAATATGACTGAGTGATAAACACATTGTTTGCTTAAAGCAAGCATTTTAGCATTTGTATGACATAAAAAAGACTGTATAAATACCACCAGACATTGTCATTCCGCTTAGACAAATAGGGATAGTACGTATTTGGTGACATAGTGTGTATATGTCATGTTATGGCAGCTCTCACATCAGATAAAGTTACAACTACTTTAGTTCTGAGAGAATAACACCATATCACTGCCATGTCTGTCAAAGCACACAAAATATTCACATGTTTTGAATCCTATGAAGTTGTGGCAGAGAAGAGAATTTGATCATCCTGACTATACATGGTTAGTATGGGAATTATGCAGTGACCTCTGTGTGAAGTCGCAGGGCTAGAGCTCACACCAAAGTGGGTCCTCCCTCTGAGAACGATGTGTTTTTCTGACAGAATTAATTCTCTCAGCCACAGAAGGAGGTAGAGGGTCGGAGGGGAAGAAGATGAACGGCAGAGGAACAGCGCTGCTACAGTCTGCTGAGAGGGTGAAGAGATAAAGGTGGCTTATGCTTAAAGTGAAAGACGCAGCAACCAATGATGGATGATAAAGGTCTATAGGGGGTGGATGGTGAAAAGAACACTTCACCCATCATGTTTGTTGACATTTTTTGAATCCCTGAAAGTCGTATAATGACTAAGACATCAAAATGTCAGTATACTTATTTTAAGATACTTATATTATCTACTACTGTATAAGTATTAATATAAGTACTACTAAATATTGGCTGGTTGATCAACTAGGACAGCAAATATTTTCATTATTAACTAGAAAAGCCCTTGGAGAGCGCAGACCTCCGCCAAGGCAGCTCAGTTTCCCCATGTTGCCTTTCCAGCAGAGGTTCAGATTTCAGTCATTTTATGGAAGGCAGCATTGTAATCATTACATCACAAGTGTACATGTGGCAGTTTAATCCTACAAAAAGTTCCTGGATCCAGACGGTGATCCGGATCACCACCAAAATCGAATCAATTCTTCCTTGGGCCACTTCTGACATTTCCTGACCTCATCAAAATCCGTCCATTATTTTTTTGGTTATCTGACAAACCAACAAACCAAAGCCGGCAAAAACAAAACCTCCTCCTTTGGCGGAGGTAATGATTCTGCTTAATTTTAACGATTAAATGATTGTTGTGTCTATATATTTCCAACTTAGGGGTCAGGACTTCCCACAAGGGATTGCGAGATAAATCACCAACGATTAACAGCGTAGTGAAGCATAAACAACACATACAAATGCAACTGCATCAAGGGTATACAAGCAAATACTGCTCTGTTTTAAGGAATCAGACGACAACTTGAGTTGTGTCCAAGGACACAAATACCCCCATGACTAGACAAACTAAATTTATACTGATGTGGACAGACAGTATCTTTATCATAGGTGAATGTGAGCAAACTACCATGAAAATGAGCCTAAAAATGTAAATATAAGCAAATTAAAGAAACCAGTTAGGATAGACCATAACCCGGGTGAACTCAAAGGTAACCCTGGACTGCAGGAGAGAGCCCCATTGGCCAAAGGTGATGGCAACAATCATAGTTGACCCCCCTCCCCCGTGACCCTGCACAGGATAAGCGGTTACAGAAAATAGATGGATGGAGGGATCAAACTAATAATGATACCGGTGTGATTCCACACTCTAGGGGTAGGTTTAGTCATGTTTTGAACCTATCATGGGATGATTCCTTTTGGTCAGTGACATAATGGGGGAAACTGAGCTGCCTTTGCAGAGTTGTATGCTCTCTCTGATTGCTTTGTAGGTAGATATTATTATGCATGGTTAAGTCTCAAAAGTCAAGGGGTGGCACTGTCTCTCTATTAAAGCGTATTGTCATTTTATGGCATCGATTATCTGGTGATAGGTTGTCATTTTTCATTTTGCGAAAACAGACGACATCCTGGAGGAAAACGCTTTCTACCACTTCTGACGATTACAATCTAAATGGGTTATTAATCTCTTTTATTGACAATGTGCCCCTTCTGAAGCCATTTGGGGTGAAATTACTTTTAACTTTGAAGCTGTTTATCAATTTGCCCATCCTGAGGAGACACGGTGACTTTCACTGGTGTTAGTTCGACATTTGTGGTTTCAGTGCTGCTTCTCTAGCAGTCTTTGTGAAGCAGACATCATGAGCTAGCTCAGACTAATCTCAGAAGTGCCACAATGAATGCAGAATTCAACACACTGAAAAGGTGCAATAATAAAACCTCTTTAACCTGTTTTGGCTCCTAAAACTGTTGTGTTGCTTCTTATGGCACATTATTAATTCCAGCGTTTTAAAAGCATTTCTTTTTCCATTGTTATTCTGAAGTCATTCTGCTATTTGAACTGATGGTTAAATCAATATGAGAACTAGGAGCCCCATCCAGAGGTTTACAGTCATCCTTTACAGCCTATATGCAATCACCTCTCCTACGTCACAAAACACAGATCCATCCAAACACTCAGTGCACCAGGTCAAAAGGAGGCTACAACAGCCTTAAAAGTTCATTTATGAGAATATCTGTGCCCCTTAGTTCACCAAAGGTAAATTCTTTCACCTCGACAACCATGTTTGGCTCAAGAGATGCCCGTCGTCTCTCCCCAATAGATGAGGCAACGTACAACAAAAATGTAATTAAGAACATAAAACTAAATAAGAGTGCCATTCTTTGAAGTAATTAAAGTTTTTCTATTACATAACTATATTAGTTTAGTATTAGTTTACATTCACAAAGTACTAACAATGACAAAAAGAACATAAAAACAGGAATAAAAAAAAATATATAAACTTGACAATCATGAAGTAGAAATGTATAAAAACAGGGATGATTGTAGTAGTAAGAACAAACCAAAAAAACAGAGTAATCATTAAAATCTAGTTAAATAGAATACATGAAATACATAAAACCAAGCAAAAGACAACATATTTAAATCATAGGCAAGGCAGAGTGAGTGTCATGTAACCTGATAGCTAGTTAAATGCTAAGGAGAAGAGAAAAGTCTTTAGCTTGCATTTAAAAATACTCAGTTTCCCTGATATCTATAGGTAGTGTGTTCCATAGTTTTGGACCGTAATTGACAAAAGGCTGCATCCCCGATTTTCTTTGGACTGCGGAAAACCTCCAATAAACCAACAGCTGATGATCAGAGTGATCTTGAAGGTAAATGGTGAGGTAAGGATTTAGCAAAGTAGCCCAGTAAGAGCTTTGTATACAAGGAGGAGGACCTTGTAGTAAATTGTAGACGTAAAAGGGAGCCAATGCAGAGCAGCTAAAACTGGACTAATGTGCTCTCTCTTAGCCTGAAAACATCAAATAAGATTTAGGCAGCTAGATGACTGATCAATCTGCATCCTGGTTAGTGATGATGATGATGATATGACATATAGAAAAAGTGTTATCCATTGTACAGATTACAAATAATCATACTTGTCTCCGGATCACCATGTAGTTGACAAAGCAGCTTCAGCATATAGCAAATGATTCGGTTGAATAAAGCTTGAATGATGGATCCTGCAGTGTTTAGGCAGCATGAGCAGGACGTACTAAGTCAGTTAAAGTTTCATGACTAAACAAAATCTTAAATCGACTCAAGCCAGTGCAGTGAGGTCTGCACAATAGAAAATATGTTCCTCTTTTCTTTTTTTTTTACAAATTGGATGAGTTTTGGCTCGGCACACGGAGTCAAAATAATCCAGATATTATGAGATGGGAGCCTGAAAAGTTGCCAAATCTGTGATGTCAACTTCAGCCATAGCCCTAAGCTTATGGAAGTTTTTATGTCTATCAAATTGGAAATCAAAAATTACACACAAAAAACCAACACAAACAGAAAGCTGCAAGGGACAAAAGATATCCATTTTATCTTTGAGGTAAGCGCTCAGACTGACAGTGAGAGCATTTCTTGCCTATCTTAAATTTAATACACTCTAGACTCTCAAAATGGACCCCAAAATATAGATTCCCAACAAATAAAGGAGCAAAATATTTTTTTAAAAGACATCAATTTCTCCAAAAGCAAGGAGAAAATTCAGTTGAAACTATTTTTTACTTAATTTGTTTCAAAAAAGAAACACAGTGCTGCGAGGGAACTACAATGCAACAGTCAGTGAGCAATACCCATTTGTCTGTTAAATACATTATATTGTGTATAACTTTTGCAGATACATATAGTCATTTCATGTGGACTTATTTCATAATCATACATTTAAGTACTGAAACGTCTGCTAAGTGAAATACTGGCATCCATAGGTCAATGAGGAAAATGTGTTTGGATGAGTACCGCAAGTATACCCCCCCCCCCCACCCCACCCCACACACACACACACACACACACACACACACACACACACACACACACACACACACACCCGTGACATCTGACTGATTTCCAGCATTTTCCATCTCCTGCTGGTTTGCATTCAGACTTGTCGGGTTTAAGCCTAATGTGCCGACGGAACATCCCTAATGTGGATTAGCTATGCATGGTGGCGTCTGCCAGGGAGCCCTTTTCCCCGTAATGTGATAGGACTAAAAGTGCTGCCATGTTTGTGCGAGCAAGTGTTGACACAAAACCCCGCACTCTAAATAGCTATAGCTTTACTTTGTATTTTAACATCCACACTGAGTAACAGTCTGCTGGAAAACTAAACGTAAAGAGGAGGAGATGCCAACATTTGGATGCCTGCTTGCAGTATTTAAAAGTGAAATAATGCTTGTGTGTGTGGAGCCTGACCCAGTTACCTGTTACCTCTAAATCAAAGTTTATTTGTTGAGTAATGATGCTGACCATGCTGAGAATGCATCTTTTTATAACGGGTGATAGCCAGCAGTCTAATGATTTACTATTGAAAACAGGTGAACCAAAGAAACCCTGTGGTGATTTGTGAGGCTGAGGATATTGATGTAGTTGAAGTACTAAAGGGCAGCAGTGACTCAGAAGTCAAACATGTGTGTGAACATATATGAATTTATATAGACACACATTTTGGATGTGCACCGACTAAAAGGTCTAATTAAATCTAATTCAAGGGTTCTGCTATTATTCATTTAGATGCTGGTGTTTGTGATTAGGAGGACGTCCAAAGTATGTTGGATTTAAGTGAAAGGAGCATCATTACAGCAGCAGAGCTCAGAAAGGAGATGAACACAGCACAGGATAAAAATGCCCACTATGTACCACTAACTGCTTTAGTGATCTAACTTCACCCTGAGCCACAGCTTTCAGTGCCAAACTGCGAATGATATAATTCTTTCACTCCTCTCAAACGACACAATCCAGTTATTGGCGCTTGTGACAAGATTCTGACAGCAGCAACAATTGTCTATACATCTCTATTTCTGTTTCAAAGTTTCAACATCAAACTAAAATCATAGCCCCCTACTGCAGCCATCGAAAGCGTAATTTAGCAATTTCGTCTCACAAAAGGCATCGACAGTTTTAACCTGTGCCGTCACATCAGACAAACATCCCTGTTCTTGTGGTATGACAGCAGTTCCGCTGTTAAACTCTGTTTTATTACAAGGGAGGAAAGGGAAGAAAACTTCTTCCCTCATCGGTTCATCTCAACTCCAATAGGTTGCTTCTTTCTTTTTTTTTGATGAAACAGCTGGAGATATTTCATATAAATTAAATATGGACATATGAATTATTTCCTTTGAATTAATATATTTTTGCGACTTATTCAAAACCTATTCAATGCATGATTAATGGCAAATGTATGCGACGTCTTAACTTCAGTTAACTTCAAAACTTCAGCTTTGGAAAGAAACTAACTGCCAAGACACAGCGATGTCATTGTACCTCAAACACAATCTGAACTCAATGCTGTCTGACCTTTTCTGCATCTTTAGATGATGAATAAATTAAAGATAGATTGAAAAAAAGATTCTTAAAAATGTTCCTCCTAACAGCTAATAGCTATATTCTTCTAAGAAAACAACAGGAAACAACACCTGCACTAATCACACCCTGAGACTGACATGAACGATTATTATGTATTCATTCTAATTATGACAAAGTTAATTGGACTTTTAAGCACGCTGCTGCAAATGGCTTCACTGAAACCTTCTTTAAAATACATAGCAGCTCACTGCAGTGTCAGTGCATCAGCGTAGTAATCACACGGTACCTTTGAAGAAGCAGTCCTTGCTGTGCACCACATAGATCCGTCTCCTCTCCAGACAGGCAGTTCGGTAAACCTCGCAGTGATTCTCATAGAACCTGCCATCTGAGCCACACACTGGCACGAAGGAGGGCCGGCATTTTTCCTGGCAAACACATTCGGCACGGCCAGTGTCTGCCATCAGCACACACTGTCGACCCCGTCCGCAGTAGGTCCTCCGACAGGGGCCCTCGTCTGCGTCAGAAAGGGCTGGAGAGAAAAAGGATACATTTAGGAAGAGACCAAGGGTGAGTAAATAAATCATAACATTTTATAAAAGAGAAAGAATCTTTCTATATCCACATCTTTTTACTCTCTGAGACGTAATAAGATAAAGGTCAGGTTAAATTACCCAGATTAAGTCCATCCGTCTCACCCACTCAGATCAGGCCTTATGAGCGAAGGCACACAACAGTATCACATCTCGGCTGACTCATATCCAGCAGATTCACATTACTTGAATATAAATACTGGTCTCTAGTACTTAACAGTTAGAGGCAGGAAATCTCTAAAGAAAGACAGAGATGTCTAAAATATAAAACTGCTCCTAAAGAGCACAGCGGGTCCTCCTTCCCACCTAAGTGGTGAAAGAAAGAAAAAAGAAATAGCAGTGCATGTTTTTGGTGGTGAAATCTGTTATCAAGCTTTCAAACATTAAAGTTACATGTACACCTCTGTACATCACAGCTGGATTCAGTGCAAATAAACCTTGGTTTCCAGAGATGCACAAATGAAACCTGCTGTTGATTTCAATCAGTATGGGATTATTGGTAAACTCAACCAATCAGAAGCCTTTTTGATTCATAAATTAGAGGCTACTAAACACCCAGGTCTAAATGAGGATCTAGATTTGACTGGTTTTTGTAAGCATTTTTGTAAACCCATCTTTTTGTACAAATTATCATTGCTTTTGTTCCAAGGTTTTGTGAGGTTTATTACGTGTCTACACCCTACACCTTATTTAGGCCACGCCCCCATATCCAGTTGGAAGATTCTCATTGGTTACCACCACTACAAAAGGTCCTTTGTTTGCATGAGATCTGTTTGACTCCCTGATGAAGGCTTGATGCCGTAACAAATTGGCGTTTTGTATTTTAGGGTCTAACATGACCATGCCATGACAAAAAAAGGCATTTTATTTGTTTAATATTTCCATGTCTACGTGTATTCCTGTCCAAAGAGCACCTCCAACAAACTCATTTTGAGTCCAGGAAGCCTCCTATCCTTGTATTTATTAATTTTTTTTTTACATAATGTGATTATTATAAATATATTATAAATAATGAGATTAATAATAATGTTAATGTTTTATCTCATCAACTTCACTGATTATTGCTCTCTTCTACTCATCCTGATCTAAAACAAAGAGTGCATGACAACAGGATTAATTAAAGGACAATATGTACCTGAATTAGAACGAGTCAAGCCAAACACCTCCAAACTGTATCACAGTTATAACGACGGTGCTAACAAGGCCAAAGGTTTTTTAAAGCTCATGTTCTTATTAACACCTGCCGGCATTCATTTGCACATGCATGTACGCTTCACGCATATGCATAACTGAGTGTGTAGGTGAACTGAAAACTCAGGTAGAGCTCACACTTTCTGACCTAACAGTCATCAACACATACGTCAGTACAACTCCTGTGCCAAACACACACACACACACACACACATACAGATACACACACAAATCCACCAGCCCCATCATCACCAGTCACTGCCTATGACACCTCGCTTCATCCTCCTGATTTAATCTATTTGCACTGAAAGCAAGTCAAAAAGCTGCTGATCCAGCCAGATGCCACCTGGATTGATCTGTCCTGTCTCTGTGAGTTTGACCGGGACCCTCTACCTATGTGATCCGAGAGTCGGGTTTATGGGGCCATGTACCTTTGGGTCATCAAAGAAGAAAGAATATTCAGGCAGGTATAGGAACAGCCTTTGATATACCTCTCCTGCCCATCTGGAAAATGTTAACGGTAATGAATTAGACATAAAAACTGAGTCACATTTACACAACATTCATAAAACCGTGAGAATGCTCCATTAATATTGACAAACATGCAGAACTCTGAGGCGTAGTGTTGAACTCACAGGGGAACAATCCTTGAGTCTATTTCATTAAATATGAATATATGTTGGCAAGTAAATTAAGTCAGATTTATTTATTTGTAATCAATTTGAGTCTTTTTCTTCAGATCTTGCTGATATTTTTTTTTTTTTTTTACAGTTGTAGGAAAACCAGTAAATTCACATTTCTTAACCCATGAACTCCCACAATAAGCATGTAATTACAGAATATATAAATGTCAAAAAGAAAAAAAACAACCCTCGGGTGCTTTTTAGATTTTCAGGCGTTCTGTCTCCTTTCTAACATTTGATGTGGAGCTCTGGGAAACACGGGTAAATGTAGAGGTGACTGTTGACTGTTGGCAGCAACAATGTGAGCGCTAAATAGATGTCAAGACGGTGGGAAACAATATGAAATGGTGAAAATAAAATGCTAATTAAAACAATCATAACATGAAATTTCAGAGAGCCCATTTTACCATTAAAAGAAATTCTAAAGGGAATCAAGGCTGTTTTGAGGTTGAGTCCGTTATGATTCTGAGAAGAGGTCACTTCTATTATTCCTCTGGAATAAGACTAAAAACCACACTGGCTTAAATTAAAAGAGCCCATTTCAGGCTTTTATAATCACACTGCTGAAAACAGAAATTGAATTTGCCCAGAGTATAATCATATCTCAAGCCTCAGCATATTCAATAATAGAGGTAATGCGCTGTTGTCCGAGGACAAAAGTCCCTTAATTATATAAAGGCTATTTTAGGGATGACGCACTGAGGCACAAAAGTGCACAAATACACACCCACCCACAAAGAACACATTAAAACACTAGCACTTTCCTATACTCACTGTGAGGTGTCAGTATTCAGGCAAACATACACACTCTAGTGTTTAGACATTGTCTAATACGCACACAGTTAGTCCATCTATTAACTAGTGAATTAACATAATGAATGATTGAATTTTAGGTTAAAAAAATAAAGAAATTATAGCCTCAGCTTCTTCTATTAGCTTTTTTCATTAATGTCATTGTAAATGAAAATATTTTGGGTTTTTTGCCTGTTTATTTAATATAGTTTGTTACTTTAAAAACCTATAAATGAAAGGACTACAAATATTTGAATGAAAGAGTAATTGATTGACCAAACAATGGTTGCAGCCCACAACTCAAAACAAATATCAAGACAAGTGTGAACAGTTGAAGTTGGCTTGGTCGCATCAACTTATCTTTCTCCTCATTAAGGATTTGGAATCAGCCAAAGGAAGCAGTGGGATTGGTGGGTGTGCCGGGTATCTAACCTAAAAGGAGCGTGGAGGGACAGTGGTGATGGAGTAAGACAGACTCAGTTCCTTTTTTATCTAGTCTACTAATTGTTCCGCATGTCTCTGCAAAGCATCTGTGGGAAATGCAAAAGAGCCCAGCTCCCTCGCGACCTCGCTGTTCATGTCAAGGTCGGGGACAATTACAAGATCGCTTGTATTCTCCAACCGTGGGAGATTAAATGCTTAGCAACAAGCGTCCAGCAGCAGTTACCCACCGCTGGCTGTTCCTTCTTCCCCCTTTTGTTTACTCCCTCCTCGCCATCTCCTTTAACTCAGTAAGCCCCCTCGCACTTCCCCATTTTGCTCAGAGAAAAGAGTACATCGACAGCAGCCGCTCAAATAAACAACGGCCCATAAAATTTACATCTACAACACAAAAACTGTGTGACATTTAGCTAAGTCCTAGTGCTCGTGTTCAGCCCCGCTGTAAGGCCTTTGTCTGCCATTCTCTTGGACTATGTTGGCTGCATTTGTGTCTTGCTTAAGAGGCTGAAAGTGTTGTTGGATAATCCTCCCTGTCTAAGCTGCAGACACAGTGGTTATGAATGGCTCTTACAAGTTCAGTGCCAAGTCAATGCCGGGATGACCATCCGGAGTCGAGCCTCACACTCTGTCACTTGTGCCCATCCTCTATTATTCTTCATTGAGTCTCATCTTTTTTTTCTTTTTATTTTGCAGTACATGTGCATCCTCTCCTCCTCTCTCCTCCTCTCCCATCTGCTGATGAGTTCTGCCGGCCTTCAGGGCAATTAAAACCGGGCGTTGTCCCCTGGAATCAGAGATTTCCAGGACATATTTCACAAGGAACACTGTCCATAATTGCACAGGAACATGAATTATTTGTACAAAGTGCTGGGACCGTTTTGCCTCATCTCTCTGACATTTTTCCACAGACATAAGTGAGATAAGTATCGCCTTTCATTTCACTTTATGCAAGTCTAAGTGGATGGGAGCCTGACCGGAGGCACAGCATGACTGTCTGGCTGACTGACTGACTTCCATTTCATTTGTCTGGAGAAGCGACAATCTTGTCAGTGTCAGCTCTGGATCCCTGTGATGAAGCCATCGGTAATTTGAATCCAGAGTGAGGCAGACAATCTGTAAGCATGCAATCACAAACGCATTGTGTGGCACACTTGCAGAAAGAACACACACACACACACACACACACACACACACACACAGGCAGAGGAAAAGAGAGTCGATCTACGTCACTTCTCACCGAAAGCAAAGCACTTGTCTAAAGCCTCGCTCTGTTTATCAAGTGAAATATGCCTCAATATATTTATACCTGAGGCCGGCCTCTGGAGCTCAAATCCTTTAAACATTTATACGGAATATAGACAAACTTTATTTATTTCTTATTTTAATCCGGCTCCACAAGGAGTTTGCTTTTAATAAAGTCTCGTCAGACAGACAGAAGGACGCTGCTGAGCTTCTTACCAATTAGACTGGAAGAACATTTGCCCTGCTGGTTTACACTGGCTGCCTGCAACGCCACTATGTTATAAACCACCATGATCCCCTGAAAAAGACAGAGGCTGCCATCACAAACCCTTCAGGATATTAGTGGGTGACATTTACACAGAGTGGAGACTTTTTGCCATCAGACAGCTTCCACCGTCCTTGTGTTGTATGATTGTGTGGGCACGTATGTATATGCATAACGTGGCATGTGTGTAAAGTAGCTGTGTTTATGCATGTGTTTCGAGGCCTAAGAAAAGCTCCGTCACATCTGCTGATCCTAAAGATCATTTTATTTGCTCTGATGCAGCTGGTGATAATTAAATTCAGAGACATGCCGTCAAACGTTCTCCCCTGCGCCGTGCAGTCCAACAAAGCGCTCCTGACACACACGCCGAGCTGGAATATCAATGAACAGCGGCAGGCCTTGGTGCTAGGTGAGATACGCTGTGGAATACACACAGATAAGAACAAACTTATTTTGCAGCATTGCATCCAAAATGATGGGACTTTTCTGTGCAAACCAATTGGAGTGGAAATAACCACTGCAGAGGTTTTTTTTTGTTTTTTGTTTTTTTGTTACCTAGATATCTGAGACAAAGCTTTTGCTCCCTTGCTCATTTTTTAATAAAGAATTAATGCACTGCTATAGCCTTTTCCATATCGTTCATAGGAATTGACAATTAATTGACAATATCTGACCCCGAAATCCAAAATGAAAGCAAATGATATACAGTATTTGATAATATGATATGCATGATCAGTTTTAGTTTTTTATTAAATATTTGAATTTTATAATGATATAGAGCATCAAGGTCATTAAGATTCAGACTGAATGCTTGTACAAGACTCTATGGAAATCAATCCAGATGGTGTTGTGATATCACAGCCTGGATGGAAGGGACGGACCGACAAACCAACTAAGCAACCAAAGGAGGTAGAACACCTGACTCTCCTCCTGACTCAACAACCACAACAAGACCTCCGTACAACATAACAAAAGATTATTACATTCACCACACACTTCATCCCAGATCCATGTTTCTCCATTAAGTGCTGTGAATTACCTATCGCCCCCATGACCCCTTTTAAAATGGCAGGCTGGCCAGTAACTTGGTGTTCACTAAATGTGATTGATTGGCTGGACCCTGCACCCATTTCATCAGCTAACTAACGACAGTCAGAGCCTATTGGTGGAGGCTAAAATTGTGACTGTAATGTAACATTAATACTCAACTCAACTTTATTTAGAAGCACATTTAAAAACAACAGAGTTGACCAAAGTGCTCTACAGTCCTAAAATAATATGATCACGCAACAAAAAAAACAAAAAACAAAACTTACAATTAAAAAACAAAAAAACAACAACACATGTACAAAACTCATACTGGGTTAAAAAGCCAAGGAATAAAAATGGGACAATAAACAGACTGACAAAAAACTGGCGACTGAGAAAAGGAAAAAGGGATTGAGTGAAATAAAAGACAGCAAAATAAAGACAAACATGTTTGTTGGTGCACTGAAAAAAAATGTGAAAAAGACTGAGGCTCTGTAATAGAGTGGGCCAGAGAGAAAGGCTGACTCGGCCTCTACAGAGCAGGGATGTTAAGTCTGTGCATCACACAGAATGTCATTGGGCTCATCTGGCTGCTTCAGCTGATAGGCCTGTATTGATCCTCTGATCCCCGTGTATCTGCTGTCGCTTCACTGAAAGGCTGAGCTCTCTGGAAAGAATGACCTGAGAGAGCCAGGCTGCGCTGCAGTTAGCGCTACCTGGTGCTCTCACATGAGTCACAACATACCAGATGGTTGAGTATTTCAGTAGGGGGTTTAGGGCTAATGTTTTTATTTTTGTGCTTGTGATTGGCCAGAGGTGAGCTGACAGACTAGGACATGAAACGTGATAACAGGCAGCAGATACTCCTTTGGAATCCGTCTGTTTCACTGAACCAGGTTTAATGCTTTCACTCTCAGCACATATTGTGTGGGTCTATGAAAAGATGAGACGCTCCTCAGCTGCTCAACTCACACTTGTCTGACAAATCTTTTTTTTATTTTTTTTACGTTTTCCTACTGGATCAGCACTTTAGTATATATCTACAAGCTTTTCAACCAAAAAAAAAATGAAGTGGCAGATGTGCTGCTGTAAGGACTCATTGCTGGCTGTGAGCTATGCCTCATTTTATACAAATATTTGTTCATTTAGTTCCATCACTGAGTCTTTTTCAGGGTCTTCTTTTTTAGTACCGTCTCCGTTGTGGTTCCAGGTGGGCTGAGCAGGTACCAAAAGGTCTCGTGAAACATTGCAGACCGCTGATTGGTCAGGAAGAATTGTTTCGGCACCATTGCATCATCGATGCTTAGCATGCACAGAGTATCCTGCAAGGCACAAATCAAAGGCCGCCACACGCAAACAGCCAAGCTACTTTAGCAGCCATTATTTTTTTAATTGCGGCCACTATATTGAGGAGGTGCAGACGTTGTGTTAAACAGCTGATGAGAGGGTCACGAGAGGTAGTGAGGTGTTGAAGACTAAGCCATGGCAGTTTTGTGTGGCGTCCATCTACCCTGAGGAGGTAGTATCCCGTAATGGAAAACGACCTGCAGGAAAGTACCTGATTCCAAGTCGAGTCGAGTAGAGACGGTACTACGTAGTGGAGCTTTAGAGTGGAGCTAATGACAGAGTAGAAAAGTGAGAGCAGAAACGTAAAAGAGCTGGTGAACCAGCTGAGTGTACAAAGCTATGACAGCCCTGGGGAAAAAAACAAAAAAACGTCAGACCAAGGTGAGCTGATTTCACACGGGACAGCTGTCAGTCCCCTGGTCTCATTGGTTACGGTATGGCCTTTATCTGTTTCGCACTCTGTTGGCTGCCTCTCCCAGTGGACTGGAAAGGATTTAGGAAGCAGGGCTTCCTCTTCTGTAATATGATTTTTTTTTCCAGTGTAGCCTATGGGCTTTCACCGATAGTTGCTATGACAGACGGACAAACTGAGTGAGCTCAAGGCAGGGTTTTCTGAACAAGCATTTGAATTTATTAATAATTCGGACATTACGTAATTTACACTGGAATCAACCTCATGTCACCGTTAAACACTTATTCTATCCCACTGTAAAATCTCTGTTTTCGTGAAAAGACTTCAACTGATTTAGAACTTAATTACATGCTAAAAATCATTTCCTAAGATGTTTTGCATATATTTTGTGATGCTTTGCTCATTTGACAAAGGTGTTTCTTGCACACCATTTGCTCCACCTGCAGGTAATCAAAGTACTGTAGAATCGACTTTCCTCATTTTTTTACCTGACAGTGAAGGTATGCATGCAGCATTGTTGAAGTGTTTACATGTCTGCGTGTGCCTGTAGTGGACTAATGCTCTTGAAAAAAGCCAACAGTTGTCTGTGATTGGTCTTTAAGGCTCTAGTCTACAGCGTCTATTATTTACTGCAATTCTACCACTGCTCCAGCTACAACTCTAGGGCTGCAGCAGGCTTGAGCATCAGTCCTCCTCAGCTGCCAAACCTATATTTTCACATTTATGCCGGCATTGCAATGGATGGAATTAGCTCTCAAATATGTTTTTCTGCAGAAGGTTTGAGCATGCATGTGAGTGAGGGGACTGTAATCTCTCCTGGAAAAAAAAATACTTTCACATTTAGGGAAGGGTTTGGAGAGAAGATAAGTCCCCGCCTGTGTCCTGAACACAAGGAGCCATATGATCTTAATCCTCAAGGCCTGAATTAAATTTTCATCTGAGTTTGTGTGTCCGCAAATGCAAGAAAAAAAGAGTGGCGCTCCAGTCTGTGTAAAAAAAAATTGTTTTCCCATATTAAAAAAATAATTTTTCCATGGCTGTAAAACCTTCCCATCTTATGGCCCCACAGCACTCCATCCATGTTTATTATCTACATCTTAATCCCTTCAATCCATCTTCAGCCTCTTGCTGTTTATCTCACTATTTACACATCTCTCCACTGTATATACTGTATTTCTGCTGACAACACATCGGCACCTCCCTTCCTGCAAGGCTCTGGGAGAACAGAGACCAAGCGCCCCCGATGGCCTTGTTCCCACAGCTGAGATGACTAATAGCCCCCACAGGGCGAGAGACCAGAGAGGTGAGAGGCAAAGGTGAGAGAGAGAGGATAAAGGGCTGCACCGTCTCACACGTCTTGTAAAGCTTCCTCGGTTTGCTGGGCTTTAGCTGCTTAATGCTGCATTCACAGAGAGATAGTGCACTCATTTATATCCTTTTTGTCCATTTAAAGGTGCAGAATATTACTGACCACAAACGGATTCTTATCAAAGAGCAATGAGCCATCAGATAAAGAAAAACTATTCTCTTTACTCTTTTAAAGGGACTGCAGCATAGTTCCATACATGGCTCTGTAATGTTGTAGAGAAAGAGTAGCTAAAATACCAGAAGTAAACACTGCATGCTTTAAGAGAAAATGGTTTAATACTGGTGAAATTAAAGAGTCCATGCAGCAAGATATACTCGTCAAGAAAATCTTAAAACTAATTGGTGCAGTCTAGAAATAAATAAGCTAGATAAAAAATAAAATAAATACATTTTAAAGCAAGATAATTAATCTCATGTTTCCAAATTTAAGATTTTAAATCTTGGCAAGTACACAACAATTTTTTACTAGGACTGGGTTAGGGTTAGGGTTAAACCCCTCCACTAAAATTTGGAAAAACAATATGACACAGCATTAAATACAGAGGATTATGATATAGCTCTTTTGTTTAATGGATAAGGCTTTTTTTCTCTTTAAGGTCCATGGTTAAGGTTTAGGGGAAAAAATTGAATTTAGTATTGACAAAAATACTATTCAATATTCAAAATTCTGTTTTCATGTGTGTAAAATATCTTTAACTTAGATCCTTTCTAAGGAGGGAACCGGTCCTACTGACTGCCATGTTTCTACAGTGGCCCAGAACCAACAAACCAGGGGAGAGTGAGACAAGGGTAATCAGTTGGTTATAATCTGCTATTGCACTGCCCATAATTCCCGCTTCTCCACATTGACTGTACAATAATAACACACATTCCACTACTGCTGGTGTAAGTGGCTGTTTTGGCCCATTTTGTACTCTGGTTGTATATTTTTTTTTAATCTATTCTTAAATAAGAATAATAAAGAAATATTTTACCATTTACTGCTTTGGCAAGATGACTGGTATCAAACATGAATCATGAATTACAGGATAACCAACATGAATATATTTCCCAGGGACACTGAAATAAGTTTGACCTGAGGTGTTTTCAAAAGATTTCATGACAGCAACATTTCAGCTGTAAAAGATGAAAAAGATTAAGAAGGTGTAGCTGAAAAATAGATCATTGTTGGAAGCACAATTTGCATTAGATTAGTATTATCAAGGGGACTAATCTGGGAGACAAATCACTGCCTGTCCCCGGGGTAATACAGTCCTGTGTGAATGGAGCTCACCTCATCTCAAGCTTTGGCCACAGACTGCTGGAGGAGTGACGATATATGCATGCTGAATTACTGAGTGAGAAATGTGTACAGATATAGCTACAGCACATCACAGATGTTTGGATGTCTTAGTGCTCACATAAATATACTCTGAATAAATCTACAACTACAAATGCCTGGTTTAATCTTCTTTATTTACATATTGTTTTGAAATATCTGCAGTGCAAACAAACACAATGTTTATCACGATTTTAGTGTGCTGTCATTAAGGACTGAGATATACTGCAGTGTAGGAATTTCTATTTACTGTTACGGTCTTGGTGAAACAAAAAGGTTGAGGATGCAAATGCAGATACAAAGATATACAGCAGTGTGATGTGTAGCCAGCAAACAAAAGGCAAAATCCACAATAAAGGCAAAATGGTTCGGAACGCAGGAGGTAACAAAAGTCTTCGTAGACTTTGTAGGGTTCAATGAAACTTCGTAGACCGGGTCCTTCAAAGGATGCGGCCCCTGAATTGGGACACGGCTATAGACTATATACAAAGGGGTGTGAAGGGAGACAGGGTGGGGACTTGACACAGGTGAAAACAATAAGCAATCTGAACAGAGGGAAAAAAAACAAAGAGAGGAAGTGTAAAGTAAAAGACACAACAAGGAAAACTCAATTTTCAAAATAAAACAGGAACTGTTCCCTGTCCCTCACTCCCTCTCTCTCCACCGATCCTCCTTATCTCTCTCTTCCCATCTCTCTCTCTCTCTCTCCATCTCCCAATCTCTCTCTCTCTCTCTCTCTCTCTCTCTCTCTCACCCCAACCGGTGAAAGCAGAGGGCCGCCCACCTCGAGTCTGCTCGAGGTTTCTGCCTGTTAAAGGCAGTTTTTCCTCGCCACTGTCTTCCATGTTCTTGTTGGGTCTCTTTACAATAAAGAGTCGGTCTAGTGCCTTGATATAACTTTCCCTGTGATTTGGCGCTACACAAATAAACTGAATTGAATTGAAACAGAGAACACAGAACCTTTCAAAGCCAAAAGCAGGACATTTACAGCACCATCATCAGCGTGTAGACACAGCTGCAGGGCTTACTTTCTTACTTGAGCGCCTTGTCTGTACGTCAAAGAGAGGCAATAAAACAACTACAGACTGAGCAGCAGAGACGCCTGGACAGCCTTCATAAACAATCGGAGGCTGAATTATTCTGATGGTAATGGGATTGGACTGTAGTCACAATATATCTGACAGTATAGAAACAATGAGTCTTACCTGCTTGTTGGTACTTTGCCAGTGTATTGTTACAAATGTGTTTACTGAGTTGTCATACGAGACATTCAATCGCCTGCAGCTTTAAGACTCAAGGACTCTTAAGCATGATTGTTTGTCTCCATCAGCAACAATGCTGTAACCTTTGATTTACCGATCACGCCAAGCTGAAGCAGACACACTGTATGAAGAGCGTGGAGTGTGTATGATAATGTGCATGGAGTAATGCGATACGTTCATACGTATATGTAACTGTTTTTGCGGAAGTCTGACAGATTGCTCCACATCTGTCTTCTCCTAATAACACTAATGGCACATGTAGGAAAGAAATCCAACTGCATGAGCGATGAGGCGGCCCTAATACCACATGGAGATTTAACAAGACGGATCCTACTGAGCTGTGATGAAATCTGCTCTGTAAAACATTAGTAAGGCTGTAGCTCAGTGATATAAAGAGGCTAACGCTGTGTTCCAAAAAAAAAAAAAAAAACATACTTCCATACTTAAACTGGCTGGTTTGAGTGTTTAAGTGTGTTCACACTTCTAAGTATGTCTAAATGCAGTATACTATGAGTATATAGTATATATAGTGTGGAACGATGGACACTTGTCACCCTCAATGATTGCCATCTTTGCTCAGTAACAGGAAGGGGAGGGGCTTATCAAGCTTGTGAAAATTACGGCCGAGGAAGCGACGGTTACGACAGAGAAATAACAGTAACAGATAAAATGATGAACCAAGTACTACTTCGGATGAAACGTGCAGCACAATAAGCTGTTTATTTTGGTCGAGTGAAAGAGCCGACAGGTGATTTTTGAAAGTGACGTGATGTTCGCAGTCAAATGTTGCATTTCTGGTAAGTATACAACGGTTTTAAGACACCACTACACTGTCAGAATTCATGCATTATGTAAGTAAGTATACTCACATGCAGTATACTACATTTGAGTATGTATAAATGTATAAAAGTTGTATAAATAAGAGACATATTTGTCACCACTCTTTGGTTGCTCCGCTGTCCAACACGGCTTTGTTACCAATGTTAATAAAGTCCAATTTCTGATTCACTGTTACAAGCATCACTGTGTTTCATCTTTATGTGGCACAACAAAACCATGACAAGGACAGAAGCATGATCATGATCATGCCTTTTTTAATACATGTACATGATGATAATACATGTCTATCCTGTGCTTTCAAGCGCATCAAATTATCCCAAATAGCGTTTTAAACATGATCCACTTTTGTCTGTACCTTCATTACTATGACAGCGACAGTGAATAGTGATATTGGTGACCAGCAGCATCCCGAGCAGAAACCAGATAAAGACATCGTTGAACCAGACAGGTAAAGATGGCTCCACTAAAGGATCAGCCCAGAATTAGAAGTAGTGAATAAAACATTAACGCTTTCCCCTCTTTACAACTGACAGATCTAATGTTTAAATGATGATTCGCCTCAAGGTCCCCGAAAGCATCTTCGAGAAAAAATAGTCCGAAAAATATTTTTCTTTAGGATGTACAGTAAATCCTCAGGAAAGAGAGAAGGAGGAGTCAGGCATGGACACATGCATAAACACACACACACAAAGTAAAACACCAAACGCAAGATGAAAAAGGAGGCTAATGAATAAATAAAACAGAACCACCATCTAAAATAGCTCAGACTGAGCTCTGCCCAGAGAGAGGCGTTCAGTGAACGATCTCCTCAGAGCTGCTGTCATGTCTGCTCAGTGGTCAGGAGAAGGAATGTAGTGTTGAAAGCTGGCTGTCATTATTCCAAATGTGGAGGATGACAGCAGGATGGGAGGAAGAGAGAGACGGCAAACAGAGGGAGAGAGAACAGAGGGTGAGAGATAAGGATCAGATGAGGGGCCTGAAGAAGAACAAGTAAAGTGGCCTGTTGGCCCTGATGGATCTGGTGGCCCAGTTACTGAAACTTCAATACTTGAACTGGGATGGGTTCATTTTTTTGTCACTTCAGCTTTTTATTCCTGCCAAAAAAAAAAAAAATCATTTAAAGATTCTTGTTTTGACGATTTGTAATTTATTATTATTTATTATTTTATTGCATTTTAAATTCAGATCATAAAATATTTCTAATAAATTAAATTAAATTTGGAGATGCAGATCAGAATGTATTTATTTTTTTATGATTGTCTGATTTATCTTACACATTATTATTATCTCTGCACTGGAATTAAAAATAAAAATCTGACAACAATAAGGTGAAAAAATCTGCCAACCTGAGTGTGTCTCTGATCACTGTGTGTATTTTGATGTAGATCCACATCAGAATGCAGGATAAGACATCAACATAATATGCGTAGATGTGCAACCTTGACAGATGTATACACTAATTAGCACCTTTTGGATGCACGTTGACATTTCAATGTTCAAATGTTACATTTTACACTTCTGCTGCAACTTATCACACCTTTGACGCATCTGTTTTTGTCTCACACAAAATTGTTTGAATGCAAATTAATTTGATGAACTACGTGCTCCCTAAAAGTTTACTCCACTTGCTGAAAGTTAACTCAACTGTTACTTGCAGTACAAACAGTACAGAATGTGATCTACGGTGTACAAAAGAAACCCATCACAAAGCACTGCCTGAGACTCATCTAGCCTATCAGATACAAGCTATGGGTCATGCATTGCCACCATTTCACCAATCAGATGAAGGCCCTGCTAACTCATCCTCAGAGTAATTGATGTAAATTTGGTGGCAACTGCATGGCTGGATAACACTGTCGCTGTCGAGAGACAGAAGAGAAAATAAGGGCATATTGATATTTGTTTATCTCAAGTCATATTGTCACTGTTATATTGAACAAAATAATTATGCACTGCAGATTTCCCTCACATTATGCAGCCTAATCTGCAGCAGGGCTTGGTAAAAAGCAGTCTAGGGGCCAAATCCTGCCCTATAGCAAAAATACATATGAAATATTTTTGCTGTCATAGCTCACAACACTGTCAACACTAGAATCATGTACAGTTAAAATCCATAATACGACCTTGTGACATCTAATACTGCAGCTCTATAGAATGATCAGTCAGGAGAGATGGTAAAAATAAACAGTAGATTAATTAGGTGTAACAGCATCAACACTATTAAAATCTTTCTATCAACAGGGTCTCTAATGAGATGACATCATCTAAGTTCGGCATCTAAATACAACACCACGTTGAATTTGCCAAGCCAAAAACCTTCTGTGTCAGAGTGACAGAGGTGAGAGGTTGGAGAAACGAGGGTGGAAATCAGAGGCAGAATTAATTATGAAGTTGTCAGATAACTGAAAGACAAACAGGTCATGACAGAGGGAGAAAAAAAAATAATAGAGGGTGACAGATGGTAAGAAGATTATGAGAAGGGTGGTGTAAACAATGAGGAGCAGAGAAGATGAAAAGAGAAAGGATGAGAGAAAGAGCTGGGTCAATCAGGCAGGGAGAGAGAGGAATGGGGGTGACTGGAGGGCAGCTGGTGAAACGAATGGGTCCAAGCATCCCAGGGACTACCACTGAGTGGTCAGTGTGTGTGTGTGTGTGTGTGTGTGTGTGTGTGTGTGTGTGTGTGTGTGTGTGTGTGTGTGTGTGTCTGTGTGTGTGTAACCATGTTGGGGAATATGAGGCACATTTTGGAGAAGGACAGAGGCAGTGAGTGGTAACAAGGGAGGGATGAAGAGAGATGGAACGAGAGGTTGATCTGGCCCAGTATGTGGAGGATTAGGGATTCAGGGTCTGTTGGAACACTTTGTTTACATGAGGCCAAAATATGCCTCCTGCCTGGAGAAGTGGGTCCTCTGTGAATCCAACAGGATTTAGATTCAGCAGTTAAATCTGAAGGGGATGCGGTTAAAACAAGCAATAAACTCTATTCTAACTCTATTTGGTGGTGAGAATGTCAAGGGTATTGATAGTGCTGACTTAAATCTCTGCAGGCACACTCATAAAATAATGAGTACAATAGTTGTTGTTTTTCAGATTATTTCATTTTAATTTGCCAAGTTGTGCAGGTGTTAACCTATATTCACAGACAGAGAACACATGACAATAAAAATGTAAAGTATTAAACAACAAAGTTGTTGGTAATTCTTTGGTTTGCTTTGGACCTGGTTGTCTTTAAAACCTGGTGCTCATGCGGCGGGTTCACAGAGGGGGCATAATGGGAACACTCAACTTCAATCTGGTCAAAATCCATAATGGATGTCCATGTAAATATGTTATGAGAGAGAGCCATGGAGAAAATGACTGAACTCAGGAACACACACACACACACACACACACACACACACACACACACACACACACACACACACACACACACACACACACACACACACACACAGACACACAGACACACAGACACACAGACACACACACACACACACACACACACACAGACACACACGTTCAAGAACCACAGCCTGCAGACAGCAGAAGCACAAACAGCAGACATGCCTCACTGTCATGCAAGAAAAATAAGTGTAATAGAGTGTATTTATATAATATTAATGCACTACCTTAATGGATCTTTTGTGTGAATGCTGTCTTGTTTTTGCTGCTGTCTGTGTGCTCGCTCAACAAGAACTACATCGTGAAAGAACCCAGTTTGATTACGAATGTGATTTTCCTGTTAAAAGGAAAAGTACCTATGAAAACAAATGGATTTTACTTTGTCAGTGATAAAAGGTAAATATTAGTGGGGGGGGGAAAGCAATGACATATACTTGTATGAACTAAAGAAACTGTTCAGTTCAGTTTCAGTGTCCTTTATGGGTCCAAGACTAAACGGTTTCAAGCAGATAGAAAATGAAATAACTGTAAATACGAGCAGAAAGACATACAAAGTACAGATGCAGTAAAAAATAAAGTAAATGAGTAAATAAAAGTTAAAGGTTTTATGAGATTTTCAGCCAATAGATTTCAACGTAAAGGACTAGCATCTCGAGGCTTAGACCACACTCTACACCCCCCCAATCTCTCTGTGTTCTCAGCTACTGTAGGTGTTGTGAAACAGAAAGGAGCATACAGTAGATCAATATGTATGTACACATCGGCTACTATTTCACACAAATATTGATTTTAGAGTTATTTTAGTAACAAATTAAACATGTAAGAGACTTCTTCTTCAATCCGACCTAGATCCATGTCATAAAATCATTAGCTTGTTATCTACCAAGCCGTCTGACGTTTATAATGCTATCTGAGGTAGAAACGTGTTTCAGGAGAAACTCACATGCTTTCCGATGCAGTCGACCTGCTGTCATACTCATACGACACCATTACTATACGATATATTAACATAGCAAATAGTGTGCTGCTCTATTAAAGTTCAAAATCTCATATGTAGAACATTTAAGGTATGAACCTACATTAAAAATCAACCATAAACATGGTCTTGTTAAGTGATCTGACCACTGATAGGATAGTGGGGGAAGATCTTTTAACTTGCCAGAAAGTAGTGAATATAAGGGGGATTAATGGAGGATTGGATGGTCCCAGTCATAAAAAACAGTTCCACCCTTTTGCACTGATCTGGCAGACATATTGTTACTTTCATGGCCCGGTAGTTTAACTGGTAATTATAATAGAGTTAAACGTATTCCATCACATTTATTTATTTGTTTGTTTGTTATTTCAACAATGGAATAAAAAAAACAGCAACATAAGGATAAGGAGAACATACAAGATTAACAATGTTCAAAAATAAGTAGAAAGAAGTATACACTTATAAGTTCCTACCCTTTCCTCACTATTCATCCATTAAACCATCTAAAATGTATAAATAATATTTTGGTGGAGGTGAAGAACGAGCTTTGTTAACCTATTTCTGATCTGGAAATTGCTCAAAAAATTAAATCTTATGCCAATTAAACACAGGTGTCTAAATGAACTAATTTCCTATAAACAGTAGGAGACACAATTTCCTTTAATTGTTTACATGCATGAGGGGAAGGGGCAGAAAGTCAGTCAGGTGTGAGCAGCATCAAAAAGCAGCTTCACTGAATTAGAAAATTAGCTGATTGGATCGACTTCATCCTATTAGTTCAGTTGGAATCTGTTTTTCCCTCTGCTGTTTGTATTTCCTGTGAGCATATCTTTTAAAAGATGAAACAGGACTGTGACATTTTCGAGAAATATGGGAAAAGGTTAATACAAATGTTAACCATACACATGGCGACACACACACACACACACACACACACTTAAAAGCCCATTAAAATTACAGCACTGGCTGCTGTGAGAGTGTTCTGTGCTGTCTGGACGGTGATGATATTATGAAGATGTAGATGCAGCATGAAGGCCTGTAAAGCCCCACAGGGGAACACTAAAAGCAAACCTTGACCCTGTTGATCATTATTAATTCAGTATAAATCAGGGTTAGAATAAGTGCAGCTCCAAATGACACATCATTTCAACAGCGTGCAGAAGAAACTGTGGTCTCCGCCATCATAAAGTTTGCATAAGGCCTGAGCCTCCCTGTTAGCTGTCCACAAGGCTGAACATTAGCTCCATTTCCTTTTAAAAAAAAAGGAGACTGATGGGAGGAGAATGGGGAGAGAAGGTAGCAGTGAGTCATCTACAATTCTGGGTCTCTTCAGAGACCCGCCTGCAGTAGAGAAAATAAAGTGTTGGACGCCGTTGGTGTGGGAATAGGAGGCCATCAGTGGCTGGAAGCCCAGTTGTCTGAATGACGTGCTGGTACTGTTGGAACAGTCCAGCATGTCAGAATGAAGCCAATCCTCCGACTCAGAATGAGAAGGAGGAGCAGGATGTTGGGGACAGACGAGGCTGAAAATGACGGTGCAAGAAAATGGCAGATAGATGCAATATTAGCATTTATTGTGAGTGACTTGTCATTACACTTCCACCGTATGTTGCACTTTACGCATGACTATCAAAAGACGGCAGTAGCATGAGTAGCTGATAAAAATAGCCTACACTAGAGGATGGGCTGATATGCTAGAATTTTCCAATCAGCTCACGTCAGACCAACAAGCAGTGATTCTGAATACATTCATGCAGATGTTTGTGTAGCGGGAGCGTGTGCGTGGGGGATTCCCCACGACCCACATTAGGGATTCTTTTAAGTAACCCAGTTTTCTTTCTTTCACATTTCACGAGTGAATTGTCCCGTGATGACTTTTTTGTCCTGGATTTTTAAATGATTAATTTCCTGTGAAAAACATGTATTCCTTACTTTAAGATTTAGACAGGAGGGTCTCCTTCCATTTGGATGTGCCCGGAAAACCTGCGAAGGGAGGCGCCCTGGAGGTATCCTAATCAGATGCCCGAACTACCTCAGGTGACTTCTTTTGATGCAAAGGAGTAGGGGCTCTACTGCGAGCTCAGTAGTGCCTCACCCTATCTCTAAGACTGAGCCCTGCTACCCTACCCTAAGGAAAGTCTTTTTTGGCCTCTTTTTCCATGATCCTATTCTTTTGATCACAACCCAGAGCTCATGACCATACAGTAGGTGAGGGTTGGAACATAGATCGACTGGTAAATCGAGAGCTTTGACGTCTGGCTCAACTCTCTCTTCACCACAATGGAACGATACATTGCCCAAAATAATTGAGACAAATACTCAATTTAGTATCTGTTTATCCTATAGGACGTTTTGGAAAATTGTTGTCATTAGAACATGAAATCTGATCAGTTCATCCTTGAGTTCAAGTAATACATGTGTGTCAAAATGTGAAGAAATGTTTTTAGGGCGTTCCTGACATATTATGTTCTCCAGAACGGGACATATAGTCGACCCGAAAACACGATGCCTATGGGTTCGACTATCACCAGTGCAAAGGCATCATGATTAGATGGCTGATTTTGGATGAGGAAGTTTAAATCAGAGCAGATTTACGTTGACCTCTTCAGTCGTTTGCATTAAACAGGTGAGTGAGATTTGCATTTTTATAGGGTTCCCATGACCTTTTTTTTGCCCTTAGCTCTATTTGAACAGGCGAGGAAGGAGATAGGGATGTTTAATTATGGACCACAAAGGAATGAGCTCAATGGCCTTATTGTGCAATTCCAGATAGGTTTTAATTGAATTATGGACATGATGATGGGGACCAATGTGGAGGACAATGTTGAATACAGTGTTCTCTTTTTTAAAACAGCCAAATTAGCCCAATCAGTTATATTAATAAAGTTGAGATTATTTTAATTTCTGATTTTGTCAGGATCAGCAGTATTCCCCCCTCCTCTCCCTCATGTTTCTTGTCTGTCTCTCCCCTGTCTGTGTGTGTGTTGTTTGAGAGTCTCCAGGGCGCGGCTGATTGGTCTGTTCTCCAGCTCTTGTTGTTTTGTCCGTTATACCTGGCGGTAACACGTCTGACTCCTGATTACTCCTTTTTGCTTCTTTTTTGAGATTCTTGGAAATCTGTTTGTTCTCTTGATCTTGACTTTTGTGCCATAGATTCATCCATTCCAACTTGTCGCGTCCTGGAAATCTGTCTGTTCACCGTGAATCTGGTCATTTTTAAAGATATCACCTGCCTGTCCTGCTCTCAGCCCAATCTATAGTTTCGTCAGTTTTTTGGATTCACGTATCTTCCATCCATCCATTTCCTTCTGTTTATCCGGGTCCGGGTCCGGGTCGCGGGTACAGCGGTCTCAGCAGAGAAGCCCAAACCTCCCTCTCCCCAGCCACCTCACCCAAGGTGGCATTCCCAAGCCAGCCGAGAGATACTGTATAATCCCTCTAGCGCATCCTGGGTCTACCCCAGGATCTCCTCCTAACCAAATGCCTGAAACACCTGAGCTGGCTCCTCTCGATGAGGAGCAGCGACTCCACTCTGAGCCCCTTCTGAATGACTGAGCTCCTCACCCTATATCTTTAAGGGTGAGCCCAGCGCCCCTGCAAAGGAAGCTCACTTCAGCCACTTGTATCCGCGATCTTGTTCTTTCAGTCATTACCTATAGAGCTCATGATCATAGGTGAGGGTAGGAACGTAGATTAGCCGGTAAATCGATCGCTGCCCCGATCTGTCTATAAATCTCCCACTCCATTCTCCCCTCATTCATGATTCATTCAAGATTCTGAGATATTTGAACTCCACCACTTGGGGCAGCAACTCATCCCTGACTTGGAGTGAGCAATCCACCCTTGTCTGACTGAGAACCATGGCCTCAGACTGGGAGGTGCTGATTCTCATCCCAACCAACGACAGTCAGAGGTCACGGTATGATGAAGCTAACAGGAACACATCATCCACAAAAAGCAGAGAAACGCGTTATTTACAATAAATCTTTGTTAAGCTTTTCCTCCAATCTCTTTATTCTGAGTTCTGTGTTTGGATCCCGTCTGTGAAACATAACAGCTCTCATGTACAATATGAAATTGTTTGTGCAAAAGGAATACAATGAGGTCACCATTCAAGGTAAAAAAACAAAAACAAATAGAAAGGCCGATGCTGGATACATGGAAAATTGTTCAAAGAAAGTCAACTTTTTCAAATAATGCAGAACTAAAATGGTGATATCTGAAGTCTTTTCAAAAGTGGAAGAAGAGAAATCATTTATACCAACCATTAAGCTCACATTTACGGGCCTTAAAGCTCGGAGTATTTCTCAGAATGTCCTTTATAAATGACCATCACCTTGGTTTTTGAGATAGAATAAAGGAAAACTCTGCAATGCATGCAATTCCATTCAGATGTATGAAAAAATATCTCTCCATTGCCAACCGGCTTCTTTGAATAATAACCATCTCTAAACTTTATAAACACTTTGATTATACAGAAGTTTTTCTTTGCAGCTTTGAGCCACCTTAAGTATTTTGTCAGTCTCTATTTTGCTGAAAAATGTGATCTAATGTTATTGAATTCATTGGTGCAACTTTGTAGCCAGCAATTCTTCTAAAGTGACAGCATCGAATAGTTCAGAGATTTCATCTAATATTCCTTGTCATTTTTATAGTATGATGTTTTTACTGCTGCTGGGGGATAAAAAGGGTCCCAAAGGAAAAGTAGAAAAACAATGCATATGAGTTTGAGCACAGTCTGAAGGCACCAAATTAGAAATGCATTTAATTTCCATAAATGCTGTCAGATGATGATCGCCCCTGTATTCTCCTGTGACTCAAATATATGAAGACAGGAAAAGAGTTGCAAAGGAAGGACAGGAAGGAAATCATTTCCAGTTACTGTACTGGGGATACACAGTATGCACAGAGGACAGGGCCTGGGGAACAGACACAAAAACACACCATCTTACACGTATGCATGTGAAAACACGTAAATACTTAAAACTAACAAACAAACATAAACAATGGCATATTGAAAATTAAGCAAAACATGCTAAAACATAAATGCAGCCACACAAAGAGCTGATAAGCAAACATAAACAGATACACAGAGATGGAAACAGCGGAAAGCATTTACAGCTGAAGATCAGCTGGCAGGGGATGGGGTGTCTTTCTCTTAGGAAAGAAATATAAAATCAATTATTATATTATATTATATTAAATTATATTATATTATATTATATTACCATTGCTGTGTCCCAAATTGCATACTTCCATACTCAACCTGGTATAATGTACAAGTGTGTACTGCACATGTACCAGTTTAGTAAGAAGAGGTCAGAGTGTGTTCTAGTAGATGAGTGACATTAGTGCTGACCCTACAGTGGAACGTGTTGCTGGACGACCGACCAATAGCAGCCTAATTCAAATCACTCTAACTTCCTCCTTCGTTTGATCATCTGTGCCATTTCATATCAGGCCACGTGACCTTTATACATAATAAAACTAAGATACTGGACAGAGTGGACATACATGGCAGAGTGAGAGAGACAGGGATCCCAGAGGACAGTGGAGGGGAGGAAGAACTGATCAAATGACACTTTTAATAAAGTCCCTTTTCCTCAGTGTCTAGCATCTCCTATTATTCTCAATTCATGTTGTGTTTCCTGTTGTGCATCTTTTTCTGTCCACTTGTCGCTGCTGTCCACATTCACTTTGTGTCTATGTTTTTACTGGTCTCACAAAAGACATAATAATTGCTTAGGAAATTACTCATGTCATTAGATGACAACACCAACAGAATGAGAGTGAGAGTGAAATGCACTCTAAATAAAATCAAAGTGACATGACGCTCAATTGGAATCAGGACAAAAAAGAATAATAGCCGCAAGTCAATGGTTACAGTTGTATTTACTCTGACAGGAGGAGCAAGTAATAACAAATTCTGGCACAGTGTGAATTAAATCAAACACATGTGACCATCCGCCTGCCTACTCACAGGGAAAAAGACTTGCAACCTTTCAGTTATGGGACAATATTTGCACTTGGTCTCCAACAGAAATCTGAACCAGCCCCTTCAACCACAAACATGCAAAATGAACAAAACAATGGAAGAATAGGAGGCGTCCTGGACCCAAAATGAGTTGGTTGGTGATGCTCATTGGATAGGAATACATGCAGACATGAAAATCGTAAGGAGGGACTCTCTTTTAAAACAAATAAAACATCTTTATTGTGATGGCATGGTCATGTTAGACCTTAAAATACTAAACTCCAATGCGTTTCAGCTCCAAGCCTTCATCAGGGAGTCAAACCTTTTGGTGATAACCAATGAGATTCTTCCTCCTGCCCATATTTAAAGGTCTAACATGACCATGCCATGACAATAAAGGCATTTTATTTGTTTCAAAAGAGAGTGCCTTGGAGTTTCCTTATGATTTTCATGCAAAATGAACGGTCAATGTGAGAAGCATAACCCATAAGCAAAACCCTAGTGCATCTGCTTGTTCTCTCAACCTCTGCATCAGTCTTCTCAGCAAAACTACACATTTAGACAGAATAATGTAAGTCATAAATAATACAGAACTTTCAACATTGGTGGAAATTCAAAACCACTATATATTCAACATGTTCAACTTTCTTCTCATTTAAATATGAATCTCATTACCCAATGGCATCGAGACACCAACACATAATTCCTTCTCTGCATCTTCATATAGACCTGCAACCACACGCATGCAGGAGCATATTATTGTAAAGTTCAATTACAGAATATGCAGCACACACACAAACACACACACTTATCTCACTCCACCAGTACAATCTTTTTTTTTTTTAGCTGATTTGTATAGTTTGAGATCAAATGGTCCAGACATCCACGGAGAATGATTAAGTGACTCTGAGGACTTTCTCTCCTCATAATGGCTAATATAAAGATCATTAGTAACAGTATACGCTTGACTTGTGTTGTTTATTATGCTGTTTCCTATTAAAAAATCTGGCTGTATTGTGATTGATGCTGAAGCACCTCCATGCATGCATGTGTCCATCCAGGCTTGCTGTTAACAGAAGGAGTTTCAGCCAGTCAAGGATCTGACTCACGAAGGAAATTGCTTTCAAGTCGTGGTTTCCAATCAATATTGGTACATTATTAAACCTCAAGGTTGAGTTTCAGCAATGGAGGGGAAACAATGCTTTTCACAGGAAGGACATTTATCTGAAGTTCTGGTATGCACATGAATTACTGTATCTATAATTTGGAATAAGAATAATACATGTATGGGGTCTCAATAATTATCGGGGGGGAAAAAAGCCTGTGCATTAACTCTGTTTTGTTCCCATAATGGCTAGTAGTTGACTTTTTCATAGCACACAGTATTTTAAGATGCCTGGAATCAAAATGATTCATTGTATATTAGGTTTACCGGCAAAATATATTATTTATCAGCTCTTTGCAATAATCAAACCAAACAACAAGCGTTTAAAAAGCTCAATGAAATAGATATTACAAGTGCTTTTTCACAAATATAACATAAAAAGCTACTTTTAACTACAGCAGTCTCTCAATGACAAACATCTCTATTACTTTATAGAGGCCGTTAAGATAAGATAAGATAAGATAAGATAAGATATGCCTTTATTAGTCCCACAGTGGGGAAATTTACAAGCTGCTATGACCTACTGCTAACATGATAAATAGGCAAATACCAGTTACTGGCAGCATTCTTCATGGGCAAAGGCCTCAAGTTCTGTATTGTTCCTGGTTTACATGCTGCAACCACCTTCTTTAAATCCCACCAGAGATGGGATTCAAGTCAGGCGACTGTGACGGACCATTTTCCATGACTTCTTCTCAAACCAAACCTTGGTGGACTTTGAGTTCTGTTTGGGATCATTGTCCGTTAGGAATGTCCAATGACGCCCAAGCTTCAGCTTCCTCACAGAGGGCAAGACGTTGTGTTAAGATGAGCCACCGCCATGCTTCACTGTAGCTAGGGTGTTCTTTTCATCATATGCTGTATTCTTCCTCCTCCAGACATGCTGCTGATCCACAGGCCCCAAAGGTTCCAGTTTTGTTTCATCGCTCAACAAAACAGCATCCAAAAACTTCTGTGTCTTATCTAGATGATTCAGAGCTACCGGAGCCGACACTTCTTGTGCTTTTGGGTCAGCAGTGGTGAACGTCTTGGAGTTTGAGCATGAAGCCTTTCAGCATGTAGTGGTATTGTGTGCCATACCGTGTCACCTGAAACCTGGCTGGTCTTGCTAGTCTTTTGGAGCCACCTGCCTCCTCATGAATCTGGTGACAGCCATTGATAACTTATTTTTCTGCGAAACACAAGTGCAGCCACAGTACCTTTAGCTTGAACTATGCTTCCAAATATATCTCTAGAAACACTTGTCATCTTTTTGCATCCTTCTCCTTGCTGGTGCAAGCCAACAATTTCCTCTCTTAACTTTCCAGAAACCTCTCTTATATTAGCCGTATTGCTAATATATAGTTAATTGTAATTAGTAAATTTAGACTCTACTGCTAAACTAATTCTATGAAGGTTGGCACAGTATTTTAACAACATCTGATTTGCAAATGTGTTTCTGTAAGGGATGCTTTTCAGAGGGTTGAATCATTTGGAGACTGCAGCAGTCATTAAAAGTCTTATTAGTGTTGAATGTGGAGAAAAACTTGCAAAATCCGTTGCATTGAGCTTTTTAAACTTCCCTTGTGTGATTTGGTTATTGCAGCTGATAAATAGTATGTTTCACTAATAAACATAATAAAAAAAATGAAGGTTGTATAATTGTGCTTCCAACTGTAGCTCTTCCATCTCTTTTGAGGATTCCTCTTAAAAGTTGCCGGATTGTGAGTCAAAGAGTTTTGACTGTTTAAGAAAAATAGTGTGGAAGGCATGTATGCCTCGTAACTATCTAATTAGTAAACTAGCCAAACATCGACCATGCCATTTTATACAGATAGGTACAAATAAATGGAGCTCGGAGCAACCTGTCAGATCTGGTTTGTTTTCCATCCTATATATGCTCTACCCAGTCATCCAGGACACCTATACATCTAGTAAACATTTTAAAACCTAAAGTTTGCATAATTCATATAGATTCCCACTGATGAATCAGCAGACTGGAGAGTGTGCACTCATCTACATATCAAATGCTTGCCTCTCTGTTCCCAAATTTGTCAAATTTCACAAGATATCACAGGCGAAAGGCAGAGCTAGAAAACACTTAAATGACTGGACAATTACGACAGCATCACAAAAAACAACTGTACAGAAGCAGTGCCAAATTGTGTACTTTCCAAAAGAAACGCAGAACAGCTCTTTTTTTTTCCTTCCTCAGATTTTGTCTCTGTGTAAGATAAGTATTTTAATAATTCCAAGAGAAGAGGGGCATGTCAAGAGAGAAAGTACAAGAACAGTAGCAATTCTCAAAAAAAAAAAAAAAAAAAAGTAAATGGCCAACCGGATGAAACAGACATTTCATGCTGACACTCTTTCCATGATTCATACAACCACCTACTATATGAAAGCCAATGGAGATGGATCGGTCTGCCTGTCCCTGAACAATATAGGATGCATTCAACCATACAACTGGTGATAAAAGCCAACGTTATCACTCTCCAGACTTTTCCCCAGGGTGACGCTTCACAGAGCCGACTTCTCTTTCCCATCCACGACCACCTCAATCTGCTTTTGATATACCCCGAAAAAAACCACCTCTCTTCTAAGCAATGGAATGAAGAACAAAGACGACATGGACAAAATATCGAAGTATAAATGGCCTGTTTGTCTATTTCAAAATGTCCGATACAGTAGATAGGTTAAATTTCAACCACAACATTATATTCATCTGTAAAGGTCTTCAGAAAAAATAATAAATTCATATCCTATCCTATATTTTTTACTCTGACACTGTAAACAGATTATTCTCTGCCGTACTCCATTTAGTTTAGAATGTGAAGTGAATTCATATTGATTTGACCCAGATGTATTTAGGCATAGGGATAACTATGAATGTTAGGAATGAATGGACAGGAGTGGTATAAGAAATCCATATGAACATCTGATGCTCTTTTCATTCTGAAATTGACCATCTATTGTCAATGACATGAAAATAAGCTGGTCGCAGCTGCTGCCCTTCAAATAGGAGCAAGATGGGAAACTGTGGAGAATTCCTTGGACACCCTGAAGAAGGGTAACACATACAGTATATGGTATTCACACTGGTAGGTAACATCCAACCATCACTCAGAGCCATGGCTGGGTACGGTTCATTTTTGAACCGATACACCTGGAATTCAGTTTCATTTTACCCAGCAGCCCCTTTTTCAATACTTTAACAGGGTTTTTTTTCTACACTGGGTAATAACAGCGCGACAACCTCATATTTTCAGTGCAAAAACTTAGAAAATAAACACTTAAAATGGTGCATTCTGCAATTCTGACCACAAAAAGCCCTTTCATTTTCAGCAGTTATTAGCGAACTCTGTTTGGTTGGAAGAAGGATGGAAAACAAAGCAGGATTGGCTCTGCAAAGGAGCAGACATCTTGGCAGGATGAAAACTCAGAATACATATGAAATCACAAACCAGAGATGCTGATGAGGATCTTTGTTGTGGGTATATTGCCATACTACACTCACAGGTTTTAGAGAAATATGTGATTTCTACCCCTGTAGGAAGAATACGCTCACATATGTTCGCAGCAGCAATAAAAGAACTGGGGGCAGCCGGGGGCAGTGAGCCTGAGGCAGGGCTGTTTGCCAAGGACATCTTTATGAGTGATAGAAACTAGATTTGTTTTTGTTTTTTTCACATCATTACTCATGTCTAACAAAACGTCAGGCGTCGATAAAAACAAACATTGGTTGAGAGAATAAGACAATAAGTTCATGTAGCAAATAATATTTTTTTTCCTGTTGTGTTACTTTCTACTGTATAGGAAATGGCATCATCACTTACGGGAGTCTGTGACCGCAGAATTGTCTTTGATTTGTTATAATCTTTTAAAAAATCTTTTACACTAAAAGGAAAACAGTCAAGACAATGACGAGAGCGAGAGCTGCAAGAAAAGCCTCGGCTGCCAAATATGACAATAACAATAACAAAGCACACCAGTTAAATCACAGCAGTATTGCCAGTGGCAAGAGCATAATTATGGACACATGAATGATTAAATAATGTGAAACGAATGCTAATATCACTTTGAAAAGAGGAACAGAAACACAAATGATCCAAACAAGAACATTTATACAACATTCTATCATTTTAATATAGACTTTTATTAAATGGAAATACTTGTTTTGCAGCCATCTCAGACAGCAATAGCTGTAATGTCTCTTGTGCACTGACTTCTGGCCCCTCGGTTGACAGCATATCTTTCTCTACAGTTTCTATTGGAGTAGCCAATTAAAATGCAAGGCACAGCTGGGAGTGTATGTTTGCTGTATTTTCTGTCTGGGCCCTGCACGTTTAATCCTCACTCCTAGCTAATCGTCCATAATTTGGTGTTCTGTATGTGTGTGTGTGTGTATATATATATATACACACAGTATATATATATATATATATATATATATATATATATATATATATATATATATATATATATATATATATATACACACACAGTATATATATATATATATATATACACACAGTATATATATATATATATATATATATATACATATATATGCGCATGCATATTATTATATTATCATTATTTTTATTTTTTTTTTATTTCTGCCAATAAAATGTGTTCATTTCAAGTGTTTGTTTTAGCATAGCCTTTTCCTCTCATTCCCAGCTGATAATAAACCCCAGCAATGAGTAATGCTGTGTAAGCAGATAGAGAGGAGCTGGAACTACAAATAGGATCAGCAGTGAAATTGATTATAAATGGGAAACTGGCCACTCTCAGGCACCAGTGAAGCCAGACATTGCCAACATTATTAAGCTAAATTATTGACACTTAGAGACTTTGGTTGGAAGTAAATGACACTGTAAAATACAGTCTGAGTACAGTAGAAAAGGATTAAATGAGAATAGAGGAAAGATTTAAACAGTGTAATACTATACAGTACAACCCAGGTACTAAAAATGTAAAGTACACATCAGTAGGTGAATGATATTGTATCTTCTGAAGTGTTAGAATCCTAACTCAACTTTGATTTATATTTTTTTTTTTACAGAAATACATATTTTCAATGTCAGCCAGCAGCACACAGTTTTAATGAGTTTAATTTTTGAATGAAATGAATATATTCTACTAGAGTCCCCCTAATAAATCACAGGGACAAAATCCTCTCATTTCTATTTCCTTATTCTTCCTTACCCTGCATTTTGTTCACCATTCAGATGCCTTCTGAAAGCCCTCATTCTCTTTGGCTTCTGGTTCAATTCACTGCACCGATGGAAGTAAAAACATTTACCGCTGTAAGGTGCCTCGAGGTATTTCAGGTGATCAAAGGTTATCCAACAGTGCTGCAGCACCACAGGAACCCAGGCTGTTATCATTAGTAGACCCTGTAATCAGGATTTGACCATCATTACAGGAGATCTGTCACCTTCAATCAGGTCGTATGATTGCTGCAGATTGGAGGTGGAGTTAGCCAATCAGTCGATCTCAGAAATCAAGGTAGCCAGATGGCTTTTTTCCTCCCTAGACCAAAAAATTGTTCACCCTCTTAGCCTCTAATAAAATAATAATACTACTCCAGTTGTGTTTGAAGAAAAAGGCTTCCAAAGAAAGAAAAAGCGATAACAGCAGTCATCCACCTATTTGTCCTTCAAATCATGGGAGATCTTCATGAGAGAGACAGTGACAATGAAAGCAATTGATGAAAAGCCTTAATTCCCCAGATGTCTTTTAATTGTCCACTCTTCTGATACGTGCCTGCTTTGCTATGCTGTGCATGCTCTCTCCAGCTCCATCATGGCGATAAATACCACTTATCGCACTAACTGACTTCTCTCTGGAGAAATGATGAAGAAAAAGGCTGACCAAAAATACTGGAGTGGCATCCATCAACTTTAACAGAGCTCCATATTCAGGATTGGAGTCCAGCCATGCATATCCGGGGGGGGGATGATAGCTCGTCTAGTTATGTCTGGTTTTATATATATAAAAAAAAAACATTTATACAATTAGAATGTGATGATTTTAATGTCACTTCTAGCCGACCAGTGTCAAGCGGTCTTCACTTGTCTTTTAAACCTTTAAAATGCTTCAATAGTGCTGACAAGTGTGTAATGACATAGAAACTGGTGGGGTGTTCATTCTAATACTTCAAAAGCTAAATTAACGTTGATGATTTTACTGTGCAGCAGAGTCCTTGCTGTGATGATCCATGTGAGTGGTGAGAGAGTCTGAGGCAGTGTGTGTACAGGCTGTGTGTGTGTGTGTGTGTGTGTGTGTGTGTGTGTGTGTGTGTGTGTGTGTGTGTGTGTGGTAATGTGCTCAAGTGAAGATTTGCCATTCAACTCACATATGGAGGCAGCATGAGCATATGACTTCAAACATTCAGCGCAGGCTGTGCATTGTTGTTTTGTGCTGTGTGCTGCTCCATTAACTGTGGCTACAGAGCGGTGCTCTGGTCTCAGACTCATCTCCCAGTGTGACCAAAGTCTATCGTCATAGAAAACTACCCTGTCGTACCCAACATGGCTCAGCGTGGCACAACAAGCCCTGCCAATGCTGCTGGGCTCTAAAGGTGAGGATGCCTTTGCAGTGCAACAGTAAACCCATCTGTCTGGCTTCAGCCTCTGCATAGAGCAGTGGTAGGGCCTCCTCCCTCCTGTAGCTGTCTCACCTTTGTACATAAGAAACATTTAAACTGCTGTTCAGGAGGTTCACCTCTATTTCCAAGCCTAAATTAATCTTTGCCCATGTTATAAATTAGTCTGAAGCCAGCAGCCAGGAGCCTTTATTCTGCCCGGACCTTCTGTTTGAATGCAATGAAGGTGTAATGGGGTGGCAGTTTGTTCCACCTATGTGATGCCTGCGGAGAAGCCGGAGAACCCGGAGAGAACATGCAAACTCCACACAGAAAAGTCCCAGGTCCTCAGCTGGATTTGAACCCAGGACCTTCTAGCTGTGAGAAAACAGCGATACCCACTGCGCCGCCCCGCAGGGATCATATATGGATGTTAAAACGTCATCTTGAGGAAAGGTTACCACAAAGTCATTAAATGCATAGATCCCTCAAATTTGGTTATCAAAGCACAACAACAAAAAAATACACACTAAGACAGAATAATTTCATGGAAGCCTGTATAATGAATAGAGTGCTGCACATGCTTTGTTAATGTCCCATCATTGTTATGGTTGTTCTACTTTAATTTGTCTTCACAGCTGAGCTTTACTACCTCTGAACCCTCCACAGCCGTCTGATGAAGAGGAGTCAGTACTTCTGGAAGTGCTGCGCTGTGATTTAGATCGTTACCTTCGGGCACTGAATAAGCAGTACCTCATTCATTGTCTTTGTCTGGCAGAGTCACTATGAACTTCAGAGAGACTTAAAGGTGCCTTTGGGGGTTAAGCTCAGAGTTAGGTGAGAGTATGTTGCAGACCAAATCCAATACAGATCAATACAGCTTGGTGTTAGAGATGAAGGCAGCAATGAGCTGTTAGCCTTTCTCATCTGCAGCCAGGCCACCACAGTCATCACTGGATGAAGGAAGGGCTAAAAAAGCATAATATTATCACCAAGGAGAACCCCTAAGTACACCAAATGTTGTGTATGTTTGGTCTGGGTCTATTTTTCATCTTTTTACTTTTGTCTTTCTTATCATAAAAGCAGATTTTTAATGTGTGTCTATACATTTGTGGCAACACTTGGGTGAAGTCCTTCACGTGGTGAATTTGTGCACAAAGCCAGGCCAGAAAATTGTTCAGGTTGGTTTGGAGGAACACCAACTGTTCTGGACCCCAACCTCGTCCATCACCTCTGGGATGAATTGGAACACCAACTGTGAGCCGGGCCTTATAACCCAACTCATCAGTGCTGGACCACACTAATGCTATAAGAGGAAGTTCTTGCATCCTGCTTACAGAATCGTGTAGAACTTATAGGTATTTAATGAGATATTGAAGGCTGTCTGCATAGACAATTAGCCATGAATCCAGATCTGGGGCATTTCTACATGTTCTCCCCATCTCTATATGGGTTTCATCCATGTGTTCTGGCTTCCTCCAACAGTCTTTGTCATGATAGGTGAAAAGGTGGCTCTAAAAAGGTCCCAATGTGTGAATGGTTGTTTGTCTTTCTATGTGTGTGATTGGATGGATGGATGGTAAAATGGAAGCTCCTTAGCTCGTTGATGAGTTAAAGAGGAGATATTTTTTTTAAAGATTTGATCTTATACACCGTATTCACAAGCAAAAGCACACACAGAGCAGAAAAACAAACATCAAAGTGTCTGAGAGAAAACAGACGTGCCTGAAAGGTAGGCGTCGTATTCCAGGTTCAGAGCTTCTCTTATTAATCCCAGAGCAGCAAGAAAATGCTTTTTAAAAATATTTATATTTTTTTTAGAGCACAGTTGTCTTTTTGCTGTCTCCCTTGTGCCTGTTTGGAAGCCCCCCACCCCACCCCATTCTATTTGATGTGTACAACATGAAACATGATGGCACAGTTTACACTTCACCCAAAGAAACAGACACATTTCTAGAGAGTGCTATGCTGTGTAAGTTTCTAAATATGCTGCTGTACTTTAAACAACTGTGGAGTTTTTTTGTTATCTCCACGGAGGAAGTTGTTTCCACCCGTGCACATTAGATTGTTTTTTGTTTTGCTTGCAGGATGACACAAAAACTACTTGACAGATTTTCATGAAACCAGGATTTCTTTTTTTCCCCTCATTTTTCCTAACATTGCATGTGAGTTTGCATGTTAATGGTTGTTTGTCTTCCTATGTGTTGGCGAGGTGAAGAACCGGCTACATGACCAGGGTGTACCCCCGCCTAATGTCAGCTGGGATAAGCTCCAGTGTCCCCCACGAGCCTGCACAGGATAAGCGGAAAACAGAAGATGGATGGATGGATGGATGGATGGATGTCTTCAGCCCAGGACTCTTATTGGACCATGGTCAGTGGAGTTATTATAAGTCCCTGTTTCAAGGCCAAACATCAACATCCACTGCGCTGTCATGGCAACATCCTTGGATGAAAACTATTCACACTAGAGCTTCATCAAGGTGTCAAAGGTCTTTTGACCCAATTTGAGGTAAATATGGTCAACAGGCTGAGTATCATATGACAATAGCTGAATTTTGACATGGTCATGTCTTCAGGTTGGGGCTTTTATCCAACATGTGAAGTTTGGGGCAAATTGGACCATGGGTAGTGGAGTTATAACAACTTCCTCTTTCGTGGAAATTTGCTGCACTGAATAAGCCTCTGCTGAAATCTATCGCTCCACAGGGCCCAGCATTTACAAAGAGTCCACTGAAATCTGTCCAAAACTTTCTGAGTAATCCTGCTTACAATCACACACACAAACGGCGCCGATCACAATACCTCCTCCAACTCTGGTTGGCAGAGGTTATAATCAGACAACAGAGACAGCAGACATGTGTTAAAGACTATTTCATGATTATGAGCAGTTGGTACAACTTGGATACTGATTCATAAATCTAATTTTTTTTTTTTACTAATACTGGCCAAAAATCCTTGTGAATACATTTTATTTCCAGAACAAAACTCGTTTCCCCCCCCCCCCCCAAATGCAAATAAAACAAGAGCAGTATCTGCAAAAATGCCAAACTGAGAAACTCAGCTTTTTGTATTTTATTGCAATAAGTGTGAGCGTCAACATGAAACAAAATATCTCCAGAAAATTCTGCAGTAGAACAACAACACTGACAGATTGAGGGGAAGATACGGCCCTTTCAACGTGGGCAAAAAAACTGAATTCGGCAAAAATTGCAGATGCTGCATTTTGCCTTTGTAGGGCAGAAATATTATTCCATTATTCTTCCAGAGCTTATGACATCACCATCATCCTCACCGAGGTAAATATTTAAAGTATTTATAACTTCATTGAAAGATTATGTGTGTAAGTCATGTGCAATCTATTGGAAAAACACGCAGCGGGGCATAGGTCCATAATTCTCTGTCCTCCATCTAAATAATACTGAGATATGCCATTAATGAAACATGAATGTAATTATATTTCTCAGCATTTTATCTAATATGCCAAATGAATGGGGAAGGAGACTGATGAGAACACAGCGGGAGTTAATTATCCTCATCCATGCGCAGAAGAGCTTCTATTTTGCAGAGAGGTGATGTTATTGCTTCAAGCTGATATGAGTTCAGACGAGTGTGAATAAACTACTTCAAATGTATTTTAGCTCCATGATTTAATAGAGGGCAGGATTTAATGTGTCAACCCAACGCAGGCCAAGCAGAAGATTTATGAAGTGCTTTAACTCTGTCAAACTTTGAGTAGAGGGTAGCCCACAGAAACTACAGTTTCCTTTGAGCTGTGGGGGTTTTATTAGTCTGTAATGATATCATGGGACAATCACTGAATGTCAGAACTCTCAGCTATTAACTTCCTGCAGAAGGAATTAGTGCTACAAAGGCTGGACAATAGCCAAAAACTCCTACTGCACTGACAGGAGGGTTTGACACACCTGTGGAGATACTATCACTGCTGAAGCTCCCTGGACCTGCTGTGATGAGATAAAGATCGACGTGGGGTTGATGGTTATCTACGTAGAAACTACACTTTTAACTTGATAGAAACTCCTCTTCCTCTTTCCTCTGTAATGAAGAATTAAATCACGATGACCGTTAAAGTGGAGCCTCATTATCAAAATTTGAAACCCCTTAATTGAATGGGTATAATGAATCAAACAGGCTTCCATTATGGGATAAGTGAAGAATCAGAAAGGGTGCCATAATGCACGTGGAATGTTCTGCATCCCCACCTGAAAATAAACCAGTTCACACAGAGTTCATACCTTGGGCACGTCCAACAGCATCAAACACAACCCTGTCTGGTTGGTGCACACATATGCCTATTGATAGCTTCACTTTATCACTTCAACTGCAAACACATCATGTAAGAATACCTTTTATTGAAGCTTAAAAGAACATTAATATCTCAGAGCTGTCTTTGCAGTTGAATGCAGAGGGCGGGTTAATATCCCTGACAGTTTAGAATCTCTCACCGCTGCAGAACTACAGAACCAGGGCAGAGCTGCAATGGTGAATTGATTAGTTGTCAACCAATAAAGTAATTCCCAAATACTCTGATATTAAATCATCATTTTGACATTTTTTAATGAAAACTCTCTGAAAAATTCTCTGATTCCAGCTTCTTAAAGGTGAATATGTACTGGTTTCTTTTGATCCTCTATGACAGTAAACTGATTATCTTTAGATAATCTTTGAGAATGTCTGATCAACATTTTTCACCATTTTATAAACAGACAAAATTAACGACTGACAGATTAATCGACAATGAAAATCATAGTTAGTTGCAGCGTTAATCCAATGAAACTCTTCAATGCCTTTAAATCTGTGTGACTGCAAAGCTATTTTTTTCCCTTTCCCATCACCCACTGAACTCTGTTAAAAAAAACATTTTTACCCTCTGGGTAAATGTATGTACAACAAGACAAAAAATGTTTTTATTAGAACAAATAGAGAAAGACAGACTGGTGGAAAAAAAATGAGCATCAAGAAGAAAAAGGAGGTGACAGGCCAGGAGAGCGGTTCACAAAAAACAAGACAAATGGTTGATTACCTAGAACTGCTGGTGCTATTATGAATGCATATGCTGTTATCAAATCCAAGTGAAAATGAAGGTAAACTGATTAAGGTCAAAGCTCTGTACGCCTACTCTGAATAACAAATGCCAGTGTAATAAGTTGTTTCTTCTTTCCTGCTGTGTGGGTCGTCTTGTGTGATTAAAAAACACTCAGATTATTGCAAACCTTATAGTTGTTCATTATATTATCCATTTATTATAGATGCAGATTATATCTCCTGTACCAAAGTAATGCTTCTCATTAAATTTTTGAGGTAACAAACTGGGGAGGAGTTGTACAACAGCCAAGGAAGAATTGTTTTAGTAGTCATTTTACCAATGAGCATCATTTAGAAAAAAATTTTTAACATAATTTCCGTGTGCTAATAATTGTTGGAACTGTTCTCCAGAGACCAGGTAGTTCAGGTTTGCCACAGGAACAACTACCAGAGAATTCAGCCAAATATTCCCAATTAAACAACACTGAACTATACAGGATGTGACAACAGTCAGTTCAGCATACTTCAAGTCTGTCAGCTAACAACATGGAGTGGGATGTGAAATGAAGGATATGCGTCCAAACACTAAAAATAAAAGACTGAGGCCCAATCCCATTTCTTATTTTGACCCCTACTCCTACCCCTTGCCTCGCCCCTTGAAACAGAGTTACCAGGGGTAGTGGTTGAAATATTTCCCTACGAGATGGGACAACCCTACCAGACTCTGATACGTCATCAGTAGTTGTAGACGGTGTTATAACAGGCGTAACGAGTTTGTTGCCGGGACAATGCCATCTCTTCATCTTCAGCTGTGGTGATTTGTCTTGCGTAGGCTGTGTCTTACCCTGACAGTGTGCAGTGATGTTAGAGGAGCGGTAACGTGCAGCAACTTCCTGATGCACTTACGTTTCGGGCATCATGTGCCATCAAAGGGAGGAAATGTGTCAAAAATCTTGCCGATGATTCGCTAGGGATTCTGGGAGATTGTCCTACCCCTCCGTTTGGATGGCCATATAGCCCTAGCATCTCAACAAGAATCGGGACACTCTACCCCTACATGTAGTCTAATAAAAACACATTTGACAAAACAGCAACAACCAGAGGTTACTTTGGCCTCAGCATGATTTGCACTATGCATTAAAATAACTGAATAACTAAAAAGAACAATGTTAAACTGGCTCTGACTGAATGTTTAATCCTGACTATCTCATGACTGTCTTGTCATTTTATTTTCAGACTAGGCCTCACAGGGGCTTTGAGTTCCTTACAGGTCTCAGTATAACATCGATCTTTCTTTAATTAGTGTTATCAGAAAGCACAGTTGGGTTGTTTACTCTCATCACTCTCCTCATTCAACCATCTGAGAAATGTGTTGTCTATCACCTCCCACTCAGGAAGACATCTGAATTATCACTTAGCTCCCTGAGAGACAGCTCATTCCAACATATCAAAAGAAGCACAGCCAGCCAAAGCCTCCATCTGATTCCACACTATATTCGCTGCTCCTGGTTAGTATGGCAAGTAGCAATTTCATCACAGATCTATCTGTGTGTCACCGTCTCTCTCCTCTCACTGATGCCCTTAACCAATGACACCTTAATTCATTCACTGCCCTATTTCCATGGGCCCAGGTTTGGCATTGCTCACACACCTGGGAGTCTTCCCCACTATTAAGCATGCTATTTGCACAAATTGCTCCATTTGTGTTTGAATATGAAATGTATTTGGCAAATATGAGTGGCGGCAGTATTCCTGAGAGAGCAGTTGAGATGTTAAGGATATTTCAGTCTTCAGTGAGATCACCTCTTCATCTCCTCATCGTTATTAACTGTGAGGGAAGTTTGAGGAATTTTACGTGTGAAATTATACGGAAAAGCAAAAATCCAATTGCTGATGCCAAATTGCTTTTTTCCAGTGAATTTTAATTTAGCAAGTGAAAGAAACTAAAATACAAAGTCAGCGCAAACAGAATCCAAATCATTGACATTCTCTAATACTATTGGAGCTGCACTTCTTTTCTTAAATCAAGACAGATGGTCTCATTAAACTGGGTGGTCTATTCTGTCACCAAACCCACCCTGGGATTCGACATTCTACACAGTTCCTGCCATGGATGCCTGATCTGCACTGTAAAAAAAAAAAGGACTGTAGAGGGTGGTAAATACAACCCATGTAGAAGATTTCAATTTTACTCAAGTATATTAGTCAGCAGGTTAAAAATATAATATGAAATATATAAGAATAGGTTACATAAAAAATATATGAAAGTATACCCCAGGATGTAAGATTAGTTTTGGCTGATTAAAACTCATTGACATGATCAATATTGTCTCCTGTGTCTGACTTTTTTTTTTTTTTTTTAGTAAAGCTTACCTTCTCTGAATAAGTTATGTTTAATTAGTTATATTGATGAATTATTAGGTCGGCACATTTGCAACAGTAGCACTGTTGCCTTACAGCAAGAAGGTTGTGGGTTCAAACCGGCTTCCTCCCACAGTCCAATAACATGTCCAAAACACACACAAAAAAAAAACACAGCACAACCTCCAGACAATGATGCTCAGCAGCTACTGCAATACAAGGATACCATAAGGGAACAGTGTCTCTCAATGACTTCAACTACAACTAAACAAAAACATATTTAATACCAGAATATTTAATAAGATATATTAGGTATAATTACTTGGTTAGAAATTAAACTTCTATATATCAGTATCACCATCCAGAAGCTGTTGTTGATGTGCTAAAAGGAAGCATATTAAAAGTTCAAATTAAACCCTGGGTTCCATCACTGTTGATACATTTAAACTGAATGCCTAGCCTGACCTGATGTTTCCTGTGAAACACTAGTTTACTAGTTCACCGGGGCCCCTAACTTGGACTAGAAGAGTTTTAACCATCAGCTCAATAATGTATTTATTCATGACAGTGCATATCAGTATAAACATGAGAACACAAGCCAGAATGTTGAGAGGAAATGTGACCTCTCCAGCCCAGTAGGAGTTCTAAATCTGAGGAGAACTTTGATCATTTGAGTTGATTTGACAATCTGACATCACGATCCTCTGCATATATGTACCATAAATAACCAGGACCCATCTCCATTCCATGAGAACTCATGACCTTTTCACGTTACATATGCATGATTCAGGTCAACCTTTTGCACAGGGATGCGGTCCTCGAGAAAACAAACCAACATACAAAACTGGCTTGTTATATTTGCTATTATTGCAGCTGCTGTGCTGCTCTGTCCCTCGGTAGCTGGCTGCCCGAGTCATTTTGCATCAAAATCAGTTGGATAATAAATTATTCAGTGATTTAATTCCAAAGAAAGTGGCAAGTATATCTGAGAACAAGCTGCCCACCTGCCTAGCCATGGGTGCGATTCCCTCACTGCTGTGTTTGTAAATGACATCCACCGTGGACTCATTAATCTGATGCAAATCAAATGGATTCTTCCAGTGCATTCTTATATATTTGACAATGATCACACACAGTCCTCCAAGTCTTTGTGGTTATTTCCGGAGGCTCTTTTCTTTATGGGATGTGCTTATACGGTAGTTTGTTGAGATCACATCGTCTGTCAGAGCAGCTACAGTGCTTTTATATACAAGTCTGTTCTCATCCATGCTTTAAATTTCTGACGGGCAGCTTTCAACACATCATAACCTTTATATGCAAGCAAGAAGGAAGGGAACCCAGAGAAAAATAGAAGGTTAAGCACTGAAATCAGACACATGTACATGCACTGTGGGAACCTGTGTTAACACACACATACCATACAGTGGTCTAAAGTTTGGACACACCTTCCCAATCACCCCAAACCTCTGGTACTGTACATTCAGGAGGTTGGAAATAAGTTATCCTGGCTTTCACATCCTTATTTTTGAACGTTTATTCTGTTTGTATTTGTAACAGAGATACTTTTGAACTGGTGTGTGAAGAGCTGGCAGCACCATGAGTTTTCAGGCTCTGTAATGAGGGAGGAGCTTCTCCTTATGGGGATGGTCGGTTAACAGCCCTTCGCTCGACCTAACAGACCACACATTTATGGTTCAGATTGTGACTGTAATGCAAAAAGAGAAGGCAACGCGTCGCTTCCTCCTCACTGACAGATGTATGCAAATAATGTAATGTTAAAAGAAACAGAAGGAGAACAGATTTAGAAATCAACTGCCTCGCTTTCTCTGAATGCAAGTGCAAAGCGGGAGCATCAGCTAATCCATCAGGGTGGGCACCTTATTTATTTATTTTGTATTCATAATTATAAAGTGTGTCGGATGCAATTTGAGATTCTTGGACAGATGACTATCTCCTCTACTTGTCTAAAGTGTTGGTAATTATGACCCAGTCTGACAGTAATTATATGAGGTTTATGTCACCTTTAAAAAGACGGTAAAACACATTTTACCATAAAAATTAATACATGAACAGACCAGAACTACATGAGGGACAAATCAGGAACAATGTTTTCTGATAAAACCGTACAAACTTAAGAAGGAAGTGAAAGTATTTAAGGTGAACGGTGTTTACTGAGTCACAGAAATATGACCTGACAGCCAGTTATTAATATTTCCACTTCCACTGTGGCGATGCAAATACACTCTGTCCTCTGCAAAGTGCTGCTGAAGACATAGTCACAGTAACTTATCCTAAAACTGTAGCAGGCACAAATGTAAAGCATACATCACCGGTAATGTATGGTTGTGTATGCAGCCCTGTCTGTTATATATGTGTTTGTTGGAGGCTGGGAGGGAGCAGCGAGACCTAGTGAAGGGAAAAGAGCTGAGCGCAGAGGCATATAATCTGAATTCAAAAAGCAATCATTTTTGTTCTCACCTCATAAAGCCGTCTGCTGTTGATCGGTAAGGCAGTAAAAATCAGGGGGTGAAGGTAAAGAATGGATCTGAAGGGTTCGCAGCGATGCTTGAACTCAAATAGCTGCAGCTGGTTTCATCCAGGAATGACCTCCAGTGATGTGAGGCATAACAGAGTTATTGATAATTACAGTAATTAGATGACACGAGAATGGGACAGCAAGTAAATATTTAATTTCACTGAGATTTTTGGACACAAGTGCAATTTGTTCTCAGAAGTTAATTAAGTTAAATGATTGATCATGGAGTGGTTGATGTAATGGTGCAGACATAGAGAGGGTCAAAAGTCAAGGCAATTTCAGTATTATACCAAAATATGACTCTACTGTGTAGATTATGGTCAAGAGAAGAACGGCTCAACATGTGTGACAGACAACACACCACAACAAATTCTAGAATATGGAGAGAGTTTGGATGGAAAAACCTGATCCGCTATTTCATTACACCTCAAATAAAGAGTAAATAAATTAGTTCGGACCAATCATACTGGTATATGTATGGATAGTATACATACATACAGTATGGATACTGTGTGTGGAAGTACAGAGGCAACCTACTCACATGTTTTGGGAATGCCACGAACTATATTCATTTTAGGAAAATGTACATGTTATTATTACAGACATCCTTGGATATACAATACCAAAGGAATGTAAAGTTATCTACCTTGGTAATATAGATGATAAATATTTAACCAAGATACCTTATTACTGATCACAAGCAAGAAGGTGAAGGAACTGGTATAAGATTTGAGCCTCCAACTATAGAGCAATGGTTAGAAATTATGAGATCTATATTATGGAAAAAAAGGACCTGTCAGCTCAGAGTGAGAGAAAATACATTTGTTAATAAATGGAAGAAATGGATCAAGTAGAGGAACCTGCTAATAAATGAACTGTGATACAGTGAAGAAAGCTTATAGACTATCTGACATAAATGATGGGCTTGTATACATCCTTATTATTCTTATATAACCATGACTGTTTTGTGTTTATTTCATGATAATTCTATCTATTTTTGTATTTTTTTTTCTCTATCTGCTTCATTGTAAAAATAATGTTTGTTATAATCTTGCTGATTGTAAATACAAAAAAAAACATTAATAAATATTCATGTTAAAAAAAGAGACATTAATTCATTGATAAACATAACATGTAACTGGAAAATTGCATTTTGTATTTTTAAATGTGTTCTGCATTTTTTTCTGACATTTTAGAAACTAAAATCTTAATCAATCAAATTAATAATTAGACATTAGCGATGGCACAACACGCACATGCTAGGAGCAACAGGGTGCTGAAGGAGCAAACTACAACATGGACAGATAAACAAACAGCAGCACTTGGTCACCATTTGTAAACACTAATCAATTTTTAAAGGCTGTAAATATATCACCAGTGTAAAAAGACGGAGTCGTGGGTGGAAAATCAACCAAAGTAACGTGCAATCTTTTCTGTTCTCTCTTTAGCTGTGTTTCTATGAGGGGATGGAAGTAACAAAAATTCAATGATAAAACTGGAGGTGATGAAAATGCTTGTGAAATGAAAAATGATAAAAGTGGATGTGAACTGAAAAATTGCATATGTTGACATTTGATTTGATACACTTATTGACATTTTATTTCATTCTATCCTTTGCAACACCCAACAACTGGATCATTTTATCGTTTGCAACATGCAATTTGTGTTTCTTCCGCCCTGAAAGAAAAAAAAAAAGAACACTCCCACAGACTTCCGGATCGAATCCTTGGCTCTCAACTTGACTCTTTTTTCACTTGATTTTTCACTCTATTTTTCAATTCACATGCACTTCCACCACCTCCAGCTTCATCATTTACTTCTTGTGACTTTTGGTTTCTTTTTGTTACCACCCCTCATATGTTTCCTGTGTCAAAGAGAAAAGCATCATAATGCAATGATTTACGTCGCGCTCGTGAAAGCTCTAAAGGAAAAACCTCCATCCTTTAAATGAAGATTCATCTTCACCTGCTGATTCTACTGGTATGTCATTCTGTTTTCTGTATCTGCAGTGTGTGTGTGTGTGTGTGTGTCCACTGGTGCAGCTTGCCCCAGTCAGAGTAAAGTGTTATTCAGAGTGCCACTGTCAATCCCTCTCAGTCCCTGGAGAGGCTGTGTACCCTCCTTAAGCCCTTCAGCAGCATCTGCAGGCACGCTCAACATGGAGCTCACTCTGCTGTTCCAATCCCCTTTGTCTTTGACTTTCAGACTTTTTGGCAAAAAAACATGATCACAGTGTGAAACTTTGTCTGTGAATTAAATCAGAAAGGAAATATGCCATAATTCCTGCACCAATCAATTTTGGGGTTCATGACAATGTGAGATTTATAGCGCGAATCATAACTTTACCTGAAGATATTATAAGTGTGTAACCACGTCCGCGAAAGGTGGGTCTGATTTCAGAGAAGACGGTTTCATTTTACTGTTTTAATTAAGTCCTCAATGAACTTTTCGCTTGGTAATCTTTATTGCTCTGCAGATTAATGGCATCACATTTCACAGAGATTTACGATGTGTCCGAGATAGTACCTTACAACTTTCAGCTGTGAAAATGTATTCTTCTTTGCAAGTTATAATTATGCAGGATGTCTCTAGGGGAGAAATCTATACATGACGAGATCTTACATATACAAGCCCTATTGAGTGTAACGTGCATTAAACAGGGAGAGAAGATGTGTAAATGAAGAGATTAAAGTTAACAATCAGACCTAGAGTAGAGGATAATGAACTGTATTACATCCCAGAGTTGTTCTTTTAATTTATGTTGTTGCTGCATGTGTGAGATCCACGACTGAGAAACTGTGACTGTGGGCTGGGGTTTTTTTTTTCTCACCCGGTGGTTTAATGATTTCCTTCTCAACCTTGAACACAGTTAGAGGTGATAGCTTTCCACCTCCGCTCCATTATACAGTATCATCCTTCACATCGCTTCACCAAATGTACATCTGCTCTCTAATCTTGTTTCCACATCACATCTCCCAGACACTTTGAAAAAAAGCTGCAAACCCTGTAAATATTATGAAGCACCACCTTGACAGTGAGGGGTATCCAACGGAGGTCAGTCGATTGTGGATTTTTAAAAGCTGATGTTATAATGATAGTTTGGATAAGGCAGATATTAATTAGTTAGTTTTAGTTTCCCATTACTTCGATAATCTATTGATCATTTCAGGGCAATGAAAATAACTTACTTGGGTCAGTGTATCTTTCAGTAAATCGATTTTCCTTTCAGAAACGGATATCGAAAAACGACGAGTGATTATTTCATTTTTCATTTTAAAATACAAAAAACAAAATCATAGTACAAGTGGAAAAAAAAACAATTTCATTTTCATTTTCTGTTTTGAATGAGAAAGAACAAAATCACTAGAAAACATAAAGGAAAAGTATTTCTCTTGATGTGAAATCTGCTTTAACCGTTTCATCACAAGAGTATTCATCATCATCATCACCAGCTGCCTTCATCACATTAGCTTTCCCTCACGTTTATAGCGTTTAAAGCCACCAATGAATTGCTTTTAATTTTATTGCTCAAAGTAAATTTACAAGGTTGCCGTTCCACATTCTTTTATGTTGAGCTTGAATATGAGATTTAAATATCAGATGAAAGACAGCAGGAGAAAGAAGGTAATACTAAAGAAACAACAGAAAACAGAAAACCTTTTTTCACCTCATAGTTAGTGGACTTTCTGTCTCCATTTTAATCCCGTCTGCCACACCTGTACCATTTACTGCTGTGTCCTCCCTCCCGCCTGTTCCTCTACTCTTTTATAATGTGACAGGTTCGATGTCTGGGAACAGTTTGACTGTAATTTCTGGGCAGGATGCTGTTACTCAATGTGCAATTTGTTGTGATTGGTTGAGGTTGATATAGATACTGTATGGAGGAGGGATGAACTGCAGGTGGAAACATATGAAATATCCCCAAACACAATTTTAATTGTTGGGAATCTCAAATATTAACAATTCAACACCACTACTGTACCCACCACTTCCTTTTTGTCTTCCATTATGTCTCTTTCCATATCTTTTGTCCTCTCTTGATCATTTCTCTTGTCTCCTTTAGTTATTTTTGCACATTTTTACCTTTTTTTCTTCTCCATGTCTCTTCAACTCTCAATCCGACACAAACACACCATCTGTGTTATGAAAAAGTAGAGATACCACAACCATCTGTTGATTCCAGTTCGCATTATGCAGCTACAGATATGCTCTTTTAATGTTAGTGCGGCAGACAAAATATGTCAAATTCAATATGGCAAACAAACTAAATCCTACTTGACTGAGAAATTAAAGTGATCTTCAAGCCCCTGCATTCCTGCTTCTCTGAGCCTCCCCCATTATCTCCTCCTCACCTTTTCCTCCCCAGTAATCTTCTTCTTATTAGAGAGCCTCTCTGTCAACCTTGTCCCATCTAGTTTTCACCCAATTACAATCTAAATGAACCACAGGACTGCTTAACATAACTTGCTTTGCCTCTTCTGAATGTTTCATTTGTGACGGTAACAAACTCTGATTAAAACTCTGCAAAGGTTCATAAATTAAGCACTCAAGGCTGAATCAATTACTATTCCCTGCAAGATAAATGGGCAATATTCACTTTTCACATATGGATCCAGTGACAACATCACTGTGAAAAGAAGATTACCCAATGACAATGACTGTAACGTTTCGACCAGGGGTGGCTGTGCAACACCAGCTAGTAAAATGTCCGTTGTAGAGAATTTCTTTCTGAGCTATAGCTTGAAACCTTTCTCTGCAATGTTCTGAACTGATCTGTGCTTCAGAGGTGAAGCAGGAGCAATTTGATTAATGCCATCATCTCAACATGAGGAACGCAGACGCCACAATTAAGAGAGAAATGGAAGGAGTGGCTTGAAGTAAAGCAACAGGTAAATGATGTGGGAGGAGAGAAAGAAAAAAGGGGCTAAACTCAAATGGAAAATCAAAGTGGGAGAAGCAACCAGCCAATGGGAGTCATAAAAGATAAAGAGCTACCGCCGTCATCATCCAAAGGAAAGTACAGCAAAACAAGTCGATGAAATTTCATTGCCTGATTTTTATAGTTCATCTCGTTTAGCAAACAAACAGGCAGACGATAGTTTTCAAGAGTTGAATCAGCACACATGAGAGGGGAAACAGTGATATAAGTAATAATACAATAAATAATAAATGCAGCAAGGCTCAAATTACAGGGCCTAACTGTTGGCTGGTGGCGCTTTTCATCTCTCCTTCACTGGGCATCTTACCACTACTTCACTTTTATCTCTGTTTTATATGGCATAAAATGTACTGAAAAACATTAGTTGTTATAACCCTTAAGAAGCTTACATCACATTGTTGATGAGTTGAAGTCAAAATGCCCAAATACCTCTCATGTAATTAAGTGTAAACTGTACCTGTAAAAGACAGATCTCACATCTAGTCCACTCATCACTATTTTTGGAGTCCCTCCTGACTTTGCTGAATTTACCAAAGGGACATTGGATGTTCTGTCTTTTGTCTCTCTCATAGACTATAGATGTATTCTCTTGTATTGGAAACCATTGTTTCCATGTCATTCCTTAAACTGGAAAAAAAATAACATTTTGTCTTAGAGGGTCAAAAAATAAATTCTAAACTACAACTATCATATCCCTCATATTTTGATAGAGAAACCGAGGCTTTTAGTGTCTAGAAATGTCTTTTATGATTGCTAGGAATTCAGTTATGCTTATGGACTTGAACATTTTGATAGATATCGTATATTGTTTTTATAATATACTGTAAAATAGAGGGTTTTCTTTTATTTACTTAGTTTTTTTCCCTCTTATTTCTTTTCTTTTTGTTTCTTTCTTTGTTTTTGTCTATGTTTGTATTTATGTTTAAAAATATGGAAATTGACATGTTTGTGTTTATGATATGCTAAGTTAAAATAGTCCCAATAAAAAACAAATATAAAAAAAAATGTAAACTGAACCTTTTTTATTTTTATTTTGTAGCAGTAGCTGATAGACTGGTAAAAACAGGAGGCACCCAGGAGGTACCATCAGTCCTATAGAATATTTTCTTATTTCATTGACCAGTGAAGTTGATCATTACAGAACAGTTGAATTTGAGGCTACATTGGGAGGTTTACAGCTTCAAAAACATCAAATTGTTAATCCGGGCTTGGCAGTAAGTAAATCCTTCTATAAAAGCATGAAGATTAAGCACCAACAGACAAACAATAACTTTAAAAGAAAATATATTTACATAAAGAACATACATAGCAGATGTCGAATGGAGAAATCTGAATACATTTAGACGTGTAAATGTATCATATTATACTGATATTACAGTACGAAGAGATTGCTCTCTCAGTGTAACAGTGGGCTCTGATTGGTCTGTGGGCTCTGATGCAGCCATGTTGGATATCAGTCAGTACTAGGTAGTGGTTCATGCAGTCATATGGAGTTATGATCCGGTGGACACAGTCATGGCATGTGGTCTGTGGTCAAAAGTGTGAATTCAACGCCGCAACTTTTAGGTGGACGCCGTGACAAATGTGCTGAGGTTAGCCTGAAAGAGACAGACGCACCATGGCCAGCACAAATTAAATGCTGCCGCTGGAGGATCTTCATGCACACTAATCGTTTATTTGGGAACAGTTTGTCAGCAGGGGCAGTGTGTCAGCATCGTTCCACCACTGTAAGATATTTGAATGGAAAGACTCTAAACATGCTATCTCATATTCCACAGCATCACCCAGGTGAAAGAACCACGACTCCTGAACCGGGGTGTGAACAGAACCATGAAATTGGCGTACTGATCCACTCCCAGTCAATAGTGTTGTATATGTACAGAATCCTATCTTCTAATCCTGACAGAGTCTACTGTATACTAAGGTTTATAATTTTACAGCTTAGTCATTTATAATGAACATGTCTCTGAATCAATTCATTAAACACTGATCCCAAAGTCACAATATGGCAAAAAGCACCAGTTGCTGTTGCACGCTGATGCAGTTAACTCATTTACATCAGTGACCAGGTGTTTGGTAACATCGAATAGTAACAGAATGGCAACACATTCAAATGTATGTGATGCTACTCTTGAGTTTAGCTGTAGTACTAGTAGTATTCTGCACCACATTAAGAACAAGCACCCGCCTACCACGTCCAGGTATCCTCACAAGTCACAACCAACGATCACATTGATTCTAGCCGGAGTAGAAAGTGTCTCGGGTGCTGATCTGAGGCGACACGCTGCCAATAAGGGTAGTAGAGGGTGAGGTTTTCAGAGAGCTAACACTAGCTGGGTATGTTGTGTCAGAAGACGACCACTGAACAAGGGAGATAGTGAAAGATATCAGCTTTTATGCTCGCTGTTAAGTCAACGCCACAACTCTTAACGTTGCGAAACATTGCGTGCCCTTTGAACGCAGACACCTAGGTGGCATTGTGACGCCTTCGGTTGGTCCACTTTGAACAAACCAAAAGCGGGATGATACAGTCCAAAGAGCTCCTCACTCCAGCACTGGTACAGTAATGAAACAAGATGGGAAGTGTGAATGAATGTAGAAATAGGTCCATGTAAGACTAGTGTTCTCCTCACAGAGCCTCTTTATCAGGTACACATCAGAAAACCAATATAGAAGCTGTGTGTTTCTGTTTTCTAAAAAAATTGACATCCCTAATCCACATACAGACAAACCTTTATATTTACAGCACAGGAGATAACCCACAACTGCAACCAGCACAGGGAGAACAAAAGAATTATGCACAGACAGACCCCAGTGGACCGCGGGGCACTGCAACTGTACACAAATCCAGGACAAAATGTCTTAGTCACTGGGGCCTTTAGCTCTAGAGACAAATATTAAAATTACACGGGCACATAAATCCAAAGCTCTGACCTTCAGTCCACTGTTTTGCTTTTCTAGCGTGCCCATAAACTTCCTGTGTCTGCATCTGAATGGCTTTTCTGCCAACAAGTTTATATGTTACTGTTCAGCAAAAGTGACTTCATTATGAGCTATGTGTTACTTTTTTACATTTTGCTCCGGGTGCAGAGCAGCCTTTACATTAGTTTTCTTCAGCCTACCCACCAGTTTTCTACATGTACTGTACACGTGTCAGCATCAGTGTTCCTGTGGAGAGATATTAAAGTGATTGCACTACAGAAAGCTGCATTTCTATACATAATGCAACGTAAAAAAAAAAAAAAAAAAAAAACAAAGCTAAAAAAAAATCGTGCTGCACTAAATGCTGGATAAGAAACATGAAAAAGAGAAATCCTCCGAGTCATGTTTAGGTCAGATAGAAGAAGGCACAGTGTTCATGAGGAGATGAAGACAACACATAATGGGCCTAATGCTTACAGAGGAAGTCATTTGTCAACAGGAAGCAGTCAGCCCTGGAAATATTGATGCTGTGGTAACTTACACGCAAACTACTCAATCTCCCTGTCATACATCACGATGCTTCAAAATGCATGACCAAGAAAACGGAATGCTTGAGACACACATAATATGGACTAAAAAAGACTTTATCGTCTTGATGGTGCCATAGCAGTGCAAACAATTCAAATGAAGGATGGAAAAAGCTGCCTGAAGTGAAAAACAGAATATAAAACGCTCATTATGAATGTAACCATTCTTCTGTGCAACAACATGAACCTGTAGCAACCAACGGCTGAATCTCTCCTCTGACATCCTTAGTCATTGACTGCATTGAAAACGATCACTTCATTATTCTCATGAATGCTTTTAATACTGAAATAAAACTCAGTTAAATCCAGAGGTCAGAAGAATATTTTCCATTCATGACTGTCAGGAATGTGGACAGGTTTGTGGGTGAAGCTTTCTTTCCATGTCATTGTAAATAATCTCTTGCATATTAAATGCTAGGTGATGGAGTTGTTTTTGAAAATCAAACACTATTATATAGGCCGAGTCTCATCATCATTAAAATAAGACAATAAAAATGACGGGTAGTCTGTGATGGAGCTTTATGACCCTATCGTTCAAACTGACATAAAGAAGGTTTCGCACAACTTCTGATTCAATCCTCACATGTCGTTTACAAACAGTATAATATTATAAATAGTATAAAACACAGTATAATAGCAGTAAAAGAGGCTCTCTTATCAGGGCATGTGGTCTTCAATCAACAGCTGAAATGGATAGAAATAAACACAGCATGTTTCAAACCCAGTGTCTTCCCCTAGTTGATAAAACTTCTGCAGGGTACTCAGATAGCTGCTCACAAGGAAAACTGATGCAAAATTCAAACTCTCTGAGCCTTTATAAAAAAAAAGTGCAAACACACTACATGACTGATTGTCTCAATATAAAAACTTGGAAGAATAATAGAAGTATCAATACTTTAAATCAATATTCTATTTAGTATTGGTAATGGTATTAGAGATCTGGTTATGTCAGTTGTAGATAGGTAGAGCAGCCATTAATCATCAGGTTAGTGGAACGATGCCCTCCGGCTCCTCCTGCCTACTTCAGTCCTAGTATTCTTTTCAGGATTATCAGATTAATCATTTTGTCTATCATATATCAAAATATTGTGAAAATGCGTGTTACACATTCCCAGAGGCTAAAGTGACATCTTCATATTATTTTTTTTATTTTTTTTTTTATTGTCAACCCAAAAGTCCAAAACCAAAAGTCTCTTCATTTACTGTTATAACAGACAATGAAAAGCAGATATTATATATTATTATTAGATATAGATATCCTGATATTAAAGAAGGTTGAACAAGCAAATCTTTGACAGCTTGCTTGAATCGAAACAATTAATCATGCATTAAAATAGCTTGATTAATGAACTAATCATGGCAGCTCTAGGTCAGAGTCAGAAAAGTGAATGATCTTTACACCGACTGTCAGAGCAGTCACTGCGGTCTAAAATATCCCATGAGGCCCAAGCCAAGCAAACATTGCTTCATCATTTCTGACAGACGACTGAAGACGGTTCATAACCTGAGATGCTTTCAAACCATTCCTCTGACTCAGCAGAATAAATCTGACACAGTAATAACTGTCAGATTGTCAGTCACATTATCATCAGAAGTCTTCTCCATGGTCCGTTTTATGGGAGCCATTTAGATTTCCATTACCTCCCAGTAGCATTTCCCAGCAATCAGTAGAAACAAAGTGCATGCCACAATAACAGGCAGAAGAAGAAAAAAAAAAGGTTTTGTCATGGAGCACAACATGGCATATTTTGAAAAATGCTGTTTGGTCTGAACACAGTAAGAGTACTCACAATGATCGATGTGCCCGTCTGCTTCCCCCTTCTCCTGCAAACCAGAGAGCACACACACAGAAATGGTTATTACAGGCTCGGAGGTGTGAGACAAAAAAAGACCTTTCTGCAGCTTTTCCAAAACCATTCGTTACTTTGCCTTTCCCTCCTCTCTGACAGGAAACAAAAGGTGAGCAAACACAAAGGGAGCGACAGAGAAAAAGAGACAGGAGGAAGTGAGAGAGCGAACATGGTGGATGACGGCACAGAAACAAGAGGACCTTTTCAATGGCAGATCCCAGATTCAATCTGATCACCTTGATTGGAAATACAATCGGCTGCAAGATCATCTGTCACTGTATTGTACAGCAATGTTAAAAGGATGTCGGACAACTGACACCAAATGGATGAACTCTAAAACATCTGTCAGTCATGTGATCATGATATCGACATATAGTTTCAAATGTACCAAAGGAAATGTGGTAATGTGATACCAAATGTGTACATGGTATCCAGGTGTGAACGTATTTTACTGATACCTGCCTGCTAATCCGTTTAGATGATGACATGGAGGATAATCGTGTGCAGCAAGATTACTGACAGACTTCTATACCCATGACATAAACTGTAAGGGATGCACCAAAGGCAGCTGATGAGTAAAGAATAAATTATTATGATTATTGCCTTACTCAGGTCAACGATGACATAAGTCTCAAATAAGTGGTGTTTTAGAAAAATATTGATTTATTGTCCTCTTCACATTTATGTATTGTAGGAAAAACACACTCTATGTACAAAGGTATTGGGTATGGGGTTGTTCTTCATAGGTTGGACTTGGCCTCTTACAGTACCAGTGAAGGGAAATCTTAGTGCTTCAGCATAACAAGACATTTTGGACAATTCTATGCTTCCACCTTTGTGGGACCAGTTTGAGGAAGGCACTTTTCAGTTCCAACATGATTGTGCCCCAGTGCACAAAGCGAAGTCCATAAAGGCAAGGAGGAACTTGACTGGCCTGCACAGAGCCCTGACCTCAACCTATATGGGATGAACTGGAACAGAGATTGAGAGCCAGGCCTTCTCGCCCAACATCAGTGCCTGACCTCACACATCCTGTTCTGGATGAATGGCCTAAAATTCCCACAGAGACTCCGGAGTCTGGTAGAAAGTCTTCCCAAAGGAGTTGAAGCTGTTCTAGCTGGATGAACTCCATATTAATGCCTATCAATGTGGAATGGGATGTCAGGGCCAGGTGGTCGAAAACATTTTTTCCATATAGTGTATCGTTGGTTACTGAATAGGTAACAAACAGACAGTTATTGTTATTCATTGGTGAGTAAAAGTTGTATTGGAATGAAACGTTATGTCTTATTATCGGGGCAGCGTCTGCAGGGATGCAGACTCTGTATCGCTCTGTTGTGGTGAAAACGCAGCAAAGCTACAAGGCGAAGCTCTCGATTTACCATTCCTACTTTGACCAGAGGTAAATCGAGACTGAAATACTGAAAGAACTGACTGAAAGAACAAGATCACAGATATAAGCAAGCTCCGTCATTCGGGAGGAGCTCAGAGTGGAGCCGCTGCTCCTCCACATCGAGGAGTCAGCTGAGGTTGTCAGGGCATTTGGTTAGGATGCCCCCCCCCCCCGGACACCTCCCTGGGGAGGTATTCCGTGTCACACTGGGAGGAGACCCCGGGGTAGACCCAGGATGCGCTGGAGGGATCATATCTCTCGGCTGTTTTGGGAATGCCTTGTTTGTACCCCCAGAGGAGCAGAAGGAGGTGGCTGAGGAGAGGGAGGTTTGGGCCTCTCTGCTGACACTGCTGCCCCAACAACCTCGACCCGGATAAGCAGAAGAAAGTGGATGGATCTTATTATGTTTTAAATCATGAAAATTTGTTTGTATTGCCAGAAATCAATCAACATAGTTAGTGCATAGGTGGTGTGCATTGTGTGCCTGTTAGCCATTGATCACTTGTGCTCGTTACAGCAGCAAGAAATGTCACTCTGCATAAATGCATCAAAACATGAGATGTAATTTAACGTGCACTGGCACAACAAAGGATGAGCACACTGTTTAAAAATAGAACAGTAGCAGGTATTCCAATGCAACAGCCCCTCTGAAGAAACCAATGTGTGGCAGCCATTGAAGTGTTGTGACATTTTGTATTCTTGTCCCTCAGTGTGTATGTCAATGGTAATGAGGCTCAGTGATAAAACGCGTGTCTGCAAGGCCGTCTTGTCTCGGCCTCCCAGGAGACCACAGCCGTTTTAGTGCCTCCTGTCATCACCGTCTCTGTCTCTACGTGGCTCCTCTCTCTTTCTGCCATCTGTCCATCTTAATTGTAGACGTGTTTCCTCATGCTGGCAGGAAAAAATGGAGTGTGTTCATCAGCACCGCCCTCCATCATCTCAAGTGCCGCTGTTTAATCAATTGATTAGAGAATCAAACCAAGCATAGAGGTGAAAGGAAGGCGACGTGCCTCTTTCTAAAAATACTGTCTCCACTCTACAGTGACTCTCCAGGGGTCTTTTTGTCACTTCCTTTATACATGCAGCTGAAGGGGATTGTGATGGAATACCACCAATTAAATTATCAATAGTCTGATGCTTTTCTCTGCCATATTTCCTCTTGTGATAGAGAATGATTGGAGGAGTGTATTTTTACATACTTCCCAGAGCAGTTAGGATTATGTAATAAAGATTATGAGAACAGTAGCTATGGGAAGAGCTATGCACAAAATGAGAAGACAGGAAATTAATTACCTTCTACCCTCTGGAGCCTGAGGTTTTTCATACTTAAAGCCGAGTAACTACATGTCTCAGACATGGCATATATTCTATCAGTGGCCATTCATGTAAGGAGTATTGAACTCAGGCAATAGCCATTTACCAAAGGAAGACAGCAACTAGGGTGTGCTTCATTTTTTTTCTATTGCCATTTTGTTGGATTAACTCATGAGTAGGTTTGTTTCTGATAATAAGTGAAGAGTAGCTGTTGCTATGGCTACAAAAAACTATATCTCTGCTATGATTATTTTTGTTGTTGTTGTTGTTGTTAACAAGGACCCATTAAGGAATTAAAACAGAAGATTTCTTGGTTGAACAAACACTTCATTGTAGTGGAATCATGAAACGATTTTTTTTTAAGAAGTAGGAGTAAAAATTCTCCCTTCTGAAAATAAATGAAATAAAAATGGATCTCCTGTTTTACCACTACTCTAAAGGACTCCATGTCCTTGGCAGTAAGATATGTGACAGCATGATCCAGTTCTTTGGCCTGTTTGCATGTAGGATCCAACTTAATTCCCTTTGTAAATGACTGTGTGACAGTTGGTTGAGCTGGATCCGAAGGTGGCTTCACAGAGCTAGATTGAGTCTAAAGAATTAACAAAAGTGTGAGACTAATAAACAGAATGGTAACCATACTAAAACTGTCATGTAACTTTAAATTATGTAAAAGTAGGATTTAACTTGGACAAAGAGAAGAAAGAAATAATTTTTGATTAAATTATTTTGATAGTGTTTTTTTTATTGACATTTTAATGGAATGCCGGGATTATATTATTTTATTGTTTCAATCCCTCTAGTTGTATGAATGTTGTTTATTGAGCAAAGTTGATCATATTCTGACGAGTGATCGGGGCTGGAGAGAGAAGTTGGTGATGGAGCTGACTTTCATGACAAACGATCGTTTGAGCAGCAAACCACCACCATTTAAGAGAGGATAAGTTTAAGTGTAAAGACGTGGATGGTGAGGCTGGTGGTGTCTCTATTCTGTGTCCTGGTGCTGTTTGTTCACTCATTTTACAGCCATGGTAATGTATGCCTACGTATGTATGCCTATGCAATGTATGCCTACCTTTGCTGTGTTTATGACACTCACACAAATTGATTTGAACTCATGGTCTGGTTGGTTATTTTGTCCAATAGTCATTTATTATTGGATGTGATATGTTTGCATTCTTAATAGATTAGTAAACCTGCCAGCGTTACAGTTTTTGCAAAGACGTCTCTAATAATTGCCATTAGTCAACCCGTCATCTTTATTGATATGAACATGACTGGCTATTGATAGGGTCAGTCTTTAGGGCATCCATATTGTTTTCAGAGCTGATCATAAGAACAAATGTGTTTTAAAGTTCGGAAATACCCAAAATGTGACTATCAAGTTTATTGTGGTCTTGAACGCCACACACACTGCATACACTCTCAATGTGTGGACTAGTCATGTACAGTTTTAATTGGTGTTTGTAAAGTGAGTGACGGATAATCAGTTAGCTCACACATCGTTTTAACAACAATTATGATATCATCCTAGACGATAAGATGTCACACAGCCCTATCTGACAGGTTGTCAATAAGTAGATGTGCATGTGAGATTCTCTCTTATTTATTTATTTTGAATAAAATGTCTAATAAGCAAATGTGCATGCCATGATGACCATCAAATTTTATACCATGGTATATCATGAAACCTGTAACCGCTGCTACTTTAGAAGTGAATTAAAATAAAAACCTCTTATTTTTTTATTTGTGGTAGCAAGAGAGTTTAATTGTACAGACTCCATAAGCTTGTTATTACCTCGAAATACTAATACAGTACAAACAAATCTCTTAGAGCTACATGCCTCCATCTTGGATGCAGTTTAAACACCCACAAAAACATATAAATATATCTGATGTCTGATATAAATATATCTATTGACAGATAATGCTGCTACAGAGACTGACATGTTGTGTGAATGCAGTTTGAATAGCAGGGCAATTATTTTTCCTCCCTCTCTTATATGTGCTGCTATGAAGGCAATCTACGTTCAATGACCAATATGTTTATATGTGTCCACTTACTCTCTCTCCATCTCTCCGGCTTTTAATTCCAGTCAACAACAAATTTTCAGAAAAAGCCGCCCGAATGCCAAGACAGCATTGCGGTTTCATTTTATTTCTTAATCAACAGCTTCACTTATTGTTTGTGGCCTCTGCAGAGGATCCACACTAAAGCTTTGCATATGTACACATGAGAAAGAGACTGTATGCAAAAGCAAATTCGGATTATTCATAAAACATTTCATATGTCTGCCAGTGTGCAATTTCCTTGAATAAATCTTAGATTAACTAATTCACTAATTCACCCTCTACATGCACATTCATAAACTGTCAAGGCAAAAGCACCTCAAGAATGTTGATCCACAGAAACGAGCTGAGTGATCAATGGGTACAACTGAGATGAAGACGCAGAAAAGGAAATGTTCTGTCAAGGACTCAAGACGTTTGTGGGTGAGGTGGAGGTTATCAAACACATTCTGTTAATTCTTCTATTCTCTTTTCCTGTAGCAGTGCAGGGACAGAAAGTCTGTGCATCCATCATGCAAGTGTCACTGCACTATTTACACTATACAGCACACTATAATCAGACCTTGATAATATTCACACCTTGCCAAAATAATCTAGGCCATCAGTTGTATTCCCCACTCTGATATATCATTTAAAAAATGGAAGTTTGAGGTGAACTCAAAATAAATTGAAAATATAATTTAATATCTCTGTTCTACAACTCATTAACGCTATTAATAATAATAATGTTACGATGGACGATGGGTGATGATGATACCATCAGTTAGCCCGGCCCTCTCCTCTGCACAAGAACCGGTAATGAATTAGCTACGGTTCCAAACTCGCCATTACCAATACGCTCCTGGACAAATGGTTATGGAATTTATGTAATGTGAATTTGTTCTATCATAGCTGGCATTTTCAAAGGGTTGGTGCTAAACTGAATCAGCAGGGAAGGGAAGGGTTCCGTGTGACGAAGCATGCATTTCAAATACAGTGTCAATATGGCTGACAGGTCAAGACACTCAGAAGTGTGGGCGCAATATATGAAGTACACAAATTAATCCAAATGCATAAATCTGAAGACCAGCAGCATGTTTGACAGCTTTAGCAAAGCGCCTGGTGTACCTAGCATAATGTCCTCAGTGCAGCGCCATATGGATGAGATTTGCCAAAGAAAATACGCCTATAGGCTGTTAGTTGAGTGGGAGTATGCCTTTAAGTAGAGAGAGTTCAGTCGGCTCTGCACGTTTCGGTAAAAAGTAAAGGACTCATTTTCACCGCTGACTAGCTCCTAAATGTTAGAAGTTTAAATGATGTTTGTTAGACAACATGACAGGATCCACATCCACAGCTACAACCATACCTATTTACCTTAGTAACTGTACAGAAATTGTTTTCTTTCGTTTTCCAACATGGCGCCCCATCAAGTGCCTGTAGCCGATAATCGTGAGGGGGATCATTTTCTGATGTTTACAAAAGAAGTTGTCACGTGGAGGTATTGTTATATGCAGCCATCATTTTGGAAACATACACATTTGTGGATTCTGCCTTTTGAAAAGCTGCCGGTGAATTCCTCACATGATGAACTCTGCAGCCGTTGATGAAGTTGGACAAACTCAATTTATTTATGGCTCAGGAGAGTTTGAAGTCTGAACGTCATGTCATGTGTGCGGTCGCGACAAGCAGGTCATTAATTATGCATTCCTAATGGTGGAGCCCTGAAGTCTAGTTATCAACAACCACCAATCACATCTTTTCATGTCATTTCTTGACTAATGGTGAGAAGTGTAAATAAGAGTATCGATCGACAAGCAGCATCAGTATCAGTATTGATTTAATCCCCATGATACCCATCCTTGGGAGTATGATGGTGAGACAGCACTAATGGAATACTGAGTGGACTCTGACTGATTATATTAACGGTGCTTATGGAATAATTATGTCTCACTATACCTACAAGTAAAAATAACACTGCTGCTTTGAATTTTTGTGATAAGATTATTCAATAATTCATATTTGATATTAAGTGATATTGAATGTGTGAGAGGGCTCATTATGCTATCTGGCTCATTGCTGGTGTGCATGGGTAAAGGTTTCCACAAGTGTTTCCATAAGTGTACACACATTTCCACATCAGGTTTTAAAAGAGGGCCCTGATATATGGTGCATATTGACATTTTTAAGATACTGCCTGATTAGATTAAAGAGGTAGCCAGAAGAGGAGCAGGGGAAAGGGTTGAATTTATCACTGTCTGTGTTTCCATTAGAGTTCATTCATCTATGGATAGTTATTCCCTGATGTCTGCTGCTTAGAAAGGGACCTGTCGTATCTAAGAGTAAATCATCAGTGTAACAACAAGCAACTCAATGAGCCAAATGAAAAGGAGCCAAAAGAAAAGAAAATTGGCAATGCATGCAAGTGGTAAATCATTCATGTGCATAACTTTGATGAAATAGTAAAACACAACTAGAAAATTCCAGCTTTTTCCCCAGCATCATCAGGAGGAGTTTCAGGGTTGTAGTGATGCCCGCTGGTACAGTCTGTCCTCTAAACAGTTTCATTTATTCAAAGTTAGTTCCCATCTTCTGGAGATAAGGTCATGAACAAGAGATTCAACAGCATCCACTGATTAATCTAGTAATCTATTATTGTGTTTACCTCGCTTGAATTTGATGTTTTTAAATAATAAACCTTCTGATCCATATCACCAATGTCTCATTTTTATTTTGCATTTTTTACACCTTACAGGCATTTGTTTCAGCTCCCCCCAAAAGTATATGTATATATATATATAGTACATAAATATATATGTATGTATACTCCAGTTAATGAGCTGATTTATCACAACTGTATAGGTGCCTCATTATAAGAAAGCAGGTACTGAAAACTGTGCTGAGCAGAGAAATAAGAATAACCAGCCTTCATGGAGAGACAGCCAGTTCTATTAACCCCAATATATTCGATAACATTAATTTATACCCCACAACATCTTTTCATCCAATCAGCACAATACCCTCTTTCTCTCGGGCCACCGTATTTAACCACTCCACTCTTCAGTTTTCATAGAAGCAACTCCCAAATAAATTATAACCTCACTGTAAAATATACAATATCTGAAAACCCATACATGCTCATCAGTATACTGGGACACTTCTCACCACCAGCACCACAATCCATGACCCAGGGATGCTGCTCATCACTCCAGCCTCCTCATTTAAGACGTATACCCCACACATGCAGATGTTATGGAATCCTTTCTCTCTCTCTTCTCTCCTTCTAATTTGCAAGGAGCAGGGCACAAAGCATTCAGCTCACAGCTTCTAATCTTAGCCGGTGCTGATAAATGTGGCTGGCAGCAGGTCACATGACTTAATGAGAGACCAAACTTAAACGTGGCTGCTGGTGGGTGTGTCTGTGCAACCGCTGCCTCTTGTCTGCCAACAATTGTGTAAGAGGTGAAGAAACATCACTCTCTGACACTCCGGTAAATTGTGTTGTGTTTTTGTGTTTTCATGAACAGATTTTCTCTATAGTAAAATGATCTACGTGATCATGTCAACTTCAGGCTCGTTCTCCTACAAAGACTTTTCATATCATATTAATAATAGAAGGTCAACAGCTTAAAAGTTCTGAATCCTGACCTCCAGTTTTTGGATAAAGTTGCTTGTGAAAATGAATGTGTAAATTCAGTATACTGTACTAGTGTTGTTTCAATTTGCTAGATACCTGTTTAATCAGCAATTCATATCCTCTTCTATAATGAATGACCATTTATGTTCTATACCAAGCATCTTTAGCACAAAAATGGAATTTCCGATGAATTTGGTTCTGCCTTATTTCACGCATATGAAGCCCAATGCATACCTGTCCTTTGTTAGGTCCCAAGTACATCCTATATTTTTAAAATATTTTATCAATATCTCAAATCAGCTCATCCCTGCATCTTGTGCAATATTACCTGTTGAGACGAGATAAATTAATGTTTTCTTAAACAAACTGAAAGAACTGTTGCCGTGTTTTTGTCTGTACCCTGTGAGCATATGGCATTGTTATTGTACTGAAGGTGCAACACACTCAGTGTGTATTTGTCAGCACATTGTCGGCAGTTGGGCTTTCTCTGTAAAGTAAAAAACACTCCTGGTAAATTAGATTTTCCAGAGGCATATCAATGACAAATATTAAAAAAATATATATCAAAGTTTTGAGAGTTGTTAATACTTTAAATCCTCAGCAAAATGTTTATAGATTTTTATCAGGGTCATTATAATGATTTATAGCTTTAAGAGTGATATGACACTATCTTTTGGACATATGTGGTACAGCGGTCACTCATATCATAATTTGTGTTAATGTTGTCAAATGTTAATGTAAAATATTGTCAGGCATCATAAATGTGATGAGGAATCAGATTAAGCCTGATTATTCATATTATGGCTGATGCACAACATAAAGAAATTCTCTTTTTCTGTGTAACATTCAAAGTGTTTCCTTTACAATAATCCCATCAACATGCATTAGGTCATCATAGCATTGGATTTAAAAGCAGTTTAAAATGGGAATACCAATAGTTTCAAATGTGCAAATTCTCCAATGCAACAACTCATTGCATATAGCAGATATCAGGGTTTGATATGAATATGATATCAACAAATGTGCTTAGCTTCACCATTTTTATTTGTCATCCTGATTTGGTTCGTGGTGGAGGTGATTGATTTTTTATTACTTTAGCTTGAGAGCGTGGAGGCGATGTTCACAGAGGAAAGTAGTGCAGTGTTTACCGTGGAGTGTGGCTCCTGCATGGAGGTACGGGGCATGCTGACTGTATCCACGCTGCCTCGCCTGCTGCTCCTGTGCCCTTCAGCCAGCCAGCACCCTGAGGTTCCCAGCAGTGCGGCCACAGCCACAGTCCAAACACCGAGGCTGCCCATGAGTGTCTCCCTGAGTGGAGAAGTAGAGACAGAATGCACACAGACTCACTTTGTTATCCTCACAGCAGTTTCCACAAATAAAATGTGTTACACAGCTCTTTTGTCCTCTTCATATCCATCCAGATTAAAGGGAAACGGAACAGTGAAATGATCTGTACTGTACCTCAGTGTTTTAATAATGACACTAAACTTCTTTACAATGTATTCTGTTATGTAGGCATTTACTAATTAGACTTATTTTTTTAATTGGTACTGCTTTGGAGGATGTAAGCTCAAGAGTAAATGGAACTGAAATTAGATGACAGGGGGATACTTTAATGACCCTCTGTTAAAATGCAATCCAATACAAAAGAAAGAGCACGACAGTAACATGTTCGGCAGCAAATATTGAAGTAGTAGCACTGTCTGAAATGATCAAAACAAAAAAAATAATTCTGTCAGCCATACAAAAGTAGTATTTATTGCATTAATTATACTGGGTTTGTATTGTACTACTGGCGTTTCTTATATTGTGTCCGACCGCTGTATACCTAAAGCCCTCTGGAAGAACTATTTAATGAACTCCATGAATGCACTGACTTCTTGTCTGGTGTTATCCGCTAATACAGGTGTTTATGGCTGTACAATGCATCACAGGGCAGATTCTTATGTGGTCTTGTACGTTCGGGTAATGTATTTATTGTTTTTAATGTGGCCTTATAGTTTATTATGTGAATTTATTATGTGTTATACAGCAGAACCAGTCTGAAAACAAATTCCCTGCAGGGGCCATAAAGTTTGCAATTCAACTAAAACAAGGGCACAAAAACACATGATGCATCTCAAACAGGCTTGTTGTTATGGTGTTAAATGTCTGCAGTAGCTATTCACTAGAATATTAAATATCAAACGGCTGCTGTGTCTCACCTTGACCTGTAATGTTCTGCTCGTGCTGCCTAATGTTTACATTTAGATTTCTCCACCAACTCCTGAGAAAAAAAACCCATCTGGCTCTTTTTTGCTAAAAGCTTCACCAGCAACTTGCAGACTGGTGCTGAGCAACAGCATACACAATTTATCACTGTACAATAAACCGTACGACTGATGAGTGATCCCAAACCAAAATACAGTAAAATGCTCCAAAGTACTGAGAGGAATCAGGTGATAAATCTTAGAGGGTTCTTCACTACAAGTGACTCCACATTACACACAGTCATTTCATCCAATGGTTATATAAAAAATAATGGCTGACACAGCTTTAATTAATGAGTTTTATGAGGAAAACCGGCATTAAGTATCAAAAGTAATAGTGCTTGGAGGAACAATTGCTCCGTACAGTGTCAAGACTATGATACTATATTTAATTTACTTTGTATAATCTATATCATGGGTCTCTGCCGGAAATCGGTGGATTGCCTGCTCCAGGTTGGGGGTGAGTTACTGCCTCAAGCAAGGCAGCTTAATTATCCTGGGTTCTTGTTCACGAGTGACAGGACATGGACCGTGAGATGGACAGGAGATTCGGTGCAGCATCAGCAGTATAGCAGGTGCTGTATCGTACTGTCGTGGTGAAGAGAGATAGGGTGAGGAACTCGGAGAAGAGACCCTGGTTCTTCGCGTCGAAAGGTGCCGGTTTAGGTGGTTCTGTCATCTGATTAGGATGCCTCCAGGACGTCTCCCTTTGGAGGTTTTCCAAGCATGTCCAAGTGGGAGGAGACCCCTGGATGGGGCCATATCTCATCTGGCGTGGAAACGCCTTGGGATCCCCATGGAGGAGCTGGAAAATGTTGCCGGTGAGAGGGAAGTTTCCAATACCTTTCTTCATCTGTTGCCACCGTGACCCGACCCCGAATAAATGGAGGAAAATGGATGGATGTGTAGCACTTATGTGAGATTTAGACCAAATGCTAACTCAGTTACTAGGTTCTGAAGAGAATGAAATAGATGTGGACTGAAGGTAAGTAAACGTTGGCAGGTTTATTACACAGGAACATCAAAATTACAATTGACAAAATTTAAATACCCCAAACTAAAAATAGAGCTCTTTAGACCTGAAAAATAAAATAAAAGTGTCCTCAGTGACTTTGTTTCCCTTTGTTTATGTCCTTTTCCATGTGTATCTTCTTTCTTCTTTCATATTGTACAGAGCAATCACATAAATCATCACGTTCTTTTCTTAAATGAGATCTCATGAAATTAAATTCTTTTATCAGTCATTTTTAGTGTGTCTTACTAAAATAATGAACTACTCTGTTTCACTCTGGCTAATTAATAAATTAATTTTTAGCATGCCTTTTCTGTATCATGAACTCAACCACTTAAGACAGGGATTGAATATCAATAGACTTCAAGAGAGATTCTATCAAACTAATTTTTGAGTGAAAATACATTGAAACATGTCAAACACAGTTTCTAAAGACAATAAGTAACTTTAAAAGTACCCCGACTGGTTTTGGTAACTTAATTTGAACTTATACATGAGCACATTAACATGAATGAACTCAATTGTCTGCGCTAGCAACCCAACATGAATCACTACATTGCCTACGCTAGCGAACAAACATGTCTGAGCAACTCACCGGAGGTACAGGTAAAACTAAAACCGACGAACAACAAAAATAATTGGTGGCTTTTAATCCTCCAAAACTCTACTTCTAACTTCTATTTTCCAACTTTTCTTTCTACTTTTATCTCTCAGCGGGCTTTTTCCCGGGCTTTTTCCGTCACTTCCTGTCCGGTCACCTGCTCCTCTCTGTGTGTCTGCGCGGCTGAGGTGCGCAGACGGCAGGGTGTTAACCCTTTAGTATCTGTGCAAAATTATGCGGTTTACAGATGGATGGATGGATGGATGGATGGATGATGTATAACAGTGCATCAAATGCATCTTAGAATTTCTTTTCAGCAATAAAGGCCATAAAGGCAGCAGATTATCAGGTTTGATTGAGAGCCTGGGAAAAAAGATAGTAATCGGACATTTGAGCTAAGGTTACTTTATTATAAAAATAGTGTCGGTAATGAATTTCTATGTCCAGATGCAATGTAACCAGTAGTGAGAAGTGCCAAATGAATATATTTACTATAGAAAGAGCTATATTTGCCCCTAACATGTAGTGTAGAAAGCAATATAACACTGAACCGCTCAAGAACCCTAGAAATGTACGTAATTAGAGTATTTGAAAAAAAAAAAAAACACACACATCACTCGAGATGAAATCACCAGCATCATTCAGCTAGCTAGCCTGAGGCTAATGGGCCCTCACAGATGAGAGCTCACCCTTGTGAAATTAAACACTAAATGAGATCTGCCAGTCACTGTTTTAATGTGCTGTCTGGCCCTGTGGCATTGGCCCACACACACCTACACACATTCATACATGAATACATAGAAACACACACAAACAGAGCTCTGTTGATGTGGAATGAATGGTACAATTTGAAATATATCACTCAGGAGAGAGTCTATGAGCAAGCTATAGTTTGACCGGCATGTTAAAAAGCTTATTAAGACCAAGTCAACTCTTTCAAACCAGTTCAGCCTTTGGCAGCTTTGTTCATGTTAGACTTGTTCAGTGAGGGACTTGCATTATAAACAGACTCAATCGCCTGACAGTTAAAAAAAACGTTTACTCCCAGCTACCTTGCTCCATATCTCTCATTTTTCATATCTCTTTCTTCAGAACCTCCAATTTTTGGGACACAAAAGTATTGTTGAGGCCTGAAGCATCTCATAGAGCTGCCTGCAGCCGGCCTGTCTCCTTTTTCAGCCGCTTCATTTCTTGAGGGAAATTTCATTCTCACTTTCATTATATATGGTGCAAAGTGTTTTTCAATTATGAACTGAACCAGCCAGTTTTGAGTTTTGTAAGCTTTGTAAAAATAGACTTTAAAAGCTGACAAATGAAACAAAAGGAGAATATAAGCCAAAAGAGAATGAACCGATTCCATACAGCACTGAAATGTATTTTTGCACAGAGCGAGGCTTTGTTGAGTTGCACTGCGGTCAAGTTTGGACCGGATCATTTTAGTACAGACTATTACAACAACAAATAACTGTCTTAATATACATATGCATGTGAGCATTGTGCTAAGATATCAAACCAAATTTTGCATTGCATTGATTGTTTGGAATGGTGGCAGGCAGGGAACTGAAGCTTTTGGTCTATCACTACTATATAACACTGAAGGAAATAGTTAAATGCCTAATATGTGCTGCTCAGGAATGGTAAAAAGTAATCTGCTAGCCATCACATTTTAAAATGAGGCATTCACAGGAAGGCAACATCTCGTATGCCTCACCAGGAGTTGTGTTTTTATACTGTTCTATCTTGAATTCTTCAACAATGTTTCTTCATGAATGCATGGGTGGAACCTTGGAAAAACACAAACATACAAAAAGATCATTGCTCCCTGCAAGAAGCAATGCCCGGTCTTATGAAGTCAATAGGGAATTGTTTAAGCTGTCACATGTCTCAGGACTGCATGGGGACATTTGAAGATTTAATATTTGATCATCAAGACAGAACATGCTCTAAATTTCTGGCTAAATATAGTTTTTCATAGCTCAAAGTCACCTTGTGTTCTGTGGCTGACCAAATAATATGCACCAAGAAAAACTCAACTTGTATTTGGCTTCATCCGGCCTTCCTTTGTCACAGTCATACAGCCTACAAACCTTCTACATCAATCAGCTTTCTCAATATAAAATCAGCTGGTTAAAATTGATTTGAACCAGGTGCTAACTATCTGTACATTATAATAGAACACAAATCAACAAACCGATCTGGAAGAAATGAGATCCAACTTTGACCTTAACTCAGTGTAGGTTAGTCTGTCTTATGATTCAAAATGAAAATTATGATCATGTGACTGTTTGAGTCTTCTAAATATAAAACACAAATGCCTTTTTTTTCATCAGTGTGAGGAATTGTAACACATCTCGCTCTGTTATGTAGAGCACACAATCTGTCAGACTGAAGCTAATGGTGATGTGTGTCTGCAATATCAAGTATGGATCCTAGAGAGTATGCTCTACAGCAGTAATGTTGACTAATGTTGCTTCTTTTGTGGCAAGCATTTTCTCAATTACAATTCTCAACGTCTTTCTCTGGTGTAGATCAAATCATTTATTGGTAAAGCTAATCCTCATCTGGGGGCCATGATTCCCTGTCAGCTCATTACAAGAATGGTGGTGGAACTTGGCATTACTCCATAGTCACTATCGTTAGACAGAAAATGTCATGTCCTGAATCCACGCCTCTTAAAAAAAATTGTTAAAAATACATTTAACGATCATACAAATATGATAGTTATATATATATATACACCACACCAAAAAAACCAGACCAGACCCAAACCATAACCACATCAATATCACATTATAAAACTGACCTTACCAGTTTTGAAAGACGCAGATTAATCATGCTGTTGTGCCAAAGGGGCATCAAACCTGAAAATATCGTGTTGTGTTGTTCTTTAGGGCTCATGCAAATTATTTATATTTGTGTTAAGTTTTGAGAACTTGTTGTACTTAAGTGAATAACACCAGCCGTACTAACCTTGTTTATAAAAACAATATATTTACATCTGATTCCTACAAAGACTAGAGACCCTGTGGCATTTGACAAAGTTGTAAAATAAAACCATAGTTTTTACAATATTGATATGACCCGACTAATATCTAACAAAATAGTCCTGACTAAGGACTATATCTACTATCTACACTATAACTACAAGCTGCCATGTAAATGTATGCAGCCCTGCAGCATCCCTGTCTCTTCCTGTAACATCGGCAGAGGAAGGACTCTAGTTGACTTCTGAGTCAAATTCCAGCGATCAGGCTGAGCTCTCCTTCCCGTACTCTGTCCCAGCTCTCTGCTCCAGGTAGGTTTGCTGTCACAATTACAAATGACACCTGCAGTTCCATAACAACAATCAGTCCCCGCTCAGCAGGCCTCCTTCCTGCAAGTTGCTGAGTGTTTAAAAAGATCACAAAGGAGGGTGGAAGGGACAGAAAAAAATAACAATTGTGAATGCTGAACACCACATACTGAACTCTAAGGTTTGCCAGCAACATATAGTTTAATCTTTTGGAAAATAAGCTTTGTATTGAGCTATTTTAGATTTAGATTTAATTTAGAAATATTTTATTTTCACATTTCATAAAATATTCACCAATCAAGGCTTGATCAATGTTTGATAAATGTGTTTTAAAGAGTTATGCATTTGGTCAGTTCAGCTAAGTAGTAAGTCAAGATTTTCTCATGTCAATCGTTTTGTAAAAGTAGGCATTGAACTTTTTTTTCCAAATGGCATATGTCCCAATTTGGAACAAACCCGTCAGCATGCTCTTAATCCGAGTGCTGCCTCAAAAGGATGCTCCTGTTCGGTTAGGTCTTTGCTATCATCCTGAGTCTGCTGGCCTGTTTGTCTGTACTAAGTTTTTAATCTGTCAGTTCCTCAGACAGACAACAAGCAATCACCTTTTCCCAAAACGTTTATGTGACATTAGTTGTGGCAATTATGTATTTATTTATCTATTTTATTTAATGCTTTATTTTAACAGGTAGTGTCATTGAGATCTGGATCTCTTTTTCAAGAGAGACCTGTGTGTACAAGATGAGCAGATACAGTTAAAACATAGACAAACACACACATAAGTCAGACACATGTACATTTCATCATTTAAAGAAAAAAATCACAGGTGTGATTACAATTATGCAAGAATAAACTTACAAATTGTTCAAAGGAAATAAGAGAAACTTCATACATGTTTGAAGCTCATCATTCGTGTGTAGTGTATATATTTCCTTCTTGTGACTGTGTGGTTTAGGGAGATACTGCAGAGACCGAGTGCGTCAATCTCAGCCACGCATCAGGATCACACATTCTAACCCTTATTATCCTCTAGACACTCCAGGTGAACAGCATATACATCCTTTTCATTTAAAAAACAAATTATGACAAGGAATGTGATAAATCTCAGAACACTCTGGAGTGGTGTTTCCCAAAAAGGATTTACACAGCAGAGCAGCCTGGAAGATAAGGTTATGAACTGTCATTCACTGTAATGTAAACGGCTCATAAGCGCTGCCCCTTGGAAAGGAGACGTGGGGTTTACAGCACAGCTGTTAAAAACTGACGGGCCTTACCAGGCCAGGATCCAGCAGCTCAGTTAAAAAAGATTTTACTCTGACAAGTTTGAATTCATTAAGAAATAAAAGATTGAAAGCGCAATGAGTGTAAGTGGTTTGAACAAGAAAGGGAATATCCAGACAAGTTTAGCCTTTATCAGTCTGCAGCTATCATCAACAACAAACTATCAAAGAAAATCTGTGAGAAACGGTTCAGTCTCATTCTTAGTTTGGCACATTTCAGCTCCTTACAGCGGCACCGATCAGTTTTTTATACAACAATAAAATAAATGACTGTGGCATATACAGTATACAATGTTCTGATTCCCCAATAAACGCAGCATCACCTACGAGTCTTATTCATACTCACACGTATCGGTGACTATTTACAGCCACTAATTGTTGTGTTTGTGTGCTTTTCCTTTCACAAAGCATCTTCGAATTGCAAATTTCCATACCACACTGAAATTAATGGGAACAAATAGAATGTCAGTCAAAAATGATCTAAAAATCAGAATCAGGTTTATTGTCAAGTACGATTACAAAAGGAATTTGCCTTAATATATTGTCCATAACAGTATGAGAAAACAAATGCTATAAAACAGCGGGAGCAAACCAGATGGACACACACAAATGTCAGCAACAACAGGAATTTAAACGTGTTAATGTATTTGTTTGAGAAGTGTTATTCTGGTAAAATGTACTTTTAGAAACAGAACAAATGTGTCAGTTTAGCTTCTTCTGCATTTCCTCAGAATTAATTATTGTCAGACTTTCTTTTGTCACTTTCTGTCTCCCTACTAGAGAGAGAGAGAGCTTCAGGCTGGTAGGTGGTTGACGACCCCAACTATCTGGGTCCTTCTTTCTGTGGCATAATCTATTCTCTTCCTCCTCCTCCTCCTCCTCTTTACCTTTCTCACTCAACAAAGATTGTGAAAATTGCCTTTTTTCCCTGGTTAGTTTCTATGACCAGATCACATCCTGCTTCTCTGCTGTGTGCGGAAGACTCACAAACAGCAGCTGTGGAATAAAAATGAAATTTGAAGTGCTGTAACAGTGGTGGCCTGTCTGGCTAACGGGATTATGTTTGCTAATTATAGAGTGGTACCAAAATGTTCCTAACAGCCTTAAAGAGGCCTGCTTTGGTAACAGAAAGAACAACACCTGTAAAGGGATAAGTGGCTATTCAGAGGCACTTTATAGAGAAAAATGTGATTTTAGTTCACTGACTGAAGAACCACTAGAACCCTGAGTACAGTAGTTGTGTGTTGTTGTTTGGAGCATCATTCATGGCTGCAACGGCCAAAAAATCAATGCATGTGAAAAGGGAGAGGATTCATCGCTAATATCTCATTCTGAAATACAAATATGACACAGTTGGCTAGTTTTAAATCCTCCCAAAAATACAAGTAAATGGGGCACAGATAGCACAGTGGTTAGAGCGCGCGCCCCATGTACCGAGGCTATAGTACTGTAGCGGTCAGTGCGGGTTGGATTCCGACCCGTGGCCATGTGCCGTTTGTCTTACCCCCACTCTCTCTTACATTTACTGTCACGTCTTCAGCTGTCCTATAGAGTAAAGGCATAAAATGCCCCAAAAAAACGTTAAGAAAATACAATTAAATATAAATATATATACAGTATGGTGAAAACATATATAAAAATATATATGTGTGTATTTTCATGTTTCTTTAAACTTGCAATTAATCATGATTAATCACAGTCTGTGATTGTGATTAACTCGATTAAAATTTTTAATTCCCACCATTAATTATTTTTTAAAAATGTATGTGAATCACATGATCAGAATAAGATTTTTAGGGCCATGAAAAACATGTTGGGAGTCATGTCAGCCATGGAGCATGGAAGTTTATTCTTGACCTTGGACGCAATATATCTGATAAAATATTCCCAAATCAAAGCTCCAGCTTTTTCAGAGCCTTCAATCATTTTTAATGTCAACATTAGAGCTGATGAGAACATCACGTTAGAAAATAGTTTATTCCTAGTCTCACTGTCTCCATCATCTCCGTTTGCCTTAGCAACAATCTATTTATATATCAAACGAAGGTGATGATGAATTACTGGTACTTAATGATGGACTTTTTCCTTTTGACATGTTGAATGTCTTCAGAGAACAGGAGAAATTAGACAATGGCTTTTGTACTGCAATGAATGAAGTATCATATCCAGATAACCTTGAATCATACCAATTTTTCAGATGTGATATGACAAAACAACTCTTAGAAAAAGAGCCAACATTAGGTGGTTTTAAGCAGTGGATTGAGGGATGATAGCATAAAAGGGACAGGCAGATGGCTGACTAAATTCACAACAGAAAACAGATATGCTAGGCGACCTTTCTGTAACCCCTTTTCATATTTCTCTGTCTCTGGCGACTCTTTCATCAGTTTCCTCCATTCAGGCAGAGCAGGCACCGAGCGCTATTTGCTCAGAGCTGCGCTACTGATGCTCCAAGCTCAGCTGCTGTGTTCATATGGGATACAGCGGTAAAGGTCATTTCTCAAAGTTCAACATTAGTGATAGGAATTTCAAGTGAACCGTGTTGCCCACATTTGTGGCCCTGCGTTCTGCAGGCGAGCCGACGGGCACAGTAAAGTGTCTCTGCAATAAAAGAAAATTTAAAAAATATATATACAGAATTTAATGGTGCAAGTTACTGGCCACTTTCAGTTTTCATCGTCATCATGTGCTTCCCTTTGCCTTATACTGATCATGTTATATAATTCCTCTAGGTCTCAGTGAGTGTGTCAGTGAGTATCAGCTCCCGTTAAAGCCATAGGAAAGTGTTTCATCAGTTCATTTTAAAACTGGTCAGACCCAGAATGTAAAGGTTTGGTGCTAGAACCAGCACGTAGGAGCATGACTCACCATCACTAAAGCATTTTTTTTATGCAAAGACAAAACTATGTTACCAGATGTAAATAATAAAAAACGTGGGTTTGGTTTGCCCGGGGGGATAACTTTGTTGTGTGTAAATAAATCCTTCTACTGATTAGACAAGCTCTGCATGGGGTTCAAGCAGAGTGATGCCAAGGATTTCAACCGTTCACAATTGAGGCGTTGATGTGAAATCTTTTTTCGACTCTGTGTTTAGGAGACACATTTGATAATTTATGTGCACTCTCCATCTTAAACTCCAAATATCTACCAAAGAAATGATCATTTATCTGATTGCGTGGGATTAAATATTTTCAGTAATAAACACTTTTAAGTTTGACATCTGGCGCATTTGTGCAAAACACAAGTAGATTCTTTTACAGCTAGCACTAAAAACTGTTTTCCCAGCCACGACTTGTTATGAGACAGCAGCTGTTTTGGTTACTCTCATATTAAAAATCTATTAGGCTGAGGGACCAGCATTTACCAGAACTACCTGTTTTCATGACAGCAACCCTCATGCAGATGAAATCTCTTGGAGAAAGACACTGAACTCCCATCGCTAAGTAGGACCTCTTTCAGGGCAAAAACAATTTCTGCACCAGGATCAATAAAGTATCACATTCTTCATGCTATTATATTTATTTCAGACAAAGCAGGGAGGTGTGGTTACTTTGTGTGTGCGGATGTCATTTTCAGCACTCTTTGGTCAGTTAATGTACAAAGGATGTCTGTGCATGATCGAGCATAAACACTGCGAGCTACCAGAGCCTGAATTTAGTTGAATTTAACAAAACAACAGCAGCACTGACATTGTTGAACAGTTTATGTAGAGGGAAAGCTGACTAAAGCTTGTATTTTGCCAGCATCACTCAAAAAGCCAATTACATGCTTATGCTGATATATTTAGATTCTGTCTGCAGACATGCTTAAAGAGACTGCTACAGTAAGAATAGCCTGTGAAAACGCTCCCATTGTTTGGTCTTTATTTCCATGCTTGATTTTTTTATTTATTTTTTTGCTTTATCCATACTGCACATATTCATTTATGCTCATATTTGAAGCTGGTTATAGCTTCTGCAGGGTTTAGACACTTAGCAGGCAGAGAGCACTCCAGAAGCCTTATTCAACTCTAATGACTGGGATGTTACAGTGAACATTTTTCTGTACGGCTGTGTGTGTGTGTGTGTGTGTGTGTGTGTGTGTGTGTGTGTGTGTGTGTGTGTGTGTGTGTGTGCATACACCAGTGTGAGCCATCCCACTATTAGGCTGCCTCTCCAGCACAACAAGCAGCCACAATCTGCGGGACGCTGCTCTGTAATGGCTCTCCCGGAGACAACTAATAAGTTACACACCAGACTGCAAACCGCAATAAGGCAACTGAGTCACGATTCAGGGGTAGATTGTTATTTCTCAAACCTGTGACTATGACCCGAGGTTTGGCTGCAGAGCTGCTCTGACGACACCCCCCCCCCAACACTCCCAAAAAACATTCTGGAGTCAATTAGAAAGGCCCGAAAACTGATCAGTGGTTTCAGAGCGACCATAATCCCTGATTGTATTACGTTTTGTATTGTGCTAATGTAACACTGCTATCCTTCCTTTACAGTATTTAAAGTGTAGTCAAGTGAACTCAGTGGTGTTTATTAGTGGCTGTTTATAAGTCTCACATTTTTAAATGCTATTATTTTCTGTCACAGCTTTACTGAGTAATCGATAAAAAAAATAGCTCCAACTGAATCAAAGCAAAAGAAATCAGCCAAACTCTCACATTTGGCATCGACCTGCTTGCTCGTTCCTTATGAAAGAATAACTAGGCTACTGTCTAAAGGTTCCAAGTTACTGTAAATTACACGTTCAGAGCTCCTATTCTCATTCAGGAGCGAGGGCAAGATATTGATCCAGGTCTCTGCATGTGCTTGCATGGGCAAGCTGCATGTAGGGCTATGCATGTGTTTGTGTGTGAGACTATGCCTGAGTTGGAGGGGTTGTTTGCCCCATAAAGCTGAAGGGCTAGGATTCACAATCAGTCTCTCCCAGATAGCACAATGATGGATGGCGTAATTCTGCTCCTGGACGTTGGCTCCATATCTGGTTCCAGGTGGAGAGGGAATCCAACAAACCCGGAGAGAGGCTGGAGAGTGAGGGGAAGGCAGGAAGTGGAGTAGAAGGGTAAGAGGCTGGAGCGTTTTCAGCACCATGGAGAGCTCCGGCGCAATAAACGCTGTATCACGGCAGCGTGCGCGCCAACCAATCCTCATTTCCCACTCCGCTGGCCGTCACGGAGGTTTTGCTGCCACTCTGCCGGCTCTCTGGTGACACTGATAGGATTTTCCCATGAGGGAGCGCTGAAGCAGCTCATTTAACATAAGCAGATTGTTAAAGAACCCCGTCCCGATTCTTCAGAGTTGTTGTTTTTTAATGCGTGCTGGTGAGTAGATGAGAGCTGGATGTGCTTTAGACACAGGTCATTAAAAGGTAAAATGTTCCCAGCGTAATGCCAAATAAATTGGAGGAGTGGGTGAGGAGGGGTGTGAGGACCGGGGAGCGGGAATCAATGCCCGAGATGTGCGTGTCTAACTATTTTATCATATCAGCTCTGCTGCTGGAGCAAACCTGGCGCATCCGGCCAGAGGAGTCCTCCTGAAGCCATTCATCAAACACTGCCCTGTTGTTTTCGAAGGTAGAGCTTGTATGAGGTTATGAAGCTGCTCATACTGAATGATTAATCACATCGCCGACAACAGGCGACATGCAGGCTGTTTTCCTAAACACTGTCACAGATTGTCATTGACATCGCCCCGCACCGTGAGGCTGCTCCTCAGTTCTGGTTGTAATTCCGGAGCTCTTTCTCTATTATTAATGCGTTTCTCCTCAGCTACTCTCAAACTAATTCAAATTTAAAGCACGCCACTGCCATCCACTCCATAGTTTCATTCACTCACATTCCCAACGCATATGGTGACGGACAGACCAGCGCCATGCACCCAAAACAGCCAAACTAGTGAAAAAGAAATTATAAATACGCCTCTAAACAACATTAGAGCCCTTTTTGCGCATTAGTAAAAAGAGCTTCCATCTTACCTGTGCTATTCCGAGGCAAGAGGATGAGAAAGAAAGGAAAATTGCCACAGATTTCCTTGCAATGACGCGTCCAAACTGCGCTCTTTTAGTTCCACTCCTCTCCTCCAGCTCAGCAAGGCTTAAAGGCTTCTGATTGATGACGGGCTGGTCTTTCGACAGCAGCTGCCTTGGTAGTGACGGGTGGCGCGTCCCAACTCTCAGCGGCGCGTTGCCATCCTCTGGCTCCTACGGCTGGTTTCCTCTCAACGCTCCGATCCTGCTCTGCCTTATTTTAACTCCCCTCACTCCGCTCTCCTTCTGACGTCAGCCGCTGCACGCCAAATGCAGCGAGGCTGCATCTGCAGACTGGGTGCACGATAAGCAACACCTGTATAGCATGAATTTGTGTTTGTGTGTGTGTTTAGACATCAGTGAGGAGGACCAGATGGAAGATGATAGTTTTCATATGTTTCATTTGTTAATTCTTTCTTAATTTCAGGGTTGGTGACCTATTTGGATTCAGGATTCCTTTGAAATTTGGATTATGGGATACATTTAGGTTTCAGTTAAAGCAAGTAAAGCAAGTTAAAGCAAGTAAAGCAGTTTCTAAATTTAGATTTTGGACATAAATGTTGTATATGTGCAAATTACCAAACTTACCTGCAAAAAACACCAAATATAGAAAAATAAAGCAAGAAAATATTTTATTTCCAATGGAAACTGGTTTATTACAGACATTACATCAACCAAATTTGCCATTCATTATGCATTGTATCATGCATCATATTATCCCATGAATAAGGTAGTGATGTCTACATTTTACAGCATTTTGTGTATTAAAAAAAAAACAGAAAAATACAAATATTTAGATGGAAATTAAAAAAGGAGAACAAGGTGACAGGTGATAAGGTTGTTGCAGTTTTCTGGGCTCATGTTGTTGAAAGTATCATATTTATATTTGACTTTGTTTTTCACTTATTATTTCCCAGTCAGATCCTGTAAAGCTGTCGGCTGACATTTAAAGCTGACTGTTCAGCCGACCAGTAATGATGTCTAGGAACAGTGATGAGCAGGTTTACAGCAGACCACCTGGTTATATTAAGGTTGTGTTCAACCGTTCAACCACAGATGAACGTGCAGAAACATGCAGGCTTATTACTGTACAGTGGAGTATAGGAAATAAGATACACACATCCCAGTGACTCCAACCAACATATTCGTTTTCTCTCTATCCTCTTCTTTATCCCTTTGTAATAAAATAGCAAGAGGAATATAAGACCTACATACTGTATTCTAAAAAGACACGAGAATGGTGGAGTCCCCATAAAAATTGCATGTGGCACTAAAACATTAATGCTCGATGTAACATTTATCAAGACAGTGAAAAAAAAAAGCTTGGAAAAAATAAGAGACAAAGGAAAAAATACTAAATGGTGGGGTTGAGAAAGGAAAAGTAAAGAAAGGAACTTTAATCATGAAGTTGCGATAGGCCTACTTCATTCCTATAATGCTGTAGGGTTCAAAGAAAAGAAAGAATATTAGAAAGAAGAAAGAAGGAGCATAGCAGGGCTTTTAATTTATTTAATTCAGTGTGTATAGCAGCACCACCTGCAGTAACAGGTTGGGTCTGATAATGTCTTGTGATGCTGCACAATAACAATGCTGTCTTAAATTCTTTATGCATCTTGATGTGAGGCAATTTAAATGCTATTAATCTGGCTACTCTTAAACAGCCATGTCATAAAGTTTTCATGTCTGCATTTAATAAATAAAACGGCTCTTGATTTTCCAATTTAGGGAAGTCAATTAAAAGGATGTTGGGGCATTAATGAGGGCTGATGGGTTAGCCGTTTGATGTGAGCTGCAGCATCATGTTCATCCAAAGACATGGCAGGCCCATCAAATAATCTGGATGGTGCAAAATTTAAAACAGAAAACATTTAATGATATATTTATACCTAAAACCCACACTGTACACAATGTTTCACACAACTCACTACACTGGACAGAAATAATGTGGTACAAAAAATGTCTTACTTTGCGTATCAGGGTGCATCTCAAAAATCAGCCTGAACAAATGAAACAATAGATCAGTCCCCGTTGCCTTAATTATCGGCAAGAAAACTATCCTCATCTGGACATAATTGAAATCTTAATCTTAAATTATTATTGCAATCATTCTGTAACCTGGAAAAAGTCATGGATTAAATTAATATGGGAAATGCATCCACGTCTGTCAAAGACAGTACAACAGAATCCCACTCGATAATATATATATATACATATATATATTAGATCAACTTTACAATATGCTAGTATTTAACGGATGTTCACACGTTTTTCAAAACCTCATTTAATCCGTCTTACCTTTTCACAAGGGCAGCCTGAAAACACACACATAGACACACACAAAGTGCACACCAACACGTTCCTTAACCTGTCTCTGGGCCGCTGCAGTGGAAACGTTCACATCCACATTATTGACAAATGCATATCAGATCTACTCATAAAACCGACAGCTCCCCGGCGAAATGCAGAGACGATCTCAGACTGCTGTAGGCGTACCCTGAGTGGCAAATCAATCACACCTAAATGGTGCAAATATGAATCGACCCCTGAGGGGCTCATACAGACGACAGTCCGTGCATGACATTGCAAGAGGAACATCATGTGCATTTTACCCGTAGCTACACCCATGGCTGCACAAACTGAGTCTCAGACTAGCATGTGGGGACTTAGCAGTGACAGCAGTCATCATTATCTCTGCCATCATTTGCTCAGGAGTGTTTGCACTAGCAGTCATACTTCAGAAACATAACATCTTCTCCCCTCAACCATAAAGGCACTCAGGCATGTGTCAGCACTAAAAGGTCTCTCTTACGTAGCTGCTGCCTCAGAGACAGAAACACCAGGAGATAGAGCCATAACTCTGCTTTATGCCCTTCTTTCTCCTCGCCACTGCAACTATTGATCTGGTTCACACACATACTACTGTACATCACTTACAGTAGTGGGGACTCGCATGCCACACTTAATATGAACTCAAATAAAATATTTTGTTTAACCGTTAACTGTCTCTAAAAGTGATCCATATATATTGTTTAAAATATAAGGACAACATGTACTACAAGTATCTTTGCCAGACAAGAGCATTGAAGATGATGATTTCGCAAAGACCTCAGATAACGTTCAATGACATTTTTAATTGTTCACTTTCTTGTGCCTCACCCACACTCGCTCCCGTGACCACATCACCCCTGTCCTCCAGAACCTCCACTGGCTCCCCGTCCCACAACGCATCTAGTTTAAACTCCTTCTCCTCACTCACAAAGCCCTCCATAACCAGGCTCCCTCCTACCTCACGGACCTCCTTCACCCGCATGCTCCCTCCCACTGCCTCCACTCCTCTGTTGCCATCCTCCTCTCTGTACCACTCAGGACCAAGCACCGGACCTGGGGGAACGGAGCCTTCTCTGTAGCTGCCCCCTCCCTCTGGAACTCCCTACCCAAACAAACTGCATTGGCCCCCCCAACATTTAAATCACTACTCAAGACTCATCTGTTTAAATATGCTTTTAATGTTTAAGTGTTGTGTAATTTGTTATTTGTTGCTGTCATTTGAGCTGTTTATATTTGTTTTTTTTATATCTGATATTGATTCCTTTTTTAATGTTGTTATCCTTTTATTTCTCCACATGTTAAGTGTCTTTGAGTATTTTGAAAAGGGCTTTATAAATAAAATGTATTATTATTAATATTATTATTATTATTATTATAGAGGTTAAGACACCTACAGACATCTGGAAAACCAGTTACATGTCATTCACCATCTCTTTCTTATTTCCAGTCATCTCTCTGCTGGTGCTATTTCATAAGAGCATTATAAATAGTAGAATTCTGCATATAAAAAGGTGCTGTGCTGTCTCATGACATGTCCCAGTTATCCCACATTAAAGCAGTTTCTAAATATACTAGGTTGTTGTTTACATATATCTGTATCACCTGGAGGGGACTCTCATCCCATGTGAACCTACAGTTTAATGCAAAGATGTTACTATGGTTTAGAAAGATCTTGAACAGAATAACTTTATTTAGATTTAATGTTTAAAGATATAAAAATACGATTTCAAGTGATTTTCTTTCAATTATTAAGACGCAAACACAAACACACAGGTTTGGAACAATGCAATCAAAATGCACCCATATGCTTTAAAATTAAGTTCTGACTTTCTCTGCCTTTGAAATTTGAACCTATTTCGTTGTTTAAAACATTTTTAATGCACCCAATAGTGCCATATCAATTCAACATAAGAGCAGATGTAGCAGCCAGACAAAGGAAAACAACTGAGCATACTGTTCTGTTCTGCAGGAGGAGGATTGTGTATTTCATTCTTCACCCCATGTTTCTCTTTCCTCTTGATCATTCCTTATGTCTTTGAAATAAATACCTTACTGCCTTACAGTGATTCCAGGCTAAATGTTCAAGAAAACATGATTTACAAAAGGTTGTGCTGTCGTCAAACAGAATGCAAAAAATCTAAAAATTAATTTTCTTCCCTGATGTCCTTAATTGTTAATATTTTCTTCCATGTTTGAGTTTGTTACTCAGGTCCCTGGAGGATACAGACTGGGAATTCAGAAATGTAACTTTTCCACTATTCCACATTAAAGCTGTATCTGCTAAAAAGAGTCCCATTGGAAGCTCATTATGGAGATCACAACATTTGGGGTCAAGGTCATTTTCTGCTTTAGTATTTGCAGACAAACAGTGTAGCGCCTGCAGCAATGGCTCATGCAACAGAAATATGGTCTGTTCCCCTCAGACACTTCAGTGTCTGAATCCTGAAAAGGACAGCACTCTTTTTTTCTAGTTTCTAACCTAAAATATTATCATACAAACACGCGCTGCTCGTTGTGAAGTCACGTATTGCATTCTGCCACCAATGACACAAACATACCAACACAAACAACTCTCTCATTCAAATCAGCACACAGACACACAAACTCTTAGACAAAAAACACAAAGACAAAAACAGTAAAGGCTTCATCATGTAGTTTATTTAACAGAGTGTTCAGGAAAAACTACTGAATCAGCTGCAATAGTGTTGTTCCATGAAACAAGCTGCCACCAGAGAGAGCGAGGCAGTGAGCTTCTCTTTTTAGCCTCCAGCCACGAGACTTCTCATGGACAAAGCAGGGCTTTTGATATTTTGTTATGCAGCCTCTCTCTTTCTCTCTTTCTTTCTACTGCACAAACAGGGGCACACACAGAGAAATGCATACCTGCACACGTGCACAGACACACACACACACACACACACACACACACACACACACGCCTTCTATAATGGTCTCTCTTTCCTCCTTCTGCCCAGCTTCAATTTGATGGCAGCGGGGCCGCTAGGTTCCCCAGATGACCATTGAGATAGAGCTAACAGATGAAAGCAGCAGTAAGACGCTAGCAGTAATGGTGCTACAGCTCCGGCTTACAGACCATATTTCTCCCTGATGGTTGTGCCTCCCTCTGACACCTGCAGGAGTGAACTGCTTGGAGGAGAGGCATGAACACACGTAGAGAAACAGGAGCTTTTGTTCAACATGCACACGTGCTATCAAAGACATAAATAAGTTTAATTTGATGCACTTCCACAGGACACTCAATTGCTCATTGTCATTATTTATGTAGAACAAGCAGGCAACTGTGTACGTATTATAGGATATGGTGCGTTGCAAAAACTTGAAAAAGGATATAATACTAAATTCGCCCTTCCGTCCTGTAATCCTGTAATAAAAAATAAACAAACAAACCAAACCGATCACATAATCTCCTTGGCAGAAATTTGAAAAAAAAATCTGTCTTTTTGTCAGAGAAATATTTACAATAATGGGGAGTTATCACAGTGGCCACACATATCATGTGACAACAGTGTCCATACCATAAATTGATTATACTTTACTTTACTTCCTCACATTGCATTTTGCCTGTTTGTTAAAACTGCTTTATGCTTGATCCTAATAACAGGAATTAAACAGGAATCACTCAATTCATTCTATTTTCATTTTGTTCATTGCTATTTTTTTGGATCGGTTCCTAACATATGATCACAGATACAGAGCCTGTGATTCATCGCCTCACTCTTAAAAGTCACCTCCTAACAATGACAATTAAAATGGATTTCTACGTTAAATTTACTTTAAAAAAAAAAAGCACCACAGTCCTTGTGGGACACCTGTAATAACAGGGTTACTATTGAGATTAGACCGAGTGGCGTCTGACTTCATTCCCGTCATTTAGGAGTGCAATTCCCAGACAGTGACGATCTGCTCCAGGGGATTTGACACATAACAAAAAATAGATCATTATTGGCAGAGGATGAAATTAATGGACACATGATGGTGAGGAAGTTCAGGGGAAATCGATGCGCAGTGTCAGTGTGTGTGTTTTTGATTTAAAATGAAATTTTAATTAATATAATGCCAGACAGTCTCAACTGCCTGAAAGCAGGCAGACACTGTGCAGTATAAATATGTTACATGTTATGTTTGACGTTATGTCAAATCAAGATCAGTCTGAATGAGGTCTCAGCCGAACAAACTGCTGACTACTTCAAATAAACAAAATACTCACATTTGACTTTTTCCTTCAACCAACTGTGAGCTGTGTCTTAATTGTTGTAACTACACATGGACCGAGAGTGGAGAATGGTTTGAAGATGGCTTAAGCTGTATGGGGATTCTAATGACTTGGCTGAAGAAAGTTGACAGGACAGAGATATGTCCCTTAGGATGTAGGAAAAATAAAATTGAACAAATGACCAATGAAGTAAAAGAGTTACAAAAGACTGAATCAATAACCACTGCCTCAGGCTTAAACAGTTTAAATATCTGACAGTACAACAAGTATTGAAATTAAAGCCGGTAGTCAACTGGGCCTAGCAGGCACACAAGTGATCAGAAGTTCAGACAGTTAGCTGGAGGCCAAACAAAAAAGAATGCAGTAGAATCCTAAAATAAATTCTCAATCTGACAAGCAGCCAGCTTTGCATGCGCTGGAGGATTTGCCCATTTGAATGATGATAAATGGTACCAAAAGCTGATTCTCCTGCTTCTGAAATAATGCGGGTTAATATATGCTTTCACATCTGAACCAAGGTCCAAACCAAGGTTCGGGTTTTTGTTCCGTTGTATAAATAGGAAAATTGTCCTTCTCATTTGTAAATGTACCACTTTTATTGATGGCAGCACCTTTACATTCTGCTGCTGCAGTTTCTTTACATTCAGGTGTCATTGCTCTCCCGTCCTCTCGTATCCTCTCTCTCTCTCTGTCATCCTCGAAGGAAATACATTAAAAGTTTCAGGGTTTTATGTGTTTTTTCCAGTTCACTTTTGATGTCTTCATCAGACCATATCATTATTTAATAACCTGTCTCTTCCTCTCCCCATGTGTTCCCGCGGCTCATTTTTAACTTCTTCAGTTTGTTTTTCTTCTTCTTTTGTTAATTGGTGATGGTAGTCTGTTGTAACTTTCTGTAATTAGTACGAAAGTCCAAACGAACCAAAAAAAAAAAGAAAAGTTCTTCCACACAGAACAAGAACCGAACCATGGTTCAGTTTGATCCAGACCGAGAACCACGTCTTTTTTGACGAACCAAAGACCAGATCTTTGATCTGGACCTTGATCCGGGGGAGGTTTTTACACCTGCAATTTTGGTGTGAAATCTGGTGTGAAAGTACACTTAAATAGGTTCTGTAAATGTTTGTAATTTTATCTACACAGAAAGCCCGGTGGTAATTATGGACAAACTGCAGTTTGGCACAACAAATGGTTTGGATGGATGGTTTGGTGTGATTACAGTCAGATTTATGTGTAATGTGTGAATAGTAGTGACAGTATTTCTCCAAATAGGCAGACAAGGCTGTAGTGCTTTAATACATTCTGTTGCAGAGTGGTCCACTAAGAAGTGGATGTTTTTTTCTACACACATTGAGACTATATGGTTTTTTTAATTCTTTTATTTCCAATATTTAATTTCTTATATTGCATGACCCATTGAAGAATGAGGCAGCTCTGTTGATTTATGTTTTCTTTATGTTTATGCTGTCTAAATCCCTTTTAACTGCAGTCATATAGTATACTATTTAAAGTATTAGTATCTATTCCTGCTTTATATTCTCAGATTGTGGAGGAAACCAATGATTTATTAGACAGGAGCAAAAGATAGGGAGTAGGGAGGGATTATAAACGACTGGTGGCCCAGCCAAGCTGGGGCCTGATCAATACAGTGGATGTGAATCTTAGTCGTTATGGCTGACCGAGAGCCAGTTTTGCACAGAGGGCTTGAGTTCAGTCACTCCCTCAGTGAAATTAATATGCTACAATAAAAGCGACTGTTCCGCTTTCACTCATCATTTCAATATCATTTGCAAGATCCAATGACAAAGGCCAAATTCCATTAGATTCCTTCAGTGTGGTGCCGTAGTCAAACGCCTCCATTATGCATCAGTGGTGTGTTTTATGTATGTCAAATCTAGATGATGGATTTGACATTTGTCTTTGATGAAACAGAGCTCATAACACTCAGAGGTCCTTGGGTTTTGGAGGTGAAATGAGTTAAAAAGTGTGAAGTGGACACAATAACAGATTGATGTCCTCTGGTTTACCTTGAATTCCCACAAAGAAGTGCAGTGTAGCTCGCAATGTCCACTCCTCAGTTTTAAGGAATGGTAGCTCCTCTACTCATCTTTCTTGACAGTTAAATTATAAAAGGCTAATTGGTTGGCCAGCTGTGGAATTAAAGATGTTGGTGTGTTGTAAAGGTCAAAGTTATTGATGGCAATTAATTGTCTTAAGTTAAATTAGCCAGTGATGTGTCCAACTTGTTGTGCTTGTGATCTAAATTATGAACAGGCTATCAAGCTTTGATAGGTCACAGAGGTAAACAGCTAGAAAACAGGCTGTCAAAGCAACCAGGGGTTGAGGGCGTTTTCACACCTGAAAGTCTGAACCACGGTTCAGGTTTTTGTTACGTTGTACACATTTGGTCCGGTTTTGGTTTCACATTGCGATTTTCCAAGCGCACTAAAGAATCTTTCAAGACATACCTTCATCCTGTAGTCATCATCTATGTCATCATCTCCCTAAACTTGATGATCGATTACCCAGAATTCTGTTCAGGGGCCTCATTTATAAAACTCAGTGTAGATTCCATCCTAAAACATTCCGTACTCACAGACCTCAGAATGTTCTTACGCCAGAAAATATTCGGATTTATAAAACCGTGCGGCGCACACCTGTACGCAGTCTTCTCTTTATAAATACCCACCTTTGGTGAACTGTGCGAGTATGGTCTCCTCCCAGTATCATCCCACTTCTCCTCCCAGTGTCGTCCCACAATCATCCATAAATGGTCGATGCTAAATAGCTCATGAATATACTGACGTTGTTAAGGAGCCTTTGTTGGAGTATCAGTGAGGGAAAGATGGAGATGAGTATGAAGAGGAAAGCAGAAATTGCAGAATGTGAGTTAGAGGTTCTCATCACAGAGGTTGAGCACCGTAAAAAAGGAAACAGTCTATAGTATTACCTTATACACTGACAGCTTCCCATCAGCCTGACATGCTGTCTAGCCAATCAGAGAGCTAGAATTAGAAGTACTCAAACACCGTTTGACATGTTGGTTGAGACTTCTCTGGTGTTACTTTTCTTAGAGCACATGTTGATGTTGTGCAGTGTGTTAATAAAGCACATTTAAAGGACACGTAGGCGGTGTCACCAGCAGTTTGTCTGACAGACACATGTGGTGGATGGGTGAACAGTGTTGGATCAACGTTTTGGATCTTTTACTTAAAAAAAGATGGTCACTCTTTAAACTGCTCTAAATTCAGAGCTGCCTGTTGATTTCAGGGCGAGTTGTAACACACTCTTCTGAATTGAGTGACATTTCCACAAACTGGATCACGCCAGATATAGAATTTGCTCAACAACATAAATAACCATTAACAGTTGCAGGTAAATGCCAACAGAAGCAAGGAAAATATCAAATATCACAGATAGAATATGCTAATTTAAGACGACTGAGGCTCGACAGTTTTGGAATGTAAATACTTTTTTCATTATAATATTTTGAATAACGAATAATCTTGTAAAGGACAGGAAGAAGCACGTAACTCATTTCGAATGTCGCCTCAACAAACAGACTTTTATCTGGAATAGTTTGCAGGTAAACATGTGAGATGTCATCATCTCTGTCAGCTTCTCAGATTCTGGTTGCACCATGTTGTCTGTTCTCTGTCACTATTTCAGGAACAAAGACAGACCTCCATGAAAGAAGTAGATGACGGATTGACACAAAGGAAGTGAGAGAGTGTGTTCATATGTACGCCTCGCTCTAGAGTCCCCCGCTCGCACATGTACTTGTTTGTGTTTCTCTTTTTGTCGTGAATTTTTAAACAAGGTTTAGTCAAAGATGTGCTATCCTTGTTTGCATGAGCCATGAAAAGGCCCTCAGCGCTTGCAGTCGTCACATTTGGTTGTAATGTCACAATATCGGTCCCACCTCATCTATCATACTTGCTGCTTGCCAGTGTACTTTCTTAGGAAGCACTGTGCACCCAGCAAATATACAATAATCCCTTCACTCTGGCATCTAATAAGCAGTAATCTCATTAATGTGTGACATTTTTGGATTCCTTCCCAAAGATTAATGAGCAGTTAAAAAATCCCTCCAATTAACTTAATGTTGACACCTGTCCCTGCAGCGATCAGTAAATCTCACCTTACATATCCATCAGCAGCAGGCATCCTGTCAAACACATCCTTGAGCTCCTGAGTAAAAAAAACCAAAAAGAATTTCTGCAAATGTACCATCTTTTGAAAAATCTATTTAGTATTCATCTCAGCCCCAAATTCTCCTTTTCAATCGTTTCTTTCTCTGCTTCATTTATATCTCTCCCTTCATTAATGAAGCACATTTAATAGGTTAATATAATGGAGTAAATGGGTCAGCACTTTCACTCATATTGAAATGGTCAGTCTATTACAAGGAAGGAGCATGTGTGCAGTCAGTGTGTTATCCACTGTGCTATAAAATGAAGGGTTTCATCAAATACCAGTGTGGCGGAGGTAATGAGAATATGTTCAGTCTGGGCGCTAGTTCTGTGTTTGTTACCAGGCTCATCCGGTGTGTCGGCCAGAATCATCTAGAGGGTGAAGTAAACAGCTTGAGCGATGGTTGAGAGGAGCATACATACAGACATCCCAGTAGTCATGAAATTGAGGTGTGGCTTTACAACTGGCTGTGGTTCTATTAAGAAAAACAACAAAACACAACATAATGAAGAACAACCTAAATATATTGCGAGCCGTTTTAACATTTAATCAGAGGGGGGTTTAGGTTTTTTAATTTATTTTGTGTATTTTGTTAGATTTACTTTTGGTATTTTTAGATACTTTTGTTTTTGAACAAGAATCTGTTTAGTTGAGCAAATTAACTGGGCTTTGATTCCTTTTTAATTATCTAATGTGTCTTATGTTTTAAGTAAACAATTTTTGTGTTTCATTGGTCTGATAAGCCAGTTTAAATACCCTCTTTGTTCTTTTTTCTTTTTTTTTTTATTTATTTATTTTTTGCCAGTTGGTTTGTGAGTTCCTTTGTTATCAAAGCCTGAGTTTAGTTCTGTTGATCTGACCTCTTTCATGGGTCCAGAACTCAATTGCTTGTGTTTTGTAAATTAATTTCTCTCATTTAGTTTTGGCAAATAAAGCCTTAAAATTCAAAATCCACCTGTGACTCCTCTTGCCTTCCTGCTCAATCCTTCACACAACTCAAAACATTGACCCATGCATCTGTGCAAACGTGCACACATACACATAGACACAACTGTTCCCTGTTCCAAGCAGTGATGGACTGCATGCATGGTCTTCCTCCATCATTGGAAGTGTAAAATCCCATCAAGAGTTGTAGGGAGGGGGTTTATAACACACAGACGGAGTCAGCAGTGCCATGTATCTCAGCTATATGTCTTACTTTTATCCCGTACCTGCCATGTAAAGAGCAGCAGGTTATTCTAGCTTTATTGGACAGGACAAAGGCCTGTGTGAGAGGTTTCTCCACAGTCTGCCCTGACCTTCCCTTTCTGCTGGTTTATATGTGCTGCAGGACTTTGTGCTCCATGCTGTATAAAAGTTACAGGGCTGAGTGTCACAAAAATGCAGGAAAAATGTTTTTTGTAACTAGGACTGAAATTCTGGGGCCATTTCGTGGAGGCAGTGATAAAAGCACATGTTATTACTCTCACCTTGTCCTAAAAGATACAGCTGAGGAAAATGAAAGGGAACATTACGTTTAGATAAAGATTATGTGCACATGATGGAACCATATTTCCAAGAGGGTACATTAGATAATGAAGGAAACCAAATGCTACCTGCATTTAACTTTCCCTCACCATATCACCAAAATAAGATAGAATTAATGCTATTATATTGAGCATTTATAATGATTATGTCAGCACAACCTCGATGAGCTTGGTTAGGTTTGATTAGGTAGGGTTAGGATTAAATAACCTATTACCTTAACCTCTGCTGCATAAATGTTAATTTTGTATTGAAGTTAAACCTGCATTAATTCAGTTTTTTTGGGCCGTAACTCCACAACAAACTGAAAACACAACAAAACACTGACCTCTGTTAGTTTGACAAAACAATCCCAACTCAAGATCTACATATTGGCAGTTTCAGTGTCACACTACTGTCATCAATAAATGGAATTCCGTCGGTGTCATTGGGATCGGAAGATAAGTATTGTTGTAGCCTGTGAGAGACGTTGTCATGTGTGACACATACGATGGCTGACAGGGGTAAATGTGTAGTATGTTTTCCTAATGTGTTGTGTTGTGGTATTTGCAGTGCGTTCTCTAAATGCTGCTTATGTGTTGTCAAACTGATGGAGATGTTTTCTTGATTTCCTTGTGTTTTGTCTATTTGTATGTGTTTTCTTAAGTTGCAGCGGGTTTGCTCCTGTAGGCCACCGTAGATACAGTTAAAAGCACCAATGAAAAGCGGATTAAGTGGACCTCAGGATTGCTTTGACAAACTACTGTCTCCATGGTCAGGGAACCTGCAAACAGACCAAATATTGCCAACTGGTTAATGTTTAAATCGCTCATATATAATAGAGTTTATAAGAAAGAAACTATTGGTAAATAGAGCAGAGAACACCCTAATATCTACTGAGACAGTTAAAGAGAAGACCACTCACACCAATCCCCCTTCATGGCAGTCATGAATCATAATTGCTTCATTCAAAATTATATGACAGCAATCAGTGTCACATGCTGATGGATAACCTGACTGAAAGAGGAAGCTCTTATCTCTAGGAGGCAATAACATTAAAACTAAATATGTTAAGTTGTGATAAATGATGAGACAGCACAGAGCTCTGGAAGACGTTCACGTGCCAACTCTCCTACCTCTCACACCAAATCCCCCAGTAGTGGGTTTATTTGCAGAGTAAAGCAGCCAGCCGGCTTCTTCAATACTAAACCTGTGTCAGCTGCAGAGTCGACACAAATCACTATGAGATAATACGAACCTGAGACAAGTCCAACATGTGAAACATTACCTGTGAGAGACTGATGCACAGGTGACACACTGGGAATAAGAGAAGAAAGGGTGACAAAGTCACCGTTCATGACCTCAGGTAGGGAGAAAGAGGGGTGGAGGAAAGAGAAACAAAGTGTGGGAGGGGAGGTGGAGAAAAGTTAGAGGCACAAAGGAAGAGAAAAAGAAGCTTTCATTGTTTCCATGTCCATGAAAGGTCAAAGGAGACAACTAAATAAAGGAATAAAGGGAATGAGAGTGTTGGAAAGGCAGTCACTAGGGGAGCAGGTGTTTTGTTGTTTTCCCAGTGGATATAGAAGATGAGATGGGAATAGAAGGAGAGAAAATGAAAAGATTTAGAGTACAAACTCTGTGATGTAACTAACATGCAGAGGCTAAGCCTTCACCCTCATTCTGAAATGAATTTCATTATGTGACACCATAACTTGAACATGCCATATTTCTCCAGTGTTGACTGTAGAAATGCTTCTGCTAAAGCCTAGCCACCTATGGGAAAACCTCTGGTCTAACTGATCAACATTTTATGCATTTATTCAGATGTTACTTTAGTTTATATGAAATATTCACCTCCTGTTGAAAGGCACTATTAATCATGGTGGTGGGAGTAGTACTCAAATGAAACTGTGAACAGTTTAATGAAATTAGTAGGATTTTTGTGCCTGTGATTTCAATTTCAGAAGGTTGCAAATGTTTCATGCTGCTTATCCCTTATACTGTACCAGAGATAAACAGTTTGACTAAGGGTCAAAAGTTCAACCAGTGAATGACTCCTTCTCTCAACAAAAATCTCCATAAAAATATTGCTTTCAAACTTCATACAACAGGTGGCCAACAAAAATAAATCCACTTTGATGACTTTTGCATCTAATAGACAAGTTTAGTGATTCTTCGACAACTCCAGCCTGACCTGTGCTCTGTTGTCAGTTCCAGGGGATGGCCAGCCTGGGAGTGGTTTGATGGCAAGTCCACTTTATACAGAGGATGGAGTAAAATGATAAACAACTATGAATTACTATTGAATTACTATATGGACTATTTGGCTTGTTGCCCAGAGTTGCCAAACTTTAAACTCTTAAACATGTGCACACTACAAGATTAAAAAAATAACAGTGCATCAAACACTTCAGGAATTCATTAGGATTCTCATGTCAGAGGGAGCAATGAATGCACCGCATCATGTCATCTCTGGAGAAGCAGCTGTGTACGTCAACAAAAGGACTGACAAAGTTGCCGTAGCAAACAAGGAAACAGAAGAAATGAGTGTCGATGAGGAAATGGTTGGGAAGACGTGAGATTCAGTTTCTGTCAGCAGTACTTTGCGAGACGTTAGCCCAAAAGGCTAAAATGTAGTGTGAGCCTAGCCAGGAAAGTAATTATATGACCTATTGATTAGTATGAGGAGGCCTGTAACCAAAGGGAACATGTAAGAGGACAGGTTAAGGCTAGTAAAGCCTGCACTGAGGAAAAATAAGGGATGCTATTCAATGTATATGTTGACACACACAAAGGAAAAACACACAGGAGCTGAGCTCAGGAAGAAAGTAATTTACCTAGAAAGTAATTTAACATTGCGATGAGTGATTTTCCAACATCCAAACATATTACCACAGATGACTTCCTTCAGCCACGGAATGATGGAATTACACCCCGAGATGGCCTTCACTTGGCTCTGAAATCACCCACCTCTCTGACTCTCCATGCAGAAGGGCATTTCTGATGCTGGAAACTGTTTGCGGGAATCACTGTAGCATGGGATGACCTTGGGATGGGAGGTATCGCATCATTACCTCTACACCAATGAGATGAGATGGTGCCCACCTGAGCTCAGCTGGTGTCCTTAAGCACTCCCTCCTCTGCCGTGAGAAACTCCCCCAAACACTTGCTATTCCGTTGTCCAAAGTGACCTTACATCCTGTTTGGCAGCAAAATATCATAGTGGTACCAAGCACAGTGGGCTCTACCAGCTGCTATGGTAAAAACTTCCTCACCTAAATATTTATGGGCTGATAGTTAGAGCACATCTCAGGTCAGAGAGGTTAATTCAAAGTGACCTCTGTTGGTGTTTTGCTGTAGAAGTTGCATCTACTTTTTAAAAAAAATCTGTGTTTTGGCTCAAAACTGAGCCTTGCTGTTGTCTTGATGTGCATGGAGACACTGATAATGAACTTGTAATACTAGCCTTGAGTTTTTCTGTGATGTGTTTTTGCTTTACGCTTTCTGTCTTCAGCTGTGCATCAAGTCAGGTGCTGCATCCTTCAAAGGACCCGATCCACGAAGGCCAGGCTGCATGGAGTGATGTTAAATGAGACACTACAGAGGTCCTTACCTTTGTGCCATGAAGCGTCGCCTATTCAACAACATGGCCGTACCCACCATTGAGGTCACCGAGGTCCGGACCTCTGTATTCTGTCAGAGGTGTTCATAATAAATCGTGAAATAATTGCCTTCTGCATCGGATCGCCTGCGTCATTGTTTGTGTGTCTGTGTGTCAGTGTGGGGAGTGAATTATCTTGCCTTTACTATCTTGCCATCGCTCAACACGATGGTTCTCTGATTAAGTCAACAAATCGGACATGTATCTGAATCCACTGAAGTACAACACAGGTAAGTGCAGAAGTTTATTAGTGGTCTGCTGGTAGTTCAGTGAGACATCAGCTGACTAATATCTCCTGTGTGGTCGCGCTAGAGGCCGTCCATCATGATGCCGGCTGGTTCAAGTGAGTTAATTAACGAGCTCCTTAGGTGACATTAATTCATCCATCCGATGTCAGACTTGTAAACTTGAACAAACATTTAAATGCTTTTCTTTTAATTCAGTTTGTGTAAAGGATTTAAATGCATGTTAAAATGTGCTCACCATATTTATTTTTAATTTCACACTAATATTAACCAATTAGAGGCTGGTAACATTTGCCTAAAATTATCACCTGACCCTGTGTTTACTTTGGGGCCTGACACAGACTAACATGAAAAGAAGACTGCAGCAGTCATAGCGCAGGTTTGATTAAGGAAGTGAAACAGGACATGATGAGACAGATAGAAAAAGAAAGAGAGAAGGTGATGAAGATGATTAGAGAGGAAGAGCAGGTACTACCCACTGTGACCAGGATAGGATCAGCATTATGTTCCTGTGCTGTTTTGGACTTTGGATTTTTACCTGTTACTTGTGGATTTAATTTGCCTATCTAAAACTGTTCTTCTGGTTTGACCCTTGCCTGAATTCGTTTACTCCATTTGTATTGTTAAAGCCCCGAATTACACCAGCCCTGCCTTCTGTGTCTGTGTCTTTATATTCCTCATGTTCCCCATCTGTGGCACAAGTGTGACATAGATACGTTTGAGGCAAACAGTAATACTACAGATGAAACATAAAATAACTGCAACAAACAATTACAAAATCAAATGTCCTGATAGACTGATTTACAAGCACATCACTGCCTGCATCTCTTTGTATGTACTGTATCAGATACACATAAGCGAGTAGAAACAGAAATACATTGATATTTTCTCTGATATCAGCCCAGTGAATCACGTTCATTTGATTGCATGTACCGCAAAAACCTTTAAAGTTAAATATAAATCATATTTTGACATCCTCTTTATTTAAGTCACAACAATTAAAAAAATATTTTTTTTAAATGTTAAAATATTTGTGTTATTATTAAAAAGAAGAAAAAAGTTTTGGGTATCAGAAACTCTGTAAAATACACAGTTGGGAATGAATAAAAAACTTTCACTTAGACCTGCTTGTCATGGGTGGACAGGTTGTTAGTGATGAAGAGTATGCTGGCTTTTCACTCAAGCTTCACCTTTGGCCGTTCATCCTCAAACACACAATTTCCAACAGTGGCAGACAGCTAGTTCTTCTAAAGCACAGCCCGACCCTTACTCCTTTGGTATTCCCTTTGTTCCATGTCAATCAACTGCAGATGGATGCGTGAGAAGCATTAACTGATAGCCAATGTGACATTTGTTGAAAACCAAGAATGGAGACCATTGTAATTGAAATCATTCATATGAAATAAGAATACAAGAGAATAATCTAAACAATGAGAAAGATCTAAACTGGCTTTTGCATCGATGCTTGTATTCACATGAACAGAACAAAGGGGGCCTTCACTAGTACTGTATAAGCATACATGCCTGGGGATGTGTCCTGAACTAGACATACATTTTCACTTTAAGTAACATGTTGTACCAACATGTGCATTTGCAGGAGGAGGAACCCCGTGTATACAACATGGTCCACCACAGAGTAAAAGTGTGCAGCCCTCAGGCGGCACTGAATGGATCTGAATCTTTTCACACTTTTAGTTTTAAGAACAAATCAATCTATTCAATCTTCCACCATTTACAGTCCCAAGGGTTAGATACGGTTAAACAACTGAGTGGCTGACTTTCTAATGCAGAACTTTGAACACAACAGCCACACTTGTTGCCCCCTGCAAAAAGGATCAATATCTGAATCAGATGAAGAATCACTTTATTCGCAGAATGCAGGAGAGGAGGAAGGATTTGTCTTTGTAATATCGGTGCAGGATAAATATTTAGAGACAAGTCAAGTATGAGGGCACTGAGTCAAAAGCGCAAAACACAAGTTTACAGGAAATCGATTATGAACAGCAATGAAAATAGTTGTTGCATTCATACTTACATGTTGATTCATGCAGTATGGTATCATATTATATGCTTCTTTGGTCTGAACAAAAAGTCAAGTAAACATCAAATGATGTGTACCATACAACTCTGTTACAAAGTTTGGATGGCATCAAGATGAATGAGGCCTGAGGTCACATAGACTTGCACAGATGTTGAGAGTCTGACTCTTCCCCACAGCGAGCTTTCTTATTAATCTAGTCTGGTCTAGGGCCACTTAGATCTAATTACTGCACCCTAACGCCAGGGCCAATCACTAGCAGGTTAATTGTTTGATCTCTGCCATATGTACAGCCTGCCGCCATGTTAATCAACTTCTCCACACCTGCATGAGTCCACAACGCAGCATCCCACATGGATCAGCCAACACAGATGCAGGGAAGAGTGTGAAGGTGAGAGTAGATGGGGAGTCAAATCTGACCACAATTTCCAAAAGTTATCAAAATGAAAAATGATAGAAACTAGAAAAAAAATGAGTGGCATGTTTTCAAATTCCTTCATACAATTTGTGCTGGCAGGTAAATTGTTCCAAAGAGTGTAAATTGGCTCTTCCAGGGCAGTGATACAGCACATATCCATTAAATACAGAAGAAAAATATCATTCATTTGTACAGAAATAATGTGGACCAAGATTCTCTGATAGTCATTATTATTTAGGTATGAGTAGACTGGTCATGGAGAATCTAGTTGGACTTCTGGCACCTTTGAATGTTTATTTCTTGATGCAATTCTCCAACCACTTTATGATGAGCATTTATTGATATGTGTATAATGGCTTTTTAGTAAAAACAAAATGAATTAACCTAATTTGAATGCCATTATACGTTTGACAATTAATCGTGACAACAATCATAATTATGAAAAAGCTTTAATTTAAAGATTTGTCCAAACGGTCTTATTTGCTTGAGCAAACATAACCCATGACATCTGAACTTTAAGGCTGACTAAGAGTTGGGATGCATGATGATGTATAAAATGTAAAAGTATGTTAAATGTGCATTGAACTGAAACAAACTGCACTGTACTCCCACAGGTGACTTGACTGTTCTATTTATTTTGTTTACTCTTTCTGTTTATAATCTAAAAGATTATAAAAATAAAATAAAGTTTGTGTAAGTTTGTGAACAGGAAGTGGCCGACACTTTGTTTCCTTTAATGACAAAACTTCAAACTGAAGTTGTGATGAAATGTGAACCATGAGCCCAAATTGTTTCCAAATCACATTTTGTTCACTGCTTAGCTGTAATAAGAAATACTGTTTTCTGTTTCAGAACGGATGAGCCAAAACCAAGCACCAGTCAACTAGAGTGCAGTGTGGTGGGTTCGGTACATTACGGCACAGCAGTGCATTCTAGTTGTTTTAGGTTTTTTATATCTTTTGAGCAAAAGGGGACACCAAAGCCTTTTTCCTTTAACTACCAATATATATTGATAGCTCCGTTTTATGACAAGAGCATTTTCCAGCAGTAAAATACTTCTTTCACATCATCATTGTGCCGAGGCTAAATTAGCATCTAACATTTTGTCCTTTCATTCCCCAATTGAATCTCCCAAACATTCTAGATATTAATGCAATATCACAGTTTTTTACCTTGATGCATCCACTTATTTAAACATTGGAGAACCTGCTTAGTGCACTGGTTAATCTACCAACCAATCCTGTTGCCTCTATGCATAAAAGGGTCAAATGTATGCAAGCGTGTGAGGAATTTTGCTCGGACAGCGATCGTGCAAAGAGATTGTGTCCTTGTTTTCTAAGATGGTCATACATATTATTTGAAAAATAGATGACACACTATTCCAAATAGCTTTGCGTTGATGGAAAACAGCACATCGGGGGGAAAGGACAGATATTACACGCATCATTAGCTGCTAATATAAAAGGGAGCATCACAGCAGCCTAATGACGCTATGATAAGCTCTGTTCTGGGAGTAAACATAATCTGTTGACTGAATTCTTTTGTCACACCACCAATAATAGTTGAAGCAGAATGAAGCATTTTGCTGTGGATAGTGTGCTGTCTTGTGGAGCGAGGCAATGTGGGACCCTTCTGAAGCAAATAGGAGGTGGAGGGGAGGAGAAGCTCAACATATAAATACATTTATTATGTTACGTTTGCTGGATTATAAACTCGGCCAAGTCTCAGGCTTGACATTAATGGGTGCCGTCTTTCAGTCGCTCCATTACAGTTGATCACTGAGTCACGGTGACTCAGACTTTGTTTACCACTTCCAAGATGCAGTTCTCTGAACACATGCATACATCAGTATGACAGTAATGTCTTCACTTGTTTAATCTTGTTGTGTTTGTTCCTTGTTTACTACTTTTGTGTTCCCGGTCAAAAATGTCCGCTCCATTTTAGCTGATTATAAATTCATAATAATACATATATTATGACCTAATGTTGTGTCTCATCTTTTTATCAACTCAAGTTCTTGTGAACATTACACGTTTTGAACTTCCATTTGCTATTCATGGTCTGTAGGCCTCATTGACTTGAGCTCATATCACTTGGTCATCATGCTGCTACAGAATAAACTGTGAGCAAGGCCTCAAAAAAGCTTTATATACCAGAGCTGAGAGAAAGTTGTTTATATCATTGAAACAATGTTGCAATTTGTTTTTTTGCTAAATTCCAAAAACACCACAACAGACTGTAATGCTACCTAAACCCTGATGTTAATTTTCCAATAGTATTACCAATAAGAGGGCTTTTTGAAAGTGGGATTTATGTTTTCAAGGACACAACGCATACATTTGTGTTTTGCCTAATAAAATTGTAATCATCAAGTACTACACAGATTCAGTTTCAGCACAACCTTGGCTAACCATATGTGTCACTCAATAATAGGGGACATTAGACCATAAAACAAAAAGAAACAAAAAACACACCTTGAATCTATAATTATTTTATTGATAAAATTATTGTAAACCATAATAACAAAAGAAAATGTCAACACAGAAAGTCGGACACATTTGTTTGGGTCGTGTTTTTAAGTTTCTAGCTTTATCTGTTCATGAGTAATGTCCACTATTATTGGCAGTGTCCTTAAATGATTTTTCCAGGAACAAGTATTTCTTTCCTCCCAATGTATATCTGTAAACATGATACACATCATGACAGTTCCTGTCCATAATTACACACAGGAGCATCTGGCATGTCTGGAGGCAGAGACTTCTCTGCTTTGAGCTCTGTGTTTCTCCAATTCACCCATATCTCTGCGCCCAAAAGTGAAACTTCTTAATCAGACAGTCTGATTGGCTGGGATGGCGTCCACTAGAGCCAATAGGAGTGCCCAATTCAGACATGTGACTCTAGATATCACCAGCAAACATGGTGATTGAGAACTGATGGAAATATAAGCAGCTTTGATTGAGAAATGCCCAAAGGAAGAAGGTGAGACTATACAAATATTTTACAACTTTACACATTAGTTAATGGAGAGAAGTAAACAACCCACAAACACAAACAGGAGGTCATTCTGACGGGTTTATGAGGTCTCATAGAGTTAAGGTTAGAGGCCTGTCTTCATCATTGTAACAACCACTTTGTTCAGATTGGTGAACTGAAGGAATATGGGGCAGAGTATTGCCTGAAAGAGCATAACACTTCGTCCATCTACCCATAAAAAAGTAAATGGGATTTACTATAGGTAAATGACTAGGGTGGTCACAGAGAATTGAGGTCATAAAGCTCTGACCACAATATTTGTAGGGTAGGTAGTTGTCATCATGTATTCCTCCCTGCCATCATCACGTGAGTCATTCAATTTTAACTTTTGTTGAGATTTCTCCAGATGAGGCTGAACATTAATTAGAGTTCATCTCAATCATGTTCAATATAACTGGATCCCGCTTTCACCTCATTCCTCAAAATTTAAATTGTCCACAGAATAATTGAAATTCTCCAGGAGAACTGCAATATTGTGAGAGGATGCTGGCAGTATGAGAGGGTCAACTAAGGCTCTGGTTAATCTCTGGTTTCTCTATATTCATTTTCTATATAATCACTCAAATCCGGAACAGCATTTAGAGAGCAATCCTCGCCCAGAGCAATGTTTACTTTGCACACAATCTGGAAAGTGTCGTGTGCAGAGAGAAGGCATGAGAACGCTGACGACCCTGCTTCATATTCTGCTCTCTCTTCAGCTTCTGGAGGGGCTTTATGAATCCTAGTATTATGGTAAAAGGCCTACACACATGGGGAGAGTGGTCAGTAATGTATTAAAACATGCAAATGCTAAAAGGTTTATTTATCTTAAATAAATCACATTTTGAGGGTTGAAACACTGAAGTGCATAATTTCGGGCAATTACAAATAACACACAGGAATGTTGGTCAACATACTTGTGTTTCATAAACGTATGAGTACTGAGACGCAGTAGAAATTCATGGTAAAGCGTTCTGCTTTAGCATTTAGCATTTCTTTCATCTTTATTCAGCAACAGAGGAAACAACAGGTAGGTTTGTTGTGACTTCATTATTTGTTTTTGTGCAACAGACATGGTTTGGGTTCCATAGTCAAAATGTATTTATATGGCACATTTAAAATGCCAGACCCAGCTTGATCAGAGCACAATTTTCCCCAAAGTGATTTGTAGAGCAAAGAGATCTATGTGCATTTATCTAACTGGCTTTCCTTGAGTCCATTATGAAGTGGGTCCTTTTTCTGGGCCAATGAGGTCCTCTACTGTCAACACTTTTTATTGGAGCTTCAAAGGAAAAAGTCAATATTATTAAAATTGTTGATATCATGCTCTGTCGATTTTCTAGTGGCTTGTTTTCCCCAAATTTGCCACATGCAATATGATTTATGCTTGGTTTCATTTGGAAACATTCCACTGAATAACTTCATGTTATGCATCCCAAGCATAAAGCATAAAAGAGCCTCAGAAAACTCAGACCTATCTGCAATTCACAAGTGACAATTATTTGTGTAAAGTCACGGTGGCATCATTTGCAAACTGCATGTAAGCAGTACTTGCAAATCACTTTTGTGAAACAGCCCAAAGAGTAACAAGGACATTTCCTCTGGAAAGGTATTGTGTTTTATTTTATTTCATTTCAATTTTCAATGCTTTGAGAAGAATGATACAAATTTCATTCACATTTACCGTATTGGAGTCTATCAAAAACTGTGAAAAATTGTGTTTTTGTAATACAAACTGACATTTTCAGAAGTGTCCTCATTTATTTCTTTGTATAAAAATTTGTAAAGCTGTCTTGCAGGATGCCTTTCATTCACTGTGTTTTCATCCAATGTCAAATGTAGTACTGCAGCGCCTCACTGCTCAGTGTATGCCTCGGTTAACCTCTGTGTTGTACACGCCCTGAGGCATGCTGTCAAAAAACCTCGCCTGATGACAACCTGACAACTCCATCCATCTTATTTACCCGCTGGACAGTGCAGGTCTGCCGTCGCAATCAATAATGCTCACAATTAGTTTCCCTTCTGAGTGTGGAGGCAGGGGGAGGTACACGAGGGGGGGGCACGAGGGTTGGCCGGCAGTCCCCGACACAGCTGGATAGAGCGTACGTGTGGCCCGAGTCCACGCCAGCCACATGTCGTGACATTAGCAAACATCTCTGGAGAGGCTTTGACATTTCCATATGTCCAGTAGAAAAGACGCAGTGTGTGTGGCACAGTTCGTCTGCAGGCATGCATGTCTGCGTGCAAATCTGCGAGAGTGTGTTTCTATGTTATGTTTGAGCACTCATGTGCATTGTTTTGTTTTTCACCTTGGCTTGTTGACCTGGAAAATCTCCTCCAAAGGGCAATGAGACACCGAGGAGGACTCTCCGGAGGAAGCCGATGGATCTATATCAAGCCGTAAAAATAGATAACTGTCATTCGTCATTGGGGTGTCTGGAAGTTAACCCTGTCCAAGAGGGTTCAGCTGCACACAGCAGCCACAGCGCATACAAGTCCCAGCATGCTTCAGTGTCATTTGGATGCCCTTAGCAACGCTGGCATGACTACAGGGAAGTGATTGATAGCAGGTTTTCTCTTCACAATTATCTTTTTAAGTGATGAAAGGCATTAGATCAGGAACAATATAAAGAGAAAAAAATTCAAATTAGAGAGACATATCGCCTGAATTGAAGTGATTCATGAATGTGAGCAGGTGATAAAGGCTAAATATGACCTGTCACTCAGGAACGACTGAGATGAAATGACTGAAAAACGATTCTTTTGTCCTTAATTTACCCTTTTGGCCGGCGAGATGTCATTTGAGCTCTGATACAAAGAAATAACGATTCCAAAAACGATTCACAAAATGAAAAGTGTCAAATAATAATGATAAGCCTTACACAGAAAGAGTTCCTAAATATCACTTCTGCGCCATCAGTTTTAACTAGAAAATGTTTTTCACAAGTTGCAATTTTGATTGAATTGCATGGACTTTGTCTTTTTTGACATGCAGTACCACAAGTGTTCAGCCAAAAATGGAATCATAAATCCTTCTCTATGAAGAAATATTATTATATAACAGTATCTAAAATGCAGTGATTTAAGAACATTAAAGATTTAACATCTCCCCCTTTTGATTTATCCCCTCATGGGAGAGGTTGGTTCCTGCTTTTTTCCCCCCTTTGAGGTATTAACGTCCTGTTATTTCTTATTGTTTATGTGTATATTTTTGTCACAACATTACATGTTAAGTTAATATCGTCATGTTCAATCATGTATTTTAGGCTATCATAATGTCACCATAGCTGCATGTTGTTTTGTTCATTAGAGGAGGCTAATGTGTAATCAGCTTTGTAGGTGTTTGTTTTATATACTGAAGGTTTGTGTGTCGTTTTGTCCGCTGAAGTATGTGTGTTCTCCACTGTCAGTAGTCGGCCATTAAACGGAGTCAGTCTGTTAATCATTTCAGTTGTTTTCTTTGCCCCAAAATATGTCAGTCATAATTTTAACCGCACACACCAATCAGGAAACAAAACCGCTTTAACTTTTAAGTCAAATGCTTCAGTGAAAATAAAGATTCTCCAGTTCAGAGTTCTGCAGACTGAGCTGGGCTTCATTTATCTTATCATTTATCTTATTATTATCATTGTGTGTCTTATCTTACTCCTTTCTTCTTATCTCACTCTTTTCTTATGGAGCTTCCCAGCAAAAGTTTTTCACGCGACTGTACTCATTGCTCATTGATTGCAGGTCACTTTTGCTGCTGGATGCTGGAAATAACATTACTAACATTAGAAGAAGAAAGCTGCAATCAGCAATACTATACCGGCCACGCAAAGGCCCATTGCAACATGTTTAGAACATGCACTAGACACTTTAATCACTGCAGAAACTATAAACTCACAGTTGAAGATCAAGGTAATCAGGAATACCTCGAGATCTTCCTCCTCTTGTCCCTCCTCTCTGTTTGAGGTGTCACTTCGCACACATCATGATGTTTTCACCATGTTTCCACCTCTTCCAGCGAGCACTAACTTCTCAACTCATTCAAATGCTTATCTGGCAAAAGACCCCAACATCAAAAAAGCCACATTTCCTCCTTTATGTTTTGAGAAATTATTAATGTTGCTAAACCCCTTTAAAATCCTAAGAGAACGGCGAATACATATTCGATTTCCCTAGAGGGCAGCGAAGAAAACTGCACAAGTAAGTTGTTCTGCAGGAATACTGCACCGCGGTGAAAAATGTATTAACTCAGCATTACAAAAACGCTTAACAAATAAGAGATGTACCCTCCTTTAATAAATGAGGCTTCAGCAATGAGGAGTGTGAGGACAATCGTTTCTTAAGGCAGAGACGGCACTTCAGGCAGGAGTGAGAATGTGCTGTTTTGTAGTATTTTAAACAGAAGTCTACTTTATCCATGTTCTCCACGAGAAAACACATCCTGATTCTTATTAAAGGAACACGTTTCCTCTCCCGTGCCCCACTAACAGACGGCTGAAAAAGTAGAATAATCCATGAAAGTGGCTGAAGGACATAACCCAGAAATGTAAGCTGTGTCAGTTCAAGTGTACAACTTGTAAAGCTCACCAACCTGGATGTCCTTGAAGGTTAAAGACAGGAGTCTCAGTGGCCTGTGGTGCCATTCAATCACTGTGTGTCAACGTTAAACTTTGATCATGACAAATAATGGTGTTTTCATGTGAGCCCACGCATTGGACATCAATAAAGCCTAATGGCGTGTCAGCCTTATTAATGGATTACTGCACAGAGCTCATAAAAACACAATATCCCATCAACTCTAAAGGCCCTAATGATCCCATAGTGTCTAGTAAAGTCACTGTGGGTCCCGTCCCCTGACGGATATCAGCTCGCAGTCCATTTCATCTCACTGCTGTTTAAGAGCACAGAGAATGTAAAGGGAGGATAGTCTGATTACCTGCAGCAGTATGCAAGACCGGAGACTGTCAGTGTAGTCGTAAGCGTAGTAAAAAAAAAAGGAGACTGGATATTAGCTGGTAGTAGAGGTGGAGAAAAATGTGCTGCTTTATGAATACAATTTTGGAATCATACCAACTGTTAAATAATAATGCAGTAATAATACAGTAAAACAGATTTAATAATAATTAGAGGTTGCTCTAAAATAACAGGTCCGATGCTGGTTGAATGTGCATCATTATCTCCTTGTCTCCTGTATGATATTTATTCTCACTACCCAGCATTATTATGATCTTCTGTGCGATGAACTGCTCATTGGCCACATTTTTCACCCACATACATGCACTGCCTCACTCCCTCATCCTGTAGTCTTCATGACTGCTTTATACAGTATGTTGTTGTCCACATTATGTCTGTTCATGTAAATAAATAAATAACTAAGCCTTCATGTGCTTGCAGTCATGACACAAACCCATAGAAATAGCTTCTTTCCTTTAAGTTCAGTAAATGGTTTTGCCTGCTTGTTTTATTACTATACCAAAGAAAATTACAGGCCCCTAAAGGGACATGGGCAACAAAAAAAATCTCTAAGTTTCTGGTGTGCATGTAAATCTATCTGCTGCGTACCAGAAACTATCCCTTGGGCACGAAAAAGCTTCCCATGCGCACAAGAAAATAGAGTATCTGAAAGGAAAAAGAGTATATCTGGCGTGCACAGGAAAGCCCCTCTGCTTTTTGGCCCAATATGTTTCTGTGTAGTAATATTGTAACAGTACAGGAGTTAGTTGAGCTATACTTTAACCTTGGACTTCATTATAAGGACATTACTGAGTTGCCTGCAAGTTGTCACCATTATATTGTCTCCAAACATGCGCATTAAACTTTCTCTTGCCTGAACGTAAGATTTAAAAAAAAATTTGCCCATGTCCCTTTAGGGCCTCTGTAGAAAATAAAGGAAATGCAAGAAATAAAAATTGCATCTCTTTCAGGGGGAGTTAAGATGAATCTAAGGGCATGAGACAGACAGCAGCCCTAATATTATTAGAATATAAGGTAATTATTTTAAAAATAAAATATATTTACAGTCAATCTGGTGTTTGAATCTGTGGGTGCAGATACTTAGAAAGACCTTTGATAAAATTCTAGAAACTTCTTTTTCCTCTACCCGCCTGTGTCTACCTTTTTGGTTTTATTGGCACGCACAGCTTCACTCACCAGAGGTCAAATCCTTTCATCACTTCCAATGACTACAGGCTTATTTGATCATTAATTTAAGCAGACACGCCCATGCTACTTCTGCTCCTCCTGCTCCCTCTGGTCTCACTGCTACTTTTCCTGCCTTTATCCTTTCTCTGTGCCTCATGTAGAGATCCCAACCGGGGATTTGAACCGATGTTGGTAAATGTTAACTCAAATGACAATTAGCTTTGTCTGTGTAGTCTTAATACACAGGGCCTCTAGCCAATGTGGTAAACATGTGTTATGACAACTTCCCTTGTGCTCGTTTCTCAGGGATTCGCTGAGAAGGCCGTTTCATTCAGCCACAGTGTCAGCTAATTATTTCTGGCCCCCTGTTGCTCAACACGTTCAGTCTCTCCCTGGCTGGGCCCCCTGCCGCACTGCACTCCAAGTCTTCCCTGCCTTGCTCTCATTAGAGATGGCGGTTACGCTCCATGTGTTGTGTGGCTCTTCAACTCTCTCTCTCTTCTCCGCCCAGTCCTTCTTTATCTCAGTTTGTTTGCTTCTCTCTCTCTCTCTCTGCTTTGTTCGAGTGCCTCTCTTGCCACACTGTTAGATAAAGATTTTACTCCAGGCAGAACAAACCCCAAATTCCGAGGTGTAGGCACAAGCCTGACTAAGGCCTGCATTGCTACACACACTATGTATGTTCAAAACACAGGTACACACACATAAACAGTGGCTTGTTAGCGCACACACATATGAGCATGCATGAGGAAGCTGGTATGCAGCGTGAACAATTACCCCATGTATTTCACAGCATGTTCCTCGTGGGTTTATTAAGGACCAAGCATATTTACAATGTTGTTTTTGCTAAATAATCCAGGGATATGTTTTCACAGAAAAAATACTCTGCATGCTAATTAAAAACACTCATTTACATTTTTGTTGACTGAAATGCTGCTAATCATTTTTTCCCCTCAAAGCTCATTATTCAAAAATAACCTTTAATTAATTAATGCAGACAACAAATAACCAAGCAATTAAAGCATATTCCATGTTTTTAGAATTGTTTGTGATGTAAGCACTATTTGTAATACAGGAAGGGCGTATTATTATTATTATTATTATTATTATTAGGCTGTTTGTTAAATTTTGTAATGGTCCCTATGGCTGAGTGACTGAAGTCCTGTCTGATTTTCTGTGATTGTTACAACATACAGACATTGCAGTTTCTGGAAAACCATATCGGGACTCTGCGTGTGTGGTACCACAATCGTCAGCTTCAGCACCCCTTGTCCACCATGTGCGGTCAACACTGTGTTTTTTACCTCTGCCATAGGGCCTACAGATTATCTTTTGAAAGAGTACTGTCTTTGTATCACGACGATGCTTTAAAAGATGACATTGAGGCATCCGTCTTTGTGAAAAAATATCAACGTTGTATCAGAAACCGGCGCTCAGAAACGTTTGACCATGGTTCTTGTTCTTTACAAATGTTTAAACATTGTTACAACTTCTGAAATGTCTGTAAAACTTTTTTTTTTAAAGCCATCATCAATAAAATGTCTGTAGACTTTTCTTCCATGAGATTCAATAAACGCTTCATTGAAAAAAAGACGAGATTATATTTATTAAATTTATGGGGAAAAGTTGAAACAACGTGGAGGTCATCCTTTGATGCATGTCTTTTGAGCTTTTGGTATTGAGAAGCAGACAAAGGGATGTTTCCTTTGAAAAGATTTAAAGCAATCTCGCTCAGAGCCTGGAGACAGACGATTAAACAGCTGTAGGGATCTGCGGTCGTGTCTTCAAAACTTTCCAAGAAAAAAGCCTTTTGTGAGGGGAAGATTTGATGCGCCAGTATATACTTATAACTTGTCCCAGGGTTTTTAAAACATCACCAGATAATTGCTGTTCAGACTGTATTTACCTTGATGACAAATACTCTGCATAAAAAATATTACATATTTTTGTGATATCTGTACTGTGTGAACATTTTAACCACTTCAGGGTGGTCTGAGGCTCGAACAATGGCATCGTCCTTCAACATTATTTTTTGGGAGACAAGATGCGGAGAGAACAGAATAATAAAATGGTTGCACACCTCTGATGACCCTCCTAGTGACGGGTGGTTGGGTGTCAGATCTACAGACACTCGACACTTGTGCCGGTACAGGACCGGTGGAAGGTTGTTGGTTGGAAGCTGCATAGAATGTTTTATGGATATGAATCAATATGCACTCTTGATACGGCAACATTCATGTAACAACTCATTTATAACCCATGATGCGTGATATCAACAACAATATTATTCACCGCACACATCCGTATACCAGCATCAACATGACTATTTCAAATTATTTCTATGGCACTAGGGCAACATCATCTGTGACCCCCGCTACCTCCGGTGGCGCTACATAACTACTACTACTACATCCGGAAGCATAGCTCTTCTTTTTTCTTTTTTTTTTCAAACGCTACAAGCGGGACATGGAGTGTGAGCTAGTGAGTGATTAAAGTACATTCTCCATCATCTTGTTGTTTTAAAGAGATCAAGTTGTTAGAGGGAAGTACGCTTACCATAATCTGATGGAGTCATTTTTATCCCTTCCAGCTCATCTGTGATAATATCTAAAAGACAGAAATGTGTAGTGATATGTAAAGTGGATTTAGAGGTGAAAAAGAAACAATTTGAGGCTTACTTACCGTCAGTCGTGTCTTTCGGAGATGCATGGATCTCGGCTTGGACTGTAATTTCTATATTAATAAATAAATGGTGTATTTCAGGAATTAAATCGATGCGCTATTTTTAAAAAAGAATTAAAATTCAGATGATATGTCTGGAGTAAGCATACCGCTCGGCATGTTTCCTTCAAAGTCTTCAGCAAATGGTGTGAGGGTCCGTGGTATAGCTGTATTTTTCCCCTGTGATGACTTCCTTCTGCTCTCCTCCTTGCAGTGTTATGTTGTAACACTGCATCTGTTTGGGTTATTCCTCTGGTTTTTGCTCTGTTAGTACTTCTTCTGCTCTTTGAACTGCTCTTGTTACTCTCCTTCATGCAATATGAGGCTGTAAGACTGCATCTGTTTGAGGTTTTTCATACCGTAGCTCTGTTAGACCTCTCAGTCTGTCCAGGCACCTGTCAAATTTTGATGAAAGGTGGCTTAACTTACCTCTCTGCTATATTTGAAGGCATCACGAGGGCATAAATAAATGCAGGTGACTGAATTTTTTGCCAGCAGTATCGCACTCAGGCAGAGATTTCATTTCAGTACAGTTTACAAATGCACGATCTGTCAGTCAGATGCTTTATTCAAACCAACAACAGCTACATTAGGACAGATCAGCTGCTGCTTCTCCGTCTTTGAACGCATACAAACACTAGCTGTGAGACTTCATGCAGGCTTTTCCATGGAGATGTTTCAGATAACATAAAAGTCTTTCTGGCCACCTATGTTGAATCTTCAGAGACAATCCAAAGAAAAATAAATCTTTTTTTTTTTTGGAATGGTTTGTAAGCATTTTTTTCATTCTTGTATCTGCAACAAACAAAAGAAAACTGAAGATAAATCTTTACCTTTGAAATACCTCCAGCCCTTTTGTCTGTAATAGTAAGTCCCTGGGTGCTTAAGTCAGAAAACATTTGAGTGATTATATTTCCCTTTCTGAGAAAAATACAGCCTAAAATATTATTAATAATTCAAAATGTATCATATATAGTCATTAAACATGTGAATTGGTTTGGTTCCTCATTGAATCATTTCTTGAACATTTACTGCAATCCATGACCAAAAATGAAGCTTTTAATGGAAAGAGTATAATCAGTCTGTTAAAGAAATGAGACATGACAATAGGATTCAACATTCGCCACAAATGTTTGCATTTTTTGTGAAAGGCTTGCTCTCTACACACAGTGTGATGTACAGTATATTGTATATTCAAACACTGAAATAAAAAATGCTCAGTATTTCACTGCCTCAGGCCACACAGTCTATCATGAATCCATGAAGCGTTGTGATTGGATCAATGCAAATGACTTAATGATTGCAAATACTAATACTCAGACCTCTAGCACTCACAAGCATTAAGCTATTTCATCAAATCTGCCTCCCGAATCTGAATCCAGTCTTATTGCATATTTTTAAATTCAGCTTTCTAGAATATAACATGAGAAAAGTTAAAAAGCACATGCTTAAGAACTAAAACATAAAACAATGACATTCAAAGAATGCAAATTCATATTTTCTGGGCCACATAGCAAAATGAAAACCTGTAAATATGTAGCTAATAAAATAGGAGAGAGCAGATGATTAAAGAGTTTGTTTGTGAGCTTTTCCAGGAGGGAACCAGATCCCAAAATGATTAGGTCTCTGTCTTATTCATTCATTCATTCATTTTCTGTAACCGCTTATCCTGTATCCTGTGTTATCACAGGGCCTGTCTTATTCTTTAAGTCTCATCTTTACAGCTGCATGGAAAAACACATTAATAATGAATTAGTATTATTTAATTTTAACTTTTAGAATAATTGTATTAATAGGTCTCATTGGAATACATTTGAAAAGCTACGTTTCAATCATTTCTCATATTGTTTTCTTCACAATAATCTGTAAATCTTAGGAATTTTAATATGAGGAATTTAATATGTTTAATATGTACACAGTAAACAGGTAGGCAGGTACTGCATTTATAAAACACACACACACACACACACACACACACACACACACACACACACACACACACACACACACACACTAGGAAGTAATGATGCACCTTATATGCAGAGAGAAGCCTCTTTTAAATAAAAACCCTCCATATATTGAGTATTTGTTGGTACTGTATGGTAAACAATACCAGTTTTAGTCTAGAAATGAGAAATATATTTTTAGTTGTGTATTTCAGGTTTGTTTGTGTTTTGTCTGTGGATATTTTAAAAACCTTCTAGGTTAGCTTAAATGAATTATAAGGTAGTACCATACATAAAATCTGCGTTAATGAAGTCACTGCTTAACACTCTCTGAGTATAAATTCATCTACCAATCTGTCAATGTGTCTCGCCACTAAAATATCTGGATCACAGCACCCCAGGAAGGGGTAGACCCTCCGAGGTCTCCTTCCATGGTCATGCTCAAGTAGCTGACTGAGTTGAGACTCTTTAAAAGGATTCTCCACCCACCCAAATTGACTTTGCAGAGTAACGCAGAGGACCAGCCATCCTGCAGAGAAACCCCATTTCAGCTGCTCATTGTTACAGTCACAACCAGTTGCTTGTGGCCTTAACGGTGATGAGTACCAGGCAGGACTGTGATTGACCTGCTCTATATGAGCTGTGTGTATGTGTGTGTCCTCATGAAGGTGAAGCTGCAGGCTCCAAAAGGTTTTGTTTTATTAGCGGTGCTATATGTCCAAAGAGATTGCTTCAGGTATACACCACCTGTAATTCACAGAAATGCTCATCCTTCTCTCCCTCTCTGCTATAAGATCCTCCGGGGTCTTTGCCGTAATTCATGTGAATAAATGGAATGTTTAAATGGGGCGATATTTGATTTAGATGGAGGTTTCTGCAGCACAGATAACGCCGTCTGCAGGCCTTCCCTCACACTCATCATTCATCATTGTGTGGCTTTTTACAACAGGACACATCCCAGGGGACAAAACAAGATGTGCATTTAGAGATTAGTACAGCATGTTTGCTGTTATCTTGGCTGAAAAAGAAGGATCCTTGAAAGAATTTAATATTGATCTTGAGGAAATTATATGTCTGCATCCACCAAATTGTTCGAAATTGGAACCGGTTCCAAAACTCATTCCAAAACTCTGATTCCATCGGAATCTTTAAGACATTTTAATTTCGGTTCCGTTTATCCTAACTCAAGTGAAGTTTCAGTTTCCATGGTGGTGGCATGCAGGTTCCGTAGTTTCCGCCTCACAGGTTGGATTGGTATTTTGAGCCACCCAGCGTCACGGACCAGAGCAAGCGATGCTCAAAAGTGTTGCTTTATTTTGCCCTGAAAAATGACTGGTCGGCACAGTGCAACACCTGTGCCAAACTTAGTTCACGCAAGGAAGGATGCACAACTAACATGACTAAACACCTTCACCTACACGGTGTACCATGTTTGAACTTCTGCAGATTGCTACCACTAGTAGCCAGTTTACTGCCGCCAAGCTAGTGGCAGTGATCCCACGACGTGACACTCAGAATGTCAGTCGAGCAAGTTGAAGAGTGCCACAGAAAAGTGACAGCTCATGTGGTGAAAAGACTGCATCCCTTCTCAGATGTTGCAGCACCGACATTTAGGAAAGCAAACATAAGAATATAGCTAAGCTAGCTACAGTAGGGTAAGGGGTTAGGGTTACTGCTGGCTACTCACCACCCTGACCTACAGTAACGCTGGGTTGTTTTTGTGTTTGCAGGGATCTGATCAATTCTAGTCAGTTGTTGTGAATATATGAATGAGTCATTCAGAATGAATGATACATACTTTACACAGAATGACTTGGATAATGGATTTTTTTTTATCTCTGAAATAAGCATGTGGCCTGTTTTGAACCTGCCCCTCAAAGAACTGGAACCAAGAATTGTCAAGAAACAGAATGTATGATATAATGTCCTACTTCAAATTATTCTTCTGCAAAATGCTTATTACTGTATGTTGTCTACCCACTGTATCTTGCATTGTAACATATGCTTTTAAATGCATGTGCAGTCGACTTTGCACCACATTAACTAAGTAGTGCAGAAATTCCATAAGCCTCTCCTGTGCTGTGTTACCGGAAGTCACAGGTTGGGGTAGGATGCATTCGTTCCTTTCCTCCACATAGCAGTTAAAAGATGACTGCAGTCACACAAACACATTCACTCATCCATTTGCAACATACGAATATGAAATGGTCAAACAGCTTCCTTGTGGTATGGGCAAGGAGCAGGATGTTTATACACAGTCACATATTGAAACATAATTACACGCACAATATTGATATTATAATTATACCTTCCCAGTCAGTTGACTTTCTGCACATTGGAAATTTATGATGCAGAGCTCATCATCCTCAACATCCAGCTCAGGGCAAAGTCTACTGTTGAGAAGACAGGGATTATGTACACTGTACTTTTTGTGATTTGAGGGTTTAAACCACCTGACTGGAATTTATATTAAATACTTAGCAGGTTTTGAAAAAAAAACAACCTTTTAGATCTTTATGATGGACAATAAACACATTATTGGAATCATCATCATCTCTCCAGAAGTTTCCTAGGAAAAACTATGACAAGCAGTAGGTTACAAGAAAATGATTGATAGTTATTTAGGTTGATGTTGCTCCATTTCAATACAGCATGGAGGATAAAACTGAGCAATTAAGCACGAAATTCAAACAATATAAGGAGTTAAAAACTTCATGTTTGCAGTACCTCAGTATTTAGAAAATCATGACTACAGCTCTGATTCAGCTTGAATTGTTCTGACTGGTCATTTATGGGAAATGTATTTATTTAGGTCCATCTTTTTTGGCAAAGAGAGACAACAACATCTTCTGAACAATTGAGAAACATTGTGACTTTACCATTTAGGTTATGGGGATATCTGTCAAATTTGATTCAGCTAATTAATGACAAGGTGGAAAGTTTTAGGGTTAAAGATCTGCTAAAACAAATCTATTTCCCCTCGTCTTCCTATACAGTCTATCACCTATCAGTGCACCTTGTGTTTGACTCTTTACTTGTAGACTCCAACAAACAGTTCTTAATATAATGCCTCTCCCCTCTGAACAGACATTTTCGATTACCATGGATACCTGCCAAGTGTATGATTACCAAGCATTGGATGAGAATTAAAATGGGCATTTTGAAATGATCGACAACATCTGAATGTTTTTTAGAGAGAGCTTCCATGCTTGAAAATCAAAGAGTGTGGGCCTCAATAGACCAGAAATAAATACACCCAGGTAAATATTTTTCTGCCTTTGTGTGTGTCATATATTTGCTATTAATCATTGTATCTTCAGTACTACAAGACAGTGAATGAAACAAATCCTATCATGTTCTCTTGGGGTTGAACTTCACTCAGCAAAGTGCAGCAAATCATGATGCAAATCAGAAATAGATGAGGTTGTTCAGGGGAAAGTAAGCACCAGGATTTCAAAGAGTAACCAAATAAATCATTGAATGCACTGAGCATCACACACTATCTAACCACACAAGGTGGAATGTATCCCTCATACACCGACACTCCAGAATTTTAAAGTATTACATGTGCATCGTCACCTTTCTAGCATGGTAGAAGGCAAAATCACTAAGATGTTGAAAGTTTCATGGCATATAATGTGCATGTGAAAGCATCTAAAAGCCTCAGAGCATGTGAGAAGGGGGAGTAATGCCTCACATACAGTAAGTACATTATAGTCTGACAAGATGTGCATCTACAATTCGTTTCATTCGCTGCATCAGTGTGGTAGCTGCTACAGTAAGTGGCCGCATCACGAAACACACACACACACACACACACACACACACACACACACACACACACACACACACACACACACACACACACACACACACACACACACACACACACACACACACTTGAAGTGCTAACTGACTCAGACAGCCTGTGTAACAGCCTGTCTGCTTCCAGCCAGAGCTCATCTCGCCTGAGCCCCTTGCTCACCTTTAAATGAGGGCTGTCAAGCAGAGCCATGGTAACGCCTGCCACCTCTAATTGGCAGTGCACTAACAATCAAATCAGGCTAATTAGCGACAGAATGACGAGGTGAAATAATACTCTCGCTGTGTGTGAGTGTGGGACAGGGCTGCTCTGCCATCGACGTCCTATTTGCATATTCCAATTTCCCTGGAACAATAGGAGCAAATTAGAAGATTAAAAGTGTAGCAGAAGAAGAATTCTGAGAGTAACATGAGGGGAGACATAATGTGAGTTCAGCAAGGACAGAGGGTCTGAAATTTATTCACTTAATGCATAACCAGGGTGCAGGTTTGCTAAAAACAACATGACAACCACAAATATATTAAAACCGATCTTCCACTTTCACAATAACAATATAAATGACATACACACATAGACAGATAGAGACTTACAGCTGCTGTGGTTACATCAGCACACTCAACTCCTGCAAAAATCCTCATGCATGTTCACTTTTACTGGTAACTCTCTTTTACCTTCTTTTTTTGAGTTTAAAATGTAGTTCCTATTCTGAAAGCAAGAAGACAGTCTAACTGAGCATGTGCAGAGTGAGTGTCATCTTTCGAGCTTGTTTGTTATTGGACGAATTGAAGGGTTACAGCTGTCCCATGATACAAATGTCCCTGGTCCCCCCCCCCCCTAATGTGTCATTAATTCAAATAATAAAGGTTGTGTCTGACTATGATCCAGGCTGCAGTTATGTTTCCCTTAAAAACATATTTGCTGTTGCATATTAGTTGTAAATAAACATCATTTATGAGGCTGACTACAGTCCTGACACTGAGACGTCCCTTCATTACTCCTCAACACTTCAGTCATGTAGAGTTTTTTCAGAGCTGACAAAGCTCCATATGTGAATAGACCAACATCTGACTCAATGTCAGGATAAGCAGAACTTCGTTGTGAATACTGCTCTTCAGTCCAAGGAAGCAGAGAAGATCATAATTGTTTGTGCGCGTGTGTGCAATCAGCCTTCCATTCTCAGACATGACGGCATAAATTAAGCTGTCAAAGTTTCATGACTGCCCAATTAGAGTAGTGATGGCTGCTAAGAAATGAGTTACAATAATGACTGAGTTATTGTGATGCTATAGATATGAGAAAAAATTAAAAGTGTAAGTGGAAGACTTTCTTTTTCTAATGTGCGATAACAATAATCAGCTGTTTTAACATTCCACAGACATATATATTTTTACAACACAAATTTCCCCCATTATAGGATGAATAAAGGACAATCTTATCTTATCTTTTTTTAAATATGTAATCATTCAACAGTGGCTCATTGGCCATAATTCTTCCTGTAACAGTTAAGGGTAATAATGCCAAAAAAATAACGCCTCATTTTAAGATTCCTGAACATCTGCAGCTTGTGCTCATGTGAGTATGTAAGGCGAATATAAACTATTTTTACAGAAGTTGAATTGGTCACAGGGCAAATGGAACGAAGGGAAAAGCTTCCCACAACAGGCGGTTGTGGACGTATCCATATACCATTACATTCCTGCTGTTTATAATAGGTGTAACTCACCAATTATTGTGACAAGTCGACTAATCCACACACACACAGTAATTGACATATGTGTTTACTATTATTACTACAGCTTGCCCCGTCTGTGTGCTCGTCAGCACAATTAGAAACCTGAGAGTAATCAGATCTCTCTCTTCAACCAGCACAGCTGTGAGCAGATACACACTGAACACATTTAACAACATCTAAATCCAATTAGCAGACAATGAAAGGTAACACAGCTTGTAGTGCTAGTTAACTGCAGAGGAGCACAGCACTGATGGTATGAGACACAGACTGCTGAGGGATGTTTGAGGAGGATGTGGAGGCGTCTGCAGGACTGGGGATGTTTTTTCAACATTTTATGAGGAAATGCATAAAAAAAAAATACACATCTTATCATCCTCCACCTAAAGGTGAGGCTGCAACAAAGAGGAATATTGTGTCCTCCAGCTCACCTCATCTCAGTCACTGCTCAAATAAAATTCTGGTGTTGGCTATCATCACTGGTGCACAACCCTGTCTACACACACACACACACACACACACACACACACACACACACACACACACACACACACACACACACACACACACACACACACACACACACACACACACACACACACACACAGGATGACCTGAAATCTGTGTCACGTCTAACCTGGAATTGTAAAACTCACATGATGGATTAAACTTCACTCTTCTCTACTTTATGAGTTCTTGGCTGGTTCCAGTTTCATAATCTAACTACTTTGTGCTGATAATACTTAGTACTTTTATTTTTTTACTTTTATTGCAGGAATTAAAATTTTTACACCTCTACCCATGATGAATAACAACACTGGCCACTGACTGCACAGGCTATTTAGTCAGCACATGTCCACATTACATAAAAGAGCAAATTAGAGAGACATAAGAAGTCAAACTTGTAACCTAGATTTGACTAGCACGTACATTAGCATTCAATCACTTCAAGGACAGACAATAATAGATGTCAGATGAGTGTGGAGATGAGGCGGCTCGATCTCTATTTGCAGGTTTCTTGTTTTAGGTGTCTCAGTAACTAGATGGTGCTGTGGTTGGACATACGACAATGTACTGAAAGAGGAAGGATGGGATGGAAGCTGGCAAGATTGGAAAAGAGGATGATGCAGCAGAGAATGAATGACTCCCAAAAGAAACTGCATGAAGTCTGGCGGTCTGGGAGTTGTCCAAAGCGGGACAGATGGAAGGAGCTACAACGGGCTGGTTCCCTCCTCGGGGTCTGGGCACGGCTCAAAGCAGGGGGAAAGGTAGTGTGTGGAAGTTGTTGTCCTCTGGCCTGCCTCATACACATAAGTTGATTCATTCACCCATTACGTTCATAAAGTACATATATACACAAACATTTCCCTTAAGTCTCCATGTATAGTGACCTAAACCTACATAAATATACATACTTACATATTTACATATATACACTTAACACATTAGGTACATATAAATCTACATAACACCTGGTGCCTGACTAAGTCCTTCCTCATCCACATACTTTTTGAAAAGGATTTCTTTAAACCTTTTTTGAACGGGATCATGTTTTGAAATTCCTGCAGCTCCACACTGAGACTATTCCACAGTTTCACTCCACAGATGAAAATACAAAAGGTTTTCATTGTTGTCTGAGCACTGAAAGTTTTTAAGTTGAACTTTCTCCTCAGATTATAACCCCCCTCACTATCAAAAAACATTTTCTGTATATTTCCTGGTAACAGGTTATATTTTGCTTTATACATGATTTATGCAGTTTGGTATTTACCAATACTAGTGAACTTTGAAGTGTGTGACTTCAAAAATAATATGTGAACCCTACATGGCTCTTTTTTGTGTACATAATGGTTGCAGTGAACTTTTGTGTTGCCCCATACCTCTGCACACTAATTTAGATAAGGTGATATAAGTGAACAGTACAGTATGTGGAGTGATTTGTGATTCAGAAGGTTCCTTGCTTTACTCATGACTGAGATACTTCTTGATAGTTTTGCTTGTACATGTTCAATATGAAGTTTCTAGCAGATTTTGTGATCATTCGTCACACCAAGACATTTATTATCATATACTCTTTCTATTTCAACGTTGTTTATCCTCACGTTTAATTCAGTATTTATTTATTATTTTATTTCCAAATACCATTTTTGTTTTGTCCAAATTTAGTGATAATTTGTTTCTGTCAAACCACTTTTTTATTTTACTCATTTCATGTGTGATTTCCTCCAAAAGCTGCTGTAAATCCTCTCCAGCACAAAAAAATATTTGTATCATCTGCAAATAAAATAAACCATAATATATTTGATATTCTACATATATCATTTATATATGTAGGATGAATAATTTAGGTCCCAATACTGACCCCTGGGGGACTCCACAAGCAATGTCCAAATATTCTGATTGATTCTTTAATACATTTTTAACCAATCCTGTGCTATTCCCCGTATACCATACCATTCCAATTTATTAAGTAGTATCATTCAATCAATAAATCATGTATTTATTGATTAGTTTATAGCACTGCTCATTCAACACTGGTTATTATTAATAGTATATTATCTGACGGTGCTTCATATATCACACTTCTCACACCAAACACATCCCACTCACATTGGTATGTTATTATTGGTATGTTATTATTAATTATTATGATATTTTGGTTTATATTAGGTGCATTGGAGGAGTGATATTTATGTAGTATTCATGGATTTAAGTTTGTCCCAGATTTTATATCAAAATATTCCTTAAAGGTTGAATTCATGGATTAAGGTTTTTAAGGTGTAAAAAATTACAAATTAACACATACCTCACTCAGAAGGATGATCTGGCTCATGACAAGTCAGGTTTTCTTCCATGGATTAACTATAATTTAAGTAATGTTCATAAGCCATCCCAGAATGTTTCGATGAAAAATTAAGATTCTCAGTTAAAGGATGTTTTGGGTTATTTTTAATTGATTTTTACTCTCTTTACCTTCCCATGATGGGCTATGGATGACATTTTAATGACCATATACAGTAGTAAACCTTTACAGACCGTAAGCTTCACAACAAATGGTGGCTCCTGCCTGCCCCCCCTCCCCATCAAACACACAAACATAAGCAGACATCCAATAATCTCACCCAATATGTAACGCCACGCCGGTCCTTTCTTTCCATGCCCTAATAGCATTGTTATGGTTCCTGCTGTGCATACAGTGCTTCCTGCTGTGCATACACAGCCAAGTCTAATCCATTTTCTCCATTGGATATGGTGTTTCTCCTGTTGTATATGTGTACAGAAATGCATGCTTTAGCCACCAGGACGGTGGATACCAACAGACATGTTTCTCCAACCTTAGCCTCGAGCTACGCTCTCTAATCACATTTTTAGAGAAAAAAGGCTGGAACGGGAAGAACATTTATCTGTAGCAGGTGATTGATTAATACTCCAATCTGTTGCTTGTTGTTTTGAAGGGAGAGGATGTGTGTTTGTGTGCAATGTCACATGTGAAGTATGCACAACATGACAGACGTGGGGCTAGGCTACAGTAGAACTGGTTTTCAATGGTTCTATGTGCAATAAATCAAGCAATGAAGCACTGTCCCTTATTTAAGATACAGGCTGCTCCAACTTACTTCTTACATTACAGGCATGAGCATTCCCCCACCCTCACCACCACCAGGGTAAGAAGAAGATATATTTGGCTCGTTAGCATCATGGATCGATAGGCCTATGGTATATAGCCAAGAGCACTTCTATATGAATGGACTTCTAGCATTTCTTCTTGGAAAGAAAATGAAATAACTGCAAGGAGGCACAAAACAAATGCAAACATGCAAATGAAATGTAGAGATGCAAAAGACTCAAAATGACCACAATCAGATAAATAATTTAACAAGAGAAAAAAATCAGCCACGAATGAAAAACAGCTACAAAGAATTTAAAAAAATCTACAAAGACACAAAATGACCACAAAGGAACACAAAAATTATTTTCAAATAAAAACCATGCAAAAAACAAACGTGTTGTGTGTTTTAATAAGCCTATTAGTGCATCTCCGCTTAATGTTTGTATGCTTGAACCACCGTGGTTCAACATTAAGCGCAGACGGGGGTGCGCTTTCTGGGGGTGAAAATTATTCAAACCCCTGACCTAAAACATGTCTGTTTCATGCAAAACGAAAGGTGAGCACGAAGCAACATCTTCAGGTGCTCATTTGAGAACCAGACCAAACATTTTATGTGCACCCCTGGTCATAAGTAATGATTGAGAAGTGATGATGATTCTCCAGCTATGTACAACCATATTTAGACATAATTGTAATAAATGAGAGTTTTTGCACTTGCTGATTTGCAAATTAAAACCTGGCTCAGGTGAAAAGATAATTAGTCAAGGGCCGGTAACTGATGAATTATGGCATTTCTTTGATATTTCCATGTCAATATGGCTTTTTTTTTATTATTGGACTTATCTTTTTTGATCCCTTGTGGTGTTTTTATCAACTGCAATGAAGACAGACTCTGTTTTATCTCAAATAGCCCAACACCCGATTCTTGTTATAATAACTGATGTCTGGCAGGGACAAAGCTGGAAGCAGAGTGCTTTTATTTAGTGTGCTGCAAAACATTTTAATGAGGACAGGCTAAGAGACTCGCTCAGCAAAGCATTTGACTTTGATAAGAGACTTTCAGTGCTGCTGTCTTTTCACCGTAACCACACTGCATTCCTACCAATAACCAAGTAGTTAAAGGATTCCACGCCTGATTAAAAAATATCATCAGAGTCATGCTTGAGAGGCAATGACCTACTGTATGTGGTCATTTATCTTTTAGCATTTGTTTATGTGCTGAGTTTAATAAAATATAGCCTGTGTGTCACATAGAGATTAGTTTAAAGTATATTATAATGTGCGTAAACAGATCAGTCACCATCCCTATTGTAGAGGATATAGAGGAGGCGCTGAGAGTAACGTTCACACCACTGAATGCTGTAAACCCATAATTAGCATGACGCTGACTCAGTAATTGTTTTTGCAGCATCAAGGTCATGAGACTAATCAGTCTGTATGTGTAAGTGTGTGTGTGAGAGAGAGAGAGAGAGAGAGAGAGAGAGAGAGAGAGAGAGAGAAGCAATTACCGTTAAAAGGAAAGAAACTGTGGCAGAAAACTGGTGGGATGACAAGCTGCAACACTGGAGCATGTTTTTAAAATATTACTGGAGGAAGAACAAAGAGAGAAGAAAATAGAAATGGGCAAATGGAAAAGGAAAATGCAGAGAATAATAAAGGAAACCCTAAAAACAGACAAAGAGAAAGAGCATGTGGGGGGAGTTCTAGTCGTCTAATGGCACTCCATGTCTTTTATGTGATATAATGGCCGGCTATAGTGTCAACTGGAGAGACAGGGAGGAGAGTCAGCAAACAGATGTTAGCTAAATCTAACCCATTTGGGACCCAACACTTTAGCTCTTCAGCAAAGCCTAACATAAGGCCTGATGGGGAGTAGAGAGATGAGGATAATGAGGGAATTAAGGTAGGAATAGGCATGAAAGAACAAGTAAATAACAGAATGTGGGCAGATAGAAAAGGGAAGAACAAAAGACGGAGAAGTGCAATGAGGCAAGACTGAGTGGGAAGCAGTGGATGTCCCTCTCCCTGAGTAATGCAAAGTGAAGATATGCTGCATCAGGCTGCACAACAGCCTCTGTTTACACAACTGGGGTCAATTCAGCTTTCATCCATTTAATAGAATAGAACGTTTTCAGACCATCGGCTCAAAATCACAACAAACAACCAGAGGCAACACAAGGAATTAAAGCAAGAGAACCACTTGTTTCCTAGAAATTATGTTTATACATACCTAAATTGCAACACCAAATTTCCTATTTTTATTTATTGGACAGTATATCCTGACCGCATTGTTTTTCTGAGTGGACCAACCATCCTTTTTATTTCATTTGGCTGCCAACAGGAGACAGAGTGGAATTTCTAAAACGGACTCTGCGTTATTTAATGTGTTAATTGTAATCATGAGTTCACCGGAAGCAGATTAAACAAGCTATCTGTGAACTCCACACTCAAAGACAGTAACCTGAAAGGAAGGCAACAGACAACCAACAGACAGAGGTCAAGTTTTCAGACGCTCAAGTTTTCACTCAGTTTTTTTGCATGACTCATCTGCATCACCGACACCCAAAGGCATCATATTTGTGAGCCAACTCATGGTATTCAAACCAATATGGACCAGTAGTAGCGAATGCACTGATAACATTTTGTTCTGAACGGCAAACACTTCACTCCACAGTCTGCTTGTGAACATCTGACGCTCAGCATTGTTGCTGTCATCTCTCCTCTCTCCTCTCTCCTCCCTGGTCGTTGTTTCACGGTGCTGCTTTTGCTGGCTGATGACAACAGCGATCAGGGAATGAAATCCATGTTGCATGTCCACGAATCAGTTATTCATAGGACTAGATGATTCAATCCCTGGGTAGTTACATTATCCTGATGGCATCTGGGCTTGTGCGTGACTTTGTGGGAGACTTGCGGGTGACGGTGGAGCCGGTTGTGTGGGAGGGGGGGCGGCCGGTGATGAAGGCCTGTTTGTAGTTGGTTACTTCGTCTGGATTCATCGAGGTCTTCAGGAGGTGCCCAACCTTCACTGAGTGTTTCGGCCTTTATCCTCAACGCTCTCTGGTTGGCAGGCCGGCAGCGGTGGCCAGGTCACTGCCCCTCTTATCCGAGTCTGCAGGCTGCAATGGCCGCCCCCAGATATGTATCTGTAACAGTGTTCTCTGCTACTGTATATCTGTGTGGGTTCCTCGGTGATGGCACCGATGATAACTTTTAGTAACAGCCTTTATTTTGCTTAATATTAGACTTAAACTTTAACCATGAACTCAAAACACAATCTTTTCAGCTTCCAGACTTTTGTAGTCTTCAGTCTCTCCCAGACTACAGGCAGACTCCAGTCTCACAACGCCACACACCTCTCCCAGGCCACACTACCACAATTGAGAGAGTCATCAGTCCCACATAAACCCCTGTAGTGATTACATCCCTAACTCTCAAACCCCGCCCCTTGAATCACCCCCACATGCTCCCTCTGCTGCTACTGAATACTAATCAAAACAACAACACCACAGCATCCCATCTGGGAGCACACACTAGGTGACTCAAATGTGATTCGAAATGATCAGATTGTTGTGTTCACACATGCCAGAAAAAAATATCTGATTTGTGCCACATTAAGGCAAAAACACTTTGGCCTGGTAAAGTGAAAATAGTCAAAGTCAATACAGGTAAAGGGCCTCTACTGGGTCAGTACTGCACAAGTAGACTGAACCATCTGACGATGAAGAACAGGAGAACTGATGCAATCTGAGGCAGAGTTGAGTGGAGCAGGAGGAGAGCATGACAGGATCACGAAAGCCACGGCCACAGTCAGACAACCACAAACACACACACACACATAGAAAAACACACACTGGAGCTACAAGGGCGGGGAACATAGGGGCAACACAAGGAAAAACAGGAAATATCTGGGACCTACAGTAGGCCAAGGACATGACAAATACCCTCCGATGTTCAAACCTGCCTCACAAAGAGACAGCCAGGACATTTGGAAAAAATCCAAACCACATTTACTGACAAGCATTTGTTTGGTGTAATCATCATCTCTAAGCACTATGGTCCAAATTGTTGAAAGTATGCTAAATTTGATTTCCTAGGCAGGATTATTGTCCAACAGAAAATGTATTTATTTATACATAAATTATGTATAAATGATCATTTATTATGCATGGTGTATGGGACAAAAACAGAGTGAAGACAATAAGGTATGGATAATTTATGCTGTAGCTGCGCCTCAGAAAGTAACAGAATGAGAGTGAAACAAAATCAGTGATGTCTTCCATAATCTAAATGAAAATATTAAATTAGACTGATTTATTTATGACACAGGGTTAACACCATGCAGCCTAAATATACCATCCACAGTCATAGAAATATGCATTTCCAGGATTTCCAGGTTTGATTTAGATTAAAATTCAACCCACCTTTTTTCTGCCAGCACCTTAAAATATCTTCACATAATCTATCATTTATGATGCAGACACACGCCTGTGATGCTGTTTCCTTTCTGCAGGCATTGTCTTTCATTTCCATTTCTTATAAAACGCAGCAAAAATGTTTACTCTCAGAAATCCTTCACAGCGAGAAGAAAGAAGAGAAAGAAAAGGTGATGCACAGAGAACACGGTATCTCTCACGTCGTGAAAAAGCTGCAAAACATGCGGTGAAACACTTGTCAGGGAGAGCTGGTGGGCCAGTAATACCCCTCTCTGTCCCAGCTCAGACAGACAGATGGGGACAAAGCAGGCACACAAACAGGAAAAGCAGGAATTAGTCTTTGGTGTGATCTTTATGTGACTGTGATCTTTAAGAGGTTCGGCAACCGCTTCATAAAGTACGTCGTCTCTTGACTGGACAACAGTGCATGTTCAAAATGACACACGTAGGTCAGACAAGTGCAACACTTTAAATTGAATTTAAAGGGGTAAACTGTGCAACAATACAACAGTTTAATATCTATATGAGTAAACTATTCCTTATTTCTACACTACAACTTTTCAATTTATGGTCTGCATTTCTATAATTAATATATTGGCGTCTCACATAAAAGCAATCTAGATTGATAAATAGAACTACACAGAAGAAATATGCATTTTTTTTGTCATGTATCCATCTTAGTCTGTTGGTTCCTTTTATTTTGCAGGTTTATGTCTTTATTTTGTACCTCTGTTTCCTGTTTTATTCTGTAAGCCTTATTCCATGCTGTGTCTTTTGCTTTACACTTCCTGTTGTCTTTTCTTGTGATCTGTTTTGACAGTGTCTCATTTTTAGGCCCCTGTTTTCAGTTCTGGTTTGCTCCCTCTCCCTCTGTGTCTTTGTATTTCCTGTCTCATGTCAATTTATCATTGTTTCCTCCTCGTGTCTTCCCTTTTAATATTTTCCCTCCAGTGTGTGATTGTCTGATTGTCTCCACCTGTTGTTGATTGTCTCCTCCTCCCTGTGCCACCTGTTTGTCATTCCCTCTATAGTCTGTGTGATTCCCTCTGTTAGTTGCCAGTTCGTCGTCGATGTCTTCACACATTCCAGCCATTCTCTTACTGTTCCCAGTGTTGTATTCTGTAAGTTTCATGTTTTTTAAAAACTTTTGCCTGTTCCATGGATTGTGCGTCCGCCTTTCGTGCGTTTTGAACCTGGACTCTTTATTGGTTTAGTAATCCTTGAACTGCACTCTGCCCCCTGTGTTGTCTGTATTTGGGTCCAGTATTTTGTTGAACCTTGACATTTTTGATTTGGGGTTGAACTGTATCTTTAAAAAAAGAGACACCAAAAGAGGAATGAGATGTCAGCAGACTTTATTTAACACAGCCCTGCAGCACAGATGGAAGTTTTCACTTTCTGCCTGTGAGAAAAGTTGATTGTAGGCTCCAGACCTGCTCTGCACCTCTCTCACACAATTTCATGGTCAATGAGCGAACCTCACAAACAGCCACACACCTTCTTGATATTTCATACTTTCGATTTTTCATTATACTGTCAAGCGTTTTATCTGAAGTTTCCCTCACTAGCCACAGGCTCACTACTTGTATGCACTACTTGACATGTGTAGCTTAGCATGAGTACGGATTCATGATGATATTTTAGAGAACATGAAACCTACTTTTATTTCAAACAATAGATTAATTTATTTTAAATAAAAAGAACTAAACAATGGACAGATTCTGTAAGACAAAAAATGGGTCACACCTTAATCTTATTCGAAGTGGAATAACACACTTCATGACTGATGTAGCCGCTGTGGAGTCGGACCTACTGTGCATAAACTGACACACAGTAATGGTTTGTGTGTCTGGAGGAGTCTCTTTTGTCCCATGTCTTGAGTGTTTGTTCCTTCATGTGAACCCAGTATTTTCCACATAGAGTCCATGTTCAATTTGATATCCTAAAATCAGACTTTGCTGCAATGTTACTGCCAAAACCTGAGGATGTAAATGATAAAATAGCAGAAGACTGTTTAACTGCACGATATTTTCAGAATGTTAACCTCTCCATGAGTAAATCCACAACACTTTACATTTACACAGACAGAATGTTTGCTGTTCATTTTTTTTGGTAAACCATAATACCAGAAAAAAATATTATATTAAGGTAATTAGTAAAACCTTCGGAAAAGGCTGAATGATTAATGATATTTTTAATGAAAGCAGTGATTTGAGTACGAGCTGCTACTCTGATATCAAAACCTTGACAGATATGCTTCACCAGCAGTTCATCATCATTAACCGTGCAGCTAGAAATATTTATTATATCTGAATATTACCATCATATCATATCTCAATAATTCATGGTAACATGTCACCACTATCAGGTTGCTGGGCCCCAGTGGAGATTATAGGAAGATGCTAGTTTATAACCATAGCCTATAATGCCACACAGTTGCTCACTTTGTCTGCTGGCTATTGCTTGATACTTAATAGACAAGTAATGTATTATACACTGTAGTCTTCTGTGTTTCTCTTTCTCTCCCTGTGCCCCTCTCTCCTCTCAATCACTGTGTGTGTGTTGGGATGTTACCCCGCTGTTTGTTTCATCCACTGGTTGTGCTAATGTTAAAATGCTTGTCTTTTTAAAGGGTTTGCCAACATTCTAGTCTTTTTAATTTAGAGATTAAAGACTGTAAGAAGCTGTTTGCCAGAGTTTAGTGGTTTTATGTTTAGAGTATTTGGTAAAGCTCTGGTCTCTGCATTGTTTGTTCTGCAGCCAGAACACCTGAGTCAGAGAAACTATTTTAAAAATGCACATCTTCACATTTCAGCAGGTTTGATTCTACGAGCCAACAAGGTTACACATGAGATCATCTCTGAGCATCTGCTGATGAAGCCTTCAGGAGTGAACCATATGTTTTACTGTAAAGCATTTGTCCTCATGGTACTCTCCTGTCCAAGTCCTAACTTGGAGGGGATCCGTTTTAAAGGAAACCATTCCAGTAATGCATATGAAGAGGTTAACCGACTAGACCATCCTGTTACCTTGACTGGGCTGGTTGGAGTGAGGCATGAACAGAAGATGTGGAGGTATGGATATCAAAGATTAAGGTTACAATCTCATTTCATCCCACTGAGTTAGAGGGGCAAGAGATTCACAGACCGGACTGTACTTGAGGGTATGATACAGACAAAAACAGATGCGATAACTTGCATGTGGTATTGTTAGAATCTTTAAGAATTTCTGTGCCACGTGACTAATTTCATCTCAGCCGCAAGAGCATCATTTGCAAAAGTAAAGCACAGTAAAGCTTAAGGGAGAGAACACACATTGGACAGAACCAATGCGAGTGTAGGCGTGTGTGTAACATACAGTGTGTGGAAGGATGTTGGCCGGATGTGACAAACAAAGAAACAGTGTTGAACCCAGCAGCAGGCACACAAAGAGGCAGAGAGAGATCATGGCCTGAAGGCAGGGTTTAAGTAGTCGCAGAGCACCGGGCCCAGGTCCTCCCAACTACTCCAGCTCCACCCACGGGTACTTTCTGCATTAAAGGATTAAGAAACAAATTAGTAACCCAGGGGACCATCATATAATGGAATCATTGCTACTTTAAAGGCATCTAGCAATGTAAATAAGTCTCTACACATCCACTGGCAGACTGTTGACTGCTTAACAGTGAAGTCACAAGAAATGAGGCAAAATAGCACAAGTTATTGAATAGCAGACATGTACAAGCTGTTCGTGATATTTATTAGAACGTGAGCTGCCAGGGTTCAAAAAGCAGGACAAAGATGCAGACAACATGGGGGGGCAAAAAGGCAGGAACACAGCAAGTAACAAAAATCCAAGGCAAAATCCAGAAAGAGCAATCAGCAAAAACTATGGCAGAAAGAAAAGTTACTGATAAGCACTTGGTGGAAACACTGGGACATGTGATCATCGCAAGCATCGACAACGAACTGGCCACTAACAGGGAATCACACAGACTAAACACACTAGGATAATGAGGGAATGATAAACAGGTGGCACAGGGAGGAGGAGACAATCAGCAACAGGTGGAGACAATCAGACAATAACACACTGGAGGGAAAATGAATTAAAGGGGAAGACGAGGGAGGAGGATGCAAAGAAAAACTCAGAAGAGACAGGGCCTAAAAAGAGACAGAGGGAGAGGGAACAAACCAGAACTGAAAAACAGAAGACTAAAAACAAGACGGGGTCAAATCACAAGGAAAGACAACAGGAAGTGTAAAGCAAAAACACAAGGCTTGGAAATAGACTACAAAATAAAACAAGAAACAGAGGTACAAAATAATGACTTAAACCTTTCAAAATAAAAGGAGCCAACAGACTGTGTGTCAGTAAGAGATACCACACTTTGAATGTCACATATGTTATCAGTTATCAGTGGTAACAGGTTTAATTAGGATATTAACACAGACAATGGATGAGTTTCATGTGTAGATAAACACATCTGCACGTCTACTGTGTGGCTTTATGCAATGAATATCAGGTTTTGCTCTTGAGTTTCAGATATTGCATAAAGTGAACAAATATTTTCTATTGATAAGACAGACATTTACAAAATACTTGGCTTTTTTTTTAAGATTATTGTCAGAGATCATGATAAAAACATTAACACAGCCTAACAAACTCATTAAGAACTGTAACAACTTTTCTACTTTTGGGAGATAATACAAATACATGTTTGAAGATTTTATACTGACAAATATTGCTAAGGTAAATGGACTTGCATTTATATAACACTGTCTAGTCTACGTGATTCCTCAAAGCCTCTTAGTAGAGGCTCCATCATGCATGGGGCTAAGCCTGCTCCTCCAGAGCAGTACACTACTTTGTGTCCAAAGCAGAAAGCATCTTGCCCAAAGTGTCATGTGTCGTGCAGCTGGAGCTGGGGATTGAGACATCAAACAGGGTAGCACGTGGGGGAGGCTATTGCTTTCCCTCCTAAGCCATAACAACCCCCAAGTACAAAAGTAGAATCAACACAAGCATCATCAACACAATTACCTCCAAAATGGTTACATGCTGTTAATAATAGTGGTGTCATTTGATTAAAAAATGTAATGGAGTTAATCACAATAACTGGCTGTGATTAATCATGATTAATCACAAGTTTAAAATATGAGTTTTTACCTGTGCTTTCGGGAGAGTAAAAAATGCACGTGTCGTTGGAATAAAGGAAGATGACAAATTGGTTGTAGTGATCAGAGTGTTTTTAATCATTTGTCTTAATAATGTCACGCTCCGTTTTGATGTTTTCTTAATTAGACGTAGATTTGTCTCAGTATAAAGTGTCAGGGAGCGCTTGTCACAAAGTGATTACTGTATTAATTGTATTTGTCAGAGGACAGGAGCTCACCATACCTGCATGGCTCCAGGTGTGTTCACATGTTGTGCTTCTGCAGTGCCAACGTTGTCTTCAGTGGGTCTTCGTTGAGTTGGACCCACTTTATCTTTTAAAGAGTTGAATTCCACCACGTGGGTACATCCTGGACGAGTGACTGCAGAACTGTTTCATGTGTCCGACTATTTTACTGCACGTGGCCAAAGCACTGACAAAAGCTGCTGTCACAGAGTCACTGTGTTTACCCTCTGTATGATGTGTGCTACACGGGGAATCTGCTCCATTGGTCGACTCCTCACTGCCGTGATCGTACTGCGAGCACTGTGGAGGATTAAACTTCAGACTTGTTGTGCTTTGGTGAAAAGACTCATCACTGCAATATGTGCACACAACTCTAAACGTCCATCTGGAAGCTTTTAAAAATAAAATTGGCCATTAAACACACCTTGGGATGTCTCCTCAGTCATCCGTGCTGGAATTATGAAAAGAAATTAGGGTTGGTGATTTGATTAATTTGCGTTAAATAAATTCAGGTGTTAAGTTTTCCAGATTAACCACTAGTGTGCTACAGTAGTACTGGTGCCTTTCATACTGTGACAAATCAAACTGTCCTCAGCAGAAATGTTTCATTTTGTGCAAGGCCAATGTGACCTTAAACTGGACAGGCACTTCATCTTTAATAAGCCTGTACGTTGTGTTAACTCACACTTAAGTTTTAATCAAACTTTCTGTAAGACCAGAATGTCTTTGGTGCTTGTGCCGTGGAATTTCTCTGTCAGTTTGCAAACCAGGGGGAATTCCTAATCATGTTTATTCAAACAAGACAATGCATCCTCAACTACTGTATGTTCACAAAAAGAAGAACTTTATTGTCATTGTACTCAGAGAATAATGAAAAACCATTTGGCAACTCTTGAGCGTTGGGCAGCATAAAATGATAAAGCCAATGAAGAGCAATAAGAAACAATGAGTGAGGAGCAATTCAATAAATAATAAAGCAATTCAAGAAATAAGAGAGCAAACAAGTCTTTGTGCAATGTGTGCGCAGCCATAAGTTATTCAGTCTATATCTGTGGGGAGGAGTGAAGAAAAGGTTGTTTTGCATTTGATTGTCCTGTGCACTCTCCCAGAGGGGAGGGGGAGAAACAGACAGGGGTGGGATGGGTCATTTAGGATGGAGTTGGTTTTCTTATGTAAGCGTCCGATGTAAATGTCTGCCCAAGGTGGCAGAGTAGTCCCACGTTGGAGAGCCCTCCAGTTGTCCTCAAAAAGAGAAAAGTATTAATCTGTGTTCTGCAGGAAAGTTAAGTTTTATATCACTGTCCAGTGTCAGTAAAGAATACGGTTGTAGACACATGTGGAATAAGGCTCCAACAATATTAAAACAAGCTCACCACACAGACGACAACTGAAGCGGCATAAATCCATTTTGGGTTTGTTCTGCCAGCTCTAAGGAACATGAATCTGATGGGAGATTATTTATTATTTAATCACAAAAATAAATGATTGTTCTTTATTTGTTTATGTTTATGTTTATTATGTTTTATCTTGTGACCTAAAAAGGGGAAAACCATGAAGGTGAAAACACGAGGACCTGCTGTTCAGTACGACATTCATCATGAAGTCGGGGTTTCTTTTTATAGTGACTGAGAGGTCTTAAAACCAGCTTGTATTCCTGAGTCTGCACTTCAAACTACTGCTGAGTGACCTCTATCTCAGCCATGCAGTATACCGGGGCTACATCTCATTAATAATGCATATGAAGACACAGAGTCTTTCCAACTCTCTGAAGACACATGAGCTGACTAATAAAAAGTGATATTTAAAAATGGAAGTTCTTCTCTGCTATGAGGATAAATGCTCACCCCAGTGGCGGTGACTTAAGAGTGCATGATAAATCAACGAGTTAAGAATAAGTTTTGAAAAGTCTCTCTTGGTAGTTCTTATATTTTAGTCGCCTGCTCTCTTTCGTCTTTTGTTTTTTTGGTATGATTTTCTTTTGATATGATTTTTGTTTGTTTTCTGATTTGATGTTGTATTAATTTTCCTTCATGAGACGTAAAGATGTGTTTGTCTTCCTTACACGTGCTTTGATAACACAGTGAATGTGGTAATCCAATCTGCAGACATCAGGAGATTAATTACCTCTGGAGACCCGTTCACCTCACCTGCTTTCATCTACACGCGTCCAGTTAATTCAACAGCGAGTGAGCTTGGCTGAAGCCCAGATCATTATCTAACCATCCATTCAGCTGTTCCACAGTCTTATTCAAAGAAATGGCCCTGACTGAACCTTTGGCTCCCCTCCAGTTCACTTGTCAAGAGTCAAACTCTGAAGACACAGGAGTTCAGCAGCCGTGTTTATGACTGCAGTCTCACAGCAAGTCTATTCTACAAATATGCCTTCAAAACTAAAGTGAAAAGCTCCAACAAAGAACTCAACAGAGCAGAAAGGGTTTGTATTCAGAACCGAATAAGGAATTGTTTGACATGATGCTTAATGCCAGAAAGGAATTCAAAGTGGTTGATGACAATGATATGAAGCGGTCCAGCCGATATGACAGTAACACAGGTGGACTCAAAATACATTACTTGTACTAATTTTTCACAGTTTCAATTGTCGAGGTCCCCCTGAGATCTAGATCGACTCTTTATTCTACAGACCCAACAATCCCCCATGAGCAAGAACATGGAGACAGTGGTGAGCAGATCCGAGACTCAAGGTGGGCGGCCCTCTGCTTTGACCGGTTGGGGTGAGAGAGATAGAGAGAGAGAACGATGGGGAGATAGATGGGGAGAGAGAGAGAGAGAGAAGGAGTGAGGAACAGGGACACAGACATATTCAACCACAATAACAATAACAGCTATTATAATATAAATATTACAGTTTGTAGTATTTATAATCACTTTTACAATAACTACACAGATAATAACGATGATAATATTAATAATGATGATGATGATGATGTCAGTGGGTGTCAACTATGATCCCAGCTGGAGATCCATTCACAGTCCACGGTAACTTGCAGGATGAAAAATTATATGAATTAATGAGACATGAAGGTGTAGAGAAGGAGAAGGAGAGAGGAGGAGAGAGGAGGAGAGAGGTGCTTAGTGTATCATGGAAATCAGGCAGGGGAGATGCTCCAGAGTAGGTGATAATGTTTCTTGATTTTAGTAGCATTAAACTCCAATTTTATTCAGATTAATGCTTTTAAATATTTAGATAAACATTCTCCTGCAGAGAAACTCAGACTGCTGAGACACGTCTGGACCAATCCTATAGAAATAAGAAAACTACGGAAGGTAAGAAGTTATTTTAAATTTCCTCTATGTGACAATTAAGGAATCTGCCCTTACAAAGGCTTCTTACATAAGCCATCGTGTGTAGTGTGAAGACACCGTTTGACAAATAAGGCCCCAGAAGTAAAATCAATAATATGGAAACAATCCTATCTTAAATCCTCCTGATCTCGTTGACCTTTTGGCTGCTTCAACCGTTTATGGACCAGTAAATAAAGCCCACAATATCAGGCCACTTTTCCCAAATGTCTTCTTAAGTGTATTGGATCATAAAATACACAGCTGCTCGACGTGTTGTTAAAGCAGCTGCACACACCAAAACCTCCTTCACCTCCGAAGTGACTCATTAACTTAGCATTGATTGGGGCCTGCTGGGACGACGGTGGGCCATGTTCCCGCTGTCAGAAATCAGCAAGATAAGAGAGAGAGATATAGAGAGAGACACAAAGAGAGAAAGAGCTGGAGGAAATGGAAGTGACAGAGTGAATGAGACAAATGGAAAACAGAGAAGACAAAGCTTACAGTGAGGAAGGGCCTCACGGTCAAACTCTGCTAGATGCTTTAAAAAAATATGAATTAATTAATAACTTGATGAATTAATTAATTAGGGGGACAAATGTGTGTCATACTGACTTAAAGTTTTTGTTTGTTTACTCAGCCCTGTTTGCTACTCTTCATGTTTGTCTTGCAAAACACAACACACTGTGAGATTTCCAGTGAAAATGTCTTATAGCTTCAGGCAGCAACAAAACACGAAAACAACTGCCTGAAACTGATCATATTAAAACCGACTTTTTCTTTTAAAGATAAAATAAATTCAGCTGCTTTGCAGTGTTCATGTGTTTATTTACCTTGTAGCAAGGTCACATTTTGAGTAGATGTCAATACCTGAGTGATCAGTATAATTCTGCTCATATTGGATGAGTCTGTTCCTCACATATTACATCTAATTTGTAGCAAAGCATACAGTATGACTGTATTCAGATTGTTTTCAGCCATGCATAAGCAAGCAGAGCTGGGGAGTGACGAATCGTTTTCCTATCAGTCCACTTGGGCTAATTTCCAAGTGGACACTGACCACTAAACAAACACTTTCCCAAAAGGTAATAGGTCACAATAGGCTATAAAACCAAATGCCTATTTTATCCTATGAAACTTAAAATATTAAATAAAAGAATAACAAGTAAAATTTTACACTTTAAATGGAATGCACTTTAATAAGCAGTAAAATTAGCATGTTCAGTGTGTTTTAATTTACCCCACAAAGCTGGAGCAACATGACGCACCCATATTTCCTGTTCTGGATGATTTGCGCTCTAGTGTGACTGACTTGCACGCCAATCATGTTGTTGTGCACCTCAACACATGTTGCTCAGGGTGGTAAAAGTTTCAGAATCAGCTATTTTGGTATGTGTGCACATATTTGAGCCCTGCGTGCTCTGGGACGTGATCCCCCAACTTCGACGGTTCAGCACAAATAGTGGGGGGGTGACCACTTTAAAAGCATACATCTGATGGTCCAACTGGACCTCCTTGATTTTATTTCATTGCCTCACTTGTTACCGTAGACAGATATCCCCAACACGACCTCCTCCGTACAACTCTTTTCGGTCAGGAGTGCAGGTCAGGACTATAATTTGTATTTTGTCACAGACCTACAGTTAATGTAGTGTTGGTGTAGTTAATGCACCCACTTTCATTAAACTTCCAACATAGATTGCAAAAACTGACACAAGAATCCACACCTACACTCTCACATTTCTGATCCTCCACCTTCTCCTCTGACTCACACAAGAAAAACACACACACACACACACACACAGACACACAAACTCATTCTTACTCTGAACCATATCCTCCTCATAATTGGAGAGACAAATTTGTCGCTTTGTTTGCTCTTCAGCTCCTTCACACTCCTCATTATTTCAGCCTTTTGCTTCAGTGCTTATGCAGACACTGTGAATTGGCTCCAGCCTTATACCTCTCTGGTCCAATCTCCCCGGCGTGATTGAATAGGCTAAGCCTTATCTCCCCCTGGTCAATATCATATACCTGCCAGTGCTAAGCGATTGCCTTTCTCCCCATGTAGATGCTTGTCAAATTGAACGAAGGCCAGAGTTTATTGATTGTGTGATAACAGAGGTGGCAATCGAGGGATTGGTTGGATTTAGGTCTGGGTGGTCTGGGCAGTCCTTGGGGGTTAGACTGGGTCCTTGAGCAGCTTGTTATTGTGTGTGTGCCTGTCAACGTCTCTGTCTTGCATCAAGTGATTTTGTGTGTCCATGTGTGCATGCAAGGACAAGTGTTCATTCTGTAAGTCAGCACAATAGCATGTACGTTTGTTCTCTTCTAGTATCAGAGCTCATTCAGCGGCTACAGACTGAAATATGAGTGATCATGTTGTCTCCCCACCAACTACTCGTGCCTTCCTCTCATCTCTACCTGACAAAGGTGCCTGCTGAGATGCCAGACAGAAATCATGATGTGTTTTTGTATAAAATATCCCAACAGCTCTAATGTGTCTCTGTAATCTTCACACCCTTTCCCGAAGATGTCTGGGAAGAGAAATAACAAGGGATTACACTTATTAGAGAGAGTGGAGAGAGTGGCCATCTTTGGAGAAACATGTCCAAGCAGTCATACAAAGATACGTTGAGTAAGATACTCAGGGGATAATAATACTTTCTTACAACGTTATTATAGTTATAGTATAGTCCAACACTTCTACATGATGCTCAGTTGGTCAAGGTTTACACAGGAAGTGAATTTGGATAATTAATGTACTTTGCCTTTTTTTCTTTTTTAAATAACATGTTTGGCTAACAGATCTGCTCGTCTGATGAGCTGTGTGTCTGATTCATAATGCCACAGCCAGACTCATAACATATTATTATTATTGTTATATTTATATTACTATTATTAAAATAATATTAATATTATTATTAATAATAATAATAATAATAATAATTATAATAATGCCTCACAGCAAGAGGGTCCTGTGTTCAAATCCACCTGAATGTGATTGTGAATGGTTGTTTGTCTTTCTATGTGGCCCTGTGATGAACTTGCTACTTGTCAGCTGGTATAGGCTCCAGCCCCCCTGTGCAGGGTCGCACAGGATAAGCGGTTAAAGAAAATGAATGAATTATTATAGTATAATATTAGATGACTGATAGAAACCACTAAGAGTGCCAGGTTTGCATTTTTATCTACATCAGCTGTGAAATTAACTGTATGACTACATGGTGCTACTCCATAAGACCTTCAGCTCCTAACTGTACTGGCAAACAGTAAAAAATGAGGTTTGAAAAGGACCTATTTGATCTGTCTGTCCCCAAAGATAATTCTGTGCCTACACTACAGTATATGATGTAAATGTGATTTAGGTCCTCCCTGTATTTTACATGTAGCCCTGCTTTGTGAAAGCATGTACAGCAATTAAGAGCAGAAAAGGGAATGAAGTTAGCTTCATACAACAAATATGGAGACTGAACAGAGTGATTAATCTTTTTCTGTCAACAGAAGGAGAAGGTGAAAGTGTACCAGCCATTTTGATGAGTTTCCAAAATTACTGATGAGCTCGATAAAAAAAAGTCATTTTTCAAATACCAATTCATTATATTGAAAAGAAATTGACAGCAGCAAATTGATCAGCTTGATGTCAGTTATTGCTTTAGATGCTACAGTGTAGTGTATTTGTGGTTTATGTGGTGCATGATTCAACCATTATTCTTCACCTGTCCTCAGGCTGCACAACAGTCAATACACAAGATCATTGCCAATTGTGTTCAATGAATGGATGACCAGGAGGTACAAGCTTGCAGGAGGTGAGTCTGGAATTAATTTTCATCAAATAATCGTTTCACCCTTAAAATGTGAAAATAATAAACCCCAATAATGTCAGCTCACTTAGTGAAGTGTTGAGCTGTGGGTACAGGACACACACTTTCTTTTTTTTTACACTCATTTCTTACTTTGGTGTTTTTCAGTGGGAAATAAGTGTCTTATCATTTCAACACCACATCACCGGGGTATTCTGCTTGTGAATATTTTTTTTCTGTCTTAATTGGGGAAACAAAGTAAGTTAAAAAAAAAGAAAGAAAACAAGATGCAAAGTCACCAAATGAAAAAGTTGGTGGAAAAGTTATATTAGTGAACTCCAACCCTCTTGGGGCAAAGTAAAGTACATTATGTTAAGTTTCTACCATCATCTGATATTGATGATGATTCATCTGATATTGATGTGGATGTGTTTGTATTGGAGGTACATTAAAGCTTGCGTCTTGTCCAGGCACTAAAGGGTACCCTCTGCACCTGGATAGGACACAGAGGGATGTGACCGGGCTGGGTATAGCTGCTCTGTTTTACAGCACTATAAGACTCTATAGTCAAATCAAGGTCCCAGAAGGAGAGAATGTAAAGAAGGACACTGCTGGAAAATGATGCATGATCAGCAAAAACCTCTTCTTCTGAATTAAGGTTGAAGAAATAGTGCAGAGGACAGCCAAACACCTGAGCCGGGCTGGTGGCCAACATCCTCAGGATTCAATCTTGTTCCCCTTAAGGCGAAAAAAAAAATCATTCAAGGCTTGATCAGGCAGTTGCTAAATAAACCTAAACAAACCGTATGTACAGTCTGGGTTAAGTACTCAGACTGTGATTTTTTTTTTGTGATCATTCACATAAGATGATTATGCACTAAAATAGATTCTGTGGATAAAATTACCAGTCTTTAATTTCCTCTTGGGGGAAAGCATGTCAAAATGATAAGAGCAGAGAGGTAGCTCATCATTCCGCTGCTTACATCCATGACTGTAAGTCTCTGTGTAATGTGACAGACAGGTTTCATGGGGATTCAAACAGTCTAATAATGTCCCTGCCATTATTGAGTCAAACAAATAGAGAACATTAAGGGCCTGTCTGGAAACTAGATTTCAGCGTCACAGCATCTCAGTATGATCCTTTTATAATTATTCGAAAGCAGAAAACAAATTATTCTTTGTTTTTTCCTGCAGCCCTTCAGTATTCAATATTGCAAGTCAATTTCACTTCAAATGGAAACACTCTTTTTTTTGGTCTGCGATAAATATTAAAATTTTCCTATCAGCGAGAGACTGTCTAAACAATTAAGTTTAGAATTTTCACTTCAGCTGTGAGCCCAACATTTTGTCTCATTTATAATCCTGATATAACGTGAAATGCTGGTGAGTTTCTGTCCTATTTGCCACTTTACATTACATTAGAAGGATTGAAACAATAACCAAGTATCTTATGTTATCTCATTTTTCTCTCCTCCCTTCTCCCTCTCCTACCTTTATTTTTTGTGCTTCATAAAATTCTTCCCCTGAAAGATGCGCTCTTTGTTTGATTAGTGGTTTATCACCTGCATTCTGATGGTTCAAATATGAACAGAAAAACAAGGAAAATGCAAAGAAATGTAACCAACATATGTAATGTAAATAGAACTAGCCTAAAAGTGCCAGGGAAAGTGAAAATGGAATTAAAGTGATGGTAAATTTGGGAGAGCGAGACAGAGAAGGCAATAAAGGCGAAGCAAATGAATGAGGGACAGAAAGAAAGAAAGACAGAGAAAGCAATGCCATGAAAGAGAATAAAGGAGGGCAATTGAGAGACGAGAGATTCATGCCAGGGTTAATAGAAAGGCTCCTGTGTAGATGAGCGCACAGCGCTAGGGCAGCTACCTGAAAATGAGAAGCACAGGAAAAGAAAAGGAGAAGGGACTTGAATCAATGTAACAAACAGGGCGGAGGAAGGAGCCATGAACTATTAATGAAGACCCATTTGGCTGATGGAGAAAAAGACAGGATAGAAAGGTCAGTGAATTGCCTCACTGGGTTGGTTTGCGGCAGAATCACACCAGTACAGTGATGAATAAGAGAGAGAACATCGACCAGACTAGCCTGTGGGCACATCCAAACTAGCACTGTACAGAAATTATGGCTTGGAATGAAGACGGAGAAAGGTGGGGAGGGACACACGTGAGCAAGGACACGTGGGTCAATCCAGCAGCAGACAGCAGAGGCTTTGTGCTGCTGCGGGCCCTTCACAGTGATTGTCAGGTGAAGGTGAGGAGATGCTGAAAACTGCTGAGAGAGGAGGATTCTCCATCTTAACGTTGTCCTGTGCAGAATATCGAAACAGTTATAGCGTGACCACATCTGTCAAATTATCCTTACTTCAAATCAGCACTAATCAATATTTGTACATTATAAAATGTATAAGATGACAATATGTAAACAATGTGATGATGAGTCAGGGAAACTAAAAAAAAAAAAAATAGTGGTTTTGCTTCAGTCTCACCACACAAAAGCATTGTTTCCTGCCACAGCAAGCAGCTGCTGTCAGCAAAAAAACTTTAAATGCCCACTGTACACTACCTGCTCCGCACCGAAAGACAGACAGGCACAGTTAGTCACTAGCTAATAAACATAGTGGAGCATTCATCAGCTCCAGAGCCAGCTATTTCCCTCAGGAACTGGTAGAAACACAAAACTTAAAGAGGGTGAATATTAGACTTAACTGCACCAGGAGGCCAGAGACACAACTTTAGTGAGTGATAATGTTGCTTCCTAACAGCCAGGTTGTTTGCGAATAAGTGGCAAAGTCTGGGAATGCTTGGCAACAGGAGCAGGGACCAAATTCAAATGACAAAGGAGAAAACACACCCTTACATTTAACTATAATAAGTTCATAGGGTCATGTAATTAAAAGTGGAGATGAACAAACTGTAGATGTTCCCACTTGAGACTGAGGTATCTCTTTGGTTTGAACGTGTCTCATGTCCTCTAGAAATGTTTCTTTCTTCATTCTAATCCATATAGGAATCTCGTCAATTCTGTGACAGTGTAGGAAGTGTAATCCATTGCCTTTGCTCTGGTTCTTACATTCACAGGAGACAGTTTAAAAGGAGGTAATACCCCTGGGGTAAAGGCTCACATTTAAATAGATCCTTGAGATACGATCAGGGACCGATGGGGAGGATTATTCATCTTTAACAAATCCTGTTTTTATTGATGGAAACTGAATAGAGAAAAGTGGCTAAAAGAGGACCGATTCCATGTCAGCAGAGGGGAGAAATGAGTGGCAGCACGTTGCTGCAGGTCTTTCTGAAATATGAAATAATGTGATTGTCTCGTTGGCGGGGACTAAAAGGACTTCTGCTGAATGGGAAATCCTGTTGTCAGGCCTGGTAAAAAGGAAAGCTTTTAAAAACATATTATCTCTAACAATGGAGCCACCCAGGGCGATGCGTGATACATGAGGAGGATTGCACAGACTTGAAAGACATGACGGCCTTTCTCTGTCTGGGTGAAATGTAAAGGAACCAAAGAGCAATCCTCTCCTCCCAGTCCTCTCATATTCAATATGCCTGCTTCTAGGGAATGAGATGTGAAATTGCCTACTATCAATGTAAAGCCTCTTGGTAAAAGGAATTTTCAGATCTTTCTGAATTAGATTGTTCCACCATTCATTTTTGGTGGCTGAGTTAATGACCATTATGAATGCAGAGCTAGCCAGGCAAGGACCATTACTCCAGGGGTGTTAAACAGGCCTGCAGGGAGAACCAGGTAAGTAATCCAGACCCAGCCGTTTGAAAGGAAGGACATTGTTTGATCATTTACAAGAGAGAGGGTGGAGAGCAGGGGAGGTGCAAGAGAGAGAAGGCATTGTTCTTAACTTTTCTTTTTCCCCATTCTCCTCCTCCCTTTTTCTTTTTTTTACTGTTTTTAAAATACCAGTGCAGTGCCCATTGTAGATATGCCGACAGTAACATTATATCCAGCATTCAGCAGCAAAAATGACCTGCGGTAAGTGAGCCGCAGCACTGCCCTCATGTTAGTAATGCATGCAGCATCGCTTTCCAGGTGTGCATCTCTGGGGTCATGCACACTACTGTCAACTGTCCACAATGGAAAATTAAACTATCTCTGAAAGATGGGGATGTGGGAAAAAAAATGCGTATACAATTTTACATATTGTTTGAATTCAGAGTTTAACATTACATCACATATTGTACTATCAGGCAACTGTCTGGTGCATTCAACTAAAAGGGCCTCAAACAGTTATAGATTTATTATGATGTTAAGGCATAAACATTATTGAATTATGTTACTATTCTAACTCTTTGTACCTGTATCTTTGTACTTTACTTGTTTATTATACATTTATTAATATTGAGTGTGTCGTATAACCGAATTGTACCAAATTTGACACTGTGCTTCCCTGGATCCCCAGCAACTCACATGCATTCCTTGCATTATAGTAAGAATACATTATTTGTTGTGCCTTCAGACTTTCTGGAAACCACAACAACAACAAAAACAGCAACAATAATAATTTTCTTGCTGTATAATGATGCCTCCTGACTGCCATCTTTCCCTCTGTCATGATTACTACAGCCAATAGAGAGGGTTGTCACTTGAATGTAAATACTGTATGTTGTTCAGGGGAATGACTTGTTAGAATAACTGATGGTGATGTTGTTTCTGGGAGGACAGTGACAGTTTCATGATTCTGAATTGTTTTCACATTTTCTAGTGTTCCCTATGAATTGTTTCAATGAGCAAATAATTGATACTGTACATGTACAAATTACAACCTATTTATTACTATTACAACCTTTTTTCTAGACAAAAACAAATAGAAAATAAACAATGCTGAAACAATTAGACCATGACGAAAATCGACCGAGAAAATAGGGCAATTAGGGGCATCTCGTCGTGGTTAAGACACATTCCATGTAACCACAACATCTGTTACAGCCGGACTCATTTATTGCATGTTAAACATCTTTTTCTTTCACTCTGCCTGGGTCTCCTGTCTGTCTCTGTAGTATCACCTGACTAATGAAAATGTAAGGAAAAGAAAAATTCAACAGTCAACAGCTCTCTCTCTTTGTCTAAAAATATAGAGAGAGTCCCTATCAATTTAAAGCATTCAAACGTCTGTCCTTAAAGCAAATGTGCTAACCCATAATTATAGTCATTGCAAAGGAGTGGTGGAAAAACCTGAAATAATCAGCAACCACAGAGGGAAGAAAAGATAATGAATAAATTAAACTCATGCAGCTGACAAACAATTAACTGGGATTAGGATAAGAAGAGTGTATTTCTACGATGAAATTAATGAGATGTTTATGTTTGGTGTGTTTAATATGGACAGAGAGGGATAATAATTCATTCTGTCACCTCAGACTTGTCCCTGCATAAACAAGACAATAAAACGGAGGGTATGTAAATGAAATTAGCTCCTTTCTTTCTTGACCATGAGCTTGAGATGAAAGCAGGCGGTTACAGCAGCTCATACAGTAAATGCTTCAGAAATAAACACTTGCAAAGACACAATGTCCTTATTTAATTAAACTAGCGAGAAAAAGTCAATATCGGCTTGTTTGCAAATCAGCTATTTGCAAACATGGTAATATTGGCTTATTTGTCAACAGTCTTCATCTATTGTTCTCGTGCACCTCCTCTTCCTCTGGTCCACAAAGCAATAATGTACTATTTTCTCTCCTTTGTCATTTGGTTACATCTCATTTACACTGATGTGTCATCATGCTTACGCTCTTTGCACATTTAATCAGCATAAGAATAGTTTCCCCTTTGACTTGGAATGATTGTATGTCAAAACTGAATTATAGATATCTGTAACTGAGTTTGAATATTTAAAGTCAATCATAGACTAGTTATAATTAGATTACAGAGATCTATGATGTACATTTAATGTTGATATTAAGCATTAACATTTTGAGTAGTGAGAAATTAATTGTAGATATCTTTTAATTAGAATTGCACCTTATTTACATCATGGATATGTTAGCTTAGAACTGTTAAAAAGGCAGAGATATTATGTTCTGTGTCTTTATGAGAGAGGATGCGTATGTTAGCAGAACAGAAGTCTTTTTCTGGATGTGTCGTTCTGTTCTAGATGCGGCTTGAGCTGCACACAGGACTCCTCAGCTGTCAACGAGATTTATTTAAGTTAAAACCCTGCTGGAGGTGGTGAAAGTTATCTGTCAGCCTGACCACACAGTTAGTTTCGGTATTCCACGCATGTCGGCAGATTGATTTGCTTCAGTCCCGCTCTGCTTTGGCAGATTCTCAAACCGCATTGATTGTGACAAACAAATCCATTTTTTTTTTTTTTTGCATCCCTCGAAAGTTGATTCAGGTGCTTCATTTGAATTCAGCAGAGGGAGGCTGCCATCTGGTCATATCTGCCAAGTTGTATAATGACTTTCTTCTTCTTAAGTTTTCAATCACTTTATGTGCCATATAATGTGCTGGCATTTAGAAATGAGAAGGATCAAATCACATCGTGTTTCTTAATTTAAATTTATATCTTAAATGTCCTTTATGACCTTAATAAAGGACAGTGTGTTTAACACTGATAGTACTTATGCAACATGCTGTTATTAATGACCTTTACTTGAAAGGCTGCCTGAATTGTCATCATGTTCTGAAATTATACTGAAAAGGAAGAGGAACATTTTCCCAACAGTCTCTCCAAAATGATGGACCGTTAAGGCAATCCACGATGACGCAGTAAAGCAGACATACCATTTAAATTTTGGATATGAAAAACTCTGCTATTAAACAGATGTTCATGGTGTAAAATATTTTTTTGCCTCAAACCCATAGTTGCAGTCTTCCTAAAGACAACATGTTTAAACTCATCAGGGAGACTTCTGTGCAGTTTGATGTTATCTTGTGCATGTTAATGCTAAAATGCTTCAGAGGGGCAGAGACTGGGGAGGAGCCAGGGGGGCAGAGAGGAGTCTGAGAAGAGCCAGGCGAGGGATATGTGCAGATGGGTGAGGTCCAGATCCAGTGTAGGAGTGGAGAGAAGTTAAAGTTGGGCCGGAAAATGCTGGAGTCAACAAGATTTAAAAAAACTAGAATTAACTGGACGTGACTAAGAGCAGAGTCTACGATCTGGAGGTGTGGTGGAGTTGCCCCAGCACACCTGATTCCACTCCCGCAATTAATAGAAACACACACACACAGACACACACACAGAGACAGACCTCTCTGACTAGGATGGGGAGGAGGCAGAGGGCATGATACACATCATATGGGAGTTCTGACTTGTGATCTTCACATCAACATCCATACTGCAGTGGATTTTTTTCACATCAGAGATTTTGACTTCATGGCAGGAAAAGTACAGGTGTAACCAGAAGGGTTCACAGTAGAGCGAATACCTCCACCAAAGTCCAACAGTCCCTTTTCATTAGATTTAACAATAATCCAAATTCCAAAATGAAAAAAAAAAATGCATCCACCTCTTTTTCCTTATCTATGCAGTCATTCCTTCTTTGGCACATGGCCTATACCGTGAAGTATGCGTAATTGATAAAATTACTGAAGAGAGTCCCATCATGCAATGTTAAAGGAAGTGAACAAGTATATAGATATGCCTTTTATTCTGATTCCACTGCAAAATGGGATGGTGTCTTCCTTGGTCCATGCCCCACCCTTTCACCCAGGTTCATAATAATCTGTCAGTTTATGCATCATTGACAAAAGTGATCATCTGTGGTTTTCTCCACCTAGATGGGGGTGTAATGGTTCAGCAAAGACACAGGTTTGAGCCGAGACAGGCGTGATGGGTAAAAGTTCATGTTTACTTGTTTCCCGAAACCAGACCAGCAGGAAAAAAACAGGCAAACTAATTGAAAAGGGGTCAGGCTGAGAGGCAAAAGTCCAATAGGCATGAAGGACACGTGGGTATTGGCTGAACCCCTATGGCAGAAGCAGAACCGACAACCTGGCAAAGAGTAAATGGGAAAAGGGCCAGTATATTTTACAGGGCTGATAGGAAAGTGGGAACAGGTGGACAAGGTGAAGGGTAATGGTGGAGAAAAGGGGGTTACTAGTGGCAGAAATAAAAATGTGTGATTAAGCGTTGTGTTGGCATTGTGACCGGGGAATCGTTTTGCATCTTTCGTATCTCTGTCTTTAAATGAAAGTGTAATCTCTGCAGTTTTAAACTCTATATTAACATATTACAAGAGGAGCTGGTCCAGCAGATTGCCTCAGTCACCAGCCGCGAAAGTTGCTGCAGTGCCTCCAATGTAATCCTTGAGGGAGAATGTACTTGTCAAAGTACAGCAGCTATGTCAGCTAAGTGCTTGTTTTTGCCACTGACAGGCTCAGGTTGTTTTTCTAACTGTGTTGCAACATTATGGAAAAGATCTCTACATAGATAGACTTTGTGAAAGTAAGTAAAATCTTTTTTGTTCAACCAGCTCATACACATTTACCTCACAGAACATGTTATTTGTTTACTTACTACTGCATTGATCGGTCAGTTTGTTCATTTAATTATGTGAATTTGGTCTTTTTGTAGTGTCTTCTGTCTTCCCTTGTCCTTCTTGCACCTTTGCATCCCTGTTTCCATTCATGAAAACAAAGAGGAAATTAAATGGCCGGAAAAGATAATGGTGGATTGAGTCAAGATCAATTTACGGAAGGGAGGGAACAACACAAAAAGACATCGAGGAGGAACTGGCTGAAAGAAACTGATGACCAAGAAGTAATGACAAAATAGAAGATGTTACAGAGAAGGGTGGACATAAGACGATCAAGGACCAGAGGATGAGGCTCAGTTTCATTACATCTGAGAGAAAAAAGACATCTCTTCTGTCGATATCTCCAGCATTCAGCAACTCCAAAGCAATCTAAATGCGTAAAAAGCACTACAGGTATGAGGAAAAATACATGTTCTTGATTCGGTGGTGAGAAAAGAGACACCCAAAGAGGAATGAGAGCAGGGAAAAGAAAAGGAAGAGTGTGAAAGTCTGAGAGAGAGTAAAACAAGAGCTGATCTGTGTTATTCACACAAACACACATATGAGAGAGAGAGAGAGAGAGAGAGAGAGAGAGAGAGAGAAAGCTACTGGGGTCACCATCCTCCCATTAGCAGAGACTGCCTCAGAATTCTGTCCATTCCAATTACCCTCACAGCTGGATGCAGCCGAGTGTGAGACCCGGCTCACTCTGAGGAGACAGGCTTTTCCTCTCCCATTGTACTCTCTGACACACGCAGACAAACACATGGGAAGGACGCATTACACAAACACATGCAGGTGTATGGAGTGCGTGGAGAAACAAACTGCTCAAACTTTCTAATGCTTGTGAATTTATTCATACAGTAAGTGAGTTGTGTCTCACTGTATGTGTGACACATACCCTCTCGCTTGCCCAGCAACCTTTCCTTCCCCATCGGGTTCATATTCAGGGTAGCTGCTGACTCCAGCCCCGCTCACTGCATCCTGCTTCGTCAAGCACGATGTATTATTAAGGGAGCTGATGGAAAAACAAATAAAAACATAGTCTTCCCTCAAAGCAGGGATGTGTGACTGGTGGTGTGTTCCACGTAAGCAACTGTCTTATGAATGATTTGTGAGCCCTTCATTATTGATGGGGATTCAGAGATCTGATGAGGTGCTCCGAGCCGCTCGGTTCGATCGTCGGCCGCTGGGTTGGATGGTTTCCAGCAAGCAGATGCCGACTTATGCGCGTGTGCTTCCAGTAAATGCACAAACGTTTCCCCTTGGTGTGGCTTCTGCATGATGTGATCATAGCTGGTAATAGGACGGGATGAGTGTGTGTGTGTGTGTGTGTGTGTGTGTGTGTGTGCATAAACCAACTTCTCCAGGGTCTAAAATATCGCCCAAGGCAAATGGATTGTATCACTCTACTAAATGTGATTAATTAAAGAAGTCCTTTGCATATAATTAGCATGAAGATGTGTGAGTTTGCATGGAGATCATTATAACCATGCTGCGCGTCAAGCGTTCTACATAAAGTTGTCTAATTGGTTTACATCATTACCTGTGGGTTAAACTTTGTGCCCCATATATCTGCAAAATGTGGATTCTATTCATAAATAAAATAAGGTGCCTCTGTTCAATACGTTGGGGGGCTTTTATTATATTTGCAGACTTTGATGTTTTCCACTACGACTCTGAAGGGTCTTTATTAGATCAATAGCTGTAACACGACCTCCAGCAGATTCCCCTCAGCTGTTTAAAGAGGTTTGAATACTGGGTTGAAGCAAAGAAGAGCAAAATAACGGAGAAGGAGAGAGAGAGAGAGAGAGAGAGAGAGAGAGAGAGAGGGGAACATGAAAGATGAATAAGAAAAATGAAAGCAGGCGAAAGAGACACTTTTTAGTTCCCAAACACACAGAGAATGAAGGAGAGAGATGACATAAGTGGAACGAGTTACAAGCAATAAGAGAGAAGGGGGAGGCAGGGACGGAAGGAAAAGTAACAAACGCTGCGTCCCATTTCTTCCCGTCACCCTCAAAGTGAACTGTCAACTGCTGTCACATGTGCAAAATGAACTGTGTGAAGTGTTTCACTTAGGGGCCACTCGCTGTGGTTTGTAAATGCTGAAGCTCATACAGGATTGGAAGATGAAAAGATTTATTAGACAGATATAACAGTAAAGGCAGTGATGCAACATTAAAGTGTTGTGATGAAACAGCACATACATGAGTAGGTGGTCTTGTCACAATGAAGACATATTTAGATTTTTTTTTATTGTTAAAGGTGTGATTGAAAAAGACAGGCTAACTGACCCTTCTCATCTATCTGAGAAACTGAGAAATGTGTTGTTTGGTTTAATGTCTTCTTCTTAAGTTGTGTGATTAACTGTGATTGGACCTAATGCTGAGATACTGGTTGACACCCACTAAATAATAATACTAATATTGTTATTATTATTATTATTATTATAAAAATGTTATTATTATTATTATTATTATTATTATTATTATCATTATTATTATACAAATTTCATTATTATTATTATTATTATTATTATTGTAATTATTCTTGTTATTATTATTATTGTTACCATTATTATTATGATTGAGTCTTGGATCTGCTCGAGGTTTCTGCCTGTTTGAAGGCAGTTTTTCCTCTCCACCGTCGTCCCATTGTTTAGTTAAGCACAAATAAAGAGAAGGCTCTTTGTCGCAGAACTATTGCATGATGCAAAAAGTGCTGAAGACATAACAGGTGGTAGATGTGCAAAAATATGAAATTCTCAACACTGTGATTTACAAAATGCCTTATCACCATTTTTTGATGCATAGTTTTCCCAAATTTGATCAGATACTATGAGGATGGTTGAATAAGACTCTGCCAGCTGTGCTGTTTTTATTTGCCCCCTTATTGTCGGCAGTTTCCTTCTCCCTATTCCCTCGTTTCCTCTGTTCTCCTCTTTTCCCAATGTTCCTGTCTGTGTGTGTATCTGTGTGTTTGTTTGTGTCTCACTGGTCCTCCCTCCACTACACTCCCGCCTCCTCCTCTCCTGATCACCTGCAGTCAATCTTTTCATCAGCTACTCCTATTCCTCACCATTGATAAACACTGGTTAACACAATAGACTCCATACCTGCTTTTTGGGAGAAGTTTGTTATCCTGTTTGTTCGTTGGTTTGCTCACGTTGTCTCCTGTGCTGCAGAATCTGCATCTTCCCATGCCGCTTTCTGCCTCGTACCGGAATTCTGTCCATTTGTGAGTTATCTGCCTCAGTGAGAAGATCCCTGCCTCCCTGTCTTGCTCTCAGCCCAGTCTGCCATTCATCGCTAATTACTATTTTGTGGATACCTTTCTTCAGTAAACCTCCTACTCCGTCTCTGTGATTTCTGAGTTCTGCATATCAGGTCCAATTATTCTGATACACATATAACACTTATTTGATGTTTGGTTGTAATAAAAGCAGAGACGGAGACACAGGCAGAGAGAGGAACATCAAGACAGAATAGACAAAGAAAGACTTTTTAATTTGTTGAGGGAGGCTCCGGAGAAGCAGAGAGAGAAAAATATTTCTCCTCGAGGAAACTACTTGGGGCACAGCTGCTCTGCTAGATTAGCCGGCGCTGGAGTTTCACCGCAGCAGGCCTGGAGACAGCCAAGTAAAACTGGTCCTGGAGCCTGACTTCCTGCCCCCAACAAATAAACCCCATAATGGAACTCTATTGGGCTCCTAGAGGGAACATTCATTTTCATTAGAGCAGATTTTTCTGTCCCCACATGCTCTGGTGTCGCATTGCAGAGGTGTGCTCAGGTACGGTGTCTCACAAGGAGATTGAAGAAAAGGGATAAGGTAGGTAGGGGTGCTGGCTCATCTCTCAACAAGCATTTTCTCTGTTTTATATTGCACATGTGCTATTCATCTTAATCACAGCACAGAAAAGCATAATTCCATTTTTTGGGTCAGGCAGATGGTACCTTTGTTGAGGAGATTAATTATTGTGCTGCACAACATTAATATAGGCAAACATTTGAAGGGGAAATGCAATTTGCCCCGTGTGCAGGGCCGGTGTGAATAGGTGAGTCAGGGCCGGAGAAGGCAGATAGCCCGTGGGTGGATCATAATTTATTCTCTCTGTAGTGCCTGTTGAGCGTGAAGCCGGTGGAGCAGAGCAGGGAGACACTAATGGACATCCGACCACCTGGCAGTGAACTCTGGATCGCTGCACACAAAAGGCCAAGAAGCCTGAGGAGCGTTGGCTCTTGTTTTCCTTCTTTTTGAGGTGCATGTCAATCTATTTTTTTTTCTTTTTGATGTTTTCAGACATCTCATCTTTAGATATCTGCAAGATTATGTGTGTCTGGGTATGTGTATGTTGTATGGAAGTTTATAGAAATACAATGCATGTATTTATCAAACTATTGATCAGTGTTCAGACTGTGATATTATTGCCTATATATTTAAAGGAAAAAGTAAGTGTAAAAGTTCTATTTAAATCATAATAATTTATGAACATAAGGGAATCGGATAGTGATGCCTATCCAACACTGATTCTCCTCTTAAAATGTAATCCATAAACAGAGAGAAGGAAAAACACATGAATATTCTCTCCATATATGTCTCTCTTTCTAGTTTTATTTGAGGTCAAGCATTTTATCCTCCCCAAGATGAGCCTGTCTGTTCATTAAGTCTGTCTGTTGTTTTGTTTTTCGTTATAAAAAACCCCAAAATAAAGTTACAAAAAAACAACCAGAATAATTTAGTTGTTTGTTTCCCTCAATACACAACAGAGTGAGTATTGTTAAACAAATGTTTAGGAGACACAACCAACAGATTAGGACAAAGCTGATGCATTTTTGGTTGCATGAAATAGTTTGTTTCTTATTGTACAAAATGAATAAAACGTCTGCACATCAGTTCTTTTACTATTTTTACTTTTAAGGCTCAGGGGACAGATCGTGTTAGTATGAAATTAAAAATAGAAAAACAGGCCTTTGAAGCTTTTTAACTTTTTTTTCTCTGTGGATCTCTTTAAGTCACATTGAAACACATTGTGATATTTTGCAGTGGATGTGAGTTCAATGGCACAATTCAAAATGAATAGCATGATATCCCATGATTGCAGCTGCATTCACACAGATTTCACTCACACACCAGTGACATCAGGAAGCAGAGCACGAGCGCTCACCAAGTTGTCATGCCCGACACATTCCCGTCAGCAGGATGGGTGGTAAATTTCCTGAAATCTGGAACATATCAGGGAAATGAAGAAAGAAGAGCAGCACCTGAGCAACACCCTGGAGACATACTTTTTGTAGAGATGAGGACTCTTAGGAAAACACTGCATTCCCATCAGGCCATATGGATAGACAGAAAATGGGGCAAAACAACATGCACCTTTATTACTGGGCGGTTAGGAGAAAGGATATATGCCAAAAAGTGAACGTAGAACAGAAGATGTTTCATTGCAGCGATATAACAGCACATTATGAGTGTCTGTTTCTGACTGTGCCTGCACAGGACGAAGCACTCAGTTCTTCTACATAAGTAAAAGTATAATTACCCACTGTAGAAAGGCTACAGGGCTGTTGTAAGGAAAAGTAATATTTAAAGTATGAAGGTGTCATTAAAATATACTTAAAGTACCAAACGTTAAAGAACTCGTTCATTTCAGAAAAATTTAAATGAATGTATTTTTAATGTTGCAGCTTCACTGAAAAACTGATTCTGCCCCCTTGTACATGCTGCATGTTTTAATGTGGTTTATTTTAATAGATTTTAATGGGTTTATGAATCCTACCTACAGTACAGTGGGAAAAAAAATGGTTTGTTGAATTTACTTAATTTCATTATGTCAATAGTTGCATGAAATAATTTTATCTAGATCCAGATAATTTTTTTTTAATTGAGTTTAGTTATGTTTTGAAGTTGAATGAGCTTATTACTTATCTGTTAATGGATGCACTGTGTTTGATAGAACAAATGATGTTCAATGATTCATTTCCACATGTGCAGACACTTAGTTCTGGAGGCAGAAGGTTTTTAACCCTTTTTGTTGCACAGCATGTATGGAGTGGTGGTTCCTGTAGCACTGTTGCCACAGATCAAGAAGGTTCTGGGTTTGAGATCACATCGGTTTAATAGCTTAAATGAGCCACTCCTCTACTGTTACGAACCAAATGTGAAACCTTTCTGTGTGGAGTTTACATGTTCTCCATTCTGTGTGGGTTCCCCTGTGTGCTCCAGCTTCATCCCACAGTCCACAAATATGCAACATGGGTGAATTGGTGACTCTACATTGAGTGAATATTATTATAGAGCATGTTTAAAATGACTAATGAATAATAAGCACATTCAACTTAAAAGCAGAAGTAAACTTAATTTAAAAAATGGTCCTAGGTAAAATCACTTTGTGCAACCGCTTGACATAATAAAATTAAGTAAATTAAATCAACCATGTTTTTTCAGTGTGTTAGTGGAGCTCATTTTAATTATTTTATACAAGTATATACAATTGTTTTATTTCATTAATTTCATCATATTAATTTAACCGATTTCAATGGCTAATTAGTTATTAAATTTACCATAACTATTATAAAATACAGAAACCTCAGAAAATATCCTGCTTTTACTTTTACTCTCATTTTCTAGTGGTTAAGGGCCTTTCCTACTTTATTTATACAGTTCGAACAAGACTTTTATGTTGCACTTACAACCTTTTTCTGTAAAGTGACATTAATAATAAAAAAAATATCAAAAAGAGGTAAGGAGTGAAATGGTATAAAGCTGCGTGAACAGCTGAGACAAACAATCACTGTGGAGTTTGATCATGTCTATTGTTTCCACACCTGTGCTGGATTTACAGACAGTGTTTACCTCATTTCAAGGATGGAAGCCCATCAAGATGAGGCTCGATGCATCGCTTCATTCAAATCACTTATTTTGCATATTGTTCCATTTTACCATTGATTTGCACTTAAGTTTTTGTATTGCCACATTCTTCTTCAGCAGCAGGTTGTAACCACTGAGCAGTTACAAATGGGTAGTTTGGGACTGAGTGGCGTTCAGGACGGCTCTTTGTTAGTTCAGTTATTCAAGATGGAGATGGGTTTCTTTTTCCCAGCTGGTCCTGGAATTGACAGAAATGTGACAACAGAGATTGTATCTATGATTTCCTGTGTGTCCAGCACTGATAGGAGAGATCTGCTCATGAACGAGGCAACCTGTAAGATGCTCTATCTGCCTAATAGAGGCGTTAATTGCCAATCAGTGAAGGTTCACATCAAAACAGGAACAAAAACATCGAAGCTGATAAGATAGAGGGCAATAGGTACAGTAGTTTATGATGTGAGTGCTCTGACAGCACCCACCAACATTTCCTCTGGATTTTTCAGTGTGATGGCTGATGATTGGTGATGTTGATGGAAGTGTTTAAGGCGAAAAGGACAGCGTGATGAAATGAGCTTCACCTGTTGAATTTGTCAGTTTGTCACTGATTGCTTCAAAGAAAAGCACACAGATTGAAATCGCGGTTCAATCTGAGCTGATTGGTTTCTTTGTGAAGGATGTGGCAGCAGGTCAGTCTCCCTGTTGCCTTTTCTGGTGATCAACAGAAAGTGATTGCAACTACACAAATATGCTAGAAGAGCCAATCAGATTAGGTTCTGTTAATAAATACGCTTCGGTAATATTTCAGTGATTGAACTGCATTATTTACGACAGTTTTTCAAGCATAAATCCTGACGATTGTAATCGATCATTTTTTTCACTTCATGTTTCCATCATGTGTTTATTTTAATGAAGGTTTACAAATGACTGAAGTGTTCTGTACCACAGGGTCTCTTTTCTTTGATCGGACATATCAACATATGGAAAATAGATTCTATTTGTATTATTTTGTGAATAATAATCCTGATGAAAAAAACTGAAACTAACTTACAGTATGACATTATCGTAGAGATGACCCTGTGTATGTATATGTATGTATATGTTATGGATAAAGTCACTGAGCAAATAAGTTACACAACAAGTAATGGAAGAATAGACAAAGAACAGAGCTCAGAGCCCATTACTCCACCAGGATCTACGGTCCACTATTCTAGGACATGCAGGTCTGCAGGCAAAACCACCGTGTGTATGTTTCTAATTACAGTTTGGTTAAAACGTGTTTGTGCATAAGTGAAAGTGTCAGAGTCACCTCTCACTCATCAGCATGTGTCTGTATTCTCTTCTTTTTATTATCATTTTGCTGTGTGGGCACATTTCTGAGCATCAGCCTTTTTGGGAGTAGTGGACTTGTTTCCTCCAGCCAGTAACAGTTTGCAGGGTGTGATGTCAGAGTAAAGGCTAAAAATGTAGCAACCAGTTTACATTGTTGTCCTCTCTCTTGTCATGGATGCATTAGCATATTGCAGGAGTGTGTGTGTGTGTGTGTGTGTGTGTGTGTGTGTGTGTGTTTGGTGTGCACTTCAGCTGAATTCAAACCCATCAAAGTGGCACCTTCCTGCAGGGCTCTGCAGAGGGGTGTTTGATTTGTGCTTTTGTATGTTACAGCAGTGAAATCAAGATTTAATTCTTGTGAATTGTTCATTTATTGTTACTAATTCAGCTCCCACTCTTGTTCACTCGACGACTGATGCTCTTTAAAGCCTGGAAACCAGAAATATTATGTGCACCCTGATTATAATAAAATGTGCATCAGGGAGTTTCTATCTACTTCCATGCACGATATCATATACCTGTATACACATGTATATGTGTTTAAGCTGAATCATCTCAAAAGTGTAGTTTGCTGAAATTCTGCATGTTGAATGATGTGACCTCGTGTAATTTTAGATTAAACTGGCTTCACCTCAAGTATTGCAATGTTTATTTGTTGGAGCGTTCACTGTTTTACATGCGTAGAGAGGGAAGAAGACTATTAAGTAATCGGATGATAAACTATGGAAGTGAAGGGAACACAGTCCAAATATCTGTTGGGCCTCCGAGACATTTTTTAACCTTGCTAACAAGGTAAAGACGTGTGCGAGGTGTTGACAGCCTCGGGTTATTTTGGTGAGACACGCAGGGTGTAAGTATTTGTGTAAGAAACATGAGGACCTGTAATCATTTAGTGACTAGACTAAAAAGTGAAATCACTCACAACAGTACATCTGTAATCATTAATGATTTTTTAAATGATGTTTATCTGATGACACTCAACAAGAAAAGCAAAATGGAGACTTGAAAGTTTATTGATGTTGAGCTTAACAAAAAAAAAAAAGAAGAAAAAATCCGATCATGTAATAAACCGTTTAATTTGCCACTCGAGCCTAGAGAGCCTGTTTTGGTTTCTTCCCATCATGTCACGTTTCTCAGCAGACGGCATCCTCTCATCCTCATTGATTAACTTGTCGGACTGGCCAGCTGTGTTTCGCCAGAGATAATGTTTTAATTAACGGACTTCAATATCTAATTAAGATTAGATGTAGATGCTTTATAGAGGTCATTTAAATGAAGGCAGACAGGCTAGCAGGGGAAGGTCTGGGCTGATGATGGGATCAATATTCTGCTGCTGGGGAGTACCTGCATGTAGTCCTGAGGTACTTTGACGGGCACCGTTCGCTGCCATGGTTGAGCGAGGCCTCTAAGTCAGGCTGAGTAAACATAAGAGGCAGCTCTTTAAACTTATGTTTAAAGGTGTTTCTGTTCCTGTCAGCAGAGATGAACACTGATCGGAATTCCTGATGGTGTAAAAAGCGTTACGCGTCATCACCATGTGAGAAAAACAAGGATATTGTCTTTGTTTTACCCGATTAGAATATGGACATTAGCTGAGTAGCTGAGTGGATTTAACATTTTTATGAATCTCTATTTTCTCTCTGTTGGATGTCAAATCCCTCATGCACCGTGGTCCTTACAGCATTTTGCTGTTCTTGGAGATTCATAGGTAATGGGCCGGAAAATATCTGATCTGGGGATGGCAACAGTGCAACAGCAGTGTATATATTAAAATGTAAAGAGTTTCTTCTCTTGGGAGCACAAATTAGCTCAGCAAGTCACATGACAATCTGGTTACTCAGGCTTGAAATATTTTTAAAGTTATACCTCTGCCTTGACCCTGTTGCAGCAGGAAAGCTCAATTTGTGTTCTTCTTTTTGTCATCAACAATCTGACAATTTAAATGTAGGTCATTTTGAGTCCATCTACTGTTGACAATGAATGCTCACATCATGACTGAGATTACTACTTCAATACTTCAAGATATCCATCCATCCTCTGGAGTCAGGTCATTGTGACAACAGATTCCAAACGTCCCTCTTTTCGACAACGTTTTCCAGTTCCTCCTGGGGGATCAAGAGGTGTTCCCAGGTCAGACGAGATATGTAATCCCTCCAGTGAGTTCTGGGTCTACCCCGGGGTCTCCTCTTAGTTGGACATGCCTGGAAAAGGGCCCCGGAGGCATCCTAATCAGATGCCCGAACCTCCTTTCAATGCGAAGGAGCAGGGCTCTACTCCGAGCTCCCTCCCCAGATGTCCCAGCTCCTCACCCTACGAAGGAAACTCATTCCAGTCGCTTGTATCCATGATAAGTATTTTAAAGATACGTTGCTTTGAAATAATTTGTGTGGACAAACCAGCTGACATCGCCATGTGCAAGATTAATATGTAACCTTTTTCCATTTCTGAATAAAAACCAACATTTGTGTGCTTAAAGTGGCATCAAGACCTTTAATCTAAAATTAAAAGAGACACCACATTACATAAGACAGAAGCAGACTGTGCATGTCTCTGGACTAGCAGCATTTCCAGGACCATGCTTGTTGCATTATGTTAGCATGTTAAATAGAGCATGGCCATGTGAGATAAATGGAGATCATCATAAATGGTGTCCATGACATTCCAGTATTTGAACCTTTTTCAACCTTTAGTCTTGATGGTTTTCATCAATAGAAAGGAGTTTTTCTTGCGTTCAGTATTTAGTTTATGTATCTCAAAGCACTGTTGTCATGTACTGCAGCTACACTAAAGCCGCATTCCCACTGCTTAGTACATGTACCAGCTCTACTCGACTTGACTTGGAGGTAGTACCTCCTCCTCGTGATCCTCTCATCAGCTGTTTAACACAGTAACGTCTGCACCTCCTCAATATAGCGGCCACAATTTAAAAAAAGTTGGCTATTTGAATGTGGCAGCCATTGATTTCTCCTGTGCAGGATATTCCTTATGAGCATTGATGACGCAGAAACGATTCTCTTTGACCAATCTGTGGTCTGTGATGTTTCTTGTGATCTCTTAGTATCTGTTCAGCCCTCTTGGAACTGCAAAAAAATAAGTAACAGGTACTTTTCCCCTAATAGAAAACCAAAAAAAGGTGAGCAGAGTCGAGCCATTATTACGCAGCAGAAATGGTTTATCACTATTGCTCAATGCCAGAAAAAGAAATTAGATTAATTCACATTGAAAGCTGGTTTATGGTGAATTAGACAAAAAGGCACCATATGAGGTTAAATACTCAAAACTTCTCTGAATTATAACAACTGCAAGTACATCAGGTGCACCCAAACATCTTCCCTGACTTCCTCAGTGAAAGTTTGCAGTGGAATAAAAATGATGCACTTGGTCTGCCTTTACTCGTGAGAGAGGACATCATCATTTTCTACCTCTGAGGAAAACATACCATAGGTCGCATTTTTGGAAAAACTGACCCATCCTGTTCATCTTGTTTTATTATTCTATTTTGTTACCCCTCACAAAGTTATATCTGATAATAAGTTGTAACTGAACCCAAAACACGGGTTCATTAATTTCTGGGGCAACATTACAAATGTATATCAGAGATGAGAGGGCGTAGGCGAGCATGTTCTATCCTTTCAGCCTAATGAGTGGTCAGACCTCTGTCAGGTGACTTTAATTCATCACCACATGACTTTGTTTCACTTTTTTCCCTCTTTTCTCTTCACTTTTCTCTCTCTGCAGTCGTCCTTCATGCCTCCTCTGGAGCGGCTGGCTGCAGTCGTACCCGAACACTCCAGGCTTTAAAAGGCACAGCTCTAATTAAAGAAAATGTTTAAATACCTTTACTAATCCATAGACCATTGTAGTGTTTTAAGACTCCCATCATTGATTAGCCAGGCTGATTCAAAGTGTCGGGAAAGGCAAACTCATTAGAGGAGATTTGAAAGATGCCCTCTGTTGATAGCTAGAGAAGAAAGTTTACCCTTTTGTTTGCTTGACTAGAAATATAATTTCCCTAATGGCTGATAAATAAAGCTAACTATACATAGAGCTGTTCATCAGACACACATGCAGTAAACCAGCTCAGAAAAATAACTGCTTTCAAACAGTGTGGATGTAGTTGTTTTAGAAATAAAGGGTCAAACTGAACTGTGTGTGATTTATTATTCTAAAAGTGTGGCTCTAAAATAGGCAGTTCTAGTCAGTTCGTTGGTCCACCACTTCCAGACTGAAATATTTCAACTATTGGATGAACGCCATGAAATGATGTCAATCCAAAGAAGTATCGTAGAGACACTGGAGGTGAGCCTCTCCCCGATTTATTTTTAGAGCATTTTGGCAAACTCAGTAGTAACATGCTAAATGACAATGGTGTAAGCACTGAGTATAGACTCCTGAGTTCAGCCTAATGGACTTGTGTCTGACATGAAAAAATACATTTCCAAAACTGGACAGTCAGACCCACCAATCAGACCTAACAATAATTAAATCAGGAGAGACTAATAAGAGGCAAATTTACAAAGAGAGAATTGAATTAGGATAAAATGTATTGTGAACAGAAGGTATAGAATTCATTAAACACACTTTATTACGACCACTGCAGGAATCGATCACTGAGGGAAACTGTCTGACAAATTAGGTGCTTCCAGTGTGAAGGCGACTTCCCCCTGGAGCCTAGACACTGGGTGGTGGTGATGAGGAATGACGCTCGGTGTAGGGATGAAAACTTCTGATGGGAGCATTTGATTGGTGTTGGGCAGGTATCGTGGGTTGAGGCGGCGAAGGTGTTGAGGTGGGTTGCAAATCTTTTCTGTTCTGAAATGACAGCTGGGAGAGTGTATTCAAAGTTTGACAGCTTACAAATGATTGGCTGAATTAAAAAGTGACAGGCTATGATTAAGTTCCTGACTGAACTGTCGCTAAGCTTCATTAGGACCTGATCAAATGAAGTAGAAGTGGCACCAGAGTGATAGGCTATACTGATAAAGGTGCAGCCATGGATGCAAAGAACTAAAGTTTTCCTGCTGTTTACAGTTCATTTGGCTGCAAATGAACATTTCTCCTGAAATGATTCTGATACACCATGTGATCGGGTATTAGATATATTGATAACAGGACCCTACTCAATTGAATCAAACTGAGTATATTGTAGACCCAGCTGATTGGGGTCAAAGGTCAGGTCCTTGATATTTACATCAACTCCTATCTCTCCTGACTGAAATGTGAATAAATGAAGTATGTTATGTTTTAACACTTTGAAGGACATTGCTTGGATAACAGACAAGAAGAGAAAAACTACTACCTCCAACAAACAGGGTGGAAAAAATGTCCCAGTCTTCAATTCCAAGCTTTGTATTAAGTCACCCCAGGGTCCGAAGCCAACAAATTCCCCTTACCCCTTTGTTCAGACCAGCACCAAAGATAATATGGAACGTTTTAAGCCGGGAGTGCTCAGTTTTATCCTTCTTCCCTCTTACTTTTTTCACACCACTCTCTTCACCTCTTTCTTTTTCTTCGTTTTCCCCCTTAAATCTCTGTCTTTCTCCTATACCATATTGTGAAAGAGTCTTTTGTACAGCCCTGATGGAAAGACTACTATCAAACAAAGACTGCTCACACAGTGAAACAGCGACAACAAATTGGATCTTTTGTGGGCAGTCTGAAAGTGCTCTTTCATCACCTGCAGACCGAGAGGGGAAAAAAGACAAGAAAAGAGACAAAGAATAAGAGTTGAGTCAGATTTATGCATCGAAACACCAACAGATTTAAAAAGAAAGTCCTGTGTGTATCTATCAGTGCCGTTGTAGTTTAACATCAGGAACTCCGTTACAATAAGACAACTGATATTTACTACTAGACAGCATAGACTTTAGTCAGATCCAACACGTTCTCACTCCCAACTCCTCATATTTGGCAGATTGGTCTGTGGTTTCACATTACGATACTCTAATTACCCCTCTAGAATCAGTTTTACATGTGCAATGCTCTGTCGTCAAGATAGCAACCATAATATATATCATCATCCCATTAGACTTTCAAAATAAAGGTTGCTAGCAGTAGTCGATTTGTTAAAAAAAACTTCAGGGGGGGTTGTGGGGTCTTATCATAGTGGGTCTTATGGGGACAAATAATCTGATCGTGCTGATTGTGGGGGGACCAGGTGTTTACCCTTTTTATTATATTATTAATATTTATTTATTAATATTTTAATATTGTGAAAACCGTTCATCTGATCTACTTCAAACTTGGCATGTGAGTAACTGGGGGCCCAGGGAAGTGATTTCTCGACTTTGGTGCCATTCAATTATGCAGCACGCTCAATATTAATACATTTAGAATAAACAGATGAACAGCACTCTGTGCAGCTTTGGGGCGCTGCTGAAACAGCAATACCACGGGAAATTGTGGGGGCAGTGTAGCTACATTTCAAGCAAGGCATGACAAACGTGTGTGCAAACAACGAAAAGAAAGAAAAATGTGAAGCTAAATGAAAAAGTGAACAAATCTCTCCGTCCTCATGCACCTATGAGTACATTATCTCCGCGTTTGCTGCTTTGTATTACTGGGCACATTATCACAACCTCCTCTACTGTTACCATATTTGGTGTTGACCTTTCACTGCCACAGCGTTTGATACGGACAAATCTGTTTTCGTACATGAATGGAATATAAATGAGCCGTTACTTTTGCTGCTGGACGTGGGATATGACGTTACTGTCATGTGTTGAGACACATTTAGACACTACAGTAGTTAATTAAATTAATTAAATTATGTCAACAAAGTCTTGATGGTGTTTTTGTGCAGAAGGCAAAGCAAATTTTTGCTTGATGTAATGCACTTGAATAACTGGATTTTTGTGCATATTTGTGCATGTTTATTTTCCTTAAACAGCCAGTGTACGAACATATAAATATGATCAGTAACCTACTGTAGTTAGGAATGTTGATTCAGTTTTGTTATGACCCCTTGGGTCCTCTTGGGGGCAATATGTTACTAATCTGTCTCTTTCTGCAGGTGGGTGATTGTGTGATCTGTGGCGCCCAGTAGTTCCAGTTTACTTAAGACCTGGCTGCAGAACAGTCACTCTCTCTCTGCTTTTCCCACAGGCGCCCCACATCCTGGTTTGTTCTGTGTTATGTTAAAGTTATGTTTTGCACCTTATAACACCCTCACACTCATGCACACCTTACATTACTGACTTTGCTGATTGCTCACTTCCATGTGTAAATAGTTACTTTAATTGACAAAGTTAAATAAAGAATTTTCTTCAAATTATAACTTAGTTAATTCAAATAATTTTGTGCACTTCAGTTTAAATTTCACAGTCACTAATGTCGATTTTTTTGTTGTCAAGAGATTGCTGTTAAAATGCATTGCTGTTAAAGTGAATCTATAAGTGACTGTGTCATCTTTCATTAAAGTTGTAATATTACATCGCTGGCTTCACTACAGTCTTGAATATCATTAAGTACAGTTTGGTTCATTCAGTTAGAAAACTAGGCTATATGCCTACCTTTTATTTTTTTAAACTAGGCTATATGCCTACCTTTTATTGCAACACACATGCAGTAGCATCTGTGGCTTGCAGGATCTTTAAGCTTTAAACCAGGAAGCAGCATGCTATATAAACTAAGGTACTTTCAGGAGCTCCAATGGTAAAAGTTGCCAATTTGGCCACACATGCTGCTCATCTTGAACCTTTGGTATTCACTGAAGTTGATGAAACTCAACACTATGAAGCAGCAGTCTGAGGTGTCACTTCCAGTTTGGTTTCTAACAGCAGGTAAAATAAGTGGTCAGTTCCGGTTTTGCAGCTTGGGCGATAATGACCATCCACACCCCTCTGGTCTCCAGCTGCCTTCCACACTGTTGTCATGCGTCTAGTGGTGAGGAGCTAAATTGGTCCCGTGGAGAGACGGAGAGAGGTTGAGAAAGGCTGGATGGACAGCTTCACCCATTTATTCTTCAGAGGTCACTAAAGTCAGCGCTGACCACCACAGCTGAGTGTCAGTCACAATGGCCTCTCAGAGTGCTGGCACAACTGAGATGGTGAGAAGTGGAAACATAGCAGGGGTGAGCAAGAGGACAAAAATGAGACGAGTCTGAGGATGTGTGAGAGAGAAAGTGAGAAACTGAGACAGTGTGATAAAACTGGAAAATTAATGAGCAACTTTGACATCGTGAGTGTGTGAAGGGAGGAGACAAAGAAAGAGAGGGAGGTGGAAATGAGCAAAAGGAAAAGGTCAGCGTGTGGATTGAGTCCAACGAAGAATTTATGAGTGGTATTCATCCGTAGGTTCGTACAACTTCCAATGGATGCGTAGGTTAAAGGAATTCTGTTTTTGAACCATGAGTTCATAAAAAACTGCTGCTTAGCCTTTATGCTTGTTATCTACTCCATTTAAATGTTTAATGCTTTAAGTTATTAAATGGGAACTCTATCGATTTTACACAGGAGTTGGGCAATACTGCATATGTTAAAGCCTTGTATTTAGCATCTGTGGCTCCAGTGGGAGTCGCATGGAATCAGATAAATTGCCTCAAGTGATTTCATTTGTGTCAGTTTTGGTTTTTGAAAACTCTTTTTTGGAAATCCTTAGGAGTAATGAGCTTACCAGACCTCTGTAACTGATCTCCATCTCTGCTTGAGGCTAGTGGTTCTTATCTCTATTAACCTATTACTTTTCTTACTGCTTCTTTTAACACTGCCACATTTGTGCTGCAAAGAAACAAAACGAATATAGTATTGACACAGACTCAGACAGATATATAAGTATACACTCATTTTATACATAGAACGCACACAGGTACACATATTCAGAACAGCACACACACAGAGCACAGATGTCTTTCAGAAAAACAAAAAAACACACACTCAAAGCTAGAAACACACAAGCAAAGACATTTGAATAAAAATACAAATGGTGACAGAGAATCATGCTCATTTTTAGCGGATGTGTAAATCCTGTGTCAGCTTTTGGTCAAGGGTAAATTGCTCTGCACAATGGCTATAGCAATTTAAATCATTACTTTACTGTAGCACCACCTATAGGAGAAATAGTATGTGTAGTGTGTGTGGACGTGCATGTTTGTTTTTTTTATTCTGGTATTTTGCATAAAAACAAGACAAAACAAGACTTCAAATATTTTACCTATCATATTTGGTGTTGAAAACTAAAATGGGCTGCACTCCATTTGGCCATGTTACTGTGTCAAGTTGCTGAAAGTCATTTATTTTTTGTGCGTTGGACAGTTATAGACTACAAATAGTTAAATGTGAGAAGGAAAGAATTGTCTGACACTGAAGGATGGGGCTTTACCTGGAAAGTGCTTGAACAGGAAGTTGTTATTTTAGGGAAATGAAAATGAAATGGTTTTTCCTCTTCTTTTCTTTAGTGGAGTACACCAAAGACCGAGTCTTTGATCCGGACCATGTTCCGGGAGGAGGTTTCACACCTGCAATTTTGGTCCGGATCAAACTGAAAAGTTTGAAAGTCTGGAACGAACAAGGTAGGTGTGAAAGCACCTAAAACAAGTTCTCTGCACCAGATACATCAAAAATACTTTGGTTTTTTCAGTCTCAGTTCCACTGATGGACACCAGCCACAGACTCTCTCTCTCTCTGTGTCTCTCTCTCTCTCACACACACACACACACCCGCACACACACACACACACACACATACACACAGCCGTATCAATCAAGCTAATCCAGGAAGCCTGAGAAAAGAGACGAGATAGGCAGTCCTGTTCTCAGATGCGGGTCTGCCAAAGAAAAGCTGTTGGCTGCTGCCAAGGTTGAGCGAGCATATTGCCTCGTAATGGGAAAAGAATGGAGAAGCAGACAGTGCACATTGTCTGAAACTCTATCAAATGATTCTTCTGCCTCTCACTGCACAGCGGCTGTGACAGAGTGTCTAATGATGGTGGGCTTGTGAGTCTGTGTGTACCTGTATATGAGACTGAGAGTTGTGTTTGTCATCAGGTGTGTGACAGAATTGACATGAGGAGTCATTTGGCATGCCTGTGTGTTTTCTTGAGTGTGTGTTTAGTCTGACACCAAATAGCTGTCAGAGCAGCTGTTGATCACTGATAAAGAAACATTTCATTTTGCCAAGCACAAACACAGCATAGCGACACTGACAATGGCTGTGTAGCATCCATCCTCCCACAGCAGTACTTACACCTCCTGCAAGAGACAAAAGAAAGCAGCAGACAATTAGGGAAGTACATTACAGTTTCATCTGCAAAAAGCTTTTGCGTATATCTTCTAACTAAAGCCTTTTTTTCAGTTCATTAGCAGAAAGAAAGTAGAAATAGTTGTATTCTTTGCTTTTCTGATTATACTAAGGGGCCGTTTACATGACAACCATTTCACCCTGAAATGGTAAACTGTTGTTGTGTTTTGGCCGTTTGTTTAAAATATATGCAATATGCGTACTACAGCGTTTTCAGCCCTTTTTTTCGGATCTGTGTGTACAGGGACCATGTGTCCACATACAGCTGTGATAAGCCATCAATGTCCTACCGATGTCCAGATGTGTGACATCTAGAGAATCTCAATGCTGATAGGCTGTCGCGACACCGTGTCACATGCCCAAGTTGAATTTGTTCAACTCACGCAAATGACATGAATAATGCAAATGTTCACAAATATGCATCACACCGTTGGTGTCGTTCATGTCATGCCATGTGCAGTATTCGCTTTGCCCAATGTAATGCATCTAATCCTGGCTTTGCATTGACTGTGTATGTAATGGCATAGCGTGAAAACTTTCCTTCATGTTTGGTTTGAACACACAATATGTCTTGCGTCACTTTACAACATTAAGGCCTGGGGCGCTGGTATAAAAGCAAAGATATGCTTTTCTAGATTCTCTGTTTCTTTTTATGTCTCTGTTCTATGCTGCACTAGTTTATCAAGTGCAGTTTTTATTTCCCTTTACTTTTTATTTTATCTTTATTACGTTTACGTTGTAATAATAATAACATGTTTAATGTGTGTATTTTGTAAATATCATTAAATCGTCAGGGATACAAATCTCTGCTTTTTCTATTTTTATGTGTGCTCCTTTTCTCCACATATGGCTTTGAAAAAGCATCAGTATATAAATGGTATCATATCCCCTGTGTGTGATTCCTTTGTAAACTGCAGGTCCTCTCATTTAACAGCAGCATTAACATGGAGCCTTACTTGTCAAAAAAGTTCAGAAATAGAGCCAGAAATGGGACCACTGAGATGGGAGTTGATATTTTGTTCATATAAGTTATTTTCACAGTAGGAAAAAACATGTCATTTAACTGACCCCAGGCTCATTCAAAGCATTAAACACAAAGTCCTTTTCCGTTTCACAACTTCTGGCTTATTTTGGTCGTTTGGTTTCCCATTGAGCTGCTTTTATCAGCTGCTGACAGGTGTTCTACTATTAGTACGCGCTCATCTCAGTCTCATTGACACGCTCATCGCTGTGCCTCTGTGGTTGTGTGAGTGAAAAAATGTTGAGATGTCAGTATTAGTATCACAGTGTTAGTGTGAGTGTATGTGCATTTGAAGACGTTTGTGTGTGTATGTGTGTGTCTCACAGTGAGAAAAACACATTAAGCCTACACCGTCATCTCCTTTCCCAGCTTTCTTCTTCTGCCAACAAACAAAACCCACCTGTGCCAGTCGCCGTCACTCATGTTAGTCCCTTCATCTCAGCACAGAGAGACGGATGAAAACAAGAACAATGAAGGAGAAAAAAACTCTCTGTGCCCCACAACACACCGGGGTTACCAGGTGTCCCACTTCATGTGGAACTGCACAGCATTTTTATCCCACATATTGAGACAATGTTCAGCATTTCAAATCGGAATTGTCTCAATCAAAGTTGACACTGTCTCGATATGTGGGGCGTGGGATAAGGGATAAAATGCTTTGCAGTTCCACGTAAAGTCCTGGTCAACTTACAACACATGTACAAACAGGGCTCAAACACAACATTTAATTAGAGAAGATTGTCAAACCAATGCTCTCGAATTTGAACATTACTGCGTCTCTCTGTATCTGTAAGGTTGTGTCCTACGGTGTCAACAATGCATTGCTTATCTGTCTTGTAATGTGCGTAATGTGTGTAATGTGTGTAATTGAGAGACTCCTAAAAAATCATTGGTTTAAAAGGGTTTTGTTGTTAAGCTAATTTTTATAACTACTGTCAACAATTTCTCGATTTTTGTATTTCCTCTTGTAAATACTGCAATTGTTGTCAACACTGTGTCTCCGTGTCCTGGTCTGTGTGTGTTGCAGTACCAGTGTGTAGGCCTCTCTGAAGCTAGATACATTCAATGCCTTGTTAATAGCAGATCAGCTGCACAGATGAGCCTGTGGAGCCGCCGGGATGCCAGGTTCCAGCGACTCTGGAGCACGAAAGCATGTGGATGTTGGCTCATTTCCCAGCTGGACAGTGTATTCTCTTAGTGTGGTCAGGTTAATGTATCACCTACTTGAGTGGCTAATCTGTTAGCTACGAGCCACTGGTTGAGGTGTTAGCAACTGATTGATTAATCTGATTAACCCATCAAATAGTTCAATTTAAAACACAAATGTGACCACAGATGGTCACATAAAAAAAGTCAGGAGGTGTCATTCTGGATTACAGCAGTATGACTGACCTAATCAGATTCCTCAGCTGCATAAACATAGATAGAAGTTTCCTTTTGAAATACATACAAGAAAGAGACAAAGGATTGTGCATCCCATATATGTATGGACCCTGGTTTCCTCTTTTTAACATCCAAAATCACCTACAACATTATGATTGTCATCATTTCAATAATCATTCATTGTATCAGATATGTTCTGATTTTGCAAGATCTTAAAAGGTAGCATACTTCTAACTGTGTCATGTCATGAAACCTCCATCAAGGACATAATATGAAGTATAAATAACACTTAAAGACTAAACCAGGTAGTCACCAGTGTGAAGATGACAGGAAGTGTGTGTGGACAAGATTTTTACGTGAACATGAGCCATAAATCAAAGCAACAGCAGGGGAACATAATGACATGACAGAGATCATCATAAGGACTCATAAATTCTTTCAAGACTCAAATTATGAAGTTATATTTAGCTTAAAATACATAGGAGAAATTAAATAGTGCAGCTACCCAAATAATTACATCACACATCTTTCTGATATTCAAATGCACGACTTCAGAGAAACGTTATTTTCAGTGTAATTGCATTAAAAATCTTCTCAAGCAGAGAAAATGTATTACTTGTGTTTTCGTTTTGTGTGTCCTTCATGGTTTATTTCACGAATGCACAACTGGCCTGACAGCTTTATAGATTGAAGACTGCATGAAATACTTCCCATTAGGTGACTGTAGAACATTTGTTTTATATTTGAAGCTGAGGGCCTTGTTTTGCTATTATAAACTCAAGATCTATGGAGTCATTTCTGGTGGGTAGGATCTAGTGGACATCTTAAACCTAATTTTGGACTCACTTCTACTAAACTTAATAAAAACTGTCGCTTACAAGATGTTTGGGTCCTTGTTCATGGCTGTTTGGCTTCTTCCCTCTCAAATAATCACTCAACCTGATTCACAACTCACAACATTCCATTTGGTGGCGGTCTTTTCTTGATGAAAAGCTCAGGGTGTGCCAGCCTCTTAATCGAGGGACTGGCCTGAATGGGGAAGGAGTGAATGAAGGTACAGGTGAGACACTGAGAGGAGGAGAAAGGTTAATTGGTTTTGTTGACCATCTGTCTACGGAGGAGGAGGTGGGTGGAGACGGCACGCCATTGGGTGAATAGTAAGGACTAGGATTTACAGGTGCTAATTGACAGTGACCAGTGTGGCTGCAGTCCTATTAATAGAGCAAGTTCATCCCTCCAATTTATTCACTCTCCCCTTTTATTGCCTCTGTCCTTTCTTTGTATGCCCTGCTGCTTTTTGTCCTGTCTACATTTTTCAACCATCTATGTCTTCAGCTCTTTGTCTCATAGGGTTGACTGGCTGACTAAGTATCTTTCCACCTTGCACTCATTCCATCTCTGTCCATGTCCTCAACAAGGTGAATGAGCCATAGATATCCAGCTGAGAGGAAAAAAGAAGCAGCTGAACGATGCATTTGGCCAATCTGAAGGCATAGCCACGCTGAATTCCCCTGGGGGCTGGCTGTACATTTAAAAACCTGGGAATCTCTCTGACCACACTGCTGAGCCAGAAGTGGGTATTTTGTCAAATAAGAGCACCACAGAGAGAAGGACATGCAGACAGAAAGACAAAACACACAATTAGAATAAGTGATGGCTGTCTCTGTGTGCAAGCTATGACATGAATCACCTCACTTTGATAAACTCTGGTTCTTTCTGTCAAGCAGCTAAACTAAACGTCTTGAATAGGATCTGAATCACAGCACAAACCTGCAGGTTTTCAATAATTATGGTTGGGAATGAACACTGGATTGTCTGCTTGTGTCTAGCTGCTCATTCTAACCCTGATGGTTTAAGTTTGTACGCTAGCAACTGCAGTGCATGTTAGAGTGTGAAGCAGGTGCCTGCTCATGATCCAGTTCGTTCATTCCAAGGTGCTGAGCTGTAGCCTCAAATGTCCATAGAATGGTCTTTTAAATGGATACTCGATATGAATGTGCACATGGTTTCCTCTGCACCCTGACATAATTTTAAATTACTTTGAATATGATAATGACTTGTACTATTATCAATGATAATATAATAATGATGTTTCTCAGAGGGGCTGGAATGGTTCAGAATGGGTTAGGGTTCCAGCACCTTCCATAAGTAAATAAATAAATCCAACTGGCTGTTGTTTTGTTTTTGTTTTTACTGTTTCTGGTTTTATTTTGAAAGTTTATTTCCATTCTGTTGCTTTACACTTCCTGTCTTTCCTTGTGATCTGTTTTGATCTTTTGATGTCTCATGTTTGCTAATTGTTGTATCTTTTGTTGTGTTTTCCCATTAAAGTTCCCCTCTCCAGTGTGAGATTGTCTCATTGTTTCCACCTGTCTCTGAATGTCTCCTCCTCCCACCTTGTCTCATCCCCCAGAGTATTTAGTCAGCGTGATTCCTTTTTGTTTGTTGCCAGTTTGTCATTGAGGTTTTGTCATGTGTGCCAGCCCACGTTTTCTCAAATAAGTGTTCTCTCCTGATTTTCCCTTGTTCATTCTGTTTTCTATTTTTCTTTCCTGTTTCCTGGATATCGCCTGTCTACCATTTTGGATTTGTTCACCTTGTTTCTTGGAGTACTGAACGTCCATAACGCATTAAATCCACCCTTTAATCTATATAAATTGGACTTACCTGGAGGATGTGGTCGCCCTGGACAAGCTTCATGCCCGAAAACCCCTGTTCTGCACAAAAACGTGGCTTGAATGCAACATAGACAACGTGGAACGCACACTATTGGAGGGCACAGGTTCATAATCCGTGCGCACAGATTGCTAAACTGTGGGTATGGATTTCTAAACTGTGTGCACCGATTGCTAAACTGTGGGTACAGATTTACAGATGGATTTTAATTTTTTCTCAACTGACACTAGGGGGGCTCCATACCATACTGTGGGGCGCTAGGAGAAATCAGCATCAGTTTTGTTTTAATGTCATGGATGTATTTTTCTGTGCTTCTGTTATGACCCCCAGTAAAGCTTCATCTACAACGTTGTATTCCTCAAAAGGAGGACCAACATATAACACGAGTCAGGGTTCAGCAAAAAAGGAAATTCTTACATTTATTCAACATCAAAAAATACTAAAAATCAACCAAATTACAAAACAAACAGAGCTGATGTTCTGGCCAAAATGAAAAAAAGAAGAGCAGCCACCCAGACCAGTACATAGGGCCGTCGGTCTGCGCACTAACCCTCTACTCTAACCAAGAAAACACATTCTAAACCCATCAGGAAACAAAGCTGTGAAAATCTGTGGAAGAGAGAGAGGGAGGCAGGATTCTTGCCCCCCTTTATTAGCTGTTCCCTCCATCAGCACAAATCAACAACACTTGAAAACAGGAGAGAACACAAGACAATGAGACATGTTGTAAGCAGCACCATCTAACCAACAGGGGAAGAGCTAACAGCTTCCAATTATCACCTTAACACTTTTAATCACTCTATTTTGATCTGTTCTCTCTGTCTGATTGGAACCCTCTGAGCTTAACTTCGCTGCAGTTACTGCGTTTTTACCAACGCCAGAGGGGAAAGTTTGAATGTGGGTAGCTGAGGTTAGCATGCAAGCTAATGCTCTAAACAGGTTAAATTATAGTCATGCATGACTTAACATGACATGGAAAGTGACATTGTAGCCCCTGCATTTACTGCTCCAATCAGGGACACACAAAACCAGGAAGATGAAGTTTTAAATGTAGGGTCAGACTTCAGTATCTGCTTTTATTGGTTTATTCATGCAGAATTCTTATACTTGCACTGTGTGTGTGTGTGTGTGTGTGTGTGTGTGTGTGTGTGTGTGTGTGTGTGTGTGTTGGACTATGGAATTCAGATTAAACTGCAGTCCTGAGTGAATAATTACTGTTTTCAAATTAACCATGGCTGGTGTTTGTGTAGGGTAGAGGGTAGTTGAGGGTGGTGGATAGAAAATGCCTAGAAATGTTGCCATGTAGTTGAACTGGACTTGAATTGAACTGCAAGGGAACATCAATATTGATGATTGTACGGACTTAGTGATGAAACTTGATTTCATATATAAAGTTGATTTTTACATTTGAAAGTCTGTTGGATCTGTAGAAGACAACTGTAATCAACATTCTATCATAGCTCCTTATAGTCACATGACTTTGCTGTCAGTACTGCTGTCAGTCTGTCATTATAATGTCTTAACACTGGAAATGATGGAATGAGATTGTACATATTTCAAGTATGTAGTGATATATTCATTTATTCATTACATATTTTCTTTGGACCTAGTCTGGCTCCTGCTGCTACACCAGAATTTAGGGTTCCCCCAACTGACAAACACTGATGTTTCTGGACTTTTAATGTCTTCAGGTAATTTTTTTATTTTGCTTAAATACTTTAAATTAAATAATATTTCCAATGCAAGACTTTTATCTTTTCCTTTTCACTTAAATTTTCTCAAAATATCTGGCTTTTTACTGCCCTTTGCTCCAGTTGGAAAACATTTGCAGATGCATTCTAGCATAAATAACATTGCTTGAACACAGGTTTGATATTTTTGTTACTATCACAAATCTGTTGAAACTTCTGGAGTGTTGAGTTGCCTCATCCCTATTCAGGAACATATACGGCGTAAAATCCATATTACTGCAAAGACACAAAGGCTATTTTTGCTCTGGGAATTTTCCTTAATAGTCTTCTGAGAATAAAACGTAATGTAAATTCACTGCAGAATAATAGAACACATGCATCACATCTAATGAGGAAAACTTCCTAAAGTAGGTTAGTGAGTTAATTAGACTAATTATATCCAAATCAAACTCAATATATATGTGAATAATAGAAGTACATATTCATTTTCTGCATTATTTCAGTCTGCAGTCTCACAGAATACTGCTAAAAATATAAAATATTTCTGAACTTTTTCCCACCTAATAAGATGATGAGTAATGTCAGCCATGCTCAGTTTGATAGAAACTCTTTGCTGGAGATGAAAAGTGAAATCATTAGAGTAAATAGGGATGCACACACACAGACAACACCTTGTATAAGCTGTTTATTGTGTGCTGTTAGTGGAGTCTGGGAAACAGAGAACTTTAAATGAACTGAAAATGTCTGCTCATTCAAAGAGCATCCAGAACATTTTTAGCACCTGGTAGTCATGAAATTACAAAAAAAAATTGTCAAAGAACAAGAGGAGAGATAGAGCAGGAATAGTATAATCAGTCAGACATTGATCAGGGGTTAACTCTACATTTGTCCAAAGGCCAGAATTCCTCTAAACAGACAGTGTGGGGCAGAACTCTAACAAAAAATTATGCTTAGCCTATTATTGTTTGATATTCTCTCTTTCTTTGCCATTTGACAGAAGACGTAACGTCGTTGGCACAGCTGCACATATAGGATATATAGGTGAGGTAATAGTTTTGTTAATAGATGATATACTATCTCAATCACAGACACTCTTATAATTAAGTTGAACCTTTAATTGTAATCATTGTGCTTTACACAATGAGGATGCAATCATGAAATCGTCTGCAAAATAAACATCTTCCAATAGAAGAAAAATTAAACTGAAGCAGAAAGAAATGAAGTCCAAATTAGAGGATTCAGTGGTATCAGTCTCTGGAGTCTGATTATTCTTCATCTTATTCTAACAGGAATCAAATCAGTTTATTTGAGTCATCAGGAAGAACAAAGCAGCATCAGACAGATGAAAATAAAGTCCTGAGAAGTTTTCCTGACATAGTTTAACTCTTAGGCTCCTGAGTCAGTTAAAGCAGATGAAATAGATGAAATCTCATAATCTAAAGTGACAATCAGCTGACATGTCTTCAGATCTGATTTAGTTTTATGGAGGAAAATGGTGGACGACAGTCTTTTAAACCGACTCACACTGCTCTCAATGATCACATCAATCAATAACAAATCAATAACATTACTGATGGTTTTATTACATTTGGGTGAGCCACTTCCTAGTTTGGGCACTATACAGTACATGCTGGCTCACTGGAGAGGCTGCCAGGGACATTTAAGGGATATCATGTTTCACTTTGCTCCGGTCTAAAATATCTCAACAACTATCAAATGGATTGCATTGAATTTTTGCACATATATTCATGGTTCCCAGAGGATTATGCCTAATGAGTTTGGTGATCTATACCTGACTTTTCCTTTGGAGCCAACATAGGACATTTGTTATTTTGAACTAAGTACTGTAGCTATTGGATGGGTTGCCATGACAGAGGATCCAGTCCCCCACTGGATAAAATGTTACCACTTTGTTGATCCCCTGACTTTTCATCTTGCGCCATCTTCAGGTAATTTTTCTTCATGACCACTGACACAAAATATATTTCAATAATTAATGATTTTCAGACGATGAAAAGGAAATCTTGGCAGCGCCAATAATTAAAGATTAAAAATCCCAACTAAATATCATATAGAGGAGTGTGCATTTAAATTAAATGCCACATCCAACACTGGGAAGTGACTTTGAGGATTTAAACACCCCTTATCAAATATACATAATAGTATGCTGTCATCAACCAACGTGTATGGTTTAGATGGATGTGCCTATTAAATAGTAGCTTAATGAAGTGTCTTTTTCTCTACTCCAAAATGTTCAGCAATAAAATAAAATGAAGAGCCATTTCTTTTAGTTTATTACAGTAAATTATTCAATAAATGTCTCCCTCTTTCTTCTTTAAGACTCAAATGAGCTTCATTTAGATGATGAGTCGTCTGTATGGAGTCTGGGTCAGATTCACCCTCCGGATCATCCAGACTGAACAGTTTAGTGTGTTGTTTTTTCTTTTTTTTAAATGCTGTTGACTTGTATCCATCAGACTTCAGTGATGACTCGTTGGTGTTGCTGCAGCCGAGCTGGCAAAAGCTCTGTTGAGCAAATTCCATCCCATTCTTAATACCTCACCACACCTGTTCTTCTCATCTCTGTCATTATATGGGTTTGGACTTGTCCTTATGTGTTTAAATATTAGTTTTCAGTCTGCCGCTGTCTTGACTCCTGGGAGATTAAATTCAAAATGGGGATTGTCAACCCTTCTCCAAATAGATCAGTGGTTATCAAAAGCACATGACAGTGGGTTCAAAAAATAACTCTGATGTGTCTCCTCTCTGCAGAATGTTCGGTTGAGTCTTACCAACTATCACTTCTGGATAAAGAAGCCCTGCTGAGCCCATGTTTGATTGCTTCTTCTGAGACTACCATTTATAGCAAAAAACCCAGTTTGGCTGCAAATTACAATCTCGCTTTTTTGAGTGATGATTAAAGTAGTAAGAAAGATTTTCTAAGCCATGGTCTGTTAGATTAGATGGATAATAAATTAAACAAGCAGTGATGTAAGGACAAAAGGACTGCTGTGATACTGTGATAAAGCACTTTTAATGACTCAAAAACAGGCAGAACATCCTTCTGTGACTTCACATTAACAAAAACATAGAACCCAACCCTAGTCCAACCCTAATCCTAGTCCAACCCTAGCCCAACCCTAACCCTAACAACCCTAAGCCTAACCCTAGTCCATCCCTAACACTGTCCCAACCCTAACCCTAACAACCCTAACCGTGGTCCAACCCTAACCCTAGCCCAATCCTAACCCTAGTCCAGCCCTAACCCTAACGCTAGTCTAACCCTAGTCCAACCCTAACTCTAGCCCAACCCTAACCTTAACCTAAGTCCAACACTAACCCTAACCCTAGTCTAAGACCCAGTATACCTCCCTACTGGATATGTCATATCTTGGGAAGGGAAGGTCGTAGAGACTCGGGGCAAGGACTGACGTTCTCAGAGACCCCGAAAAACCCCAGACGGACGTTGGTCCCGAGTCCCTACGACCTTCCGTTCCCGGGATACACATATTCAATATAGGTGCGTCAAGCCCCATTCACCTACAATGAGAAAATAAACTTAAGTATAACTTAAGTACTTAAGTATATATAGCCACAAACCTAACCCTAACCCTAACCACAACCCTAACCCTAACCCTATCCACAACCCTAACCCTAACCCTAGCCACAACCCTAACCCTAACCCTAGCCACAACCCTAACCCTAACCCTAGGCACAACCCTAACCCTAACCCTAGGCACAACCCTAACCCTAGCCACAACCCTAACCCTAGCCACAACCCTAACCCTAACCCTAGCCACAACCCTAGCCACAACCCTAGCCACAACCCTAACCCTCACCCTAGCCGCAACCCTAACCCTAACCCTAGCCACAACCCTAACCCTAACCCTAGCCACAACCCTAACCCTAACCCTAGCCACAACCCTAAACCTAACCCTAGCCACAACCCTAACCCTAACCCTAGCCACAACCCTAACCCTAACCCTAGCCACAACCCTAACCCTAACCCTAGTCTAAGACCCAGTATACCCCCCTACTGGATATGTCATATCTCGGGAAAGGAAGGTCGTAGAGACTCGGGACAAAGACTGACGTCCTCAGGGACCCCGACAACCCCCAGACGGACATTGGTCCCGAGTCTCTACGACCTTCCGTTCCCGAGATACACATATTCATTTTAGGTGTGTCAAGCCCAATTCATCTACAATGAGAAAATAAACATAAGTATAACTCGGAAACCGAACGTCGGAGCAACTTGGGACCAAGATCCGTCTGCCATATTCAGGCCAAAATCATGTCTCCAGGAAGTGTGTAGGAGCCCGTTTCAGGCCATTTGGACATGATTGGTACCATTTGTGGAGTAACTTTTTTTGAACCCATACTTCTATGGGTTTAGGCGAGGGTTAGGGTTAGGGTTTGAGCTAGGGTTAGGGTTAGGGTTTGAGCTAGGGTTAGGGTTAGGGTTTGAGCTAGGGTTAGGGTTTCAGCTAGGATTAGGGTTAGGGTTTGAGCAAGGTTAGGGTTTGAGCTAGGGTTAGGGTTAGGGTTTGAGCTAGGGTTAGGGTTTGAGCTAGGGTTAGGGTTAGGGTTTGAGCTAGGGTTAGGGTTAGGGTTTGAGCTAGGGTTAGGGTTAGGGTTAGAGCTAGGGTTAGGGTTAGGGTTAGGGTTTGAGCTAGGGTTAGGGTTAGGGTTAGGGTTTGAGCTAGGGTTAGGGTTAGGGTTTGAGCTAGGGTTAGGGTTAGAGCTAGGGTTAGGGTTAGGGTTTGAGCTAGGGTTAGGGTTAGGGTTAGGGTTTGAGCTAGGGTTAGGGTTAGGGTTTGAACTAGGGTTAGGGTTTGAGCTAGGGTTAGGGTTAGGGTTAGAGCTAGGGTTAGGGTGAGGGTTAGAGCTAGGGTTAGGGTTAGGGTTTGAGCTAGGGTTAGGGTTAGGGTTAGGGTTTGAGCTAGGTTTAGGGTTAGGGTTAGGGTTTGAGCTAGGGTTAGGGTTAGGGTTTGAGCTAGGGTTAGGGTTAGGGTTTGAGCTAGGGTTAGGGTTAGGGTTTGAGCTAGGGTTAGGGTTTGAGTTAGGGTTAGGGTTAGGGTTTGAGCTAGGGTTAGGGTTAGGGTTTGAGCTAGGCTTAGGGTTAGGGTTAGGGTTTGAGCTAGGGTTAGGGTTAGGGTTAGGGTTTGAGCTAGGGTTAGGGTTAGGGTTTGAGCTAGGATTAGGGTTAGGGTTAGGGTTTGGGTTTGGGTTTGAGCTAGGGTTAGGGTTTGAGCTAGGGTTAGGGTTAGGGTTTGAGCTAGGGTTAGGGTTAGGGTTTGAGCTAGGGTTAGGGTTAGGGTTAGGGTTAGGGTTGAGCTAGGGTTAGGGTTAGGGTTAGGGTTTGAGCTAGGGTTAGGGTTAGGGTTTGAGCTAGGGTTAGGGTTAGGGTTAGGGTTTGAGCTAGGGTTAGGGTTAGGGTTTGAGCTAGGGTTAGGGTTAGGGTTAGGGTTTGAGCTAGGGTTAGGGTTAGGGTTAGGGTTTGAGCTAGGTTTAGGGTTTGAGCTAGGGTCAGGGTTAGGGTTTGAGCTAGGCTTAGGGTTAGGGTTTGAGCTAGGGTTAGGGTTAGGGTTTAAGCTAGGGTTAGGGTTTGAGCTAGGGTTAGGGTTAGGGTTAGGGTTTGAGCTAGGGTTAGGGTTTGAGCTAGGGTTAGGGTCAGGGTTTGAGCTAGGGTTAGGGTTTGAGCTAGGGTTAGGGTTAGGGTTAGAGCCAGGGTTAGGGTTAGGGTTAGAGCTAGGGTTAGGGTTAGCGTTTGAGCTAGGGTTAGGGTTAGGGTTTGAGCTAGGGTTAGGGTTAGGGTTTGAGCTAGGGTTAGGGTTAGGGTTAGGGTTTGAGCTAGGGTTAGGGTTAGGGTTTGAGCTGGGGTTAGGGTTAGGGTTAGGGTTTGAGCTAGGGTTAGGGTTAGGGTTTGAGCTAGGGTTAGGGTTAGGGTTAGGGTTTGAGCTAGGGTTAGGGTTAGGGTTTGAGCTAGGGTTAGGGTTAGGGTTAGGGTTTGAGCTAGGGTTAGGGTTAGGGTTTGAGCTAGGGTTAGGGTTAGGGTTAGGGTTTGAGCTAGGGTTAGGGTTTGAGCTAGGGTTAGGGTTAGGGTTAGGGTTTGAGCTAGGGTTAGGGTCAGGGTTTGAGCTAGGGTTAGGGTTTGAGCTAGGGTTAGGGTTAGGGTTAGAGCTAGGGTTAGGGTTAGGGTTAGGGTTAGAGCTAGGGTTAGGGTTAGGGTTTTAGCTAGGGTTAGGGTTAGGGTTTGAGCTAGGGTTAGGGTTAGGGTTTGAGCTAGGGTGAGGGTTAGGGTTTGAGCTAGGGTTAGGGTTTGGGCTAGGGCTAGGGTTAGGGTTTGAGCTAGGGTTAGGGTTGGGGTTTGAGCTAGGGTTAGGGTTAGGGTTTGAGCTAGGGTTAGGGTTAGGGTTTGAGCTAGGGTTAGGGTTAGGGTTTGAGCTAGGGTTAGGGTTAGGGTTAGGGTTTGAGCTAGGGTTAGGGTTAGGGTTTGAGCTAGGGTTAGGGTTAGGGTTAGGGTTTGAGCTAGGGTTAGGGTTAGGGTTTGAGCTAGGGTTAGGGTTAGGGTTAGGGTTAGGGTTTGAGCTAGGGTTAGGGTTAGGGTTTGAGCTAGGGTTAGGGTTAGGGTTTGGGTTTGAGCTAGGGTTAGGGTTTGAGCTAGGGTTAGGGTTAGGGTTTGAGCTAGGGTTAGGGTTAGGGTTAGGGTTAGGGTTTGAGCTAGGGTTAGGGTTAGGGTTAGGGTTTGAGCTAGGTTTAGGGTTAGGGTTTGGGCTAGGGTTAGGGTTAGGGTTTGAGCTAGGGTTAGGGTTAGGGTTAGGGTTTGAGCTAGGGTTAGGGTTTGAGCTAGGGTTAGGGTTTGAGCTAGGGTTAGGGTTAGGGTTTGAGCTAGGGTTAGGGTTAGGGTTTGAGCTAGGGTTAGGGTTAGGGTTTGAGCTAGGGTTAGGGTTAGGGTTTGAGCTAGGGTTAGGGTTAGGGTTAGGGTTTCAGCTAGGGTTAGGTTTAGCGTTTGAGCTAGGGTTAGGGTTAGGGTTTGGGCTAGGGTTAGGGTTAGGGTTAGGGTTTGAGCTAGGGTTAGGGTTTGAGCTAGGGTTAGGGTTAGGGTTTGAGCTAGGGTTAGGGTTAGGGTTAGGGTTTGAGCTAGGGTTAGGTTTAGGGTTTGAGCTAGGGTTAGGGTTAGGGTTTGGGCTAGGGTTAGGGTTAGGGTTTGAGCTAGGGTTAGGGTTAGGGTTTGAGCTAGGGTTAGGGTTTGAGCTAAGGTTAGGGTTAGGGTTTGAGCTAGGGTTAGGGTTAGGGTTAGGGTTTGAGCTAGGGTTAGGTTTAGGGTTTGAGCTAGGGTTAGGGTTAGGGTTTGGGCTAGGGTTAGGGTTAGGGTTTGAGCTAGGGTTAGGGTTAGGGTTTGAGCTAGGGTTAGGGTTTGAGCTAGGGTTAGGGTTAGGGTTTGAGCTAAGGTTAGGGTTAGGGTTTGAGCTAGGGCTAGGGTTTGAGCTAGGGTTAGGGTTAGGGTTAGAGCTAGGGTTAGGGTTAGGGTTTGAGCTAGGGTTAGGTTTAGGGTTAGGGTTTGAGCTAGGGTTAGGGTTAGGGTTAGGGTTTGAGCTAGGGTTAGGGTTAGGGTTAGGGTTTGAGCTAGGGTTAGGGTTAGGGTTTGAGCTAGGGTTAGGGTTAGGGTTAGGGTTTGAGCTAGGGTTAGGGTTAGAGCTAGGGTTACGGTTAGGGTTAGAGCTAGGGTTAGGGTTAGGGTTAGAGCTAGGGTTAGGGTTAGGGTTAGAGCTAGGGTTAGGGTTAGGGTTTGAGCTAGGGTTAGGGTTAGGGTTTGAGCTAGGGTTAGGGTTAGGGTTAGGGTTTGAGCTAGGGTTAGGGTTAGGGTTTGAGCTAGGGTCAGGGTTAGGGTTAGGGTTTGAGCTAGGGTTAGGGTTAGGGTTTGAGCTAGGGTTAGGGTTAGGGTTAGGGTTTGAGCTAGGGTTAGGGTTAGGGTTAGGGTTTGAGCTAGGGTTAGGGTTAGGGTTAGGGTTTGAGCTAGGGTTAGGGTTAGGGTTTGAGCTAGGGTTAGGGTTAGGGTTAGGGTTTGAGCTAGGTTTAGGGTTAGGGTTAGGGTTTGAGCTAGGGTTAGGGTTAGGGTTAGAGCTAGGGTTAGGGTTAGGGTTAGAGCTAGGGTTAGGGTTAGGGTTAGGGTTTGAGCTAGGGTTAGGGTTAGGGTTTGAGCTAGGGTTAGGGTTAGGGTTAGGGTTTGAGCTAGGGTTAGGGTTAGGGTTTGAGCTAGGGTTAGGGTTAGGGTTAGGGTTTGAGCTAGGGTTAGGGTTAGGGTTTGAGCTAGGGTTAGGGTTTGGGTTTGAGCTAGGGTTAGGGTTTGAGCTAGGGTTAGGGTTAGGGTTAGGGTTTGAGCTAGGGTTAGGGTTAGGGTTTGAGCTAGGGTTAGGGTTAGGGTTAGGGTTAGGGTTTGAGCTAGGGTTAGGGTTAGGGTTAGGGTTTGAGCTAGGTTTAGGGTTAGGGTTAGGGTTTGAGCTAGGGTTAGAGTTAGGGTTTGAGCTAGGGTTAGGGTTAGGGTTAGGGTTTGAGCTAGGGTTAGGGTTTGAGCTAGGGTTAGGGTTAGGGTTTGAGCTAGGGTTAGGGTTAGGGTTAGGGTTTGAGCTAGGGTTAGGGTTAGGGTTTGAGCTAGGGTTAGGGTTAGGGTTAGGGTTTGAGCTAGGGTTAGGGTTAGGGTTTGAGCTAGGGTTAGGGTTAGGGTTAGGGTTTGAGCTAGGGTTAGGGTTAGGGTTTGAGCTAGGGTTAGGGTTAGGGTTAGGGTTTGAGCTAGGGTTAGGGTTAGGGTTTGAGCTAGGGTTAGGGTTAGGGTTAGGGTTTGGGTTTGAGCTAGGGTTAGGGTTTGAGCTAGGGTTAGGGTTAGGGTTAGGGTTTGAGCTAGGGTTAGGGTTAGGGTTTGAGCTAGGGTTAGGGTTAGGGTTAGGGTTAGGGTTAGGGTTTGAGCTAGGGTTAGGGTTAGGGTTAGGGTTTGAGCTAGGTTTAGGGTTAGGGTTAGGGTTTGAGCTAGGGTTAGGGTTAGGGTTTGAGCTAGGGTTAGGGTTAGGGTTAGGGTTTGAGCTAGGATTAGGGTTTGAGCTAGGGTTAGGGTTAGGGTTTGAGCTAGGGTTAGGGTTAGGGTTTGAGCTAGGGTTAGGGTTAGGGTTAGGGTTTGAGCTAGGGTTAGGGTTAGGGTTTGAGCTAGGGTTAGGGTTAGGGTTAGGGTTTGAGCTAGGGTTAGGGTTAGGGTTAGGGTTTGAGCTAGGGTTAGGGTTAGGGTTTGAGCTAGGGTTAGGGTTAGGGTTTGAGCTAGGGTTAGGGTTAGGGTTTGAGCTAGGGTTAGGGTTAGGGTTTGAGCTAGGGTTAGGGTTAGGGTTTGAGCTAGGGTTAGGGTTAGGGTTAGGGTTTGAGCTAGGGTTAGGGTTAGGGTTTGAGCTAGGGTTCGGGTTAGGGTTAGGGTTTGAGCTAGGTTTAGGGTTAGGGTTAGGGTTTGAGCTAGGGTTAGGGTTAGGGTTTGAGCTAGGGTTAGGGTTAGGGTTAGGGTTTGAGCTAGGGTTAGGGTTAGGGTTTGAGCTAGGGTTCGGGTTAGGGTTAGGGTTTGAGCTAGGTTTAGGGTTAGGGTTAGGGTTTGAGCTAGGGTTAGGGTTAGGGTTTGAGCTAGGGTTAGGGTTAGGGTTAGGGTTTGAGCTAGGGTTAGGGTTAGGGTTTGAGCTAGGGTTAGGGTTTGAGCTAGGGTCAGGGTTAGGGTTTGAGCTAGGGTTAGGGTTAGGGTTTGAGCTAGGGTTAGGGTTAGGGTTAGGGTTTGAGCTAGGGTTAGGGTTTGAGCTAGGGTCAGGGTTAGGGTTTGAGCTAGGGTTAGGGTTAGGGTTAGGTTTTGAGCTAGGGTTAGGGTTAGGGTTAGAGTTTGAGCTAGGGTTAGGGTTAGGATTTGAGCTAGGGTTAGGGTTTGAGCTAGGGTTAGGGTTAGGGTTTGAGCTAGGGTTAGGGTTTGAGCTAGGGTTAGGGTTAGGGTTTGAGCTAGGCTTAGGGTTTGAGCTAGGGTTAGGGTTAGGGTTTGAGCTAGGGTTAGGGTTAGGGTTAGAGCTAGGGTTAGGGTTAGGGTTTGAGCTAGGGTTAGGGTTTGAGCTAGGGTTAGGGTTAGGGTTAGGGTTTGAGCTAGGGTTAGGGTTAGGTTTAGGGTTTGAGCTAGGGTTAGGGTTAGGGTTTGAGCTAGGGTTAGGGTTAGGGTTAGGGTTTGAGCTAGGGTTAGGATTAGGGTTTGAGCTAGGGTTAGGGTTAGGGTTAGGGTTTGAGCTAGGGTTAGGGTTAGGGTTTGAGCTAGGGTTAGGGTTAGGGTTAGGGTTTGAGCTAGGTTTAGGGTTAGGGTTAGGGTTTGAGCTAGGGTTAGGGTTAGCGTTTGAGCTAGGGTTAGGGTTAGGGTTTGAGCTAGGGTTAGGGTTAGGGTTTGAGCTAGGGTTAGGGTTTGAGTTAGGGTTAGGGTTAGGGTTTGAGCTAGGGTTAGGGTTAGGGTTTGAGCTAGGGTTAGGGTTAGGGTTAGGGTTTGAGCTAGGGTTAGGGTTAGGGTTTGAGCTAGGATTAGGGTTAGGGTTAGGGTTTGGGTTTGGGTTTGAGCTAGGTTTAGGGTTTGAGCTAGGGTTAGGGTTAGGGTTTGAGCTAGGGTTAGGGTTAGGGTTTGAGCTAGGGTTAGGGTTAGGGTTAGGGTTAGGGTTGAGCTAGGGTTAGGGTTAGGGTTAGGGTTTGAGCTAGGGTTAGGGTTAGGGTTTGAGCTAGGGTTAGGGTTAGGGTTTGAGCTAGGGTTAGGGTTAGGGTTTGAGCTAGGGTTAGGATTAGGGTTAGGGTTTGAGCTAGGGTTAGGGTTAGGGTTTGAGCTAGGGTTAGGGTTAGGGTTAGGGTTTGAGCTAGGGTTAGGGTTTGAGCTAGGGTTAGGGTTAGGGTTAGGGTTTGAGCTAGGGTTAGGGTCAGGGTTTGAGCTAGGGTTAGGGTTTGAGCTAGGGTTAGGGTTAGGGTTAGAGCTAGGGTTAGGGTTAGGGTTAGAGCTAGGGTTAGGGTTAGCGTTTGAGCTAGGGTTAGGGTTAGGGTTTGAGCTAGGGTTAGGGTTAGGGTTTGAGCTAGGGTTAGGGTTAGGGTTAGGGTTTGAGCTAGGGTTAGGGTTAGGGTTTGAGCTGGGGTTAGGGTTAGGGTTAGGGTTTGAGCTAGGGTTAGGGTTAGGGTTTGAGCTAGGGTTAGGGTTAGGGTTAGGGTTTGAGCTAGGGTTAGGGTTAGGGTTTGAGCTAGGGTTAGGGTTAGGGTTAGGGTTTGAGCTAGGGTTAGGGTTAGGGTTTGAGCTAGGGTTAGGGTTAGGGTTAGGGTTTGAGCTAGGGTTAGGGTTTGAGCTAGGGTTAGGGTTAGGGTTAGGGTTTGAGCTAGGTTTAGGGTTAGGGTTAGGGTTTGAGCTAGGGTTAGGGTTAGGGTTTGAGCTAGGGTTAGGGTTAGGGTTAGGGTTTGAGCTAGGGTTAGGGTTAGGGTTTGAGCTAGGGTTAGGGTTAGGGTTAGGGTTTGAGCTAGGGTTAGGGTTAGAGCTAGGGTTACGGTTAGGGTTAGAGCTAGGGTTAGGGTTAGGGTTAGAGCTAGGGTTAGGGTTAGGGTTAGAGCTAGGGTTAGGGTTAGGGTTTGAGCTAGGGTTAGGGTTAGGGTTTGAGCTAGGGTTAGGGTTAGGGTTAGGGTTTGAGCTAGGGTTAGGGTTAGGGTTTGAGCTAGGGTTAGGGTTAGGGTTAGGGTTTGAGCTAGGGTTAGGGTTAGGGTTTGAGCTAGGGTTAGGGTTAGGGTTAGGGTTTGAGCTAGGGTTAGGGTTAGGGTTTGAGCTAGGGTTTGGGTTAGGGTTTGAGCTAGGGTTAGGGTTTGAGCTAGGTTTAGGGTTAGGGTTAGGGTTTGAGCTAGGGTTAGGGTTAGGGTTAGAGCTAGGGTTAGGGTTAGGGTTAGAGCTAGGGTTAGGGCTAGGGTTTGAGCTAGGGTTAGGGTTAGGGTTTGAGCTAGGGTTAGGGTTAGGGTTAGGGTTTGAGCTAGGGTTAGGGTTAGGGTTTGGGCTAGGGTTAGGTTTAGGGTTTGAGCTAGGGTTTGGGTTAGGGTTTGAGCTAGGGTTAGGGTTTGAGCTAGGGTTAGGGTTAGGGTTTGAGCTAGGTTTAGGGTTAGGGTTAGGGTTTGAGCTAGGGTTAGGGTTAGGGTTTGAGCTAGGGTTAGGGTTAGGGTTTGAGCTAGGGTTAGGTTTAGGGTTAGGGTTTGAGCTAGGGTTAGGGTTAGGGTTAGGGTTTGAGCTAGGGTTAGGGTTAGGGTTAGGGTTTGAGCTAGGGTTAGGGTTAGGGTTTGAGCTAGGGTTAGGGTTAGGGTTAGGGTTTGAGCTAGGGTTAGGGTTAGAGCTAGGGTTACGGTTAGGGTTAGAGCTAGGGTTAGGGTTAGGGTTAGAGCTAGGGTTAGGGTTAGGGTTAGAGCTAGGGTTAGGGTTAGGGTTTGAGCTAGGGTTAGGGTTAGGGTTTGAGCTAGGGTTAGGGTTAGGGTTAGGGTTTGAGCTAGGGTTAGGGTTAGGGTTTGAGCTAGGGTCAGGGTTAGGGTTAGGGTTTGAGCTAGGGTTAGGGTTAGGGTTTGAGCTAGGGTTAGGGTTAGGGTTAGGGTTTGAGCTAGGGTTAGGGTTAGGGTTTGAGCTAGGGTTAGGGTTAGGGTTTAGGTTTGAGCTAGGGTTAGGGTTAGGGTTTGAGCTAGGGTTAGGGTTAGGGTTAGGGTTTGAGCTAGGTTTAGGGTTAGGGTTAGGGTTTGAGCTAGGGTTAGGGTTAGGGTTAGAGCTAGGGTTAGGGTTAGGGTTAGAGCTAGGGTTAGGGTTAGGGTTTGAGCTAGGGTTAGGGTTAGGGTTTGAGCTAGGGTTAGGGTTAGGGTTAGGGTTTGAGCTAGGGTTAGGGTTAGGGTTTGAGCTAGGGTTAGGGTTAGGGTTAGGGTTTGAGCTAGGGTTAGGGTTAGGGTTTGAGCTAGGGTTAGGGTTAGGGTTAGGGTTTGAGCTAGGGTTAGGGTTAGGGTTTGAGCTAGGGTTAGGGTTAGGGTTAGGGTTTGAGCTAGGGTTAGGGTTAGGGTTTGAGCTAGGGTTAGGGTTTGGGTTTGAGCTAGGGTTAGGGTTTGAGCTAGGGTTAGGGTTAGGGTTAGGGTTTGAGCTAGGGTTAGGGTTAGGGTTTGAGCTAGGGTTAGGGTTAGGGTTAGGGTTAGGGTTTGAGCTAGGGTTAGGGTTAGGGTTAGGGTTTGAGCTAGGTTTAGGGTTAGGGTTAGGGTTTGAGCTAGGGTTAGAGTTAGGGTTTGAGCTAGGGTTAGGGTTAGGGTTAGGGTTTGAGCTAGGGTTAGGGTTTGAGCTAGGGTTAGGGTTAGGGTTTGAGCTAGGGTTAGGGTTAGGGTTAGGGTTTGAGCTAGGGTTAGGGTTAGGGTTTGAGCTAGGGTTAGGGTTAGGGTTAGGGTTTGAGCTAGGGTTAGGGTTAGGGTTTGAGCTAGGGTTAGGGTTAGGGTTAGGGTTTGAGCTAGGGTTAGGGTTAGGGTTTGAGCTAGGGTTAGGGTTAGGGTTAGGGTTTGAGCTAGGATTAGGGTTTGAGCTAGGGTTAGGGTTAGGGTTTGAGCTAGGGTTAGGGTTAGGGTTTGAGCTAGGGTTAGGGTTAGGGTTAGGGTTTGAGCTAGGGTTAGGGTTAGGGTTTGAGCTAGGGTTAGGGTTAGGGTTAGGGTTTGAGCTAGGGTTAGGGTTAGGGTTAGGGTTTGAGCTAGGGTTAGGGTTAGGGTTTGAGCTAGGGTTAGGGTTAGGGTTTGAGCTAGGGTTAGGGTTAGGGTTTGAGCCAGGGTTAGGGTTAGGGTTTGAGCTAGGGTTAGGGTTAGGGTTTGAGCTAGGGTTAGGGTTAGGGTTTGAGCTAGGGTTAGGGTTAGGGTTTGAGCTAGGGTTCGGGTTAGGGTTAGGGTTTGAGCTAGGTTTAGGGTTAGGGTTAGGGTTTGAGCTAGGGTTAGGGTTAGGGTTTGAGCTAGGGTTAGGGTTAGGGTTAGGGTTTGAGCTAGGGTTAGGGTTGAGCTAGGGTTAGGGTTCGGGTTAGGGTTAGGGTTTGAGCTAGGTTTAGGGTTAGGGTTAGGGTTTGAGCTAGGGTTAGGGTTAGGGTTTGAGCTAGGGTTAGGGTTAGGGTTAGGGTTTGAGCTAGGGTTAGGGTTAGGGTTTGAGCTAGGGTTAGGGTTTGAGCTAGGGTCAGGGTTAGGGTTTGAGCTAGGGTTAGGGTTAGGGTTTGAGCTAGGGTTAGGGTTAGGGTTAGGGTTTGAGCTAGGGTTAGGGTTAGGGTTAGGGTTTGAGCTAGGGTTAGGGTTTGAGCTAGGGTCAGGGTTAGGGTTTGAGCTAGGGTTAGGGTTAGGGTTAGGTTTTGAGCTAGGGTTAGGGTTAGGGTTAGAGTTTGAGCTAGGGTTAGGGTTAGGATTTGAGCTAGGGTTAGGGTTTGAGCTAGGGTTAGGGTTAGGGTTTGAGCTAGGGTTAGGGTTTGAGCTAGGGTTAGGGTTAGGGTTTGAGCTAGGGTTAGGGTTTGAGCTAGGGTTAGGGTTAGGGTTTGAGCTAGGGTTAGGGTTAGGGTTAGAGCTAGGGTTAGGGTTAGGGTTTGAGCTAGGGTTAGGGTTAGGGTTTGAGCTAGGGTTAGGGTTAGGGTTAGAGCTAGGGTTAGGGTTAGGGTTTGAGCTAGGGTTAGGGTTTGAGCTAGGGTTAGGGTTAGGGTTAGGGTTTGAGCTAGGGTTAGGGTTAGGTTTAGGGTTTGAGCTAGGGTTAGGGTTAGGGTTTGAGCTAGGGTTAGGGTTAGGGTTAGGGTTTGAGCTAGGGTTAGGATTAGGGTTTGAGCTAGGGTTAGGGTTAGGGTTAGGGTTTGAGCTAGGGTTAGGGTTAGGGTTTGAGCTAGGGTTAGGGTTAGGGTTAGGGTTTGAGCTAGGTTTAGGGTTAGGGTTAGGGTTTGAGCTAGGGTTAGGGTTAGGGTTTGAGCTAGGGTTAGGGTTAGGGTTTGAGCTAGGGTTAGGGTTAGGGTTTGAGCTAGGGTTAGGGTTTGAGTTAGGGTTAGGGTTAGGGTTTGAGCTAGGGTTAGGGTTAGGGTTTGAGCTAGGGTTAGGGTTAGGGTTAGGGTTTGAGCTAGGGTTAGGGTTAGGGTTTGAGCTAGGATTAGGGTTAGGGTTAGGGTTTGGGTTTGGGTTTGAGCTAGGGTTAGGGTTTGAGCTAGGGTTAGGGTTAGGGTTTGAGCTAGGGTTAGGGTTAGGGTTTGAGCTAGGGTTAGGGTTAGGGTTAGGGTTAGGGTTGAGCTAGGGTTAGGGTTAGGGTTAGGGTTTGAGCTAGGGTTAGGGTTAGGGTTTGAGCTAGGGTTAGGGTTAGGGTTAGGGTTTGAGCTAGGTTTAGGGTTAGGGTTAGGGTTTGAGCTAGGGTTAGGGTTAGGGTTAGAGCTAGGGTTAGGGTTAGGGTTAGAGCTAGGGTTAGGGTTAGGGTTTGAGCTAGGGTTAGGGTTAGGGTTTGAGCTAGGGTTAGGGTTAGGGTTAGGGTTTGAGCTAGGGTTAGGGTTAGGGTTTGAGCTAGGGTTAGGGTTAGGGTTAGGGTTTGAGCTAGGGTTAGGGTTTGAGCTAGGGTTAGGGTTAGGGTTAGGGTTTGAGCTAGGTTTAGGGTTAGGGTTAGGGTTTGAGCTAGGGTTAGGGTTAGGGTTTGAGCTAGGGTTAGGGTTAGGGTTAGGGTTTGAGCTAGGGTTAGGGTTAGGGTTTGAGCTAGGGTTAGGGTTAGGGTTAGGGTTTGAGCTAGGGTTAGGGTTAGAGCTAGGGTTACGGTTAGGGTTAGAGCTAGGGTTAGGGTTAGGGTTAGAGCTAGGGTTAGGGTTAGGGTTAGAGCTAGGGTTAGGGTTAGGGTTTGAGCTAGGGTTAGGGTTAGGGTTTGAGCTAGGGTTAGGGTTAGGGTTAGGGTTTGAGCTAGGGTTAGGGTTAGGGTTTGAGCTAGGGTCAGGGTTAGGGTTAGGGTTTGAGCTAGGGTTAGGGTTAGGGTTTGAGCTAGGGTTAGGGTTAGGGTTAGGGTTTGAGCTAGGGTTAGGGTTAGGGTTTGAGCTAGGGTTAGGGTTAGGGTTTAGGTTTGAGCTAGGGTTAGGGTTAGGGTTTGAGCTAGGGTTAGGGTTAGGGTTAGGGTTTGAGCTAGGTTTAGGGTTAGGGTTAGGGTTTGAGCTAGGGTTAGGGTTAGGGTTAGAGCTAGGGTTAGGGTTAGGGTTAGAGCTAGGGTTAGGGTTAGGGTTTGAGCTAGGGTTAGGGTTAGGGTTTGAGCTAGGGTTAGGGTTAGGGTTAGGGTTTGAGCTAGGGTTAGGGTTAGGGTTTGAGTTAGGGTTAGGGTTAGGGTTAGGGTTTGAGCTAGGGTTAGGGTTAGGGTTTGAGCTAGGGTTAGGGTTAGGGTTAGGGTTTGAGCTAGGGTTAGGGTTAGGGTTTGAGCTAGGGTTAGGGTTAGGGTTAGGGTTTGAGCTAGGGTTAGGGTTAGGGTTTGAGCTAGGGTTAGGGTTTGGGTTTGAGCTAGGGTTAGGGTTTGAGCTAGGGTTAGGGTTAGGGTTAGGGTTTGAGCTAGGGTTAGGGTTAGGGTTTGAGCTAGGGTTAGGGTTAGGGTTAGGGTTAGGGTTTGAGCTAGGGTTAGGGTTAGGGTTAGGGTTTGAGCTAGGTTTAGGGTTAGGGTTAGGGTTTGAGCTAGGGTTAGAGTTAGGGTTTGAGCTAGGGTTAGGGTTAGGGTTAGGGTTTGAGCTAGGGTTAGGGTTTGAGCTAGGGTTAGGGTTAGGGTTTGAGCTAGGGTTAGGGTTAGGGTTAGGGTTTGAGCTAGGGTTAGGGTTAGGGTTTGAGCTAGGGTTAGGGTTAGGGTTAGGGTTTGAGCTAGGGTTAGGGTTAGGGTTTGAGCTAGGGTTAGGGTTAGGGTTAGGGTTTGAGCTAGGGTTAGGGTTAGGGTTTGAGCTAGGGTTAGGGTTAGGGTTAGGGTTTGAGCTAGGATTAGGGTTTGAGCTAGGGTTAGGGTTAGGGTTTGAGCTAGGGTTAGGGTTAGGGTTTGAGCTAGGGTTAGGGTTAGGGTTAGGGTTTGAGCTAGGGTTAGGGTTAGGGTTTGAGCTAGGGTTAGGGTTAGGGTTAGGGTTTGAGCTAGGGTTAGGGTTAGGGTTAGGGTTTGAGCTAGGGTTAGGGTTAGGGTTTGAGCTAGGGTTAGGGTTAGGGTTTGAGCTAGGGTTAGGGTTAGGGTTTGAGCCAGGGTTAGGGTTAGGGTTTGAGCTAGGGTTAGGGTTAGGGTTTGAGCTAGGGTTAGGGTTAGGGTTAGGGTTTGAGCTAGGGTTAGGGTTAGGGTTTGAGCTAGGGTTCGGGTTAGGGTTAGGGTTTGAGCTAGGTTTAGGGTTAGGGTTAGGGTTTGAGCTAGGGTTAGGGTTAGGGTTTGAGCTAGGGTTAGGGTTAGGGTTAGGGTTTGAGCTAGGGTTAGGGTTGAGCTAGGGTTAGGGTTCGGGTTAGGGTTAGGGTTTGAGCTAGGTTTAGGGTTAGGGTTAGGGTTTGAGCTAGGGTTAGGGTTAGGGTTTGAGCTAGGGTTAGGGTTAGGGTTAGGGTTTGAGCTAGGGTTAGGGTTAGGGTTTGAGCTAGGGTTAGGGTTTGAGCTAGGGTCAGGGTTAGGGTTTGAGCTAGGGTTAGGGTTAGGGTTTGAGCTAGGGTTAGGGTTAGGGTTAGGGTTTGAGCTAGGGTTAGGGTTAGGGTTAGGGTTTGAGCTAGGGTTAGGGTTTGAGCTAGGGTCAGGGTTAGGGTTTGAGCTAGGGTTAGGGTTAGGGTTAGGTTTTGAGCTAGGGTTAGGGTTAGGGTTAGAGTTTGAGCTAGGGTTAGGGTTAGGATTTGAGCTAGGGTTAGGGTTTGAGCTAGGGTTAGGGTTAGGGTTTGAGCTAGGGTTAGGGTTTGAGCTAGGGTTAGGGTTAGGGTTTGAGCTAGGGTTAGGGTTTGAGCTAGGGTTAGGGTTAGGGTTTGAGCTAGGGTTAGGGTTAGGGTTAGAGCTAGGGTTAGGGTTAGGGTTTGAGCTAGGGTTAGGGTTAGGGTTTGAGCTAGGGTTAGGGTTAGGGTTAGAGCTAGGGTTAGGGTTAGGGTTTGAGCTAGGGTTAGGGTTTGAGCTAGGGTTAGGGTTAGGGTTAGGGTTTGAGCTAGGGTTAGGGTTAGGTTTAGGGTTTGAGCTAGGGTTAGGGTTAGGGTTTGAGCTAGGGTTAGGGTTAGGGTTAGGGTTTGAGCTAGGGTTAGGATTAGGGTTTGAGCTAGGGTTAGGGTTAGGGTTAGGGTTTGAGCTAGGGTTAGGGTTAGGGTTTGAGCTAGGGTTAGGGTTAGGGTTAGGGTTTGAGCTAGGTTTAGGGTTAGGGTTAGGGTTTGAGCTAGGGTTAGGGTTAGGGTTTGAGCTAGGGTTAGGGTTAGGGTTTGAGCTAGGGTTAGGGTTAGGGTTTGAGCTAGGGTTAGGGTTTGAGTTAGGGTTAGGGTTAGGGTTTGAGCTAGGGTTAGGGTTAGGGTTTGAGCTAGGGTTAGGGTTAGGGTTTGAGCTAGGGTTAGGGTTAGGGTTAGGGTTTGAGCTAGGGTTAGGGTTAGGGTTTGAGCTAGGATTAGGGTTAGGGTTAGGGTTTGGGTTTGGGTTTGAGCTAGGGTTAGGGTTTGAGCTAGGGTTAGGGTTAGGGTTTGAGCTAGGGTTAGGGTTAGGGTTTGAGCTAGGGTTAGGGTTAGGGTTAGGGTTAGGGTTGAGCTAGGGTTAGGGTTAGGGTTAGGGTTTGAGCTAGGGTTAGGGTTAGGGTTTGAGCTAGGGTTAGGGTTAGGGTTTGAGCTAGGGTTAGGATTAGGGTTAGGGTTTGAGCTAGGGTTAGGGTTAGGGTTTGAGCTAGGGTTAGGGTTAGGGTTAGGGTTTGAGCTAGGGTTAGGGTTAGGGTTTGAGCTAGGGTTAGGGTTAGGGTTAGGGTTTGAGCTAGGGTTAGGGTTTGAGCTAGGTTTAGGGTTTGAGCTAGGGTCAGGGTTAGGGTTTGAGCTAGGCTTAGGGTTAGGGTTTGAGCTAGGGTTAGGGTTAGGGTTTAAACTAGGGTTAGGGTTTGAGCTAGGGTTAGGGTTAGGGTTAGGGTTTGAGCTAGGGTTAGGGTTTGAGCTAGGGTTAGGGTTAGGGTTAGGGTTTGAGCTAGGGTTAGGGTCAGGGTTTGAGCTAGGGTTAGGGTTTGAGCTAGGGTTAGGGTTAGGGTTAGAGCTAGGGTTAGGGTTAGGGTTAGAGCTAGGGTTAGGGTTAGCGTTTGAGCTAGGGTTAGGGTTAGGGTTTGAGCTAGGGTTAGGGTTAGGGTTTGAGCTAGGGTTAGGGTTAGGGTTAGGGTTTGAGCTAGGGTTAGGGTTAGGGTTTGAGCTGGGGTTAGGGTTAGGGTTAGGGTTTGAGCTAGGGTTAGGGTTAGGGTTTGAGCTAGGGTTAGGGTTAGGGTTAGGGTTTGAGCTAGGGTTAGGGTTAGGGTTTGAGCTAGGGTTAGGGTTAGGGTTAGGGTTTGAGCTAGGGTTAGGGTTTGAGCTAGGGTTAGGGTTAGGGTTAGGGTTTGAGCTAGGTTTAGGGTTAGGGTTAGGGTTTGAGCTAGGGTTAGGGTTAGGGTTTGAGCTAGGGTTAGGGTTAGGGTTAGGGTTTGAGCTAGGGTTAGGGTTAGGGTTTGAGCTAGGGTTAGGGTTAGGGTTAGGGTTTGAGCTAGGGTTAGGGTTAGAGCTAGGGTTACGGTTAGGGTTAGAGCTAGGGTTAGGGTTAGGGTTAGAGCTAGGGTTAGGGTTAGGGTTAGAGCTAGGGTTAGGGTTAGGGTTTGAGCTAGGGTTAGGGTTAGGGTTTGAGCTAGGGTTAGGGTTAGGGTTAGGGTTTGAGCTAGGGTTAGGGTTAGGGTTTGAGCTAGGGTTAGGGTTAGGGTTAGGGTTTGAGCTAGGGTTAGGGTTAGGGTTTGAGCTAGGGTTAGGGTTAGGGTTTGAGCTAGGGTTAGGGTTAGGGTTTGGGCTAGGGTTAGGGTTAGGGTTTGAGCTAGGGTTAGGGTTAGGGTTTGAGCTAGGGTTAGGGTTAGGGTTTGAGCTAGGGTTAGGGTTTGAGCTAGGGTTAGGGTTAGGGTTTGGGCTAGGGTTAGGTTTAGGGTTTGAGCTAGGGTTTGGGTTAGGGTTTGAGCTAGGGTTAGGGTTTGAGCTAGGGTTAGGGTTAGGGTTAGGGTTTGAGCTAGGTTTAGGGTTAGGGTTAGGGTTTGAGCTAGGGTTAGGGTTAGGGTTTGAGCTAGGGTTAGGGTTAGGGTTAGGGTTTGAGCTAGGGTTAGGGTTTGAGCTAGGGTTAGGGTTAGGGTTTGAGCTAGGGTTAGGGTTAGGGTTTGAGCTAGGGTTAGGGTTAGGGTTAGGGTTTGAGCTAGGGTTAGGGTTAGGGTTAGGGTTTGAGCTAGGGTTAGGGTTAGGGTTAGGGTTTGAGCTAGGGTTAGGGTTAGGGTTTGAGCTAGGGTTAGGGTTTGAGCTAGGGTTAGGGTTAGGGTTTGAGCTAGGGTTAGGGTTAGGGTTTGAGCTAGGGTTAGGGTTAGGGTTAGGGTTTGAGCTAGGTTTAGGGTTAGGGTTAGGGTTTGAGCTAGGGTTAGGGTTAGGGTTAGGGTTTGAGCTAGGGTTAGGGTTAGGGTTTGACCTAGGGTTAGGGTTTGAGCTAGGGTCAGGGTTAGGGTTTGAGCTAGGGTTAGGGTTAGGGTTTGAGCTAGGGTTAGGGTTAGGGTTAGGGTTTGAGCTAGGGTTAGGGTTAGGGTTAGGGTTTGAGCTAGGGTTAGGGTTTGAGCTAGGGTTTGAGCTAGGGTTAGGGTTTGAGCTAGGGTCAGGGTTAGGGTTTGAGCTAGGGTTAGGGTTAGGGTTTGAGCTAGGGTTAGGGTTAGGGTTAGGGTTTGAGCTAGGGTTAGGGTTTGAGCTAGGGTTAGGGTTAGGGTTTGAGCTAGGGTTAGGGTTAGGGTTTGGGCTAGGGTTAGGGTTAGGGTTTGAGCTAGGGTTAGGGTTAGGGTTTGAGCTAGGGTTAGGGTTTGAGCTAGGGTTAGGGTTAGGGTTTGAGCTACGGTTAGGGTTAGGGTTTCAGCTAGGGTTAGGGTTAGGGTTAGGGTTTGAGCTAGGGTTAGGTTTAGGGTTTGAGCTAGGGTTAGGGTTAGGGTTTGGGCTAGGGTTAGGGTTAGGGTTTGAGCTAGGGTTAGGGTTAGGGTTTGAGCTAGGGTTAGGGTTTGAGCTAGGGTTAGGGTTAGGGTTTGAGCTAGGGTTAGGGTTAGGGTTTGAGCTAGGGTTAGGGTCAGGGTTAGGGTTTGAGCCAGCGCTAGGGTTAGGGTTAGGGTATGAGTTAGGGTTAGGGTTAGGGTTTGAGCTAGGGTTAGGGTTAGGGTTTGAGCTAGGGTTAGGGTTAGGGTTTGAGTTAGGGTTAGGGTTTGAGCTAGGGTTAGGGTTAGGGTTTGGGCTAGGGTAAGGGTTAGGGTTTGAGCTAGGGTTAGGGTTAGGGTTAGGGTTTGAGCTAGGGTTAGGGTTTGGGCTAGGGTTAGGGTTAGGGTTTGAGCTAGGGTTAGGGTTAGGGTTTGAGCCAGGGTTAGGGTTAGGGGGTTAGGGTTAGGGTTTGAGCTAGGGTTAGGGTTAGGGTTTGAGCTAGGGTTAGGGTTTGGGCTAGGGTTAGGGTTAGGGTTTGAGCTAGGGTTAGGGTTAGGGTTTGAGCTAGGGTTAGGGTTAGGGTTTGAGCTAGGGTTAGGGCTAGGGTTAGGGTTTGAGCTAGGGTTAGGGTTAGGGTTAGGGTTTGAGCTAGGGTTAGGGTAGGTTAGGGCTAGGGTTAGGGTTTGAGCTAGGGTTAGGGTTAGGGTTAGGGTTTGAGCTAGGGTTAGGGTTAGGGTTTGAGCTAGGGTTAGGGTTAGGGTTAGGGTTTGAGCTAGGTTTAGGGTTAGGGTTAGGGTTTGAGCTAGGGTTAGGGTTAGGGTTTGAGCTAGGGTTAGGGTTAGGGTTAGGGTTAGGGTTTGAGCTAGGGTTAGGGTTAGGGTTAGGGTTTGAGCTAGGGTTAGGTTTAGGGTTTGAGCTAGGGTTAGGGTTAGGGTTTGAGCTAGGGTTAGGGTTAGGGTTAGGGTTTGAGCTAGGGTTAGGGTTAGGGTTTGAGCTAGGGTTAGGGTTAGGGTTAGGGTTTGGGTTTGAGCTAGGGTTAGGGTTTGAGCTAGGGTTAGGGTTAGGGTTTGAGCTAGGGTTAGGGTTAGGGTTAGGGTTAGGGTTAGGGTTGAGCTAGGGTTAGGGTTAGGGTTAGGGTTAGGGTTTGAGCTAGGGTTAGGGTTAGGGTTAGGGTTTGAGCTAGGGTTAGGGTTAGGGTTTGAGCTAGGGTTAGGGTTAGGGTTAGGGTTGAGCTAGGGTTAGGGTTAGGGTTAGGGTTAGGGTTAGGGTTTGAGCTAGGGTTAGGGTTAGGGTTAGGGTTAGGGTTAGGGTTTGAGCTAGGGTTAGGGTTAGGGTTAGGGTTAGGGTTGAGCTAGGGTTAGGGTTAGGGTTAGGGTTTGAGCTAGGGTTAGGGTTAGGGTTTGAGCTAGGGTTAGGGTTAGGGTTAGGGTTTGAGCTAGGGTTAGGGTTAGGGTTTGAGCTAGGGTTAGGGTTAGGGTTAGGGTTTGAGCTAGGGTTAGGGTTGGGTTAGGGTTAGGGTTAGGGTTGAGCTAGGGTTAGGGTTAGGGTTAGGGTTAGGGTTGAGCTAGGGTTAGGGTTAGGGTTAGGGTTAGGGTTAGGGTTTGAGCTAGGGTTAGGGTTAGGGTTAGGGTTTGAGCTAGGGTTAGGGTTAGGGTTTGAGCTAGGGTTAGGGTTAGGGTTAGGGTTTGAGCTAGGGTTAGGGTTAGGGTTTGAGCTAGGGTTAGGGTTAGGGTTAGGGTTTGAGCTAGGGTTAGGGTTAGGGTTAGGGTTAGGGTTTGAGCTAGGGTTAGGGTTAGGGTTAGGGTTTGAGCTAGGGTTAGGGTTAGGGTTTGAGCTAGGGTTAGGGTTAGGGTTAGGGTTTGAGATAGGTTTAGGGTTAGGGTTAGGGTTTGAGCTAGGGTTAGGGTTAGGGTTTGAGCTAGGGTTAGGGTTAGGGTTAGGGTTAGGGTTAGGGTTTGAGCTAGGGTTAGGGTTAGGGTTAGGGTTTGAGCTAGGGTTAGGTTTAGGGTTTGAGCTAGGGTTAGGGTTAGGGTTTGAGCTAGGGTTAGGGTTAGGGTTAGGGTTTGAGCTAGGGTTAGGGTTAGGGTTTGAGCTAGGGTTAGGGTTAGGGTTTGGGTTTGAGCTAGGGTTAGGGTTTGAGCTAGGGTTAGGGTTAGGGTTAGGGTTTGAGCTAGGGTTAGGGTTAGGGTTTGAGCTAGGGTTAGGGTTAGGGTTAGGGTTGAGCCAGGGTTAGGGTTAGGGTTAGGGTTTGAGCTAGGGTTAGGGTTAGGGTTAGGGTTTGAGCTAGGGTTAGGGTTAGGGTTTGAGCTAGGGTTAGGGTTAGGGTTAGGGTTGAGCTAGGGTTAGGGTTAGGGTTAGGGTTAGGGTTTGAGCTAGGGTTAGGGTTAGGGTTAGGGTTGAGCTAGGGTTAGGGTTAGGGTTAGGGTTAGGGTTAGGGTTTGAGCAAGGGTTAGGGTTAGGGTTAGGGTTAGGGTTAGGGTTGAGCTAGGGTTAGGGTTAGGGTTAGGGTTAGGGTTTGAGCTAGGGTTAGGGTTAGGGTTAGGGTTAGGGTTAGGGTTGAGCTAGGGTTAGGGTTAGGGTTAGGGTTAGGGTTAGGGTTTGAGCTAGGGTTAGGGTTAGGGTTAGGGTTAGGGTTAGGGTTGAGCTAGGGTTAGGGTTAGGGTTAGGGTTAGGGTTTGAGCTAGGGTTAGGGTTAGGGTTAGGGTTTGAGCTAGGGTTAGGGTTAGGGTTTGAGCTAGGGTTAGGGTTAGGGTTTGAGCTAGGGTTAGGGTTAGGGTTAGGGTTTGAGCTAGGGTTAGGGTTAGGGTTATGGTTTGAGCTAGGGTTAGGGTTAGGGTTTGAGCTAGGGTTAGGGTTAGGGTTTGAGCTAGGGTTAGGGTTAGGGTTTGAGCTAGGGTTAGGGTTAGGGTTAGGGTTTGAGCTAGGGTTAGGGTTAGGGTTAGGGTTTGAGCTAGGGTTAGGGTTAGGGTTTGAGCTAGGGTTAGGGTTAGGGTTAGGGTTTGAGCTAGGGTTAGGGTTAGGGTTTGAGCTAGGGTTAGGGTTAGGGTTAGGGTTTGAGCTAGGTTTAGGGTTAGGGTTAGGGTTTGAGCTAGGGTTAGGGTTAGGGTTTGAGCTAGGGTTAGGGTTAGGGTTAGGGTTAGGGTTTGAGCTAGGGTTAGGGTTAGGGTTAGGGTTTGAGCTAGGGTTAGGTTTAGGGTTTGAGCTAGGGTTAGGGTTAGGGTTTGAGCTAGGGTTAAGGTTAGGGTTAGGGTTTGAGCTAGGGTTAGGGTTAGGGTTTGAGCTAGGGTTAGGGTTAGGGTTAGGGTTTGGGTTTGAGCTAGGGTTAGGGTTTGAGCTAGGGTTAGGGTTAGGGTTAGGGTTTGAGCTAGGGTTAGGGTTAGGGTTTGAGCTAGGGTTAGGGTTAGGGTTTGGGTTTGAGCTAGGGTTAGGGTTTGAGCTAGGGTTAGGGTTAGGGTTAGGGTTTGAGCTAGGGTTAGGGTTAGGGTTTGAGCTAGGGTTAGGGTTAGGGTTAGGGTTGAGCCAGGGTTAGGGTTAGGGTTAGGGTTTGAGCTAGGGTTAGGGTTAGGGTTAGGGTTTGAGCTAGGGTTAGGGTTAGGGTTTGAGCTAGGGTTAGGGTTAGGGTTAGGGTTGAGCTAGGGTTAGGGTTAGGGTTAGGGTTAGGGTTTGAGCTAGGGTTAGGGTTAGGGTTAGGGTTGAGCTAGGGTTAGGGTTAGGGTTAGGGTTAGGGTTAGGGTTTGAGCAAGGGTTAGGGTTAGGGTTAGGGTTAGGGTTAGGGTTGAGCTAGGGTTAGGGTTAGGGTTAGGGTTAGGGTTTGAGCTAGGGTTAGGGTTAGGGTTAGGGTTAGGGTTAGGGTTGAGCTAGGGTTAGGGTTAGGGTTAGGGTTAGGGTTAGGGTTTGAGCTAGGGTTAGGGTTAGGGTTAGGGTTAGGGTTAGGGTTGAGCTAGGGTTAGGGTTAGGGTTAGGGTTAGGGTTTGAGCTAGGGTTAGGGTTAGGGTTAGGGTTTGAGCTAGGGTTAGGGTTAGGGTTTGAGCTAGGGTTAGGGTTAGGGTTTGAGCTAGGGTTAGGGTTAGGGTTAGGGTTTGAGCTAGGGTTAGGGTTAGGGTTATGGTTTGAGCTAGGGTTAGGGTTAGGGTTTGAGCTAGGGTTAGGGTTAGGGTTTGAGCTAGGGTTAGGGTTAGGGTTTGAGCTAGGGTTAGGGTTAGGGTTAGGGTTTGAGCTAGGGTTAGGGTTAGGGTTAGGGTTTGAGCTAGGGTTAGGGTTAGGGTTTGAGCTAGGGTTAGGGTTAGGGTTAGGGTTTGAGCTAGGGTTAGGGTTAGGGTTTGAGCTAGGGTTAGGGTTAGGGTTAGGGTTTGAGCTAGGTTTAGGGTTAGGGTTAGGGTTTGAGCTAGGGTTAGGGTTAGGGTTTGAGCTAGGGTTAGGGTTAGGGTTAGGGTTAGGGTTTGAGCTAGGGTTAGGGTTAGGGTTAGGGTTTGAGCTAGGGTTAGGTTTAGGGTTTGAGCTAGGGTTAGGGTTAGGGTTTGAGCTAGGGTTAAGGTTAGGGTTAGGGTTTGAGCTAGGGTTAGGGTTAGGGTTTGAGCTAGGGTTAGGGTTAGGGTTAGGGTTTGGGTTTGAGCTAGGGTTAGGGTTTGAGCTAGGGTTAGGGTTAGGGTTAGGGTTTGAGCTAGGGTTAGGGTTAGGGTTTGAGCTAGGGTTAGGGTTAGGGTTAGGGTTAGGGTTGAGCTAGGGTTAGGGTTAGGGTTAGGGTTTGAGCTAGGGTTAGGGTTAGGGTTAGGGTTTGAGCTAGGGTTAGGGTTAGGGTTTGAGCTAGGGTTAGGGTTAGGGTTAGGGTTAGGGTTAGGGTTGAGCTAGGGTTAGGGTTAGGGTTAGGGTTAGGGTTAGGGTTTGAGCTAGGGCTAGGGTTAGGGTTAGGGTTAGGGTTAGGGTTGAGCTAGGGTTAGGGTTAGGGTTAGGGTTAGGGTTAGGGTTTGAGCTAGGGTTAGGGTTAGGGTTAGGGTTGAGCTAGGGTTAGGGTTAGGGTTAGGGTTAGGGTTTGAGCTAGGGTTAGGGTTAGGGTTAGGGTTTGAGCTAGGGTTAGGGTTAGGGTTTGAGCTAGGGTTAGGGTTAGGGTTAGGGTTGAGCTAGGGTTAGGGTTAGGGTTAGGGTTAGGGTTAGGGTTTGAGCTAGGGTTAGGGTTAGGGTTAGGGTTAGGGTTAGGGTTGAGCTAGGGTTAGGGTTAGGGTTAGGGTTAGGGTTAGGGTTTGAGCTAGGGTTAGGGTTAGGGTTAGGGTTAGGGTTGAGCTAGGGTTAGGGTTAGGGTTAGGGTTTGAGCTAGGGTTAGGGTTAGGTTTAGGGTTTGAGCTAGGGTTAGGGTTAGGGTTTGAGCTAGGGTTAGGGTGGGGTTAGGGTTAGGGTTAGGGTTGAGCTAGGGTTAGGGTTAGGGTTAGGTTTAGGGTTGAGCTAGGGTTAGGGTTAGGGTTAGGGTTAGGGTTTGAGCAAGGGTTAGGGTTAGGGTTAGGGTTTGAGCTAGGGTTAGGGTTAGGGTTTGAGCTAGGGTTAGGGTTAGGGTTAGGGTTTGAGCTAGGGTTAGTGTTAGGGTTAGGGTTTGAGCTAGGGTTAGGGTTAGGGTTAGGGTTTGAGCTAGGGTTAGGGTTAGGGTTTGAGCTAGGGTTAGGGTTAGGGTTAGGGTTTGAGCTAGGGTTAGGGTTAGGGTTTGAGCTAGGGTTAGGGTTAGGGTTAGGGTTAGGGTTAGGGTTTGAGCTAGGGTTAGGGTTAGGGTTAGGGTTTGAGCTAGGTTTAGGGTTAGGGTTAGGGTTTGAGCTAGGGTTAGGGTTAGGGTTAGGGTTAGGGTTAGGGTTTGAGCTAGGGTTAGGTTTAGGGTTTGAGCTAGGGTTAGGGTTAGGGTTTGAGCTAGGGTTAGGGTTAGGGTTAGGGTTTGAGCTAGGGTTAGGGTTAGGGTTTGAGCTAGGGTTAGGGTTAGGGTTTGGGTTTGAGCTAGGGTTAGGGTTTGAGCTAGGGTTAGGGTTAGGGTTAGGGTTTGAGCTAGGGTTAGGGTTAGGGTTTGAGCTAGGGTTAGGGTTAGGGTTAGGGTTGAGCTAGGGTTAGGGTTAGGGTTAGGGTTTGAGCTAGGGTTAGGGTTAGGGTTAGGGTTTGAGCTAGGGTTAGGGTTAGGGTTTGAGCTAGGGTTAGGGTTAGGGTTAGGGTTGAGCTAGGGTTAGGGTTAGGGTTAGGGTTTGAGCTAGGGTTAGGGTTAGGGTTTGAGCTAGGGTTAGGGTTAGGGTTAGGGTTTGAGCTAGGTTTAGGGTTAGGGTTAGGGTTTGAGCTAGGGTTAGGGTTAGGGTTTGAGCTAGGGTTAGGGTTAGGGTTAGGGTTTGAGCTAGGGTTAGGGTTAGGGTTAGGGTTTGAGCTAGGGTTAGGTTTAGGTTTTGAGCTAGGGTTAGGGTTAGGGTTTGAGCTAGGGTTAAGGTTAGGGTTAGGGTTTGAGCTAGGGTTAGGGTTAGGGTTTGAGCTAGGGTTAGGGTTAGGGTTAGGGTTTGGGTTTGAGCTAGGGTTAGGGTTTGAGCTAGGGTTAGGGTTAGGGTTAGGGTTTGAGCTAGGGTTAGGGTTAGGGTTTGAGCTAGGGTTAGGGTTAGGGTTAGGGTTAGGGTTGAGCTAGGGTTAGGGTTAGGGTTAGGGTTTGAGCTAGGGTTAGGGTTAGGGTTAGGGTTTGAGCTAGGGTTAGGGTTAGGGTTTGAGCTAGGGTTAGGGTTAGGGTTAGGGTTAGGGTTGAGCTAGGGTTAGGGTTAGGGTTAGGGTTAGGGTTAGGGTTTGAGCTAGGGCTAGGGTTAGGGTTAGGGTTAGGGTTAGGGTTGAGCTAGGGTTAGGGTTAGGGTTAGGGTTAGGGTTAGGGTTTGAGCTAGGGTTAGGGTTAGGGTTAGGGTTGAGCTAGGGTTAGGGTTAGGGTTAGGGTTAGGGTTTGAGCTAGGGTTAGGGTTAGGGTTAGGGTTTGAGCTAGGGTTAGGGTTAGGGTTTGAGCTAGGGTTAGGGTTAGGGTTAGGGTTGAGCTAGGGTTAGGGTTAGGGTTAGGGTTTGAGCTAGGGTTAGGGTTAGGGTTAGGGTTAGGGTTAGGGTTGAGCTAGGGTTAGGGTTAGGGTTAGGGTTAGGGTTAGGGTTTGAGCTAGGGTTAGGGTTAGGGTTAGGGTTAGGGTTAGGGTTGAGCTAGGGTTAGGGTTAGGGTTAGGGTTTGAGCTAGGGTTAGGGTTCGGTTTAGGGTTTGAGCTAGGGTTAGGGTTAGGGTTTGAGCTAGGGTTAGGGTGGGGTTAGGGTTAGGGTTAGGGTTGAGCTAGGGTTAGGGTTAGGGTTAGGTTTAGGGTTGAGCTAGGGTTAGGGTTAGGGTTAGGGTTAGGGTTTGAGCTAGGGTTAGGGTTAGGGTTAGGGTTTGAGCTAGGGTTAGGGTTAGGGTTTGAGCTAGGGTTAGGGTTAGGTTTAGGGTTTGAGCTAGGGTTAGTGTTAGGGTTAGGGTTTGAGCTAGGGTTAGGGTTAGGGTTAGGGTTTGAGCTAGGGTTAGGGTTAGGGTTTGAGCTAGGGTTAGGGTTAGGGTTAGGGTTTGAGCTAGGGTTAGGGTTAGGGTTTGAGCTAGGGTTAGGGTTAGGGTTAGGGTTAGGGTTAGGGTTTGAGCTAGGGTTAGGTTTAGGGTTTGAGCTAGGGTTAGGGTTAGGGTTTGAGCTAGGGTTAGGGTTAGGGTTAGGGTTTGAGCTAGGGTTAGGGTTAGGGTTTGAGCTAGGGTTAGGGTTAGGGTTTGGGTTTGAGCTAGGGTTAGGGTTTGAGCTAGGGTTAGGGTTAGGGTTAGGGTTTGAGCTAGGGTTAGGGTTAGGGTTTGAGCTAGGGTTAGGGTTAGGGTTAGGGTTGAGCTAGGGTTAGGGTTAGGGTTAGGGTTTGAGCTAGGGTTAGGGTTAGGGTTAGGGTTTGAGCTAGGGTTAGGGTTAGGGTTTGAGCTAGGGTTAGGGTTAGGGTTAGGGTTGAGCTAGGGTTAGGGTTAGGGTTAGGGTTTGAGCTAGGGTTAGGGTTAGGGTTTGAGCTAGGGTTAGGGTTAGGGTTAGGGTTTGAGCTAGGTTTAGGGTTAGGGTTAGGGTTTGAGCTAGGGTTAGGGTTAGGGTTTGAGCTAGGGTTAGGGTTAGGGTTAGGGTTTGAGCTAGGGTTAGGGTTAGGGTTAGGGTTTGAGCTAGGGTTAGGTTTAGGTTTTGAGCTAGGGTTAGGGTTAGGGTTTGAGCTAGGGTTAAGGTTAGGGTTAGGGTTTGAGCTAGGGTTAGGGTTAGGGTTTGAGCTAGGGTTAGGGTTAGGGTTAGGGTTTGGGTTTGAGCTAGGGTTAGGGTTTGAGCTAGGGTTAGGGTTAGGGTTAGGGTTTGAGCTAGGGTTAGGGTTAGGGTTTGAGCTAGGGTTAGGGTTAGGGTTAGGGTTAGGGTTGAGCTAGGGTTAGGGTTAGGGTTAGGGTTTGAGCTAGGGTTAGGGTTAGGGTTAGGGTTTGAGCTAGGGTTAGGGTTAGGGTTTGAGCTAGGGTTAGGGTTAGGGTTAGGGTTAGGGTTGAGCTAGGGTTAGGGTTAGGGTTAGGGTTAGGGTTAGGGTTTGAGCTAGGGCTAGGGTTAGGGTTAGGGTTAGGGTTAGGGTTGAGCTAGGGTTAGGGTTAGGGTTAGGGTTAGGGTTAGGGTTTGAGCTAGGGTTAGGGTTAGGGTTGAGCTAGGGTTAGGGTTAGGGTTAGGGTTAGGGTTTGAGCTAGGGTTAGGGTTAGGGTTAGGGTTTGAGCTAGGGTTAGGGTTAGGGTTTGAGCTAGGGTTAGGGTTAGGGTTAGGGTTGAGCTAGGGTTAGGGTTAGGGTTAGGGTTAGGGTTAGGGTTTGAGCTAGGGTTAGGGTTAGGGTTAGGGTTAGGGTTAGGGTTGAGCTAGGGTTAGGGTTAGGGTTAGGGTTAGGGTTAGGGTTTGAGCTAGGGTTAGGGTTAGGGTTAGGTTAGGGTTAGGGTTGAGCTAGGGTTAGGGTTAGGGGTTAGGGTTTGAGCTAGGGTTAGGGTTAGGTTTAGGGTTTGAGCTAGGGTTAGGGTTAGGGTTTGAGCTAGGGTTAGGGTTGGGTTAGGGTTAGGGTTAGGGTTGAGCTAGGGTTAGGGTTAGGGTTAGGTCTAGGGTTGAGCTAGGGTTAGGGTTAGGGTTAGGGTTAGGGTTTGAGCTAGGGTTAGGGTTAGGGTTAGGGTTTGAGCTAGGGTTAGGGTTAGGGTTAGGGTTAGGGTTTGAGCTAGGGTTAGGGTTAGGGTTTGAGCTAGGGTTAGGGTTAGGGTTAGGGTTTGAGCTAGGGTTAGGGTTAGGGTTTGAGCTAGGGTTAGGGTTAGGGTTAGGGTTTGAGCTAGGGTTAGGGTTAGGGTTTGAGCTAGGGTTAGGGTTAGGGTTAGGGTTTGAGCTAGGGTTAGGGTTAGGGTTAGGGTTTGAGCTAGGGTTAGGGTTAGGGTTTGAGCTAGGGTTAGGGTTAGGGTTAGGGTTTGAGCTAGGTTAGGTTAGGTTTGAGCTAGGGTTAGGGTTAGGGTTAGGGTTTGAGCTAGGGTTAGGGTTAGGGTTTGAGCTAGGGTTAGGGTTAGGGTTAGGGTTTGAGCTAGGGTTAGGGTTAGGGTTTGAGCTAGGGTTAGGGTTTGGGTTGAGCTAGGGTTAGGGTTTGAGCTAGGGTTAGGGTTAGGGTTAGGGTTTGAGCTAGGGTTAGGGTTAGGGTTTGAGCTAGGGTTAGGGTTAGGGTTAGGGGTTAGGGTTAGGGTTGAGCTAGGGTTAGGGTTAGGGTTAGGGTTTGAGCTAGGTTTAGGGTTAGGGTTAGGGTTTGAGCTAGGGTTAGGGTTAGGGTTAGGGTTAGGGTTAGGGTTTGAGCTAGGGTTAGGGTTAGGGTTAGGGTTTGAGCTAGGGTTAGGTTTAGGGTTTGAGCTAGGGTTAGGGTTAGGGTTTGAGCTAGGGTTAGGGTTAGGGTTAGGGTTTGAGCTAGGGTTAGGGTTTAGGGTTTTGAGCTAGGGTTAGGGTTAGGGTTTGGGTTTGAGCTAGGGTTAGGGTTTGAGCTAGGGTTAGGGTTAGGGTTAGGGTTTGAGCTAGGGTTAGGGTTAGGTTTGAGCTAGGGTTAGGTTAGGGTTAGGGTTGAGCTAGGGTTAGGGTTAGGGTTAGGGTTTGAGCTAGGGTTAGGGTTAGGGTTAGGGTTTGAGCTAGGGTTAGGGTTAGGGTTTGAGCTAGGGTTAGGGTTAGGGTTAGGGTTGAGCTAGGGTTAGGGTTAGGGTTAGGGTTAGGGTTTGAGCTAGGGTTAGGGTTAGGGTTAGGGTTAGGGTTAGGGTTGAGCTAGGGTTAGGGTTAGGGTTAGGGTTAGGGTTAGGGTTTGAGCTAGGGTTAGGGTTAGGGTTAGGGTTAGGGTTGAGCTAGGGTTAGGGTTAGGGTTAGGGTTAGGGTTTGAGCTAGGGTTAGGGTTAGGGTTAGGGTTTGAGCTAGGGTTAGGGTTAGGGTTTGAGCTAGGGTTAGGGTTAGGGTTTGAGCTAGGGTTAGGTTAGGGTTAGGGTTTGAGCTAGGGTTAGGGGTTAGGGTTATGGTTTGAGCTAGGGTTAGGGTTAGGGTTTGAGCTAGGGTTAGGGTTAGGGTTTGAGCTAGGGTTAGGGTTAGGGTTTGAGCTAGGGTTAGGGTTAGGGTTAGGGTTTGAGCTAGGGTTAGGGTTAGGGTTAGGGTTTGAGCTAGGGTTAGGGTTAGGGTTTGAGCTAGGGTTAGGGTTAGGGTTAGGGTTAGGGTTGAGCTAGGGTTAGGGTTAGGGTTAGGGTTAGGGTTTGAGCTAGGGTTAGGGTTAGGGGTTAGGGTTAGGGTTAGGGTTTGGGCTAGGGTTAGGGTTAGGGTTTGAGCTAGGGTTAGGGTTAGGGTTTGAGCTAGGGTTAGGGTTTGACCTAGGGTTAGGGTTAGGGTTTGAGCTAGGGTTAGGGTTAGGGTTTCAGCTAGGGTTAGGATTAGGGTTAGGGTTTGAGCTAGGGTTAGGTTTAGGGTTTGAGCTAGGGTTAGGGTTAGGGTTTGGGCTAGGGTTAGGGTTAGGGTTTGAGCTAGGGTTAGGGTTAGGGTTTGAGCTAGGGTTAGGGTTTGAGCTAGGGTTAGGGTTAGGGTTTGAGCTAGGGTTAGGGTTAGGTTTGAGCTAGGGTTAGGGTTAGGGTTAGGGTTTGAGCCAGCGCTAGGGTTAGGGTTAGGGTATGAGTTAGGGTTAGGGTTAGGGTTTGAGCTAGGGTTAGGGTTAGGGTTTGAGCTAGGGTTAGGGTTAGGGTTTGAGTTAGGGTTAGGGTTTGAGCTAGGGTTAGGGTTAGGGTTTGGGCTAGGGTAAGGTTAGGGTTTGAGCTAGGGTTAGGGTTAGGGTTAGGGTTTGAGCTAGGGTTAGGATTAGGGTTTGAGCTAGGGTTAGGGTTTGGGCTAGGGTTAGGGTTAGGGTTTGAGCTAGGGTTAGGGTTAGGGTTTGAGCCAGGGTTAGGGGTTAGGGTTTGAGCTAGGGTTAGGGTTAGGGGTTAACGGCAGTCTTTGTCCCGCGTCTCTACGACCTTCACTTCCCCAGACATGACATAACAAAATAGGGGGATATACTGAATATGTGTATCTCGGGAACGGAAGGTCGTAGAGACTCTGGGAGAAGCCTGGTGTGTTCAGCGCCCCCGAAATATGGCAGACGGATCTTGGTTTCAAGTTGCTCCGACCTTCGGTTCTCGAGTTATACTTAAGTTTCTTTTCTCATTGGAGATGAATGGGGCTTGACGCACCTATACTGAATATGTGTATCTCGGGAACGGAAGGTCGTAGAGACTCGGGGAGAAGTCTGGTGTGTTCAGCGCCCCTGAAATATGGCAGACGGATCTTGGTTCCAATTTGCTCCGACCTTCGGGTCCTGAGTTATAGTGAAGTTTCTTTTCTCATTGGAGAGGAATGGGGCTTGGCGCACCTATACTGAATATGTGTATCTCGGGAACGGAAGGTCGTAGAGACTCGGGGAGAAGTTTGGCGTGTTCAGCGCCCCCGAAATATGGCCGACGGATCTTGGTTTCAAGTTGCTCCGACCTTCGGTTCTCGAGTTATACTTAAGTTTCTTTTCTCATTGGAGATGAATGGGGCTTGACGCACCTATACTGAATATGTGTATCTCGGGAACGGAAGGTCGTAGAGACTCTGGACCAACGTCCGTCTGGGGTTTTTGGGGGTCTCTGAGAACGCCAGTCTTTGTCCCGAGTCTCTACGACCTTGTCTTCCCGAGATATGACATATCCAGTAGGGGGGTATACTGGGTCTTAGACTAGGGTTAGGGTTAGGGCTAGGGTTAGGGTTTGGGCTAGGGTTAGGGTTGGGGTTTGAGCTAGGGTTAGGGTTAGGGTTTGAGCTAGGGTTAGGGTTAGGGTTAGGGTTTGGGTTAGGGTTAGGGTTTGAGCTAGGGTTAGGGTTTCAGCTAGGGTTTGAGTTAGGGTTAGGGTTTGAGCTAGGTTTAGGGTTAGGGTTTGAGCTAGGGTTAGGGTTAGGGTTTGAGCTAGGGTTAGGGTTAGGGTTTGAGCTAGGGTTAGGGTTAGGGTTTGAGCTAGGGTTAGGGTTTGAGTTAGGGTTAGGGTTAGGGTTTGAGCTAGGGTTAGGGTTAGGGTTTGAGCTAGGGTTAGGGTTAGGGTTAGGGTTTGAGCTAGGGTTAGGGTTAGGGTTAGGGTTTGAGCTAGGGTTAGGGTTAGGGTTTGAGCTAGGATTAGGGTTAGGGTTAGGGTTTGGGTTTGGGTTTGAGCTAGGGTTAGGGTTTGAGCTAGGGTTAGGGTTAGGGTTAGGGTTTGAGCTAGGGTTAGGGTTAGGGTTTGAGCTAGGGTTAGGGTTAGGGTTAGGGTTGAGCTAGGGTTAGGGTTAGGGTTAGGGTTAGGGTTTGAGCTAGGGTTAGGGTTAGGGTTAGGGTTTGAGCTAGGGTTAGGGTTAGGGTTTGAGCTAGGGTTAGGGTTTGAGCTAGGGTTAGGGTTAGGGTTTGAGCTAGGGTTAGGGTTTGAGCTAGGGTTAGGGTTAGGGTTTGAGCTAGGGTTAGGGTTTGAGCTAGGGTTAGGGTTAGGGTTTGAGCTAGGGTTAGGGTTAGGGTTAGAGCTAGGGTTAGGGTTAGGGTTTGAGCTAGGGTTAGGGTTTGAGCTAGGGTTAGGGTTAGGGTTAGGGTTTGAGCTAGGGTTAGGGTTAGGTTTAGGGTTTGAGCTAGGGTTAGGGTTAGGGTTTGAGCTAGGGTTAGGGTTAGGGTTAGGGTTTGAGCTAGGGTTAGGATTAGGGTTTGAGCTAGGGTTAGGGTTAGGGTTAGGGTTTGAGCTAGGGTTAGGGTTAGGGTTTGAGCTAGGGTTAGGGTTAGGGTTAGGGTTTGAGCTAGGTTTAGGGTTAGGGTTAGGGTTTGAGCTAGGGTTAGGGTTAGGGTTTGAGCTAGGGTTAGGGTTAGGGTTTGAGCTAGGGTTAGGGTTAGGGTTTGAGCTAGGGTTAGGGTTTGAGTTAGGGTTAGGGTTAGGGTTTGAGCTAGGGTTAGGGTTAGGGTTTGAGCTAGGGTTAGGGTTAGGGTTAGGGTTTGAGCTAGGTTTAGGGTTAGGGTTAGGGTTTGAGCTAGGGTTAGGGTTAGGGTTTGAGCTAGGGTTAGGGTTAGGGTTTGAGCTAGGGTTAGGGTTAGGGTTTGAGCTAGGGTTAGGGTTTGAGTTAGGGTTAGGGTTAGGGTTAGGGTTTGAGCTAGGGTTAGGGTTAGGGTTTGAGCTAGGATTAGGGTTAGGGTTAGGGTTTGGGTTTGGGTTTGAGCTAGGGTTAGGGTTTGAGCTAGGGTTAGGGTTAGGGTTTGAGCTAGGGTTAGGGTTAGGGTTTGAGCTAGGGTTAGGGTTAGGGTTAGGGTTAGGGTTGAGCTAGGGTTAGGGTTAGGGTTAGGGTTTGAGCTAGGGTTAGGGTTAGGGTTTGAGCTAGGGTTAGGGTTAGGGTTTGAGCTAGGGTTAGGGTTAGGGTTTGAGCTAGGGTTAGGGTTAGGGTTAGGGTTAGGGTTGAGCTAGGGTTAGGGTTAGGGTTAGGGTTTGAGCTAGGGTTAGGGTTAGGGTTTGAGCTAGGGTTAGGGTTAGGGTTTGAGCTAGGGTTAGGGTTAGGGTTTGAGCTAGGGTTAGGATTAGGGTTAGGGTTTGAGCTAGGGTTAGGGTTAGGGTTTGAGCTAGGGTTAGGGTTAGGGTTTGAGCTAGGGTTAGGGTTAGGGTTAGGGTTTGAGCTAGGGTTAGGGTTTGAGCTAGGTTTAGGGTTTGAGCTAGGGTCAGGGTTAGGGTTTGAGCTAGGCTTAGGGTTAGGGTTTGAGCTAGGGTTAGGGTTAGGGTTTAAGCTAGGGTTAGGGTTTGAGCTAGGGTTAGGGTTAGGGTTAGGGTTAGGGTTTGAGCTAGGGTTAGGGTCAGGGTTTGAGCTAGGGTTAGGGTTTGAGCTAGGGTTAGGGTTAGGGTTAGAGCTAGGGTTAGGGTTAGGGTTAGAGCTAGGGTTAGGGTTAGCGTTTGAGCTAGGGTTAGGGTTAGGGTTTGAGCTAGGGTTAGGGTTAGGGTTTGAGCTAGGGTTAGGGTTAGGGTTAGGGTTTGAGCTAGGGTTAGGGTTAGGGTTTGAGCTGGGGTTAGGGTTAGGGTTAGGGTTTGAGCTAGGGTTAGGGTTAGGGTTTGAGCTAGGGTTAGGGTTAGGGTTAGGGTTTGAGCTAGGGTTAGGGTTAGGGTTTGAGCTAGGGTTAGGGTTAGGGTTAGGGTTTGAGCTAGGGTTAGGGTTAGGGTTTGAGCTAGGGTTAGGGTTAGGGTTAGGGTTTGAGCTAGGGTTAGGGTTTGAGCTAGGGTTAGGGTTAGGGTTAGGGTTTGAGCTAGGTTTAGGGTTAGGGTTAGGGTTTGAGCTAGGGTTAGGGTTAGGGTTTGAGGTAGGGTTAGGGTTAGGGTTAGGGTTTGAGCTAGGGTTTGGGTTAGGGTTTGAGCTAGGGTTAGGGTTAGGGTTAGGGTTTGAGCTAGGGTTAGGGTTAGAGCTAGGGTTACGGTTAGGGTTAGAGCTAGGGTTAGGGTTAGGGTTAGAGCTAGGGTTAGGGTTAGGGTTAGAGCTAGGGTTAGGGTTAGGGTTTGAGCTAGGGTTAGGGTTAGGGTTTGAGCTAGGGTTAGGGTTAGGGTTAGGGTTTGAGCTAGGGTTAGGGTTAGGGTTTGAGCTAGGGTTAGGGTTAGGGTTAGGGTTTGAGCTAGGGTTAGGGTTAGGGTTTGAGCTAGGGTTAGGGTTAGGGTTAGGGTTTGAGCTAGGGTTAGGGTTAGGGTTTGAGCTGTGGTTAGGGTTAGGGTTAGGGTTTGAGCTAGGTTTAGGGTTAGGGTTAGGGTTTGAGCTAGGGTTAGGGTTAGGGTTAGAGCTAGGGTTAGGGTTAGGGTTAGAGCTAGGGTTAGGGCTAGGGTTTGAGCTAGGGTTAGGGTTAGGGTTTGAGCTAGGGTTAGGGTTAGGGTTAGGGTTTGAGCTAGGGTTAGGGTTAGGGTTTGAGCTAGGGTTAGGGTTAGGGTTAGGGTTTGAGCTAGGGTTAGGGTTAGGGTTTGAGCTAGGGTTAGGGTTAGGGTTTGAGCTAGGGTTAGGGTTAGGGTTTGGGCTAGGGTTAGGGTTAGGGTTTGAGCTAGGGTTAGGGTTAGGGTTTGAGCTAGGGTTAGGGTTAGGGTTTGAGCTAGGGTTAGGGTTAGGGTTAGGGTTTGAGCTAGGGTTAGGGTTAGGGTTTGGGCTAGGGTTAGGTTTAGGGTTTGAGCTAGGGTTTGGGTTAGGGTTTGAGCTAGGGTTAGGGTTTGAGCTAGGGTTAGGGTTAGGGTTAGGGTTTGAGCTAGGTTTAGGGTTAGGGTTAGGGTTTGAGCTAGGGTTGGGGTTAGGGTTTGAGCTAGGGTTAGGGTTAGGGTGAGGGTTTGAGCTAGGGTTAGGGTTTGAGCTAGGGTTAGGGTTAGGGTTTGAGCTAGGGTTAGGGTTAGGGTTTGAGCTAGGGTTAGGGTTAGGGTTAGGGTTTGAGCTAGGGTAAGGGTTAGGGTTTGAGCTAGGGTTAGGGTTAGGGTTAGGTTTTGAGCTAGGGTTAGGGTTAGGGTTAGGGTTTGAGCTAGGGTTAGGGTTAGGGTTTGAGCTAGGGTTAGGGTTAGGGTTTGAGCTAGGGTTAGGGTTAGGGTTTGAGCTAGGGTTAGGGTTAGGGTTAGGGTTTGAGCTAGGTTTAGGGTTAGGGTTAGGGTTTGAGCTAGGGTTAGGGTTAGGGTTTGAGCTAGGGTTAGGGTTAGGGTTAGGGTTTGAGCTAGGGTTAGGGTTAGGGTTTGAGCTAGGGTTAGGGTTTGAGCTAGGGTCAGGGTTAGGGTTTGAGCTAGGGTTAGGGTTAGGGTTTGAGCTAGGGTTAGGGTTAGGGTTAGGGTTTGAGCTAGGGTTAGGGTTTGAGCTAGGGTTAGGGTTAGGGTTTGAGCTAGGGTTAGGGTTAGGGTTTGGGCTAGGGTTAGGGTTAGGGTTTGAGCTAGGGTTAGGGTTAGGGTTTGAGCTAGGGTTAGGGTTTGAGCTAGGGTTAGGGTTAGGGTTTGAGCTAGGGTTAGGGTTAGGGTTTCAGCTAGGGTTAGGGTTAGGGTTAGGGTTTGAGCCAGCGCTAGGGTTAGGGTTAGGGTATGAGTTAGGGTTAGGGTTAGGGTTTGAGCTAGGGTTAGGGTTAGGGTTTGAGCTAGGGTTAGGGTTAAGGTTTGAGTTAGGGTTAGGGTTTGAGCTAGGGTTAGGGTTAGGGTTTAGGCTAGGGTAAGGGTTAGGGTTTGAGCTAGGGTTAGGGTTAGGGTTAGGGTTTGAGCTAGGGTTAGGGTTAGGGTTTGAGCTAGGGTTAGGGTTTGGGCTAGGGTTAGGGTTAGGGTTTGAGCTAGGGTTAGGGTTAGGGTTTGAGCCAGGGTTAGGGTTAGGGTTTGAGCTAGGGTTAGGGTTAGGGTTAGGGTTAGGGTTAACGGCAGTCTTTGTCCCGCGTCTCTACGACCTTCACTTCCCCAGACATGACATAACAAAATAGGGGGATATACTGAATATGTGTATCTCGGGAACGGAAGGTCGTAGAGACTCTGGGAGAAGCCTGGTGTGTTCAGCGCCCCCGAAATATGGCAGACGGATCTTGGTTTCAAGTTGCTCCGACCTTCGGTTCTCGAGTTATACTTAAGTTTCTTTTCTCATTGGAGATGAATGGGGCTTGACGCACCTATACTGAATATGTGTATCTCGGGAACGGAAGGTCGTAGAGACTCGGGGAGAAGTCTGGTGTGTTCAGCGCCCCTGAAATATGGCAGACGGATCTTGGTTCCAATTTGCTCCGACCTTCGGGTCCTGAGTTATAGTGAAGTTTCTTTTCTCATTGGAGAGGAATGGGGCTTGGCGCACCTATACTGAATATGTGTATCTCGGGAACGGAAGGTCGTAGAGACTCGGGGAGAAGTTTGGCGTGTTCAGCGCCCCTGAAATATGGCAGACGGATCTTGGTTTCAAGTTGCTCCGACCTTCGGTTCTCGAGTTATACTTAAGTTTCTTTTCTCATTGGAGATGAATGGGGCTTGACGCACCTATACTGAATATGTGTATCTCGGGAACGGAAGGTCGTAGAGACTCTGGACCAACGTCCGTCTGGGGTTTTTGGGGGTCTCTGAGAACGCCAGTCTTTGTCCCGAGTCTCTACGACCTTGTCTTCCCGAGATATGACATATCCAGTAGGGGGGTATACTGGGTCTTAGACTAGGGTTAGGGTTAGGGCTAGGGTTAGGGTTTGGGCTAGGGTTAGGGTTGGGGTTTGAGCTAGGGTTAGGGTTAGGGTTTGAGCTAGGGTTAGGGTTAGGGATAGGGTTTGGGTTAGGGTTAGGGTTTGAGCTAGGGTTAGGGTTTCAGCTAGGGTTTGAGTTAGGGTTAGGGTTTGAGCTAGGTTTAGGGTTAGGGTTTGAGCTAGGGTTAGGGTTAGGGTTTGAGCTAGGGTTAGGGCTAGGGTTAGGGTTTGAGCTAGGGTTAGGGTTAGGGTTAGGGTTTGAGCTAGGGTTAGGGTTAGGGTTTGAGCTAGGGTTAGGGTTAGGGTTAGGGTTTGAGCTAGGTTTAGGGTTAGGGTTAGGGTTTGAGCTAGGGTTAGGGTTAGGGTTTGAGCTAGGGTTAGGGTTAGGGTTAGGGTTAGGGTTTGAGCTAGGGTTAGGGTTAGGGTTAGGGTTTGAGCTAGGGTTAGGTTTAGGGTTTGAGCTAGGGTTAGGGTTAGGGTTTGAGCTAGGGTTAGGGTTAGGGTTAGGGTTTGAGCTAGGGTTAGGGTTAGGGTTTGAGCTAGGGTTAGGGTTAGGGTTTGAGCTAGGGTTAGGGTTAGGGTTAGGGTTTGAGCTAGGGTTAAGGTTAGGGTTAGGGTTTGAGCTAGGGTTAGGGTTAGGGTTTGAGCTAGGGTTAGGGTTAGGGTTAGGGTTAGGGTTAGGGTTAGGGTTAGGGTTTGAGCTAGGGTTAGGGTTAGGGTTAGGGTTTGAGCTAGGGTTAGGGTTAGGGTTTGAGCTAGGGTTAGGGTTAGGGTTAGGGTTTGAGATAGGTTTAGGGTTAGGGTTAGGGTTTGAGCTAGGGTTAGGGTTAGGGTTTGAGCTAGGGTTAGGGTTAGGGTTAGGGTTAGGGTTAGGGTTTGAGCTAGGGTTAGGGTTAGGGTTAGGGTTTGAGCTAGGGTTAGGTTTAGGGTTTGAGCTAGGGTTAGGGTTAGGGTTTGAGCTAGGGTTAGGGTTAGGGTTAGGGTTTGAGCTAGGGTTAGGGTTAGGGTTTGAGCTAGGGTTAGGGTTAGGGTTTGGGTTTGAGCTAGGGTTAGGGTTTGAGCTAGGGTTAGGGTTAGGGTTTGAGCTAGGGTTAGGGTTAGGGTTTGAGCTAGGGTTAGGGTTAGGGTTAGGGTTGAGCTAGGGTTAGGGTTAGGGTTAGGGTTTGAGCTAGGGTTAGGGTTAGGGTTAGGGTTAGGGTTGAGCTAGGGTTAGGGTTAGGGTTAGGGTTAGGGTTTGAGCTAGGGTTAGGGTTAGGGTTAGGGTTTGAGCTAGGGTTAGGGTTAGGGTTTGAGATAGGTTTAGGGTTAGGGTTAGGGTTTGAGCTAGGGTTAGGGTTAGGGTTTGAGCTAGGGTTAGGGTTAGGGTTAGGGTTAGGGTTAGGGTTTGAGCTAGGGTTAGGGTTAGGGTTAGGGTTTGAGCTAGGGTTAGGGTTAGGGTTTGAGCTAGGGTTAGGGTTGGGTTAGGGTTAGGGTTAGGGTTGAGCTAGGGTTAGGGTTAGGGTTAGGGTTAGGGTTGAGCTAGGGTTAGGGTTAGGGTTAGGGTTAGGGTTAGGGTTAGGGTTAGGGTTTGAGCTAGGGTTAGGGTTAGGGTTAGGGTTTGAGCTAGGGTTAGGGTTAGGGTTTGAGCTAGGGTTAGGGTTAGGGTTAGGGTTTGAGCTAGGGTTAGGGTTAGGGTTTGAGCTAGGGTTAGGGTTAGGGTTAGGGTTTGAGCTAGGGTTAGGGTTAGGGTTAGGGTTAGGGTTAGGGTTTGAGCTAGGGTTAGGGTTAGGGTTAGGGTTTGAGCTAGGGTTAGGGTTAGGGTTTGAGCTAGGGTTAGGGTTAGGGTTAGGGTTTGAGCTAGGGTTAGGGTTAGGGTTAGGGTTAGGGTTAGGGTTTGAGCTAGGGTTAGGGTTAGGGTTAGGGTTTGAGCTAGGGTTAGGGTTAGGGTTTGAGCTAGGGTTAGGGTTGGGTTAGGGTTAGGGTTAGGGTTGAGCTAGGGTTAGGGTTAGGGTTAGGGTTAGGGTTGAGCTAGGGTTAGGGTTAGGGTTAGGGTTAGGGTTAGGGTTTGAGCTAGGGTTAGGGTTAGGGTTAGGGTTTGAGCTAGGGTTAGGGTTAGGGTTTGAGCTAGGGTTAGGGTTAGGGTTAGGGTTTGAGCTAGGGTTAGGGTTAGGGTTAGGGTTTGAGCTAGGGTTAGGGTTAGGGTTTGAGCTAGGGTTAGGGTTAGGGTTAGGGTTAGGGTTAGGGTTAGGGTTTGAGCTAGGGTTAGGGTTAGGGTTAGGGTTTGAGCTAGGGTTAGGGTTAGGGTTAGGGTTTGAGCTAGGGTTAGGGTTAGGGTTAGGGTTTGAGATAGGTTTAGGGTTAGGGTTAGGGTTTGAGCTAGGGTTAGGGTTAGGGTTTGAGCTAGGGTTAGGGTTAGGGTTAGGGTTAGGGTTAGGGTTTGAGCTAGGGTTAGGGTTAGGGTTAGGGTTTGAGCTAGGGTTAGGTTTAGGGTTTGAGCTAGGGTTAGGGTTAGGGTTTGAGCTAGGGTTAGGGTTAGGGTTAGGGTTTGAGCTAGGGTTAGGGTTAGGGTTTGAGCTAGGGTTAGGGTTAGGGTTTGGGTTTGAGCTAGGGTTAGGGTTTGAGCTAGGGTTAGGGTTAGGGTTTGAGCTAGGGTTAGGGTTAGGGTTTGAGCTAGGGTTAGGGTTAGGGTTAGGGTTGAGCTAGGGTTAGGGTTAGGGTTAGGGTTTGAGCTAGGGTTAGGGTTAGGGTTAGGGTTAGGGTTAGGGTTTGAGCTAGGGTTAGGGTTAGGGTTAGGGTTAGGGTTGAGCTAGGGTTAGGGTTAGGGTTAGGGTTAGGGTTTGAGCTAGGGTTAGGGTTAGGGTTAGGGTTTGAGCTAGGGTTAGGGTTAGGGTTTGAGATAGGTTTAGGGTTAGGGTTAGGGTTTGAGCTAGGGTTAGGGTTAGGGTTTGAGCTAGGGTTAGGGTTAGGGTTAGGGTTAGGGTTAGGGTTTGAGCTAGGGTTAGGGTTAGGGTTAGGGTTTGAGCTAGGGTTAGGTTTAGGGTTTGAGCTAGGGTTAGGTTTAGGGTTTGAGCTAGGGTTAGGGTTAGGGTTAGGGTTTGAGCTAGGGTTAGGGTTAGGGTTTGAGCTAGGGTTAGGGTTAGGGTTTGGGTTTGAGCTAGGGTTAGGGTTTGAGCTAGGGTTAGGGTTAGGGTTAGGGTTTGAGCTAGGGTTAGGGTTAGGGTTTGAGCTAGGGTTAGGGTTAGGGTTAGGGTTGAGCTAGGGTTAGGGTTAGGGTTATGGTTTGAGCTAGGGTTAGGGTTAGGGTTAGGGTTTGAGCTAGGGTTAGGGTTAGGGTTTGAGCTAGGGTTAGGGTTAGGGTTAGGGTTGAGCTAGGGTTAGGGTTAGGGTTAGGGTTAGGGTTTGAGCTAGGGTTAGGGTTAGGGTTAGGGTTAGGGTTAGGGTTGAGCTAGGGTTAGGGTTAGGATTAGGGTTAGGGTTAGGGTTTGAGCTAGGGTTAGGGTTAGGGTTAGGGTTAGGGTTAGGGTTGAGCTAGGGTTAGGGTTAGTGTTAGGGTTAGGGTTTGAGCTAGGGTTAGGGTTAGGGTTAGGGTTAGGGTTGAGCTAGGGTTAGGGTTAGGGTTAGGGTTAGGGTTAGGGTTTGAGCTAGGGTTAGGGTTAGGGTTAGGGTTTGAGCTAGGGTTAGGGTTAGGGTTTGAGCTAGGGTTAGGGTTAGGGTTAGGGTTTGAGCTAGGGTTAGGGTTAGGGTTAGGGTTTGAGCTAGGGTTAGGGTTAGGGTTTGAGCTAGGGTTAGGGTTAGGGTTTGAGCTAGGGTTAGGGTTAGGGTTAGGGTTTGAGCTAGGGTTAGGGTTAGGGTTATGGTTTGAGCTAGGGTTAGGGTTAGGGTTTGAGCTAGGGTTAGGGTTAGGGTTTGAGCTAGGGTTAGGGTTAGGGTTTGAGCTAGGGTTAGGGTTAGGGTTAGGGTTTGAGCTAGGGTTAGGGTTAGGGTTTGAGCTAGGGTTAGGGTTAGGGTTAGGGTTTGGGTTTGAGCTAGGGTTAGGGTTTGAGCTAGGGTTAGGGTTAGGGTTAGGGTTTGAGCTAGGGTTAGGGTTAGGGTTTGAGCTAGGGTTAGGGTTAGGGTTAGGGTTAGGGTTGAGCTAGGGTTAGGGTTAGGGTTAGGGTTTGAGCTAGGGTTAGGGTTAGGGTTAGGGTTTGAGCTAGGGTTAGGGTTAGGGTTTGAGCTAGGGTTAGGGTTAGGGTTAGGGTTAGGGTTAGGGTTGAGCTAGGGTTAGGGTTAGGGTTAGGGTTAGGGTTAGGGTTTGAGCTAGGGCTAGGGTTAGGGTTAGGGTTAGGGTTGAGCTAGGGTTAGGGTTAGGGTTAGGGTTAGGGTTAGGGTTTGAGCTAGGGTTAGGGTTAGGGTTAGGGTTGAGCTAGGGTTAGGGTTAGGGTTAGGGTTAGGGTTTGAGCTAGGGTTAGGGTTAGGGTTAGGGTTTGAGCTAGGGTTAGGGTTAGGGTTTGAGCTAGGGTTAGGGTTAGGGTTAGGGTTGAGCTAGGGTTAGGGTTAGGGTTAGGGTTAGGGTTTGAGCTAGGGTTAGGGTTAGGGTTAGGGTTAGGGTTAGGGTTGAGCTAGGGTTAGGGTTAGGGTTAGGGTTAGGGTTAGGGTTAGGGTTTGAGCTAGGGTTAGGGTTAGGGTTTGAGCTAGGGTTAGGGTTAGGGTTAGGGTTTGAGCTAGGGTTAGGGTTAGGGTTTGAGCTAGGGTTAGGGTTAGGGTTAGGGTTTGGGTTTGAGCTAGGGTTAGGGTTTGAGCTAGGGTTAGGGTTAGGGTTAGGGTTTGAGCTAGGGTTAGGGTTAGGGTTTGAGCTAGGGTTAGGGTTAGGGTTAGGGTTAGGGTTAGGGTTTGAGCTAGGGTTAGGGTTAGGGTTAGGGTTTGAGCTAGGTTTAGGGTTAGGGTTAGGGTTTGAGCTAGGGTTAGGGTTAGGGTTAGGGTTAGGGTTAGGGTTTGAGCTAGGGTTAGGGTTAGGGTTAGGGTTTGAGCTAGGGTTAGGTTTAGGGTTTGAGCTAGGGTTAGGGTTAGGGTTTGAGCTAGGGTTAGGGTTAGGGTTAGGGTTTGAGCTAGGGTTAGGGTTAGGGTTTGAGCTAGGGTTAGGGTTAGGGTTTGGGTTTGAGCTAGGGTTAGGGTTTGAGCTAGGGTTAGGGTTAGGGTTAGGGTTTGAGCTAGGGTTAGGGTTAGGGTTTGAGCTAGGGTTAGGGTTTGAGCTAGGGTTAGGGTTAGGGTTAGGGTTGAGCTAGGGTTAGGGTTAGGGTTAGGGTTTGAGCTAGGGTTAGGGTTAGGGTTAGGGTTGAGCTAGGGTTAGGGTTAGGGTTAGGGTTAGGGTTAGGGTTTGGGTTAGGGTTTGAGCTAGGGTTAGGGTTTGAGCTAGGGTTAGGGTTAGGGTTAGGGTTTGAGCTAGGTTTAGGGTTAGGGTTAGGGTTTGAGCTAGGGTTAGGGTTAGGGTTTGAGCTAGGGTTAGGGTTAGGGTTAGGGTTTGAGCTAGGGTTAGGGTTTGAGCTAGGGTTAGGGTTAGGGTTTGAGCTAGGGTTAGGGTTAGGGTTTGAGCTAGGGTTAGGGTTTGAGCTAGGGTTAGGGTTAGGGTTTGAGCTAGGGTTAGGGTTAGGGTTTGAGCTAGGGTTAGGGTTTGAGCTAGGGTTAGGGTTAGGGTTTGAGCTAGGGTTAGGGTTAGGGTTTGAGCTAGGGTTAGGGTTAGGGTTAGGGTTTGAGCTAGGGTTAGGGTTAGGGTTTGGGCTAGGGTTAGCTTTAGGGTTTGAGCTAGGGTTTGGGTTAGGGTTTGAGCTAGGGTTAGGGTTTGAGCTAGGGTTAGGGTTAGGGTTAGGGTTTGAGCTAGGTTTAGGGTTAGGGTTAGGGTTTGAGCTAGGGTTAGGGTTAGGGTTTGAGCTAGGGTTAGGGTTAGGGTTAGGGTTTGAGCTAGGGTTAGGGTTTGAGCTAGGGTTAGGGTTAGGGTTTGAGCTAGGGTTAGGGTTAGGGTTTGAGCTAGGGTTAGGGTTAGGGTTAGGGTTTGAGCTAGGGTAAGGGTTAGGGTTTGAGCTAGGGTTAGGGTTAGGGTTAGGGTTTGAGCTAGGGTTAGGGTTAGGGTTAGGGTTTGAGCTAGGGTTAGGGTTAGGGTTTGAGCCAGGGTTAGGGTTAGGGTTTGAGCTAGGGTTAGGGTTAGGGTTAGGGTTAGGGTTAACGGCAGTCTTTGTCCCGCGTCTCTACGACCTTCACTTCCCCAGACATGACATAACAAAATAGGGGGATATACTGAATATGTGTATCTCGGGAACGGAAGGTCGTAGAGACTCTGGGAGAAGCCTGGTGTGTTCAGCGCCCCCGAAATATGGCAGACGGATCTTGGTTTCAAGTTGCTCCGACCTTCGGTTCTCGAGTTATACTTAAGTTTCTTTTCTCATTGGAGATGAATGGGGCTTGACGCACCTATACTGAATATGTGTATCTCGGGAACGGAAGGTCGTAGAGACTCGGGGAGAAGTCTGGTGTGTTCAGCGCCCCTGAAATATGGCAGACGGATCTTGGTTCCAATTTGCTCCGACCTTCGGGTCCTGAGTTATAGTGAAGTTTCTTTTCTCATTGGAGAGGAATGGGGCTTGGCGCACCTATACTGAATATGTGTATCTCGGGAACGGAAGGTCGTAGAGACTCGGGGAGAAGTTTGGCGTGTTCAGCGCCCCCGAAATATGGCAGACGGATCTTGGTTTCAAGTTGCTCCGACCTTCGGTTCTCGAGTTATACTTAAGTTTCTTTTCTCATTGGAGATGAATGGGGCTTGACGCACCTATACTGAATATGTGTATCTCGGGAACGGAAGGTCGTAGAGACTCTGGACCAACGTCCGTCTGGGGTTTTTGGGGGTCTCTGAGAACGCCAGTCTTTGTCCCGAGTCTCTACGACCTTGTCTTCCCGAGATATGACATATCCAGTAGGGGGGTATACTGGGTCTTAGACTAGGGTTAGGGTTAGGGCTAGGGTTAGGGTTTGGGCTAGGGTTAGGGTTGGGGTTTGAGCTAGGGTTAGGGTTAGGGTTTGAGCTAGGGTTAGGGTTAGGGATAGGGTTTGGGTTAGGGTTAGGGTTTGAGCTAGGGTTAGGGTTTCAGCTAGGGTTTGAGTTAGGGTTAGGGTTTGAGCTAGGTTTAGGGTTAGGGTTTGAGCTAGGGTTAGGGTTAGGGTTTGAGCTAGGGTTAGGGCTAGGGTTAGGGTTTGAGCTAGGGTTAGGGTTAGGGTTAGGGTTTGAGCTAGGGTTAGGGTTAGGGTTTGAGCTAGGGTTAGGGTTAGGGTTAGGGTTTGAGCTAGGTTTAGGGTTAGGGTTAGGGTTTGAGCTAGGGTTAGGGTTAGGGTTAGGGTTAGGGTTTGGGTTAGAGCTAGGGTTAGGGTTTGAGCTAGGGTTAGGGTTAGGGTTTGAGCTAGGGTTAGGGTTAGGGTTAGGGTTAGGGTTGAGCTAGGGTTAGGGTTAGGGTTAGGGTTAGGGTTTGAGCTAGGGTTAGGGTTAGGGTTAGGGTTTGAGCTAGGGTTAGGGTTAGGGTTTGAGCTAGGGTTAGGGTTAGGGTTAGGGTTAGGGTTGAGCTAGGGTTAGGGTTAGGGTTAGGGTTTGAGCTAGGGTTAGGGTTAGGGTTAGGGGCAGGGTTAGGGTTGAGCTAGGGTTAGGGTTAGGGTTAGGGTTAGGGTTTGAGCTAGGGTTAGGGTTAGGGTTAGGGTTAGGGTTGAGCTAGGGTTAGGGTTAGGGTTAGGGTTAGGGTTAGGGTTTGAGCTAGGGTTAGGGTTAGGGTTAGGGTTTGAGCTAGGGTTAGGGTTAGGGTTTGAGCTAGGGTTAGGGTTGGGTTAGGGTTAGGGTTAGGGTTGAGCTAGGGTTAGGGTTAGGGTTAGGGTTAGGGTTGAGCTAGGGTTAGGGTTAGGGTTAGGGTTAGGGTTAGGGTTTGAGCTAGGGTTAGGGTTAGGGTTAGGGTTAGGGTTAGGGTTTGAGCTAGGGTTAGGGTTAGGGTTAGGGTTTGAGCTAGGGTTAGGGTTAGGGTTTGAGCTAGGGTTAGGGTTGGGTTAGGGTTAGGGTTAGGGTTGAGCTAGGGTTAGGGTTAGGGTTAGGGTTAGGGTTGAGCTAGGGTTAGGGTTAGGGTTAGGGTTAGGGTTAGGGTTTGAGCTAGGGTTAGGGTTAGGGTTAGGGTTTGAGCTAGGGTTAGGGTTAGGGTTTGAGCTAGGGTTAGGGTTAGGGTTAGGGTTTGAGCTAGGGTTAGGGTTAGGGTCAGGGTTTGAGCTAGGGTTAGGGTTAGGGTTTGAGCTAGGGTTAGGGTTAGGGTTTGAGCTAGGGTTAGGGTTAGGGTTAGGGTTTGAGCTAGGGTTAGGGTTAGGGTTATGGTTTGAGCTAGGGTTAGGGTTAGGGTTTGAGCTAGGGTTAGGGTTAGGGTTTGAGCTAGGGTTAGGGTTAGGGTTTGAGCTAGGGTTAGGGTTAGGGTTAGGGTTTGAGCTAGGGTTAGGGTTAGGGTTTGAGCTAGGGTTAGGGTTAGGGTTAGGGTTTGGGTTTGAGCTAGGGTTAGGGTTTGAGCTAGGGTTAGGGTTAGGGTTAGGGTTTGAGCTAGGGTTAGGGTTAGGGTTTGAGCTAGGGTTAGGGTTAGGGTTAGGGTTAGGGTTGAGCTAGGGTTAGGGTTAGGGTTAGGGTTTGAGCTAGGGTTAGGGTTAGGGTTAGGGTTTGAGCTAGGGTTAGGGTTAGGGTTTGAGCTAGGGTTAGGGTTAGGGTTAGGGTTAGGGTTAGGGTTGAGCTAGGGTTAGGGTTAGGGTTAGGGTTAGGGTTAGGGTTTGAGCTAGGGTTAGGGTTAGGGTTAGGGTTAGGGTTGAGCTAGGGTTAGGGTTAGGGTTAGGGTTAGGGTTAGGGTTTGAGCTAGGGTTAGGGTTAGGGTTAGGGTTTGAGCTAGGGTTAGGGTTAGGGTTTGAGCTAGGGTTAGGGTTGGGTTAGGGTTAGGGTTAGGGTTGAGCTAGGGTTAGGGTTAGGGTTAGGGTTAGGGTTGAGCTAGGGTTAGGGTTAGGGTTAGGGTTAGGGTTAGGGTTTGAGCTAGGGTTAGGGTTAGGGTTAGGGTTTGAGCTAGGGTTAGGGTTAGGGTTTGAGCTAGGGTTAGGGTTAGGGTTAGGGTTTGAGCTAGGGTCAGGGTTAGGGTCAGGGTTTGAGCTAGGGTTAGGGTTAGGGTTTGAGCTAGGGTTAGGGTTAGGGTTTGAGCTAGGGTTAGGGTTAGGGTTAGGGTTTGAGCTAGGGTTAGGGTTAGGGTTATGGTTTGAGCTAGGGTTAGGGTTAGGGTTTGAGCTAGGGTTAGGGTTAGGGTTTGAGCTAGGGTTAGGGTTAGGGTTTGAGCTAGGGTTAGGGTTAGGGTTAGGGTTTGAGCTAGGGTTAGGGTTAGGGTTTGAGCTAGGGTTAGGGTTAGGGTTAGGGTTTGGGTTTGAGCTAGGGTTAGGGTTTGAGCTAGGGTTAGGGTTAGGGTTAGGGTTTGAGCTAGGGTTAGGGTTAGGGTTTGAGCTAGGGTTAGGGTTAGGGTTAGGGTTAGGGTTGAGCTAGGGTTAGGGTTAGGGTTAGGGTTTGAGCTAGGGTTAGGGTTAGGGTTAGGGTTTGAGCTAGGGTTAGGGTTAGGGTTTGAGCTAGGGTTAGGGTTAGGGTTAGGGTTAGGGTTGAGCTAGGGTTAGGGTTAGGGTTAGGGTTAGGGTTAGGGTTTGAGCTAGGGCTAGGGTTAGGGTTAGGGTTAGGGTTGAGCTAGGGTTAGGGTTAGGGTTAGGGTTAGGGTTAGGGTTTGAGCTAGGGTTAGGGTTAGGGTTAGGGTTGAGCTAGGGTTAGGGTTAGGGTTAGGGTTAGGGTTTGAGCTAGGGTTAGGGTTAGGGTTAGGGTTTGAGCTAGGGTTAGGGTTAGGGTTTGAGCTAGGGTTAGGGTTAGGGTTAGGGTTGAGCTAGGGTTAGGGTTAGGGTTAGGGTTAGGGTTAGGGTTTGAGCTAGGGTTAGGGTTAGGGTTAGGGTTAGGGTTAGGGTTGAGCTAGGGTTAGGGTTAGGGTTAGGGTTAGGGTTAGGGTTAGGGTTTGAGCTAGGGTTAGGGTTAGGGTTTGAGCTAGGGTTAGGGTTAGGGTTAGGGTTTGAGCTAGGGTTAGGGTTAGGGTTTGAGCTAGGGTTAGGGTTAGGGTTAGGGTTTGGGTTTGAGCTAGGGTTAGGGTTTGAGCTAGGGTTAGGGTTAGGGTTAGGGTTTGAGCTAGGGTTAGGGTTAGGGTTTGAGCTAGGGTTAGGGTTAGGGTTAGGGTTAGGGTTAGGGTTTGAGCTAGGGTTAGGGTTAGGGTTAGGGTTTGAGCTAGGTTTAGGGTTAGGGTTAGGGTTTGAGCTAGGGTTAGGGTTAGGGTTAGGGTTAGGGTTAGGGTTTGAGCTAGGGTTAGGGTTAGGGTTAGGGTTTGAGCTAGGGTTAGGTTTAGGGTTTGAGCTAGGGTTAGGGTTAGGGTTTGAGCTAGGGTTAGGGTTAGGGTTAGGGTTTGAGCTAGGGTTAGGGTTAGGGTTTGAGCTAGGGTTAGGGTTAGGGTTTGGGTTTGAGCTAGGGTTAGGGTTTGAGCTAGGGTTAGGGTTAGGGTTAGGGTTTGAGCTAGGGTTAGGGTTAGGGTTTGAGCTAGGGTTAGGGTTTGAGCTAGGGTTAGGGTTAGGGTTAGGGTTGAGCTAGGGTTAGGGTTAGGGTTAGGGTTTGAGCTAGGGTTAGGGTTAGGGTTAGGGTTGAGCTAGGGTTAGGGTTAGGGTTAGGGTTAGGGTTAGGGTTTGAGCTAGGGTTAGGGTTAGGGTTAGGGTTAGGGTTTGGGTTAGGGTTTGAGCTAGGGTTAGGGTTTGAGCTAGGGTTAGGGTTAGGGTTAGGGTCTGAGCTAGGTTTAGGGTTAGGGTTAGGGTTTGAGCTAGGGTTAGGGTTAGGGTTTGAGCTAGGGTTAGGGTTAGGGTTAGGGTTTGAGCTAGGGTTAGGGTTTGAGCTAGGGTTAGGGTTAGGGTTTGAGCTAGGGTTAGGGTTAGGGTTTGAGCTAGGGTTAGGGTTTGAGCTAGGGTTAGGGTTAGGGTTTGAGCTAGGGTTAGGGTTAGGGTTTGAGCTAGGGTTAGGGTTTGAGCTAGGGTTAGGGTTAGGGTTTGAGCTAGGGTTAGGGTTAGGGTTTGAGCTAGGGTTAGGGTTAGGGTTAGGGTTTGAGCTAGGGTTAGGGTTAGGGTTTGGGCTAGGGTTAGCTTTAGGGTTTGAGCTAGGGTTTGGGTTAGGGTTTGAGCTAGGGTTAGGGTTTGAGCTAGGGTTAGGGTTAGGGTTAGGGTTTGAGCTAGGTTTAGGGTTAGGGTTAGGGTTTGAGCTAGGTTTAGGGTTAGGGTTTGAGCTAGGGTTAGGGTTAGGGTTAGGGTTTGAGCTAGGGTTAGGGTTTGAGCTAGGGTTAGGGTTAGGGTTTGAGCTAGGGTTAGGGTTAGGGTTTGAGCTAGGGTTAGGGTTAGGGTTAGGGTTTGAGCTAGGGTAAGGGTTAGGGTTTGAGCTAGGGTTAGGGTTAGGGTTAGGGTTTGAGCTAGGGTTAGGGTTAGGGTTAGGGTTTGAGCTAGGGTTAGGGTTAGGGTTTGAGCCAGGGTTAGGGTTAGGGTTTGAGCTAGGGTTAGGGTTAGGGTTAGGGTTAGGGTTAACGGCAGTCTTTGTCCCGCGTCTCTACGACCTTCACTTCCCCAGACATGACATAACAAAATAGGGGGATATACTGAATATGTGTATCTCGGGAACGGAAGGTCGTAGAGACTCTGGGAGAAGCCTGGTGTGTTCAGCGCCCCCGAAATATGGCAGACGGATCTTGGTTTCAAGTTGCTCCGACCTTCGGTTCTCGAGTTATACTTAAGTTTCTTTTCTCATTGGAGATGAATGGGGCTTGACGCACCTATACTGAATATGTGTATCTCGGGAACGGAAGGTCGTAGAGACTCGGGGAGAAGTCTGGTGTGTTCAGCGCCCCTGAAATATGGCAGACGGATCTTGGTTCCAATTTGCTCCGACCTTCGGGTCCTGAGTTATAGTGAAGTTTCTTTTCTCATTGGAGAGGAATGGGGCTTGGCGCACCTATACTGAATATGTGTATCTCGGGAACGGAAGGTCGTAGAGACTCGGGGAGAAGTTTGGCGTGTTCAGCGCCCCCGAAATATGGCAGACGGATCTTGGTTTCAAGTTGCTCCGACCTTCGGTTCTCGAGTTATACTTAAGTTTCTTTTCTCATTGGAGATGAATGGGGCTTGACGCACCTATACTGAATATGTGTATCTCGGGAACGGAAGGTCGTAGAGACTCTGGACCAACGTCCGTCTGGGGTTTTTGGGGGTCTCTGAGAACGCCAGTCTTTGTCCCGAGTCTCTACGACCTTGTCTTCCCGAGATATGACATATCCAGTAGGGGGGTATACTGGGTCTTAGACTAGGGTTAGGGTTAGGGCTAGGGTTAGGGTTTGGGCTAGGGTTAGGGTTGGGGTTTGAGCTAGGGTTAGGGTTAGGGTTTGAGCTAGGGTTAGGGTTAGGGATAGGGTTTGGGTTAGGGTTAGGGTTTGAGCTAGGGTTAGGGTTTCAGCTAGGGTTTGAGTTAGGGTTAGGGTTTGAGCTAGGTTTAGGGTTAGGGTTTGAGCTAGGGTTAGGGTTAGGGTTTGAGCTAGGGTTAGGGCTAGGGTTAGGGTTTGAGCTAGGGTTAGGGTTAGGGTTAGGGTTTGAGCTAGGGTTAGGGTTAGGGTTTGAGCTAGGGTTAGGGTTAGGGTTAGGGTTTGAGCTAGGTTTAGGGTTAGGGTTAGGGTTTGAGCTAGGGTTAGGGTTAGGGTTTGAGCTAGGGTTAGGGTTAGGGTTAGGGATAGGGTTTGAGCTAGGGTTAGGGTTAGGGTTAGGGTTTGAGCTAGGGTTAGGTTTAGGGTTTGAGCTAGGGTTAGGGTTAGGGTTTGAGCTAGGGTTAGGGTTAGGGTTAGGGTTTGAGCTAGGGTTAGGGTTAGGGTTTGAGCTAGGGTTAGGGTTAGGGTTAGGGTTTGAGCTAGGGTTAGGGTTAGGGTTTGAGCTAGGGTTAGGGTTAGGGTTAGGGTTAGGGTTTGGGTTTGAGCTAGGGTTAGGGTTTGAGCTAGGGTTAGGGTTAGGGTTTGAGCTAGGGTTAGGGTTAGGGTTAGGGTTAGGGTTGAGCTAGGGTTAGGGTTAGGGTTAGGGTTAGGGTTTGAGCTAGGGTTAGGGTTAGGGTTAGGGTTTGAGCTAGGGTTAGGGTTAGGGTTTGAGCTAGGGTTAGGGTTAGGGTTAGGGTTAGGGTTGAGCTAGGGTTAGGGTTAGGGTTAGGGTTTGAGCTAGGGTTAGGGTTAGGGTTAGGGGCAGGGTTAGGGTTGAGCTAGGGTTAGGGTTAGGGTTAGGGTTAGGGTTTGAGCTAGGGTTAGGGTTAGGGTTAGGGTTGAGCTAGGGTTAGGGTTAGGGTTAGGGTTAGGGTTAGGGTTAGGGTTTGAGCTAGGGTTAGGGTTAGGGTTAGGGTTTGAGCTAGGGTTAGGGTTAGGGTTTGAGCTAGGGTTAGGGTTGGGTTAGGGTTAGGGTTAGGGTTGAGCTAGGGTTAGGGTTAGGGTTAGGGTTAGGGTTGAGCTAGGGTTAGGGTTAGGGTTAGGGTTAGGGTTAGGGTTTGAGCTAGGGTTAGGGTTAGGGTTAGGGTTAGGGTTAGGGTTTGAGCTAGGGTTAGGGTTAGGGTTAGGGTTAGGGTTAGGGTTAGGGTTGAGCTAGGGTTAGGGTTAGGGTTAGGGTTAGGGTTAGGGTTTGAGCTAGGGTTAGGGTTAGGGTTAGGGTTAGGGTTAGGGTTTGAGCTAGGGTTAGGGTTAGGGTTAGGGTTTGAGCTAGGGTTAGGGTTAGGGTTTGAGCTAGGGTTAGGGTTGGGTTAGGGTTAGGGTTAGGGTTGAGCTAGGGTTAGGGTTAGGGTTAGGGTTAGGGTTGAGCTAGGGTTAGGGTTAGGGTTAGGGTTAGGGTTTGAGCTAGGGTTAGGGTTAGGGTTAGGGTTTGAGCTAGGGTTAGGGTTAGGGTTTGAGCTAGGGTTAGGGTTAGGGTTAGGGTTTGAGCTAGGGTTAGGGTTAGGGTTTGAGCTAGGGTTAGGGTTAGGGTTAGGGTTAGGGTTAGGGTTTGAGCTAGGGTTAGGGTTAGGGTTAGGGTTTGAGCTAGGGTTAGGGTTAGGGTTTGAGCTAGGGTTAGGGTTAGGGTTAGGGTTTGAGATAGGTTTAGGGTTAGGGTTAGGGTTTGAGCTAGGGTTAGGGTTAGGGTTTGAGCTAGGGTTAGGGTTAGGGTTAGGGTTAGGGTTTGAGCTAGGGTTAGGGTTAGGGTTAGGGTTTGAGCTAGGGTTAGGTTTAGGGTTTGAGCTAGGGTTAGGGTTAGGGTTAGGGTTAGGGTTAGGGTTGAGCTAGGGTTAGGGTTAGGGTTAGGGTTAGGGTTAGGGTTAGGGTTTGAGCTAGGGTTAGGGTTAGGGTTTGAGCTAGGGTTAGGGTTAGGGTTAGGGTTAGGGTTAGGGTTTGAGCTAGGGTTAGGGTTAGGGTTAGGGTTTGAGCTAGGGTTAGGTTTAGGGTTTGAGCTAGGGTTAGGGTTAGGGTTAGGGTTAGGGTTAGGGTTGAGCTAGGGTTAGGGTTAGGGTTAGGGTTAGGGTTAGGGTTAGGGTTTGAGCTAGGGTTAGGGTTAGGGTTAGGGTTAGGGTTGAGCTAGGGTTAGGGTTAGGGTTAGGGTTAGGGTTTGAGCTAGGGTTAGGGTTAGGGTTAGGGTTAGGGTTAGGGTTGAGCTAGGGTTAGGGTTAGGGTTAGGGTTAGGGTTTGAGCTAGGGTTAGGGTTAGGGTTAGGGTTAGGGTTGAGCTAGGGTTAGGGTTAGGGTTAGGGTTAGGGTTAGGGTTTGAGCTAGGGTTAGGGTTAGGGTTAGGGTTTGAGCTAGGGTTAGGGTTAGGGTTTGAGCTACGGTTAGGGTTGGGTTAGGTTTAGGGTTAGGGTTGAGCTAGGGTTAGGGTTAGGGTTAGGGTTAGGGTTGAGCTAGGGTTAGGGTTAGGGTTAGGGTTAGGGTTAGGGTTTGAGCTAGGGTTAGGGTTAGGGTTAGGGTTTGAGCTAGGGTTAGGGTTAGGGTTTGAGCTAGGGTTAGGGTTAGGGTTAGGGTTTGAGCTAGGGTTAGGGTTAGGGTTTGAGCTAGGGTTAGGGTTAGGGTTTGAGCTAGGGTTAGGGTTAGGGTTAGGGTTTGAGCTAGGGTTAGGGTTAGGGTTAGGGTTTGAGCTAGGGTTAGGGTTAGGGTTAGGGTTTGAGCTAGGGTTAGGGTTGGGTTAGGGTTAGGGTTAGGGTTGAGCTAGGGTTAGGGTTAGGGTTAGGGTTAGGGTTGAGCTAGGGTTAGGGTTAGGGTTAGGGTTAGGGTTAGGGTTTGAGCTAGGGTTAGGGTTAGGGTTAGGGTTTGAGCTAGGGTTAGGGTTAGGGTTTGAGCTAGGGTTAGGGTTAGGGTTAGGGTTTGAGCTAGGGTTAGGGTTAGGGTTAGGGTTTGAGCTAGGGTTAGGGTTAGGGTTTGAGCTAGGGTTAGGGTTAGGGTTAGGGTTAGGGTTAGGGTTAGGGTTAGGGTTAGGGTTTGAGCTAGGGTTAGGGTTAGGGTTAGGGTTTGAGCTAGGGTTAGGGTTAGGGTTAGGGTTTGAGCTAGGGTTAGGGTTAGGGTTTGAGCTAGGGTTAGGGTTAGGGTTAGGGTTTGAGCTAGGGTTAGGGTTAGGGTTTGAGCTAGGGTTAGGGTTAGGGTTAGGGTTTGAGCTAGGGTTAGGGTTAGGGTTAGGGTTTGAGCTAGGGTTAGGGTTAGGGTTAGGGTTAGGGTTGAGCTAGGGTTAGGGTTAGGGTTAGGGTTAGGGTTTGAGCTAGGGTTAGGGTTAGGGTTAGGGTTTGAGCTAGGGTTAGGGTTAGGGTTTGAGATAGGTTTAGGGTTAGGGTTAGGGTTTGAGCTAGGGTTAGGGTTAGGGTTTGAGCTAGGGTTAGGGTTAGGGTTAGGGTTAGGGTTAGGGTTTGAGCTAGGGTTAGGGTTAGGGTTAGGGTTTGAGCTAGGGTTAGGTTTAGGGTTTGAGCTAGGGTTAGGTTTAGGGTTTGAGCTAGGGTTAGGGTTAGGGTTAGGGTTTGAGCTAGGGTTAGGGTTAGGGTTTGAGCTAGGGTTAGGGTTAGGGTTTGGGTTTGAGCTAGGGTTAGGGTTTGAGCTAGGGTTAGGGTTAGGGTTAGGGTTTGAGCTAGGGTTAGGGTTAGGGTTTGAGCTAGGGTTAGGGTTAGGGTTAGGGTTGAGCTAGGGTTAGGGTTAGGGTTAGGGTTTGAGCTAGGGTTAGGGTTAGGGTTAGGGTTTGAGCTAGGGTTAGGGTTAGGGTTTGAGCTAGGGTTAGGGTTAGGGTTAGGGTTGAGCTAGGGTTAGGGTTAGGGTTAGGGTTAGGGTTTGAGCTAGGGTTAGGGTTAGGGTTAGGGTTAGGGTTAGGGTTGAGCTAGGGTTAGGGTTAGGATTAGGGTTAGGGTTAGGGTTTGAGCTAGGGTTAGGGTTAGGGTTAGGGTTAGGGTTAGGGTTGAGCTAGGGTTAGGGTTAGGGTTAGGGTTAGGGTTTGAGCTAGGGTTAGGGTTAGGGTTAGGGTTAGGGTTGAGCTAGGGTTAGGGTTAGGGTTAGGGTTAGGGTTTGAGCTAGGGTTAGGGTTAGGGTTAGGGTTAGGGTTAGGGTTGAGCTAGGGTTAGGGTTAGGGTTAGGGTTAGGGTTTGAGCTAGGGTTAGGGTTAGGGTTAGGGTTTGAGCTAGGGTTAGGGTTAGGGTTTGAGCTAGGGTTAGGGTTAGGGTTTGAGCTAGGGTTAGGGTTAGGGTTAGGGTTTGAGCTAGGGTTAGGGTTAGGGTTATGGTTTGAGCTAGGGTTAGGGTTAGGGTTTGAGCTAGGGTTAGGGTTAGGGTTTGAGCTAGGGTTAGGGTTAGGGTTAGGGTTAGGGTTAGGGTTAGGGTTAGGGTTAGGGGGTTAGGGGGTTAGGGTTAGGGTTAGGGTTAGGGTTTGGGTTTGAGCTAGGGTTAGGGTTTGAGCTAGGGTTAGGGTTAGGGTTAGGGTTTGAGCTAGGGTTAGGGTTAGGGTTAGGGTTTGAGCTAGGGTTAGGGTTAGGGTTTGAGCTAGGGTTAGGGTTAGGGTTAGGGTTTGAGCTAGGGTTAGGGTTAGGGTTAGGGTTTGAGCTAGGGTTAGGGTTAGGGTTTGAGCTAGGGTTAGGGTTAGGGTTAGGGTTAGGGTTAGGGTTAGGGTTTGAGCTAGGGTTAGGGTTAGGGTTAGGGTTTGAGCTAGGGTTAGGGTTAGGGTTAGGGTTTGAGCTAGGGTTAGGGTTAGGGTTTGAGCTAGGGTTAGGGTTAGGGTTAGGGTTTGAGCTAGGGTTAGGGTTAGGGTTTGAGCTAGGGTTAGGGTTTGAGCTAGGGTCAGGGTTAGGGTTTGAGCTAGGGTTAGGGTTAGGGTTTGAGCTAGGGTTAGGGTTAGGGTTAGGGTTTGAGCTAGGGTTAGGGTTAGGGTTAGGGTTTGAGCTAGGGTTAGGGTTAGGGTTTGAGCTAGGGTTAGGGTTTGAGCTAGGGTCAGGGTTAGGGTTTGAGCTAGGGTTAGGGTTAGGGTTTGAGCTAGGGTTAGGGTTAGGGTTAGGATTTGAGCTAGGGTTAGGGTTTGAGCTAGGGTTAGGGTTAGGGTTTGAGCTAGGGTTAGGGTTCGGGTTTGGGCTAGGGTTAGGGTTAGGGTTTGAGCTAGGGTTAGGGTTAGGGTTTGAGCTAGGGTTAGGGTTTGAGCTAGGGTTAGGGTTAGGGTTTGAGCTAGGGTTAGGGTTAGGGTTTCAGCTAGGGTTAGGGTTAGGGTTAGGGTTTGAGCTAGGGTTAGGTTTAGGGTTTGAGCTAGGGTTAGGGTTAGGGTTTGGGCTAGGGTTAGGGTTAGGGTTTGAGCTAGGGTTAGGGTTAGGGTTTGAGCTAGGGTTAGGGTTTGAGCTAGGCTTAGGGTTAGGGTTTGAGCTAGGGTTAGGGTTAGGGTTTGAGCTAGGGTTAGGGTTAGGGTTAGGGTTTGAGCCAGCGCTAGGGTTAGGGTTAGGGTATGAGTTAGGGTTAGGGTTAGGGTTTGAGCTAGGGTTAGGGTTAGGGTTTGAGCTAGGGTTAGGGTTAGGGTTTGAGTTAGGGTTAGGGTTTGAGCTAGGGTTAGGGTTAGGGTTTGGGCTAGGGTAAGGGTTAGGGTTTGAGCTAGGGTTAGGGTTAGGGTTAGGGTTTGAGCTAGGGTTAGGGTTAGGGTTTGAGCTAGGGTTAGGGTTTGGGCTAGGGTTAGGGTTAGGGTTTGAGCTAGGGTTAGGGTTAGGGTTTGAGCCAGGGTTAGGGTTAGGGTTTGAGCTAGGGTTAGGGTTAGGGTTAGGGTTAGGGTTAACGGCAGTCTTTGTCCCGCGTCTCTACGACCTTCACTTCCCCAGACATGACATAACAAAATAGGGGGATATACTGAATATGTGTATCTCGGGAACGGAAGGTCGTAGAGACTCTGGGAGAAGCCTGGTGTGTTCAGCGCCCCCGAAATATGGCAGACGGATCTTGGTTTCAAGTTGCTCCGACCTTCGGTTCTCGAGTTATACTTAAGTTTCTTTTCTCATTGGAGATGAATGGGGCTTGACGCACCTATACTGAATATGTGTATCTCGGGAACGGAAGGTCGTAGAGACTCGGGGAGAAGTCTGGTGTGTTCAGCGCCCCTGAAATATGGCAGACGGATCTTGGTTCCAATTTGCTCCGACCTTCGGGTCCTGAGTTATAGTGAAGTTTCTTTTCTCATTGGAGAGGAATGGGGCTTGGCGCACCTATACTGAATATGTGTATCTCGGGAACGGAAGGTCGTAGAGACTCGGGGAGAAGTTTGGCGTGTTCAGCGCCCCCGAAATATGGCAGACGGATCTTGGTTTCAAGTTGCTCCGACCTTCGGTTCTCGAGTTATACTTAAGTTTCTTTTCTCATTGGAGATGAATGGGGCTTGACGCACCTATACTGAATATGTGTATCTCGGGAACGGAAGGTCGTAGAGACTCTGGACCAACGTCCGTCTGGGGTTTTTGGGGGTCTCTGAGAACGCCAGTCTTTGTCCCGAGTCTCTACGACCTTGTCTTCCCGAGATATGACATATCCAGTAGGGGGGTATACTGGGTCTTAGACTAGGGTTAGGGTTAGGGCTAGGGTTAGGGTTTGGGCTAGGGTTAGGGTTGGGGTTTGAGCTAGGGTTAGGGTTAGGGTTTGAGCTAGGGTTAGGGTTAGGGATAGGGTTTGGTTTAGGGTTAGGGTTTGAGCTAGGGTTAGGGTTTCAGCTAGGGTTTGAGTTAGGGTTAGGGTTTGAGCTAGGTTTAGGGTTAGGGTTTGAGCTAGGGTTAGGGTTAGGGTTTGAGCTAGGGTTAGGGCTAGGGTTAGGGTTTGAGCTAGGGTTAGGGTTAGGGTTAGGGTTTGAGCTAGGGTTAGGGTTAGGGTTTGAGCTAGGGTTAGGGTTAGGGTTAGGGTTTGAGCTAGGTTTAGGGTTAGGGTTAGGGTTTGAGCTAGGGTTAGGGTTAGGGTTTGAGCTAGGGTTAGGGTTAGGGTTAGGGTTAGGGTTTGAGCTAGGGTTAGGGTTAGGGTTAGGGTTTGAGCTAGGGTTAGGTTTAGGGTTTGAGCTAGGGTTAGGGTTAGGGTTTGAGCTAGGGTTAGGGTTAGGGTTAGGGTTTGAGCTAGGGTTAGGGTTAGGGTTTGAGCTAGGGTTAGGGTTAGGGTTAGGCTTTGGGTTTGAGCTAGGGTTAGGGTTTGAGCTAGGGTTAGGGTTAGGGTTTGAGCTAGGGTTAGGGTTAGGGTTAGGGTTAGGGTTAGGGTTGAGCTAGGGTTAGGGTTAGGGTTAGGGTTAGGGTTTGAGCTAGGGTTAGGGTTAGGGTTAGGGTTTGAGCTAGGGTTAGGGTTAGGGTTTGAGCTAGGGTTAGGGTTAGGGTTAGGGTTAGGGTTGAGCTAGGGTTAGGGTTAGGGTTAGGGTTTGAGCTAGGGTTAGGGTTAGGGTTAGGGGCAGGGTTAGGGTTGAGCTAGGGTTAGGGTTAGGGTTAGGGTTAGGGTTTGAGCTAGGGTTAGGGTTAGGGTTGAGCTAGGGTTAGGGTTAGGGTTAGGGTTAGGGTTTGAGCTAGGGTTAGGGTTAGGGTTAGGGTTTGAGCTAGGGTTAGGGTTAGGGTTTGAGCTAGGGTTAGGGTTGGGTTAGGGTTAGGGTTAGGGTTGAGCTAGGGTTAGGGTTAGGGTTAGGGTTAGGGTTGAGCTAGGGTTAGGGTTAGGGTTAGGGTTAGGGTTAGGGTTTGAGCTAGGGTTAGGGTTAGGGTTAGGGTTTGAGCTAGGGTTAGGGTTAGGGTTTGAGCTAGGGTTAGGGTTAGGGTTAGGGTTTGAGCTAGGGTTAGGGTTAGGGTTTGAGCTAGGGTTAGGGTTAGGGTTAGGGTTTGAGCTAGGGTTAGGGTTAGGGTTAGGGTTAGGGTTAGGGTTTGAGCTAGGGTTAGGGTTAGGGTTAGGGTTTGAGCTAGGGTTAGGGTTAGGGTTTGAGCTAGGGTTAGGGTTGGGTTAGGGTTAGGGTTAGGGTTGAGCTAGGGTTAGGGTTAGGGTTAGGGTTAGGGTTGAGCCAGGGTTAGGGTTAGGGTTAGGGTTAGGGTTAGGGTTTGAGCTAGGGTTAGGGTTAGGGTTAGGGTTTGAGCTAGGGTTAGGGTTAGGGTTTGAGCTAGGGTTAGGGTTAGGGTTAGGGTTTGAGCTAGGGTTAGGGTTAGGGTTTGAGCTAGGGTTAGGGTTAGGGTTAGGGTTAGGGTTAGGGTTTGAGCTAGGGTTAGGGTTAGGGTTAGGGTTTGAGCTAGGGTTAGGGTTAGGGTTTGAGCTAGGGTTAGGGTTAGGGTTAGGGTTTGAGATAGGTTTAGGGTTAGGGTTAGGGTTTGAGCTAGGGTTAGGGTTAGGGTTTGAGCTAGGGTTAGGGTTAGGGTTAGGGTTAGGGTTAGGGTTTGAGCTAGGGTTAGGGTTAGGGTTAGGGTTTGAGCTAGGGTTAGGTTTAGGGTTTGAGCTAGGGTTAGGGTTAGGGTTAGGGTTAGGGTTAGGGTTGAGCTAGGGTTAGGGTTAGGGTTAGGGTTAGGGTTAGGGTTAGGGTTTGAGCTAGGGTTAGGGTTAGGGTTAGGGTTAGGGTTGAGCTAGGGTTAGGGTTAGGGTTAGGGTTAGGGTTTGAGCTAGGGTTAGGGTTAGGGTTAGGGTTAGGGTTGAGCTAGGGTTAGGGTTAGGGTTAGGGTTAGGGTTTGAGCTAGGGTTAGGGTTAGGGTTAGGGTTAGGGTTGAGCTAGGGTTAGGGTTAGGGTTAGGGTTAGGGTTAGGGTTAGGGTTTGAGCTAGGGTTAGGGTTAGGGTTTGAGCTAGGGTTAGGGTTAGGGTTTGAGCTAGGGTTAGGGTTGGGTTAGGGTTAGGGTTAGGGTTGAGCTAGGGTTAGGGTTAGGGTTAGGGTTAGGGTTGAGCTAGGGTTAGGGTTAGGGTTAGGGTTAGGGTTAGGGTTTGAGCTAGGGTTAGGGTTAGGGTTAGGGTTTGAGCTAGGGTTAGGGTTAGGGTTTGAGCTAGGGTTAGGGTTAGGGTTAGGGTTTGAGCTAGGGTTAGGGTTAGGGTTTGAGCTAGGGTTAGGGTTAGGGTTTGAGCTAGGGTTAGGGTTAGGGTTAGGGTTTGAGCTAGGGTTAGGGTTAGGGTTAGGGTTTGAGCTAGGGTTAGGGTTAGGGTTAGGGTTTGAGCTAGGGTTAGGGTTGGGTTAGGGTTAGGGTTAGGGTTGAGCTAGGGTTAGGGTTAGGGTTAGGGTTAGGGTTGAGCTAGGGTTAGGGTTAGGGTTAGGGTTAGGGTTAGGGTTTGAGCTAGGGTTAGGGTTAGGGTTAGGGTTTGAGCTAGGGTTAGGGTTAGGGTTTGAGCTAGGGTTAGGGTTAGGGTTAGGGTTTGAGCTAGGGTTAGGGTTAGGGTTAGGGTTTGAGCTAGGGTTAGGGTTAGGGTTTGAGCTAGGGTTAGGGTTAGGGTTAGGGTTAGGGTTAGGGTTAGGGTTAGGGTTTGAGCTAGGGTTAGGGTTAGGGTTAGGGTTTGAGCTAGGGTTAGGGTTAGGGTTTGAGCTAGGGTTAGGGTTAGGGTTAGGGTTTGAGATAGGTTTAGGGTTAGGGTTAGGGTTTGAGCTAGGGTTAGGTTTAGGGTTTGAGCTAGGGTTAGGGTTAGGGTTTGAGCTAGGGTTAGGGTTAGGGTTAGGGTTTGAGCTAGGGTTAGGGTTAGGGTTTGAGCTAGGGTTAGGGTTAGGGTTTGGGTTTGAGCTAGGGTTAGGGTTTGAGCTAGGGTTAGGGTTAGGGTTTGAGCTAGGGTTAGGGTTAGGGTTTGAGCTAGGGTTAGGGTTAGGGTTAGGGTTGAGCTAGGGTTAGGGTTAGGGTTAGGGTTTGAGCTAGGGTTAGGGTTAGGGTTAGGGTTTGAGCTAGGGTTAGGGTTAGGGTTAGGGTTGAGCTAGGGTTAGGGTTAGGGTTAGGGTTAGGGTTTGAGCTAGGGTTAGGGTTAGGGTTAGGGTTAGGGTTAGGGTTGAGCTAGGGTTAGGGTTAGGGTTAGGGTTAGGGTTTGAGCTAGGGTTAGGGTTAGGGTTAGGGTTAGGGTTGAGCTAGGGTTAGTGTTAGGGTTAGGGTTAGGGTTTGAGCTAGGGTTAGGGTTAGGGTTAGGGTTAGGGTTGAGCTAGGGTTAGGGTTAGGGTTAGGGTTAGGGTTAGGGTTTGAGCTAGGGTTAGGGTTAGGGTTAGGGTTTGAGCTAGGGTTAGGGTTAGGGTTTGAGCTAGGGTTAGGGTTGGGTTAGGGTTAGGGTTAGGGTTGAGCTAGGGTTAGGGTTAGGGTTAGGGTTAGGGTTGAGCTAGGGTTAGGGTTAGGGTTAGGGTTAGGGTTAGGGTTTGAGCTAGGGTTAGGGTTAGGGTTAGGGTTTGAGCTAGGGTTAGGGTTAGGGTTTGAGCTAGGGTTAGGGTTAGGGTTAGGGTTTGAGCTAGGGTTAGGGTTAGGGTTTGAGCTAGGGTTAGGGTTAGGGTTAGGGTTTGAGCTAGGGTTAGGGTTAGGGTTAGGGTTAGGGTTAGGGTTAGGGTTTGAGCTAGGGTTAGGGTTAGGGTTAGGGTTTGAGCTAGGGTTAGGGTTAGGGTTTGAGCTAGGGTTAGGGTTAGGGTTAGGGTTAGGGTTAGGGTTTGAGCTAGGGTTAGGGTTAGGGTTAGGGTTTGAGCTAGGGTTAGGTTTAGGGTTTGAGCTAGGGTTAGGGTTAGGGTTTGAGCTAGGGTTAGGGTTAGGGTTAGGGTTTGAGCTAGGGTTAGGGTTAGGGTTTGAGCTAGGGTTAGGGTTAGGGTTTGGGTTTGAGCTAGGGTTAGGGTTTGAGCTAGGGTTAGGGTTAGGGTTTGAGCTAGGGTTAGGGTTAGGGTTTGAGCTAGGGTTAGGGTTAGGGTTAGGGTTGAGCTAGGGTTAAGGTTAGGGTTAGGGTTTGAGCTAGGGTTAGGGTTAGGGTTAGGGTTTGAGCTAGGGTTAGGGTTAGGGTTGAGCTAGGGTTAGGGTTAGGGTTAGGGTTAGGGTTTGAGCTAGGGTTAGGGTTAGGGTTAGGGTTAGGGTTAGGGTTGAGCTAGGGTTAGGGTTAGGGTTAGGGTTAGGGTTAGGGTTTGAGCTAGGGTTAGGGTTAGGGTTAGGGTTAGGGTTAGGGTTGAGCTAGGGTTAGGGTTAGGGTTAGGGTTAGGGTTTGAGCTAGGGTTAGGGTTAGGGTTAGGGTTTGAGCTAGGGTTAGGGTTAGGGTTTGAGCTAGGGTTAGGGTTAGGGTTAGGGTTAGGGTTAGGGTTAGGGTTGAGCTAGGGTTAGGGTTAGGGTTAGGGTTAGTGTTAGGGTTTGAGCTAGGGTTAGGGTTAGGGTTAGGGTTAGGGTTAGGGTTGAGCTAGGGTTAGGGTTAGGGTTAGGGTTAGGGTTTGAGCTAGGGTTAGGGTTAGGGTTAGGGTTTGAGCTAGGGTTAGGGTTAGGGTTTGAGCTAGGGTTAGGGTTAGGGTTAGGGTTTGAGCTAGGGTTAGGGTTAGGGTTTGAGCTAGGGTTAGGGTTAGGGTTAGGGTTAGGGTTGAGCTAGGGTTAGGGTTAGGGTTAGGGTTAGGGTTTGAGCTAGGGTTAGGGTTAGGGTTAGGGTTAGGGTTAGGGTTGAGCTAGGGTTAGGGTTAGGGTTAGGGTTAGGGTTTGAGCTAGGGTTAGGGTTAGGGTTAGGGTTTGAGCTAGGGTTAGGGTTAGGGTTTGAGCTAGGGTTAGGGTTAGGGTTTGAGCTAGGGTTAGGGTTAGGGTTAGGGTTTGAGCTAGGGTTAGGGTTAGGGTTAGGGTTTGAGCTAGGGTTAGGGTTAGGGTTTGAGCTAGGGTTAGGGTTAGGGTTAGGGTTAGGGTTGAGCTAGGGTTAGGGTTAGGGTTAGGGTTAGGGTTAGGGTTTGAGCTAGGGTTAGGGTTAGGGTTATGGTTTGAGCTAGGGTTAGGGTTAGGGTTTGAGCTAGGGTTAGGGTTAGGGTTTGAGCTAGGGTTAGGGTTAGGGTTTGAGCTAGGGTTAGGGTTAGGGTTAGGGTTTGAGCTAGGGTTAGGGTTAGGGTTAGGGTTTGAGCTAGGGTTAGGGTTAGGGTTTGAGCTAGGGTTAGGGTTAGGGTTAGGGTTAGGGTTGAGCTAGGGTTAGGGTTAGGGTTAGGGTTAGGGTTTGAGCTAGGGTTAGGGTTAGGGTTAGGGTTAGGGTTAGGGTTTGGGCTAGGGTTAGGGTTAGGGTTTGAGCTAGGGTTAGGGTTAGGGTTTGAGCTAGGGTTAGGGTTTGAGCTAGGGTTAGGGTTAGGGTTTGGGTTAGGGTTAGGGTTAGGGTTAGGATTAGGGTTAGGGTTAGGGTTTGAGCTAGGGTTAGGGTTTGGGCTAGGGTTAGGGTTAGGGTTTGAGCTAGGGTTAGGGTTAGGGTTTGAGCCAGGGTTAGGGTTAGGGTTTGAGCTAGGGTTAGGGTTAGGGTTAGGGTTAGGGTTAACGGCAGTCTTTGTCCCGCGTCTCTACGACCTTCACTTCCCCAGACATGACATAACAAAATAGGGGGATATACTGAATATGTGTATCTCGGGAACGGAAGGTCGTAGAGACTCTGGGAGAAGCCTGGTGTGTTCAGCGCCCCCGAAATATGGCAGACGGATCTTGGTTTCAAGTTGCTCCGACCTTCGGTTCTCGAGTTATACTTAAGTTTCTTTTCTCATTGGAGATGAATGGGGCTTGACGCACCTATACTGAATATGTGTATCTCGGGAACGGAAGGTCGTAGAGACTCGGGGAGAAGTCTGGTGTGTTCAGCGCCCCTGAAATATGGCAGACGGATCTTGGTTCCAATTTGCTCCGACCTTCGGGTCCTGAGTTATAGTGAAGTTTCTTTTCTCATTGGAGAGGAATGGGGCTTGGCGCACCTATACTGAATATGTGTATCTCCGGAACGGAAGGTCGTAGAGACTCGGGGAGAAGTTTGGCGTGTTCAGCGCCCCCGAAATATGGCAGACGGATCTTGGTTTCAAGTTGCTCCGACCTTCGGTTCTCGAGTTATACTTAAGTTTCTTTTCTCATTGGAGATGAATGGGGCTTGACGCACCTATACTGAATATGTGTATCTCGGGAACGGAAGGTCGTAGAGACTCTGGACCAACGTCCGTCTGGGGTTTTTGGGGGTCTCTGAGAACGCCAGTCTTTGTCCCGAGTCTCTACGACCTTGTCTTCCCGAGATATGACATATCCAGTAGGGGGGTATACTGGGTCTTAGACTAGGGTTAGGGTTAGGGCTAGGGTTAGGGTTTGGGCTAGGGTTAGGGTTGGGGTTTGAGCTAGGGTTAGGGTTAGGGTTTGAGCTAGGGTTAGGGTTAGGGTTAGGGTTTGGGTTAGGGTTAGGGTTTGCGCTAGGGTTAGGGTTTCAGCTAGGGTTTGAGTTAGGGTTAGGGTTTGAGCTAGGTTTAGGGTTAGGGTTTGAGCTAGGGTTAGGGTTAGGGTTTGAGCTAGGGTTAGGGCTAGGGTTAGGGTTTGAGCTAGGATTAGGGTTAGGGTTAGGGTTTGAGCTAGGGTTAGGGTTAGGGTTTGAGCTAGGGTTAGGGTTAGGGTTAGGGTTTGAGCTAGGTTTAGGGTTAGGGTTAGGGTTTGAGCTAGGGTTAGGGTTAGGGTTTGAGCTAGGGTTAGGGTTAGGGTTAGGGTTGAGCTAGGGTTAGGGTTAGGGTTAGGGTTAGGGTTAGGGTTTGAGCTAGGGTTAGGGTTAGGGTTAGGGTTAGGGTTAGGGTTGAGCTAGGGTTAGGGTTAGGGTTAGGGTTAGGGTTAGGGTTTGAGCTAGGGTTAGGGTTAGGGTTAGGGTTAGGGTTGAGCTAGGGTTAGGGTTAGGGTTAGGGTTAGGGTTAGGGTTTGAGCTAGGGTTAGGGTTAGGGTTAGGGTTTGAGCTAGGGTTAGGGTTAGGGTTTGAGCTAGGGTTAGGGTTGGGTTAGGGTTAGGGTTAGGGTTAGGGTTAGGGTTTGAGCTAGGGTTAGGGTTAGGGTTTGGGTTTGAGCTAGGGTTAGGGTTAGGGTTTGAGCTAGGGTTAGGGTTAGAGTTAGGGTTTGAGCTAGGGTTAGGGTTAGGGTTTGAGCTAGGGTTAGGGTTAGGGTTAGGGTTTGGGTTTGAGCTAGGGTTAGGGTTTGAGCTAGGGTTAGGGTTAGGGTTTGAGCTAGGGTTAGGGTTAGGGTTAGGGTTAGGGTTAGGGTTGAGCTAGGGTTAGGGTTAGGGTTAGGGTTAGGGTTTGAGCTAGGGTTAGGGTTAGGGTTAGGGTTTGAGCTAGGGTTAGGGTTAGGGTTTGAGCTAGGGTTAGGGTTAGGGTTAGGGTTAGGGTTGAGCTAGGGTTAGGGTTAGGGTTTGAGCTAGGGTTAGGGTTAGGGTTAGGGTTAGGGTTGAGCTAGGGTTAGGGTTAGGGTTAGGGTTAGGGTTAGGGTTTGAGCTAGGGTTAGGGTTAGGGTTAGGGTTAGGGTTAGGGTTGAGCTAGGGTTAGGGTTAGGGTTAGGGTTAGGGTTAGGGTTTGAGCTAGGGTTAGGGTTAGGGTTAGGGTTAGGGTTGAGCTAGGGTTAGGGTTAGGGTTAGGGTTAGGGTTAGGGTTTGAGCTAGGGTTAGGGTTAGGGTTAGGGTTTGAGCTAGGGTTAGGGTTAGGGTTTGAGCTAGGGTTAGGGTTAGGGTTAGGGTTAGGGTTGAGCTAGGGTTAGGGTTAGGGTTAGGGTTTGAGCTAGGGTTAAGGTTAGGGTTAGGGTTTGAGCTAGGGTTAGGGTTAGGGTTTGAGCTAGGGTTAGGGTTAGGGTTAGGGTTAGGGTTAGGGTTTGGGCTAGGGTTAGGGTTAGGGTTTGAGCTAGGGTTAGGGTTAGGGTTTGAGCTAGGGTTAGGGTTTGAGCTAGGGTTAGGGTTAGGGTTTCAGCTAGGGTTAGGGTTAGGGTTTCAGCTAGGGTTAGGGTTAGGGTTAGGGTTTGAGCTAGGGTTAGGTTTAGGGTTTGAGCTAGGGTTAGGGTTAGGGTTTGAGCTAGGGTTAGGGTTTGAGCTAGGGTTAGGGTTAGGGTTTGAGCTAGGGTTAGGGTTAGGGTTTGAGCTAGGGTTAGGGTTAGGGTTAGGGTTTGAGCCAGCGCTAGGGTTAGGGTTAGGGTATGAGTTAGGGTTAGGGTTAGGGTTTGAGCTAGGGTTAGGGTTAGGGTTAGGGTTGAGCTAGGGTTAGGGTTAGGGTTAGGGTTAGGGTTTGAGCTAGGGTTAGGGTTAGGGTTAGGGTTAGGGTTAGGGTTGAGCTAGGGTTAGGGTTAGGGTTAGGGTTAGGGTTAGGGTTTGAGCTAGGGTTAGGGTTAGGGTTAGGGTTAGGGTTAGGGTTGAGCTAGGGTTAGGGTTAGGGTTAGGGTTAGGGTTTGAGCTAGGGTTAGGGTTAGGGTTAGGGTTAGGGTTAGGGTTGAGCTAGGGTTAGGGTTAGGGTTAGGGTTAGGGTTAGGGTTTGAGCTAGGGTTAGGGTTAGGGTTAGGGTTAGGGTTAGGGTTGAGCTAGGGTTAGGGTTAGGGTTAGGGTTAGGGTTTGAGCTAGGGTTAGGGATAGGGTTAGGGTTTGAGCTAGGGTTAGGGTTAGGGTTTGAGCTAGGGTTAGGGTTAGGGTTTGAGCTAGGGTTAGGGTTAGGGTTAGGGTTTGAGCTAGGGTTAGGGTTAGGGTTATGGTTTGAGCTAGGGTTAGGGTTAGGGTTTGAGCTAGGGTTAGGGTTAGGGTTTGAGCTAGGGTTAGGGTTAGGGTTTGAGCTAGGGTTAGGGTTAGGGTTAGGGTTTGAGCTAGGGTTAGGGTTAGGGTTAGGGTTTGAGCTAGGGTTAGGGTTAGGGTTTGAGCTAGGGTTAGGGTTAGGGTTAGGGTTTGAGCTAGGGTTAGGGTTAGGGTTTGAGCTAGGGTTAGGGTTAGGGTTAGGGTTTGAGCTAGGTTTAGGGTTAGGGTTAGGGTTTGAGCTAGGGTTAGGGTTAGGGTTTGAGCTAGGGTTAGGGTTAGGGTTAGGGTTAGGGTTAGGGTTTGAGCTAGGGTTAGGGTTAGGGTTAGGGTTTGAGCTAGGGTTAGGTTTAGGGTTTGAGCTAGGGTTAGGGTTAGGGTTTGAGCTAGGGTTAAGGTTAGGGTTAGGGTTTGAGCTAGGGTTAGGGTTAGGGTTTGAGCTAGGGTTAGGGTTAGGGTTAGGGTTTGGGTTTGAGCTAGGGTTAGGGTTTGAGCTAGGGTTAGGGTTAGGGTTAGGGTTTGAGCTAGGGTTAGGGTTAGGGTTTGAGCTAGGGTTAGGGTTAGGGTTAGGGTTAGGGTTGAGCTAGGGTTAGGGTTAGGGTTAGGGTTTGAGCTAGGGTTAAGGTTAGGGTTAGGGTTTGAGCTAGGGTTAGGGTTAGGGTTTGAGCTAGGGTTAGGGTTAGGGTTAGGGTTAGGGTTAGGGTTTGGGCTAGGGTTAGGGTTAGGGTTTGAGCTAGGGTTAGGGTTAGGGTTTGAGCTAGGGTTAGGGTTTGAGCTAGGGTTAGGGTTAGGGTTAGGGTTAGGGTTAGGGTTTGAGCTAGGGTTAGGGTTAGGGTTAGGGTTAGGGTTAGGGTTGAGCTAGGGTTAGGGTTAGGGTTAGGGTTAGGGTTTGAGCTAGGGTTAGGGTTAGGGTTAGGGTTTGAGCTAGGGTTAGGGTTAGGGTTTGAGCTAGGGTTAGGGTTAGGGTTAGGGTTAGGGTTAGGGTTAGGGTTGAGCTAGGGTTAGGGTTAGGGTTAGGGTTAGTGTTAGGGTTTGAGCTAGGGTTAGGGTTAGGGTTAGGGTTAGGGTTAGGGTTGAGCTAGGGTTAGGGTTAGGGTTAGGGTTAGGGTTTGAGCTAGGGTTAGGGTTAGGGTTAGGGTTTGAGCTAGGGTTAGGGTTAGGGTTTGAGCTAGGGTTAGGGTTAGGGTTAGGGTTTGAGCTAGGGTTAGGGTTAGGGTTTGAGCTAGGGTTAGGGTTAGGGTTAGGGTTAGGGTTGAGCTAGGGTTAGGGTTAGGGTTAGGGTTAGGGTTTGAGCTAGGGTTAGGGTTAGGGTTAGGGTTAGGGTTAGGGTTGAGCTAGGGTTAGGGTTAGGGTTAGGGTTAGGGTTTGAGCTAGGGTTAGGGTTAGGGTTAGGGTTTGAGCTAGGGTTAGGGTTAGGGTTTGAGCTAGGGTTAGGGTTAGGGTTTGAGCTAGGGTTAGGGTTAGGGTTAGGGTTTGAGCTAGGGTTAGGGTTAGGGTTAGGGTTTGAGCTAGGGTTAGGGTTAGGGTTTGAGCTAGGGTTAGGGTTAGGGTTAGGGTTAGGGTTGAGCTAGGGTTAGGGTTAGGGTTAGGGTTAGGGTTAGGGTTTGAGCTAGGGTTAGGGTTAGGGTTATGGTTTGAGCTAGGGTTAGGGTTAGGGTTTGAGCTAGGGTTAGGGTTAGGGTTTGAGCTAGGGTTAGGGTTAGGGTTTGAGCTAGGGTTAGGGTTAGGGTTAGGGTTTGAGCTAGGGTTAGGGTTAGGGTTAGGGTTTGAGCTAGGGTTAGGGTTAGGGTTTGAGCTAGGGTTAGGGTTAGGGTTAGGGTTAGGGTTGAGCTAGGGTTAGGGTTAGGGTTAGGGTTAGGGTTTGAGCTAGGGTTAGGGTTAGGGTTAGGGTTAGGGTTAGGGTTTGGGCTAGGGTTAGGGTTAGGGTTTGAGCTAGGGTTAGGGTTAGGGTTTGAGCTAGGGTTAGGGTTTGAGCTAGGGTTAGGGTTAGGGTTTGGGTTAGGGTTAGGGTTAGGGTTAGGATTAGGGTTAGGGTTAGGGTTTGAGCTAGGGTTAGGGTTTGGGCTAGGGTTAGGGTTAGGGTTTGAGCTAGGGTTAGGGTTAGGGTTTGAGCCAGGGTTAGGGTTAGGGTTTGAGCTAGGGTTAGGGTTAGGGTTAGGGTTAGGGTTAACGGCAGTCTTTGTCCCGCGTCTCTACGACCTTCACTTCCCCAGACATGACATAACAAAATAGGGGGATATACTGAATATGTGTATCTCGGGAACGGAAGGTCGTAGAGACTCTGGGAGAAGCCTGGTGTGTTCAGCGCCCCCGAAATATGGCAGACGGATCTTGGTTTCAAGTTGCTCCGACCTTCGGTTCTCGAGTTATACTTAAGTTTCTTTTCTCATTGGAGATGAATGGGGCTTGACGCACCTATACTGAATATGTGTATCTCGGGAACGGAAGGTCGTAGAGACTCGGGGAGAAGTCTGGTGTGTTCAGCGCCCCTGAAATATGGCAGACGGATCTTGGTTCCAATTTGCTCCGACCTTCGGGTCCTGAGTTATAGTGAAGTTTCTTTTCTCATTGGAGAGGAATGGGGCTTGGCGCACCTATACTGAATATGTGTATCTCCGGAACGGAAGGTCGTAGAGACTCGGGGAGAAGTTTGGCGTGTTCAGCGCCCCCGAAATATGGCAGACGGATCTTGGTTTCAAGTTGCTCCGACCTTCGGTTCTCGAGTTATACTTAAGTTTCTTTTCTCATTGGAGATGAATGGGGCTTGACGCACCTATACTGAATATGTGTATCTCGGGAACGGAAGGTCGTAGAGACTCTGGACCAACGTCCGTCTGGGGTTTTTGGGGGTCTCTGAGAACGCCAGTCTTTGTCCCGAGTCTCTACGACCTTGTCTTCCCGAGATATGACATATCCAGTAGGGGGGTATACTGGGTCTTAGACTAGGGTTAGGGTTAGGGCTAGGGTTAGGGTTTGGGCTAGGGTTAGGGTTGGGGTTTGAGCTAGGGTTAGGGTTAGGGTTTGAGCTAGGGTTAGGGTTAGGGTTAGGGTTTGGGTTAGGGTTAGGGTTTGCGCTAGGGTTAGGGTTTCAGCTAGGGTTTGAGTTAGGGTTAGGGTTTGAGCTAGGTTTAGGGTTAGGGTTTGAGCTAGGGTTAGGGTTAGGGTTTGAGCTAGGGTTAGGGCTAGGGTTAGGGTTTGAGCTAGGATTAGGGTTAGGGTTAGGGTTTGAGCTAGGGTTAGGGTTAGGGTTTGAGCTAGGGTTAGGGTTAGGGTTAGGGTTTGAGCTAGGTTTAGGGTTAGGGTTAGGGTTTGAGCTAGGGTTAGGGTTAGGGTTTGAGCTAGGGTTAGGGTTAGGGTTAGGGTTGAGCTAGGGTTAGGGTTAGGGTTAGGGTTAGGGTTAGGGTTTGAGCTAGGGTTAGGGTTAGGGTTAGGGTTAGGGTTAGGGTTGAGCTAGGGTTAGGGTTAGGGTTAGGGTTAGGGTTAGGGTTTGAGCTAGGGTTAGGGTTAGGGTTAGGGTTAGGGTTGAGCTAGGGTTAGGGTTAGGGTTAGGGTTAGGGTTAGGGTTTGAGCTAGGGTTAGGGTTAGGGTTAGGGTTTGAGCTAGGGTTAGGGTTAGGGTTTGAGCTAGGGTTAGGGTTGGGTTAGGGTTAGGGTTAGGGTTAGGGTTAGGGTTTGAGCTAGGGTTAGGGTTAGGGTTTGGGTTTGAGCTAGGGTTAGGGTTAGGGTTTGAGCTAGGGTTAGGGTTAGAGTTAGGGTTTGAGCTAGGGTTAGGGTTAGGGTTTGAGCTAGGGTTAGGGTTAGGGTTAGGGTTTGGGTTTGAGCTAGGGTTAGGGTTTGAGCTAGGGTTAGGGTTAGGGTTTGAGCTAGGGTTAGGGTTAGGGTTAGGGTTAGGGTTAGGGTTGAGCTAGGGTTAGGGTTAGGGTTAGGGTTAGGGTTTGAGCTAGGGTTAGGGTTAGGGTTAGGGTTTGAGCTAGGGTTAGGGTTAGGGTTTGAGCTAGGGTTAGGGTTAGGGTTAGGGTTAGGGTTGAGCTAGGGTTAGGGTTAGGGTTTGAGCTAGGGTTAGGGTTAGGGTTAGGGTTAGGGTTGAGCTAGGGTTAGGGTTAGGGTTAGGGTTAGGGTTAGGGTTTGAGCTAGGGTTAGGGTTAGGGTTAGGGTTAGGGTTAGGGTTGAGCTAGGGTTAGGGTTAGGGTTAGGGTTAGGGTTAGGGTTTGAGCTAGGGTTAGGGTTAGGGTTAGGGTTAGGGTTGAGCTAGGGTTAGGGTTAGGGTTAGGGTTAGGGTTAGGGTTTGAGCTAGGGTTAGGGTTAGGGTTAGGGTTTGAGCTAGGGTTAGGGTTAGGGTTTGAGCTAGGGTTAGGGTTAGGGTTAGGGTTAGGGTTGAGCTAGGGTTAGGGTTAGGGTTAGGGTTTGAGCTAGGGTTAAGGTTAGGGTTAGGGTTTGAGCTAGGGTTAGGGTTAGGGTTTGAGCTAGGGTTAGGGTTAGGGTTAGGGTTAGGGTTAGGGTTTGGGCTAGGGTTAGGGTTAGGGTTTGAGCTAGGGTTAGGGTTAGGGTTTGAGCTAGGGTTAGGGTTTGAGCTAGGGTTAGGGTTAGGGTTTCAGCTAGGGTTAGGGTTAGGGTTTCAGCTAGGGTTAGGGTTAGGGTTAGGGTTTGAGCTAGGGTTAGGTTTAGGGTTTGAGCTAGGGTTAGGGTTAGGGTTTGAGCTAGGGTTAGGGTTTGAGCTAGGGTTAGGGTTAGGGTTTGAGCTAGGGTTAGGGTTAGGGTTTGAGCTAGGGTTAGGGTTAGGGTTAGGGTTTGAGCCAGCGCTAGGGTTAGGGTTAGGGTATGAGTTAGGGTTAGGGTTAGGGTTTGAGCTAGGGTTAGGGTTAGGGTTAGGGTTGAGCTAGGGTTAGGGTTAGGGTTAGGGTTAGGGTTTGAGCTAGGGTTAGGGTTAGGGTTAGGGTTAGGGTTAGGGTTGAGCTAGGGTTAGGGTTAGGGTTAGGGTTAGGGTTAGGGTTTGAGCTAGGGTTAGGGTTAGGGTTAGGGTTAGGGTTAGGGTTGAGCTAGGGTTAGGGTTAGGGTTAGGGTTAGGGTTTGAGCTAGGGTTAGGGTTAGGGTTAGGGTTAGGGTTAGGGTTGAGCTAGGGTTAGGGTTAGGGTTAGGGTTAGGGTTAGGGTTTGAGCTAGGGTTAGGGTTAGGGTTAGGGTTAGGGTTAGGGTTGAGCTAGGGTTAGGGTTAGGGTTAGGGTTAGGGTTTGAGCTAGGGTTAGGGATAGGGTTAGGGTTTGAGCTAGGGTTAGGGTTAGGGTTTGAGCTAGGGTTAGGGTTAGGGTTTGAGCTAGGGTTAGGGTTAGGGTTAGGGTTTGAGCTAGGGTTAGGGTTAGGGTTATGGTTTGAGCTAGGGTTAGGGTTAGGGTTTGAGCTAGGGTTAGGGTTAGGGTTTGAGCTAGGGTTAGGGTTAGGGTTTGAGCTAGGGTTAGGGTTAGGGTTAGGGTTTGAGCTAGGGTTAGGGTTAGGGTTAGGGTTTGAGCTAGGGTTAGGGTTAGGGTTTGAGCTAGGGTTAGGGTTAGGGTTAGGGTTTGAGCTAGGGTTAGGGTTAGGGTTTGAGCTAGGGTTAGGGTTAGGGTTAGGGTTTGAGCTAGGTTTAGGGTTAGGGTTAGGGTTTGAGCTAGGGTTAGGGTTAGGGTTTGAGCTAGGGTTAGGGTTAGGGTTAGGGTTAGGGTTAGGGTTTGAGCTAGGGTTAGGGTTAGGGTTAGGGTTTGAGCTAGGGTTAGGTTTAGGGTTTGAGCTAGGGTTAGGGTTAGGGTTTGAGCTAGGGTTAAGGTTAGGGTTAGGGTTTGAGCTAGGGTTAGGGTTAGGGTTTGAGCTAGGGTTAGGGTTAGGGTTAGGGTTTGGGTTTGAGCTAGGGTTAGGGTTTGAGCTAGGGTTAGGGTTAGGGTTAGGGTTTGAGCTAGGGTTAGGGTTAGGGTTTGAGCTAGGGTTAGGGTTAGGGTTAGGGTTAGGGTTGAGCTAGGGTTAGGGTTAGGGTTAGGGTTTGAGCTAGGGTTAAGGTTAGGGTTAGGGTTTGAGCTAGGGTTAGGGTTAGGGTTTGAGCTAGGGTTAGGGTTAGGGTTAGGGTTAGGGTTAGGGTTTGGGCTAGGGTTAGGGTTAGGGTTTGAGCTAGGGTTAGGGTTAGGGTTTGAGCTAGGGTTAGGGTTTGAGCTAGGGTTAGGGTTGGGGTTTGAGCTAGGGTTAGGGTTAGGGTTTCAGCTAGGGTTAGGGTTAGGGTTAGGGTTTGAGCTAGGGTTAGGTTTAGGGTTTGAGCTAGGGTTAGGGTTAGGGTTTGGGCTAGGGTTAGGGTTAGGGTTTGAGCTAGGGTTAGGGTTAGGGTTTGAGCTAGGGTTAGGGTTTGAGCTAGGGTTAGGGTTAGGGTTTGAGCTAGGGTTAGGGTTAGGGTTTGAGCTAGGGTTAGGGTTAGGGTTAGGGTTTGAGCCAGCGCTAGGGTTAGGGTTAGGGTATGAGTTAGGGTTAGGGTTAGGGTTTGAGCTAGGGTTAGGGTTAGGGTTTGAGCTAGGGTTAGGGTTAGGGTTTGAGTTAGGGTTAGGGTTTGAGCTAGGGTTAGGGTTAGGGTTTGGGCTAGGGTAAGGGTTAGGGTTTGAGCTAGGGTTAGGGTTAGGGTTAGGGTTTGAGCTAGGGTTAGGGTTAGGGTTTGAGCTAGGGTTAGGGTTTGGGCTAGGGTTAGGGTTAGGGTTTGAGCTAGGGTTAGGGTTAGGGTTAGGGTTTGGGTTTGAGCTAGGGTTAGGGTTTGAGCTAGGGTTAGGGTTAGGGTTAGGGTTTGAGCTAGGGTTAGGGTTAGGGTTTGAGCTAGGGTTAGGGTTAGGGTTAGGGTTAGGGTTGAGCTAGGGTTAGGGTTAGGGTTAGGGTTTGAGCTAGGGTTAAGGTTAGGGTTAGGGTTTGAGCTAGGGTTAGGGTTAGGGTTTGAGCTAGGGTTAGGGTTAGGGTTAGGGTTAGGGTTAGGGTTTGGGCTAGGGTTAGGGTTAGGGTTTGAGCTAGGGTTAGGGTTAGGGTTTGAGCTAGGGTTAGGGTTTGAGCTAGGGTTAGGGTTAGGGTTAGGGTTAGGGTTAGGGTTTGAGCTAGGGTTAGGGTTAGGGTTAGGGTTAGGGTTAGGGTTGAGCTAGGGTTAGGGTTAGGGTTAGGGTTAGGGTTTGAGCTAGGGTTAGGGTTAGGGTTAGGGTTTGAGCTAGGGTTAGGGTTAGGGTTTGAGCTAGGGTTAGGGTTAGGGTTAGGGTTAGGGTTAGGGTTAGGGTTGAGCTAGGGTTAGGGTTAGGGTTAGGGTTAGTGTTAGGGTTTGAGCTAGGGTTAGGGTTAGGGTTAGGGTTAGGGTTAGGGTTGAGCTAGGGTTAGGGTTAGGGTTAGGGTTAGGGTTTGAGCTAGGGTTAGGGTTAGGGTTAGGGTTTGAGCTAGGGTTAGGGTTAGGGTTTGAGCTAGGGTTAGGGTTAGGGTTAGGGTTTGAGCTAGGGTTAGGGTTAGGGTTTGAGCTAGGGTTAGGGTTAGGGTTAGGGTTAGGGTTGAGCTAGGGTTAGGGTTAGGGTTAGGGTTAGGGTTTGAGCTAGGGTTAGGGTTAGGGTTAGGGTTAGGGTTAGGGTTGAGCTAGGGTTAGGGTTAGGGTTAGGGTTAGGGTTTGAGCTAGGGTTAGGGTTAGGGTTAGGGTTTGAGCTAGGGTTAGGGTTAGGGTTTGAGCTAGGGTTAGGGTTAGGGTTTGAGCTAGGGTTAGGGTTAGGGTTAGGGTTTGAGCTAGGGTTAGGGTTAGGGTTAGGGTTTGAGCTAGGGTTAGGGTTAGGGTTTGAGCTAGGGTTAGGGTTAGGGTTAGGGTTAGGGTTGAGCTAGGGTTAGGGTTAGGGTTAGGGTTAGGGTTAGGGTTTGAGCTAGGGTTAGGGTTAGGGTTATGGTTTGAGCTAGGGTTAGGGTTAGGGTTTGAGCTAGGGTTAGGGTTAGGGTTTGAGCTAGGGTTAGGGTTAGGGTTTGAGCTAGGGTTAGGGTTAGGGTTAGGGTTTGAGCTAGGGTTAGGGTTAGGGTTAGGGTTTGAGCTAGGGTTAGGGTTAGGGTTTGAGCTAGGGTTAGGGTTAGGGTTAGGGTTAGGGTTGAGCTAGGGTTAGGGTTAGGGTTAGGGTTAGGGTTTGAGCTAGGGTTAGGGTTAGGGTTAGGGTTAGGGTTAGGGTTTGGGCTAGGGTTAGGGTTAGGGTTTGAGCTAGGGTTAGGGTTAGGGTTTGAGCTAGGGTTAGGGTTTGAGCTAGGGTTAGGGTTAGGGTTTGGGTTAGGGTTAGGGTTAGGGTTAGGATTAGGGTTAGGGTTAGGGTTTGAGCTAGGGTTAGGGTTTGGGCTAGGGTTAGGGTTAGGGTTTGAGCTAGGGTTAGGGTTAGGGTTTGAGCCAGGGTTAGGGTTAGGGTTTGAGCTAGGGTTAGGGTTAGGGTTAGGGTTAGGGTTAACGGCAGTCTTTGTCCCGCGTCTCTACGACCTTCACTTCCCCAGACATGACATAACAAAATAGGGGGATATACTGAATATGTGTATCTCGGGAACGGAAGGTCGTAGAGACTCTGGGAGAAGCCTGGTGTGTTCAGCGCCCCCGAAATATGGCAGACGGATCTTGGTTTCAAGTTGCTCCGACCTTCGGTTCTCGAGTTATACTTAAGTTTCTTTTCTCATTGGAGATGAATGGGGCTTGACGCACCTATACTGAATATGTGTATCTCGGGAACGGAAGGTCGTAGAGACTCGGGGAGAAGTCTGGTGTGTTCAGCGCCCCTGAAATATGGCAGACGGATCTTGGTTCCAATTTGCTCCGACCTTCGGGTCCTGAGTTATAGTGAAGTTTCTTTTCTCATTGGAGAGGAATGGGGCTTGGCGCACCTATACTGAATATGTGTATCTCCGGAACGGAAGGTCGTAGAGACTCGGGGAGAAGTTTGGCGTGTTCAGCGCCCCCGAAATATGGCAGACGGATCTTGGTTTCAAGTTGCTCCGACCTTCGGTTCTCGAGTTATACTTAAGTTTCTTTTCTCATTGGAGATGAATGGGGCTTGACGCACCTATACTGAATATGTGTATCTCGGGAACGGAAGGTCGTAGAGACTCTGGACCAACGTCCGTCTGGGGTTTTTGGGGGTCTCTGAGAACGCCAGTCTTTGTCCCGAGTCTCTACGACCTTGTCTTCCCGAGATATGACATATCCAGTAGGGGGGTATACTGGGTCTTAGACTAGGGTTAGGGTTAGGGCTAGGGTTAGGGTTTGGGCTAGGGTTAGGGTTGGGGTTTGAGCTAGGGTTAGGGTTAGGGTTTGAGCTAGGGTTAGGGTTAGGGTTAGGGTTTGGGTTAGGGTTAGGGTTTGCGCTAGGGTTAGGGTTTCAGCTAGGGTTTGAGTTAGGGTTAGGGTTTGAGCTAGGTTTAGGGTTAGGGTTTGAGCTAGGGTTAGGGTTAGGGTTTGAGCTAGGGTTAGGGCTAGGGTTAGGGTTTGAGCTAGGATTAGGGTTAGGGTTAGGGTTTGAGCTAGGGTTAGGGTTAGGGTTTGAGCTAGGGTTAGGGTTAGGGTTAGGGTTTGAGCTAGGTTTAGGGTTAGGGTTAGGGTTTGAGCTAGGGTTAGGGTTAGGGTTTGAGCTAGGGTTAGGGTTAGGGTTAGGGTTGAGCTAGGGTTAGGGTTAGGGTTAGGGTTAGGGTTAGGGTTTGAGCTAGGGTTAGGGTTAGGGTTAGGGTTAGGGTTAGGGTTGAGCTAGGGTTAGGGTTAGGGTTAGGGTTAGGGTTAGGGTTTGAGCTAGGGTTAGGGTTAGGGTTAGGGTTAGGGTTGAGCTAGGGTTAGGGTTAGGGTTAGGGTTAGGGTTAGGGTTTGAGCTAGGGTTAGGGTTAGGGTTAGGGTTTGAGCTAGGGTTAGGGTTAGGGTTTGAGCTAGGGTTAGGGTTGGGTTAGGGTTAGGGTTAGGGTTAGGGTTAGGGTTTGAGCTAGGGTTAGGGTTAGGGTTTGGGTTTGAGCTAGGGTTAGGGTTAGGGTTTGAGCTAGGGTTAGGGTTAGAGTTAGGGTTTGAGCTAGGGTTAGGGTTAGGGTTTGAGCTAGGGTTAGGGTTAGGGTTAGGGTTTGGGTTTGAGCTAGGGTTAGGGTTTGAGCTAGGGTTAGGGTTAGGGTTTGAGCTAGGGTTAGGGTTAGGGTTAGGGTTAGGGTTAGGGTTGAGCTAGGGTTAGGGTTAGGGTTAGGGTTAGGGTTTGAGCTAGGGTTAGGGTTAGGGTTAGGGTTTGAGCTAGGGTTAGGGTTAGGGTTTGAGCTAGGGTTAGGGTTAGGGTTAGGGTTAGGGTTGAGCTAGGGTTAGGGTTAGGGTTTGAGCTAGGGTTAGGGTTAGGGTTAGGGTTAGGGTTGAGCTAGGGTTAGGGTTAGGGTTAGGGTTAGGGTTAGGGTTTGAGCTAGGGTTAGGGTTAGGGTTAGGGTTAGGGTTAGGGTTGAGCTAGGGTTAGGGTTAGGGTTAGGGTTAGGGTTAGGGTTTGAGCTAGGGTTAGGGTTAGGGTTAGGGTTAGGGTTGAGCTAGGGTTAGGGTTAGGGTTAGGGTTAGGGTTAGGGTTTGAGCTAGGGTTAGGGTTAGGGTTAGGGTTTGAGCTAGGGTTAGGGTTAGGGTTTGAGCTAGGGTTAGGGTTAGGGTTAGGGTTAGGGTTGAGCTAGGGTTAGGGTTAGGGTTAGGGTTTGAGCTAGGGTTAAGGTTAGGGTTAGGGTTTGAGCTAGGGTTAGGGTTAGGGTTTGAGCTAGGGTTAGGGTTAGGGTTAGGGTTAGGGTTAGGGTTTGGGCTAGGGTTAGGGTTAGGGTTTGAGCTAGGGTTAGGGTTAGGGTTTGAGCTAGGGTTAGGGTTTGAGCTAGGGTTAGGGTTAGGGTTTCAGCTAGGGTTAGGGTTAGGGTTTCAGCTAGGGTTAGGGTTAGGGTTAGGGTTTGAGCTAGGGTTAGGTTTAGGGTTTGAGCTAGGGTTAGGGTTAGGGTTTGAGCTAGGGTTAGGGTTTGAGCTAGGGTTAGGGTTAGGGTTTGAGCTAGGGTTAGGGTTAGGGTTTGAGCTAGGGTTAGGGTTAGGGTTAGGGTTTGAGCCAGCGCTAGGGTTAGGGTTAGGGTATGAGTTAGGGTTAGGGTTAGGGTTTGAGCTAGGGTTAGGGTTAGGGTTAGGGTTGAGCTAGGGTTAGGGTTAGGGTTAGGGTTAGGGTTTGAGCTAGGGTTAGGGTTAGGGTTAGGGTTAGGGTTAGGGTTGAGCTAGGGTTAGGGTTAGGGTTAGGGTTAGGGTTAGGGTTTGAGCTAGGGTTAGGGTTAGGGTTAGGGTTAGGGTTAGGGTTGAGCTAGGGTTAGGGTTAGGGTTAGGGTTAGGGTTTGAGCTAGGGTTAGGGTTAGGGTTAGGGTTAGGGTTAGGGTTGAGCTAGGGTTAGGGTTAGGGTTAGGGTTAGGGTTAGGGTTTGAGCTAGGGTTAGGGTTAGGGTTAGGGTTAGGGTTAGGGTTGAGCTAGGGTTAGGGTTAGGGTTAGGGTTAGGGTTTGAGCTAGGGTTAGGGATAGAGTTAGGGTTTGAGCTAGGGTTAGGGTTAGGGTTTGAGCTAGGGTTAGGGTTAGGGTTTGAGCTAGGGTTAGGGTTAGGGTTAGGGTTTGAGCTAGGGTTAGGGTTAGGGTTATGGTTTGAGCTAGGGTTAGGGTTAGGGTTTGAGCCAGGGTTAGGGTTAGGGTTTGAGCTAGGGTTAGGGTTAGGGTTTGAGCTAGGGTTAGGGTTAGGGTTAGGGTTTGAGCTAGGGTTAGGGTTAGGGTTAGGGTTTGAGCTAGGGTTAGGGTTAGGGTTTGAGCTAGGGTTAGGGTTAGGGTTAGGGTTTGAGCTAGGGTTAGGGTTAGGGTTTGAGCTAGGGTTAGGGTTAGGGTTAGGGTTTGAGCTAGGTTTAGGGTTAGGGTTAGGGTTTGAGCTAGGGTTAGGGTTAGGGTTTGAGCTAGGGTTAGGGTTAGGGTTAGGGTTAGGGTTAGGGTTTGAGCTAGGGTTAGGGTTAGGGTTAGGGTTTGAGCTAGGGTTAGGTTTAGGGTTTGAGCTAGGGTTAGGGTTAGGGTTTGAGCTAGGGTTAAGGTTAGGGTTAGGGTTTGAGCTAGGGTTAGGGTTAGGGTTTGAGCTAGGGTTAGGGTTAGGGTTAGGGTTTGGGTTTGAGCTAGGGTTAGGGTTTGAGCTAGGGTTAGGGTTAGGGTTAGGGTTTGAGCTAGGGTTAGGGTTAGGGTTTGAGCTAGGGTTAGGGTTAGGGTTAGGGTTAGGGTTGAGCTAGGGTTAGGGTTAGGGTTAGGGTTTGAGCTAGGGTTAAGGTTAGGGTTAGGGTTTGAGCTAGGGTTAGGGTTAGGGTTTGAGCTAGGGTTAGGGTTAGGGTTAGGGTTAGGGTTAGGGTTTGGGCTAGGGTTAGGGTTAGGGTTTGAGCTAGGGTTAGGGTTAGGGTTTGAGCTAGGGTTAGGGTTTGAGCTAGGGTTAGGGTTAGGGTTTGAGCTAGGGTTAGGGTTAGGGTTTCAGCTAGGGTTAGGGTTAGGGTTAGGGTTTGAGCTAGGGTTAGGTTTAGGGTTTGAGCTAGGGTTAGGGTTAGGGTTTGGGCTAGGGTTAGGGTTAGGGTTTGAGCTAGGGTTAGGGTTAGGGTTTGAGCTAGGGTTAGGGTTTGAGCTAGGGTTAGGGTTAGGGTTTGAGCTAGGGTTAGGGTTAGGGTTTGAGCTAGGGTTAGGGTTAGGGTTAGGGTTTGAGCCAGCGCTAGGGTTAGGGTTAGGGTATGAGTTAGGGTTAGGGTTAGGGTTTGAGCTAGGGTTAGGGTTAGGGTTTGAGCTAGGGTTAGGGTTAGGGTTTGAGTTAGGGTTAGGGTTTGAGCTAGGGTTAGGGTTAGGGTTTGGGCTAGGGTAAGGGTTAGGGTTTGAGCTAGGGTTAGGGTTAGGGTTAGGGTTTGAGCTAGGGTTAGGGTTAGGGTTTGAGCTAGGGTTAGGGTTTGGGCTAGGGTTAGGGTTAGGGTTTGAGCTAGGGTTAGGGTTAGGGTTTGAGCCAGGGTTAGGGTTAGGGTTTGAGCTAGGGTTAGGGTTAGGGTTAGGGTTAGGGTTAACGGCAGTCTTTGTCCCGCGTCTCTACGACCTTCACTTCCCCAGACATGACATAACAAAATAGGGGGATATACTGAATATGTGTATCTCGGGAACGGAAGGTCGTAGAGACTCTGGGAGAAGCCTGGTGTGTTCAGCGCCCCCGAAATATGGCAGACGGATCTTGGTTTCAAGTTGCTCCGACCTTCGGTTCTCGAGTTATACTTAAGTTTCTTTTCTCATTGGAGATGAATGGGGCTTGACGCACCTATACTGAATATGTGTATCTCGGGAACGGAAGGTCGTAGAGACTCGGGGAGAAGTCTGGTGTGTTCAGCGCCCCTGAAATATGGCAGACGGATCTTGGTTCCAATTTGCTCCGACCTTCGGGTCCTGAGTTATAGTGAAGTTTCTTTTCTCATTGGAGAGGAATGGGGCTTGGCGCACCTATACTGAATATGTGTATCTCGGGAACGGAAGGTCGTAGAGACTCGGGGAGAAGTTTGGCGTGTTCAGCGCCCCCGAAAAATGGCCGACGGATCTTGGTTTCAAGTTGCTCCGACCTTCGGTTCTCGAGTTATACTTAAGTTTCTTTTCTCATTGGAGATGAATGGGGCTTGACGCACCTATACTGAATATGTGTATCTCGGGAACGGAAGGTCGTAGAGACTCTGGACCAACGTCCGTCTGGGGTTTTTGGGAGTCTCTGAGAACGCCAGTCTTTGTCCCGAGTCTCTACGACCTTGTCTTCCCGAGATATGACATATCCAGTAGGGGGGTATACTGGGTCTTAGACTAGGGTTAGGGTTAGGGCTAGGGTTAGGGTTTGGGCTAGGGTTAGGGTTGGGGTTTGAGCTAGGGTTAGGGTTAGGGTTTGAGCTAGGGTTAGGGTTAGGGTTAGGGTTTGGGTTAGGGTTAGGGTTTGAGCTAGGGTTAGGGTTTCAGCTAGGGTTTGAGTTAGGGTTAGGGTTTGAGCTAGGTTTAGGGTTAGGGTTTGAGCTAGGGTTAGGGTTAGGGTTTGAGCTAGGGTTAGGGCTAGGGTTAGGGTTTGAGCTAGGGTTAGGGTTAGGGTTAGGGTTTGAGCTAGGGTTAGGGTTAGGGTTTGAGCTAGGGTTAGGGTTAGGGTTAGGGTTTGAGCTAGGTTTAGGGTTAGGGTTAGGGTTTGAGCTAGGGTTAGGGTTAGGGTTTGAGCTAGGGTTAGGGTTAGGGTTAGGGTTAGGGTTTGAGCTAGGGTTAGGGTTAGGGTTAGGGTTTGAGCTAGGGTTAGGTTTAGGGTTTGAGCTAGGGTTAGGGTTAGGGTTTGAGCTAGGGTTAGGGTTAGGGTTTGGGCTAGGGTAAGGGTTAGGGTTTGAGCTAGGGTTAGGGTTAGGGTTAGGGTTTGAGCTAGGGTTAGGGTTAGGGTTTGAGCTAGGGTTAGGGTTTGGGCTAGGGTTAGGGTTAGGGTTAGGGTTAGGTTTTGAGCTAGGGTTAGGGTTAGGGTTTGGGCTAGGGTTAGGGTTAGGGTTAGGGTTTGAGCTAGGGTTAGGGTTAGAGTTTGAGCCAGTGTTAGGGTTAGGGTTTGAGCTAGGGTTAGGGTTTGGGCTAGGGTTAGGGTTAGGGTTTGAGCTAGGGTTAGGGTTAGGGTTTGAGTTAGGGTTAGGGTTTGAGCTAGGGTTAGGGTTAGGGTTTGGGCTAGGGTTAGGGTTAGGGTTTGAGCTAGGGTTAGGGTTAGGGTTTGAGCTAGGGTTAGGGTTTGGGCTAGGGTTAGGGTTAACGGCAGTCTTTGTCCCGCGTCTCTACGACCTTCACTTCCCCAGACATGACATAACAAAGTAGGGGGATATACTGAATATGTGTATCTCGGGAACGGAAGGTCGTAGAGACTCTGGGAGAAGCCTGGTGTGTTCAGCGCCCCCGAAATATGGCAGACGGATCTTGGTTTCAAGTTGCTCCGACCTTCGGTTCTCGAGTTATACTTAAGTTTCTTTTCTCATTGGAGATGAATGGGGCTTGACGCACCTATACTGAATATGTGTATCTCGGGAACGGAAGGTCGTAGAGACTCGGGGAGAAGTTTGGCGTGTTCAGCGCCCCCGAAATATGGCAGACGGATCTTGGTTTCAAGTTGCTCCGGCCTTCGGTTCTCGAGTTATACTTAAGTTTCTTTTCTCATTGGAGATGAATGGGGCTTGACGCACCTATACTGAATATGTGTATCTCGGGAACGGAAGGTCGTAGAGACTCTGGACCAACGTCCGTCTGGGGTTTTTGGGGGTCTCTGAGAACGCCAGTCTTTGTCCCGAGTCTCTACGACCTTGTCTTCCCGAGATATGACATATCCAGTAGGGGGGTATACTGGGTCTTAGACTAGGGTTAGGGTTAGGGCTAGGGTTAGGGTTAGGGTTTGGGCTAGGGTTAGGGTTGGGGTTTGAGCTAGGGTTAGGGTTAGGGTTTGGGCTAGGGTTAGGGTTAGGGTTTGAGCTAGGGTTAGGGTTAGGGTTTGAGCTAGGGTTAGGGTTAGGGTTAGGGTTTGGGTTAGGGTTAGGGTTTGAGCTAGGGTTAGGGTTTCAGCTAGGGTTTGAGTTAGGGTTAGGGTTTGAGCTAGGTTTAGGGTTAGGGTTTGAGCTAGGGTTAGGGTTAGGGTTTGAGCTAGGGTTAGGGCTAGGGTTAGGGTTTGAGCTAGGGTTAGGGTTTGAGCTAGGGTTAGGTTTAGGGTTTGAGCTAGGGTTAGGGTTAGGGTTTGAGCTAGGGTTAGGGTTAGGGTTTGAGCTAGGGTTAGGGTTAGGGTTAGGGTTTGAGCTAGGGTTAGGTTTAGGGTTTGAGCTAGGGTTAGGGCTAGGGTTTGGGCTAGGGTTAGGGTTAGGGTTTGAGCTAGGGTTAGGGTTAGGGTTTGGGCTATGGTTAGGGTTAGGGTTTGAGCTATGGTTAGGGTTAGGGTTTGAGCTAGGGTTAGGGTTAGGGTTTGGGCTAGGGTTAGGGTTAGGGTTTGAGCTAGGGTTAGGGTTAGGGTTTGAGCTAGGGTTAGGGTTAGGGTTAGGGTTTGGGTTAGGGTTAGGGTTTGAGCTAGGGTTAGGGTTTGAGCTAGGGTTTGAGTTAGGGTTAGGGTTTGAGCTAGGTTTAGGGTTAGGGTTTGAGCTAGGGTTAGGGTTAGGGTTTGAGCTAGGGTTAGGGCTAGGGTTAGGGTTTGAGCTAGGGTTGGGGTTTGAGCTAGGGTTAGGGCTAGGGTTAGGGTTTGAGCTAGGGTTAGGGTTTGAGCTAGGGTTAGGTTTAGGGTTTGAGCTAGGGTTAGGGTTAGGGTTTGAGCTAGGGTTAGGGTTAGGGTTTGAGCTAGGGTTAGGGTTAGGGTTTGGGCTAGGTTTAGGGTTAGGGTTTGCGCTAGGGTTAGGGTTAGGGTTTGAGCTAGGGTTAGGGTTAGGGTTTGAGCTAGGGTTAGGGTTAGGGTTTGAGCTAGGGTTAGGGTTAGGGTTTGAGCTAGGGTTAGGGTTAGGGTTAGGGTTTGAGCTAGGGTTAGGTTTAGGGTTTGAGCTAGGGTTAGGGTTAGGGTTTGGGCTAGGGTTAGGGTTAGGGTTTGGGCTAGGGTTAGGGTTAGGGTTTGAGCTAGGGTTAGGGTTAGGGTTTGGGCTAGGGTTAGGGTTAGGGTTTGAGCTATGGTTAGGGTTAGGGTTTGAGCTAGGGTTAGGGTTAGGGTTAGGGTTTGAGCTAGGGTTAGGGTTAGGGTTTGAGCTAGGGTTAGGGTTAGGGTTTGAGCTAGGGTTAGGGTTAGGGTTTGAGCTAGGGTTAGGGTTAGGGTTAGGGTTTGAGCTAGGGTTAGGGTTAGGGTTTGAGCTAGGGTTAGGGTTAGGGTTAGGGTTTGAGCTAGGGTTAGGGTTAGGGTTTGAGCTAGGGTTAGGGTTAGGGTTAGGGTTTGAGCTAGGGTTAGGGTTAGGGTTTGAGCTAGGGTTAGGGTTAGGGTTAGGGTTTGAGCTAGGGTTAGGGTTAGGGTTTGAGCTAGGGTTAGGGTTAGGGTTAGGGTTTGGGTTTGAGCTAGGGTTAGGGTTTGAGCTAGGGTTAGGGTTAGGGTTAGGGTTTGAGCTAGGGTTAGGGTTAGGGTTGGAGCTAGGGTTAGGGTTAGGGTTAGGGTTAGGGTTTGAGCTAGGGTTAGGGTTAGGGTTAGGGTTTGAGCTAGGTTTAGGGTTAGGGTTAGGGTTTGAGCTAGGGTTAGGGTTAGGGTTTGAGCTAGGGTTAGGGTTAGGGTTAGGGTTTGAGCTAGGGTTAGGGTTAGGGTTTGAGCTAGGGTTAGGGTTAGGGTTAGGGTTTGAGCTAGGGTTAGGGTTAGGGTTTGAGCTAGGGTTAGGGTTAGGGTTAGGGTTTGAGCTAGGGTTAGGGTTAGGGTTTGAGCTAGGGTTAGGGTTAGGGTTAGGGTTTGAGCTAGGGTTAGGGTTAGGGTTTGAGCTAGGGTGAGGGTTAGGGTTAGGGTTTGAGCTAGGGTTAGGGTTAGGGTTTGAGCTAGGGTTAGGGTTAGGGTTAGGGTTTGGGTTTGAGCTAGGGTTAGGGTTAGGGTTTGTGCTAGGGTTAGGGTTTGGGCTAGGGTTAGGGTTAGGGTTTGAGCTAGGGTTAGGGTTAGGGTTTGAGCTAGGGTTAGGGTTAGGGTTAGGGTTTGAGCTAGGGTTAGGTTTAGGGTTTGAGCTAGGGTTAGGGTTAGGGTTTGGGCTAGGGTTAGGGTTAGGGTTTGAGCTAGGGTTAGGGTTAGGGTTTGAGCTAGGGTTAGGGTTAGGGTTTGAGCTAGGGTTAGGGTTAGGGTTTGAGCTAGGGTTAGGGTTAGGGTTTGAGCTAGGGTTAGGGTTAGGGTTAGGGTTTGAGCTAGGGTTAGGGTTTGAGCTAGGGTCAGGGTTAGGGTTTGAGCTAGGGTTAGGGTTAGGGTTAGGGTTTGAGCTAGGGTTAGGGTTAGGGTTAGAGTTTGAGCTAGGGTTAGGGTTAGGGTTTGAGCTAGGGTTAGGGTTTGAGCTAGGGTTAGGGTTAGGGTTAGGGTTTGAGCTAGGGTTAGGGTTTGAGCTAGGGTTAGGGTTAGGGTTTGAGCTAGGGTTAGGGTTAGGGTTAGGGTTTGAGCTAGGGTTAGGGTTAGGGTTAGGGTTTGAGCTAGGGTTAGGGTCAGGGTTTGAGCTAGGGTTAGGGTTAGGGTTAGGGTTTGAGCTAGGGTTAGGGTTAGGGTTTGAGCTAGGGTTAGGGTTAGGGTTAGGGTTTGAGCTAGGGTTAGGGTTAGGGTTAGGGTTTGAGCTAGGGTTAGGGTTAGGGTTAGGGTTTGAGCTAGGGTTAGGGTTAGGGTTAGGGTTTGAGCTAGGGTTAGGGTTAGGGTTTGAGCCAGGGTTAGGGTTAGGGTTTGAGCTAGGGTTAGGGTTAGGGTTTGAGCTAGGGTTAGGGTTTGAGCTAGGGTTAGGGTTAGGGTTCGAGCTAGGGTTAGGGTTTGAGCTAGGGTTAGGGTTAGGGTTAGGGTTAGGGTTTGAGCTAGGGTTATGGTTTTGGTTTGAGCTAGGGTTAGGGTATGAGCTAGGGTTAGGGTTAGGGTTCGAGCTAGGGTTAGGGTTTGAGCTAGGGTTAGGGTTAGGGTTTGAGCTAGGGTTAGGGTTAGGGTTAGGGTTTGAGCTAGGGTTAGGGTTTGAGGTAGGGTTAGGGTTTGAGCTAGGGTTAGGGTTAGGGTTTGAGCTAGGGTTAGGGTAAGGGTTTGAGCTAGGGTTAGGGTTAGGGTCAGGGTTTGAGCTAGGATTAGGGTTAGGGTTTGAGCTAGGGTTAGGGTTAGGGTTAGGGTTTGAGCTAGGGTTAGGGTTAGGGTTAGGGTTAGGGTTTGAGCTAGGTTTAGGGTTAGGGTTTGAGCTAGGGTTAGGGTTAGGGTTTGAGCTAGGGTTAGGGCTAGGGTTAGGGTTTGAGCTAGGGTTGGGGTTTGAGCTAGGGTTAGGGCTAGGGTTAGGGTTTGAGCTAGGGTTAGGGTTTGAGCTAGGGTTAGGTTTAGGGTTTGAGCTAGGGTTAGGGTTAGGGTTTGAGCTAGGGTTAGGGTTAGGGTTTGAGCTAGGGTTAGGGTTAGGGTTTGGGCTAGGTTTAGGGTTAGGGTTTGCGCTAGGGTTAGGGTTAGGGTTTGAGCTAGGGTTAGGGTTAGGGTTTGAGCTAGGGTTAGGGTTAGGGTTTGAGCTAGGGTTAGGGTTAGGGTTTGAGCTAGGGTTAGGGTTAGGGTTAGGGTTTGAGCTAGGGTTAGGTTTAGGGTTTGAGCTAGGGTTAGGGTTAGGGTTTGGGCTAGGGTTAGGGTTAGGGTTTGGGCTAGGGTTAGGGTTAGGGTTTGAGCTAGGGTTAGGGTTAGGGTTTGGGCTAGGGTTAGGGTTAGGGTTTGAGCTATGGTTAGGGTTAGGGTTTGAGCTAGGGTTAGGGTTAGGGTTAGGGTTTGAGCTAGGGTTAGGGTTAGGGTTTGAGCTAGGGTTAGGGTTAGGGTTTGAGCTAGGGTTAGGGTTAGGGTTTGAGCTAGGGTTAGGGTTAGGGTTAGGGTTTGAGCTAGGGTTAGGGTTAGGGTTTGAGCTAGGGTTAGGGTTAGGGTTAGGGTTTGAGCTAGGGTTAGGGTTAGGGTTTGAGCTAGGGTTAGGGTTAGGGTTAGGGTTTGAGCTAGGGTTAGGGTTAGGGTTTGAGCTAGGGTTAGGGTTAGGGTTAGGGTTTGAGCTAGGGTTAGGGTTAGGGTTTGAGCTAGGGTTAGGGTTAGGGTTAGGGTTTGGGTTTGAGCTAGGGTTAGGGTTTGAGCTAGGGTTAGGGTTAGGGTTAGGGTTTGAGCTAGGGTTAGGGTTAGGGTTGGAGCTAGGGTTAGGGTTAGGGTTAGGGTTAGGGTTTGAGCTAGGGTTAGGGTTAGGGTTAGGGTTTGAGCTAGGTTTAGGGTTAGGGTTAGGGTTTGAGCTAGGGTTAGGGTTAGGGTTTGAGCTAGGGTTAGGGTTAGGGTTAGGGTTTGAGCTAGGGTTAGGGTTAGGGTTTGAGCTAGGGTTAGGGTTAGGGTTAGGGTTTGAGCTAGGGTTAGGGTTAGGGTTTGAGCTAGGGTTAGGGTTAGGGTTAGGGTTTGAGCTAGGGTTAGGGTTAGGGTTTGAGCTAGGGTTAGGGTTAGGGTTAGGGTTTGAGCTAGGGTTAGGGTTAGGGTTTGAGCTAGGGTGAGGGTTAGGGTTAGGGTTTGAGCTAGGGTTAGGGTTAGGGTTTGAGCTAGGGTTAGGGTTAGGGTTAGGGTTTGGGTTTGAGCTAGGGTTAGGGTTAGGGTTTGTGCTAGGGTTAGGGTTTGGGCTAGGGTTAGGGTTAGGGTTTGAGCTAGGGTTAGGGTTAGGGTTTGAGCTAGGGTTAGGGTTAGGGTTAGGGTTTGAGCTAGGGTTAGGGTTAGGGTTAGGGTTTGAGCTAGGGTTAGGGTTAGGGTTTGAGCTAGGGTTAGGGTTAGGGTTTGAGCTAGGGTTAGGGTTAGGGTTTGAGCTAGGGTTAGGGTTAGGGTTAGGGTTTGAGCTAGGGTTAGGGTTAGGGTTTGAGCTAGGGTTAGGGTTAGGGTTAGGGTTTGAGCTAGGGTTAGGGTTAGGGTTTGAGCTAGGGTTAGGGTTAGGGTTAGGGTTTGAGCTAGGGTTAGGGTTAGGGTTTGAGCTAGGGTTAGGGTTAGGGTTAGGGTTTGAGCTAGGGTTAGGGTTAGGGTTGGAGCTAGGGTTAGGGTTAGGGTTAGGGTTAGGGTTTGAGCTAGGGTTAGGGTTAGGGTTAGGGTTTGAGCTAGGTTTAGGGTTAGGGTTAGGGTTTGAGCTAGGGTTAGGGTTAGGGTTTGAGCTAGGGTTAGGGTTAGGGTTAGGGTTTGAGCTAGGGTTAGGGTTAGGGTTTGAGCTAGGGTTAGGGTTAGGGTTAGGGTTTGAGCTAGGGTTAGGGTTAGGGTTTGAGCTAGGGTTAGGGTTAGGGTTAGGGTTTGAGCTAGGGTTAGGGTTAGGGTTTGAGCTAGGGTTAGGGTTAGGGTTAGGGTTTGAGCTAGGGTTAGGGTTAGGGTTTGAGCTAGGGTGAGGGTTAGGGTTAGGGTTTGAGCTAGGGTTAGGGTTAGGGTTTGAGCTAGGGTTAGGGTTAGGGTTAGGGTTTGGGTTTGAGCTAGGGTTAGGGTTAGGGTTTGTGCTAGGGTTAGGGTTTGGGCTAGGGTTAGGGTTAGGGTTTGAGCTAGGGTTAGGGTTAGGGTTTGAGCTAGGGTTAGGGTTAGGGTTAGGGTTTGAGCTAGGGTTAGGTTTAGGGTTTGAGCTAGGGTTAGGGTTAGGGTTTGGGCTAGGGTTAGGGTTAGGGTTTGAGCTAGGGTTAGGGTTAGGGTTTGAGCTAGGGTTAGGGTTAGGGTTTGAGCTAGGGTTAGGGTTAGGGTTTGAGCTAGGGTTAGGGTTAGGGTTTGAGCTAGGGTTAGGGTTAGGGTTAGGGTTTGAGCTAGGGTTAGGGTTTGAGCTAGGGTCAGGGTTAGGGTTTGAGCTAGGGTTAGGGTTAGGGTTAGGGTTTGAGCTAGGGTTAGGGTTAGGGTTAGAGTTTGAGCTAGGGTTAGGGTTAGGGTTTGAGCTAGGGTTAGGGTTTGAGCTAGGGTTAGGGTTAGGGTTAGGGTTTGAGCTAGGGTTAGGGTTTGAGCTAGGGTTAGGGTTAGGGTTTGAGCTAGGGTTAGGGTTAGGGTTAGGGTTTGAGCTAGGGTTAGGGTTAGCGTTAGGGTTTGAGCTAGGGTTAGGGTCAGGGTTTGAGCTAGGGTTAGGGTTAGGGTTAGGGTTTGAGCTAGGGTTAGGGTTAGGGTTTGAGCTAGGGTTAGGGTTAGGGTTAGGGTTTGAGCTAGGGTTAGGGTTAGGGTTAGGGTTTGAGCTAGGGTTAGGGTTAGGGTTAGGGTTTGAGCTAGGGTTAGGGTTAGGGTTAGGGTTTGAGCTAGGGTTAGGGTTAGGGTTTGAGCCAGGGTTAGGGTTAGGGTTTGAGCTAGGGTTAGGGTTAGGGTTTGAGCTAGGGTTAGGGTTTGAGCTAGGGTTAGGGTTAGGGTTCGAGCTAGGGTTAGGGTTTGAGCTAGGGTTAGGGTTAGGGTTAGGGTTAGGGTTTGAGCTAGGGTTATGGTTTTGGTTTGAGCTAGGGTTAGGGTATGAGCTAGGGTTAGGGTTAGGGTTCGAGCTAGGGTTAGGGTTTGAGCTAGGGTTAGGGTTAGGGTTTGAGCTAGGGTTAGGGTTAGGGTTAGGGTTTGAGCTAGGGTTAGGGTTTGAGGTAGGGTTAGGGTTTGAGCTAGGGTTAGGGTTAGGGTTTGAGCTAGGGTTAGGGTAAGGGTTTGAGCTAGGGTTAGGGTTAGGGTCAGGGTTTGAGCTAGGATTAGGGTTAGGGTTTGAGCTAGGGTTAGGGTTAGGGTTAGGGTTTGAGCTAGGGTTAGGGTTAGGGTTAGGGTTTGAGCCAGGGTTAGGGTTAGGGTTTGAGCTAGGGTTAGGGTTAGGGTTAGGGTTAGGGTTTGAGCTAGGGTTAGGGTTTGAGCTAGGGTTAGGGTTAGGGTTTGAGCTAGGGTTAGGGTTAGGTTTAGAGCTAGGGTTAGTGTTAGGGTTTGAGCTAGGGTTAGGGTTAGGGTTAGGGTTTGAGCTAGGGTTAGGGTTAGGGTTAGGGTTTGAGCTAGGGTTAGGGTTAGGGTTTGAGCTAGGGTTAGGGTTAGGGTTTGAGCTAGGGTTAGGGTTTGAGCTAGGGTGAGGGTTAGGGTTCGAGCTAGGGTTAGGGTTAGGGTTTGAGCTAGGGTTAGGGTTTGAGCTTGGGTTAGGGTTAGGGTTCGAGCTAGGGTTAGGGTTAGGGTTTGAGCTAGGGTTAGGGTTAGGGTTAGGTTTTGAGCTAGGGTTAGGGTTAGGGTTTGAGCTAGGGTTAGGGTTAGGGTTTGAGCTAGGGTTAGGGTTAGGGTTTGAGCTAGGGTTAGGGTTAGGGTTTTGAGCTAGGGTTAGGGCTAGGGTTGTTTTTACGACCTTCCGTTCCGGAACTACGTCACTTCCTTTCACTTACATAGCTGTATGTCAGGAACGGAAGGTTGTAGAGACTCGGGGATAAGTCTGGCGTGTTCAGAGATCCCGAAATATGTCTGACGGATCATGGTTCCGAATCTCTACGACCTTCCGTTCCCGAGTTATACTTAGGTTTATTTTCCCATTGAAGTGAATGGGGTTTGGTGCGCCTATACTGAGTGTGTGTATCTCGGCAACGGAAGGTCGTACAGACTCGGGACTAATGTCCGTCTAGGGGTTTATGTGGTCTCTGAGAATGCCAGTCTTTGTCCCGAGTCTCTACGACCTTCCGTTCCCGAGATTTGACATGTCCAGTAGCGGCGTACTTTGAATAGCTGTATCTCTGCAACAGAAGGTCGTAGAGACCCTAACCCTAACCCTAACCCCTAACCCTAACCCTAACCCTAACCCTAACCCTAGCTCGAACCCTAACCCTAACCCTAGCTCAAACCCTAACCCTAGCTCAAACCCTAAACCTAACCCTAACCCTAACCCTAGCTCAAACCCTAACCCTAGCTCAAACCCTCAACCTAACCCTAGCTAAAACCCTAACCCTAACCCTAGCTCAAACCCTAACCCTAACCCTAGCTCAAACCCTAACCTTGCTCAAACCCTAACCCTAACCCTAGCTGAAACCCTAACCCTAGCTCAAACCCTAACCCTAACCCTAGCTCAAACCCTAACCCTAGCTCAAACCCTAACCCTAACCCTAGCTCAAACCCTAACCCTAACCCTAACCCTAGCTCAAACCCTAACCCTAACCCTAGCTCAAACCCTAACCCTAACCCTAGCTCAAACCCTAACCCTAACCCTAACCCTAGCTCAAACCCTAACCCTAACCCTAGCTCAAACCCTAACCCTAACCCTAACCCTAACCCTAGCTCGAACCCTAACCCTAACCCTAGCTCAAACCCTAACCCTAACCCTAGCTCAAACCCTAACCCTAGCTCAAACCTTAACCCTAACCCTAACCCTAGCTCAAACCCTAACCCTAGCTCAAACCCTAACCCTAACCCTAGCTCAAACCCTAACCCTAACCCTAACCCTAGCTCAAACCCTAACCCTAACCCTAGCTCAAACCCTCACCCTAACCCTAGCTCAAACCCTAACCCTAGCTCAAACCCTAACCCTAACCCTAGCTCAAACCCTAACCCTAACCCTAACCCTAACCCTAGCTCGAACCCTAACCCTAACCCTAGCTCAAACCCTAACCCTAACCCTAGCTCAAACCCTAAACCTAACCCTAACCCTAGCTCAAACCCTAACCCTAACCCTAGGTCAAACCCTAACCCTAACCCTAACCCTAACCCTAGCTCGAACCCTAACCCTAACCCTAGCTCAAACCCTAACCCTAGCTCAAACCTTAACCCTAACCCTAACCCTAGCTCAAACCTTAACCCTAACCCTAACCCTAGCTCAAACCCTAACCCTAGCTCAAACCCTAACCCTAACCCTAGCTCAAACCCTAACCCTAACCCTAACCCTAGCTCAAACCCTAACCCTAACCCTAGCTCAAACCCTCACCCTAACCCTAGCTCAAACCCTAACCCTAACCCTAACCCTAGCTCAAACCCTAACCCTAACCCTAGCTCAAACCCTAACCCTAACCCTAACCCTAACCCTAGCTCGAACCCTAACCCTAAACCTAGCTCAAACCCTAACCCTAGCTCAAACCCTAAACCTAACCCTAACCCTAAACCTAGCTCAAATCGTAACCCTAACCCTAGCTCAAACCCTAACCCTAACCCTAACCCTAGCTCAAACCCTAACCCTAGCTCAAACCCTAACCCTAACCCTAGCTCTAACCCTAACCCTAACCCTAGCTCAAACCCTAACCGTAGCTCAAACCCTAACCCTAACCCTAACCCTAACCCTAGCTCAAACCCTAACCCTAGCTCAAACCCTAACCCTAACCCTACCTCAAACCCTAACCCTGACCCTAGCTCAAACCCTAACCCTAACCTTAGCTCAAACCCTAACCTTAGCTAAAACCCTAACCCTAACCCTAACCCTAGCTCAAACCCTAACCCTAACCCTAGCTCAAACCCTAACCCTAACCCTAACCCTAGCTCAAACCCTAACCCTAACCCTAACCCTAGCTCAAACCCTAACCCTAACCCTAGCTCTAACCCTAACCCTAACCCTAGCTCAAACCCTAACCCTAACCCTAGCTCAAACCCTAACCCTAACCCTAACCCTAGCTCAAACCCTAACCCTAACCGTAACCCTAGCTCTAACCCTAACCCTAACCCTAGCTCAAACCCTAACCCTAACCCTAGCTCAAACCCTAACCCTAACCCTAGCTCAAACCCTAACCCTAGCTCAAACCCTAAACCTAACCCTAGCTCAAACCCTAACCCTAACCCTAGCTCAAACCCTAACCCTAACCCTAGCTCAAACCCTAACCTTGCTCAAACCCTAACTCTAACCCTAGCTGAAACCCTAACCCTAGCTCAAACCCTAACCCTAACCCTAGCTCAAACCCTAACCCTAACCCTAGCTCAAACCCTAACCCTAACCCTAACCCTAGCTCAAACCCTAACCCTAACCCTAGCTCAAACCCTAACCCTAACCCTAGCTCAAACCCTAACCCTAACCCTAACCCTAGCTCAAACCCTAACCCTAACCCTAGCTCAAACCCTAACCCTAACCCTAGCTCAAACCCTAACCCTAACCCTAACCCTAGCTCAAACCCTAACCCTAACCCTAGCTCAAACCCTAACCCTAACCCTAACCCTAACCCTACCTCGAACCCTAACCCTAACCCTAGCTCAAACCCTAACCCTAGCTCAAACCCTAACCCTAACCCTAACCCTAAACCTAGCTCAAATCCTAACCCTAACCCTAGCTCAAACCCTAACCCTAACCCTAACCCTAGCTCAAACCCTAACCCTAGCTCAAACCCTAACCCTAACCCTAGCTCTAACCCTAACCCTAACCCTAGCTCAAACCCTAACCGTAGCTCAAACCCTAACCCTAACCCTAACCCTAACCCTAGCTCAAACCCTAACCCTAGCTCAAACCCTAACCCTAACCCTACCTCAAACCCTAACCCTGACCCTAGCTCAAACCCTAACCCTAACCTTAGCTCAAACCCTAACCTTAGCTCAAACCCTAACCCTAACCCTAACCCTAGCTCAAACCCTAACCCTAACCCTAGCTCAAACCCTAACCCTAACCCTAACCCTAGCTCAAACCCTAACCCTAACCCTAACCCTAGCTCAAACCCTAACTCTAACCCTAGCTCTAACCCTAACCCTAACCCTAGCTGAAACCCTAACCCTAACCCTAGCTCAAACCTTAACCCTAACCCTAACCCTAGCTCAAACCCTAACCCTAACCGTAACCCTAGCTCTAACCCTAACCCTAACCCTAGCTCAAACCCTAACCCTAACCCTTGCTCAAACCCTAACCCTAACCCTAGCTCAAACCCTAACCCTAACCCAAACCCTAGCTCAAACCCTAACCCTAACCCTAACCCTAGCTCTAACCCTAACCCTAACCCTAGCTCAAACCCTAACCCTAACCCTAGCTCAAACCTAACCCTAACCCTAGCTCAAACCCTAACCCTAGCTCAAACCCTACCCTAACCCTAGCTCAAACCCTAACCCTAACCCTAGCTCAAACCCTAACCCTAACCCTAGCTCAAACCCTAACCTTGCTCAAACCCTAACCCTAACCCTAGCTGAAACCCTAACCCTAGCTCAAACCCTAACCCTAACCCTAGCTCAAACCCTAACCCTAACCCTAGCTCAAACCCTAACCCTAACCCTAGCTCAAACCCTAACCCTAACCCTCGCCTAAACCCATAGAAGTAAGTATGGGTTCAAAAAAAGTTACTCCACAAATGGTACCAATCATGTCCAAATGGCCTGAAACGGGCTCCTACACACTTCCTGGAGACATGATTTTGGCCTCAACACTGAAATTTTCACTCCATCTGGCACCCATTCATTCCAATGGGGGACACATTTCGGTCTATAACTCGGGAACGGAAGGTCGTACAGACTCGGGACCAAGCTCCGTCTGCTATAATTCGGGGTCTCTGAACACGACAGACTTATCCCCGAGTCTCTACGACCTTCCGTTGCAGAGATACAGCTATTCAAAGTACGCCGCTACTTGACATGTCAAATCTCGGGAACGGAAGGTCGTAGAGACTCGGGACAAAGACTGGCGTTCTCAGAGACCACATAAACCCCTAGACGGACATTAGTCCCGAGTCTGTACGACCTTCCGTTGCCGAGATACACACATTCAGTATAGGCGCACCAAACCCCATTCACTTCAATGGGAAAATAAACCTAAGTATAACTCGGGAACGGAAGGTCGTAGAGATTCGGAACCATGATCCGTCAGACATATTTCGGGATCTCTGAACACGCCAGACTTATCCCCGAGTCTCTACGGCCTTCCGTTCCTGACATACAGCTATGTAAGTGAAAGGAAGTGACGTAGCTCCGGAACGGAAGGTCGTAAAGACAACCCTAGCCCTAACCCTAGCTCAAAACCCTAACCCTAACCCTAGCTCAAACCCTAACCCTAACCCTAGCTCAAACCCTAACCCTAACCCTAGCTCAAACCCTAACCCTAACCCTAGCTCAAACCCTAACCCCAACCCTAGCTCAAACCCTAACCCTAGCTCGAACCCTAACCCTAACCCTAGCTCATACCCTAACCCTAGCTCAAAACCCTAACCCTAACCCTAGCTCAAACCCTAACCCTAACCCTAGCTCAAACCCTAACCCTAACCCTAGCTCAAACCCTAACCCTAACCCTAGCTCAAACCCTAACCCCAACCCTAGCTCAAACCCTAACCCTAGCTCGAACCCTAACCCTAACCCTAGCTCAAACCCTAACCCTAGCTCAAACCCTAACCCTAACCCTAGCTCGAACCCTAACCCTAACCCTAGCTCAAACCCTAACCCTAGCTCAAACCCTAACCCTAACCCTAGCTCAAACCCTAACCCTAGCTCAAACCCTAACCCTAACCCTAGCTCAAACCCCAACCCTAACCCTAACCCTAAACCTAACCCTAGCTCGAACCCTAACCCTAACCCTAGCTCAAACCCTAACCCTAGCTCAAACCCTAACCCTAACCCTAGCTCGAACCCTAACCCTAACCCTAGCTCAAACCCTAACCCTAGCTCAAACCCTAACCCTAACCCTAGCTCAAACCCTAACCCTAACCCTAACCCTAGCTCAAACCCTAACCCTAACCCTAGCTCAAACCCTAACCCTAACCCTAACCCTAGCTCAAACCCTAACCCTAACCCTAACCCTAGCTCAAACCCTAACCCTAACCCTAGCTCTAACCCTAACCCTAACCCTAGCTCAAACCCTAACCCTAACCCTAGCTCAAACCCTAACCCTAACCCTAACCCTAGCTCAAACCCTAACCCTAACCCTAGCTCAAACCCTAACCCTAACCCTAACCCTAGCTCAAACCCTAACCCTAACCCTAGCTCAAACCCTAACCCTAACCCTAAACCTAGCTCAAACCCTAACCCTAACCCTAACCCTAGCTCAAACGCTAACCCTAACCCTAGCTCAAACCCTAACCCTAACCCTAACCCTAGCGCAAACCCTAACCCTAACCCTAGCTCAAACCCTAACCCTAACCCTAGCTCAAACCCTAACCCTAGCTCAAACCCTAACCCTAACCCTAACCCTAGCTCAAACCCTAACCCTAACCCTAGCTCAAACCCTAACCCTAACCCTAACCCTAGCTCAAACCCTAACCCTAACCCTAACCCTAGCTCAAACCCTAACCCTAACCCTAGCTCTAACCCTAACCCTAACCCTAGCTCAAACCCTAACCCTAACCCTAGCTCAAACCCTAACCCTAGCTCAAACCCTAACCCTAACCCTAACCCTAGCTCAAACCCTAACCCTAGCTCAATCCCTAACCCTAGCTCAAACCCTAACCCTAACCCTAGCTCAAACCCTAACCCTAACCCTAACCCTAGCTCAAACCCTAACCCTAACCCTAGCTCAAACCCTAACCCTAACCCTAACCCTAGCTCAAACCCTAACCCTAACCCTAACCCTAGCTCAAACCCTAACCCTTACCCTAGCTCAAACCCTAACCCTAACCCTAGCTCAAACCCTAACCCTAACCCTAGCTCAAACCCTAACCCTAACCCTAACCCTAGCTCAAACCCTAACCCTAACCCTAACCCTAGCTCAAACCCTAACCCTAACCCTAGCTCTAACCCTAACCCTAACCCTAGCTCAAACCCTAACCCTAACCCTAGCTCAAACCCTAACCCTAACCCTAACCCTAGCTCAAACCCTAACCCTAACCCTAGCTCAAACCCTAACCCTAACCCTAACCCTAGCTCAAACCCTAACCCTAACCCTAGCTCAAACCCTAACCCTAACCCTAAACCTAGCTCAAACCCTAACCCTAACCCTAACCCTAGCTCAAACGCTAACCCTAACCCTAGCTCAAACCCTAACCCTAACCCTAACCCTAGCGCAAACCCTAACCCTAACCCTAGCTCTAACCCTAACCCTAACCCTAGCTCAAACCCTAACCCTAACCCTAGCTCAAACCCTAACCCTAGCTCAAACCCTAACCCTAACCCTAACCCTGGCTCAAACCCTAACCCTAACCCTAGCTCAAACCCTAACCCTAACCCTAACCCTAGCTCAAACCCTAACCCTAACCCTAGCTCTAACCCTAACCCTAACCCTAGCTCAAACCCTAACCCTAACCCTAGCTCAAACCCTAACCCTAGCTCAAACCCTAATCCTAACCCTAACCCTAGCTCAAACCCTAACCCTAGCTCAATCCCTAACCCTAGCTCAAACCCTAACCCTAACCCTAGCTCAAACCCTAACCCTAACCCTAGCTCAAACCCTAACCCTAACCCTAGCTCAACCCTAACCCTAACCCTAACCCTAGCTCAAACCCTAACCCTAACCCTAACCCTAGCTCAAACCCTAACCCTAATCCTAGCTCAAACCCTGACCCTAACCCTAACCCTAGCTCAAACCCTTACCCTAACCCTAGCTCAAACCCTAACCCTAGCTCAAACCCTAACCCTAGCTCAAACCCTAACCCTAACCCTAACCCTAGCTCAAACCCTAACCCTAACCCTAGCTCAAACCCTAACCCTAACCCTAACCCTAGCTCAAACCCTAACCCTAACCCTAGCTCAAACCCTAACCCTAGCTCGAACCCTAACCCTAACCCTAGCTCATACCCTAACCCTAGCTCAAACCCTAACCCTAACCCTAGCTCAAACCCTAACCCTAACCCTAACCCTAGCTCAAACCCTAACCCTAGCTCGAACCCTAACCCTAACCCTAGCTCAAACCCTAACCCTAGCTCAAACCCTAACCCTAACCCTAGCTCAAACCCTAACCCTAACCCTAACCCTAGCTCAAACCCTAACCCTAACCCTAGCTCAAACCCTAACCCTAACCCTAACCCTAACCCTAGCTCGAACCCTAACCCTAACCCTAGCTCAAACCCTAACCCTAACCCTAGCTCAAACCCTAACCCTAACCCTAACCCTAGCTCAAACCCTAACCCTAACCCTAGCTCAAACCCTAACCCTAACCCTAACCCTAGCTCAAACCCTAACCCTAACCCTAGCTCAAACCCTAACCCTAACCCTAACCCTAGCTCAAACCCTAACCCTAACCCTAGCTCTAACCCTAACCCTAACCCTAGCTCAAACCCTAACCCTAACCCTAGCTCAAACCCTAACCCTAGCTCAAACCCTAACCCTAACCCTAACCCTAGCTCAAACCCTAACCCTAGCTCAATCCCTAACCCTAGCTCAAACCCTAACCCTAACCCTAGCTCAAACCCTAACCCTAACCCTAACCCTAGCTCAAACCCTAACCCTAACCCTAGCTCAAACCCTAACCCTAACCCTAACCCTAGCTCAAACCCTAACCCTAACCCTAACCCTAGCTCAAACCCTAACCCTAATCCTAGCTCAAACCCTGACCCTAACCCTAACCCTAGCTCAAACCCTTACCCTAACCCTAGCTCAAACCCTAACCCTAGCTCAAACCCTAACCCTAGCTCAAACCCTAACCCTAACCCTAACCCTAGCTCAAACCCTAACCCTAACCCTAGCTCAAACCCTAACCCTAACCCTAACCCTAGCTCAAACCCTAACCCTAACCCTAGCTCTAACCCTAACCCTAACCCTAGCTCAAACCCTAACCCTAACCCTAGCTCAAACCCTAACCCTAGCTCAAACCCTAACCCTAACCCTAACCCTAGCTCAAACCCTAACCCTAACCCTAGCTCAAACCCTAACCCTAACCCTAACCCTAGCTCAAACCCTAACCCTAACCCTAGCTCTAACCCTAACCCTAACCCTAGCTCAAACCCTAACCCTAACCCTAGCTCAAACCCTAACCCTAGCTCAAACCCTAACCCTAACCCTAACCCTAGCTCAAACCCTAACCCTAGCTCAATCCCTAACCCTAGCTCAAACCCTAACCCTAACCCTAGCTCAAACCTTAACCCTAACCCTAACCCTAGCTCAAACCCTAACCCTAACCCTAACCCTAGCTCAAACCCTAACCCTAACCCTAGCTCAAACCCTAACCCTAGGTCGAACCCTAACCCTAACCCTAGCTCAAACCCTAACCCTAGCTCAAACCCTAACCCTAACCCTAGCTCAAACCCTAACCCTAACCCTAACCCTAGCTCAAACCCTAACCCTAACCCTAGCTCAAACCCTAACCCTAACCCTAACCCTAACCCTAGCTCGAACCCTAACCCTAACCCTAGCTCAAACCCTAACCCTAGCTCAAACCCTAACCCTAACCCTAGCTCAAACCCTAACCCTAACCCTAACCCTAGCTCAAACCCGAACCCTAACCCTAGCTCAAACCCTAACCCTAACCTTAGCTCAAACCCTAACCCTAACCCTAGCTCGAACCCTAACCCTAACCGTAGCTCAAACCCTAACCCTAGCTCAAACCCTAACCCTAACCCTAGCTCAAACCCTAACCCTAACCCTAACCCTAGCTCAAACCCTAACCCTAACCCTAGCTCAAACCCTAACCCTAACCCTAGCTCTAACCCTAACCCTAACCCTGGCTCAAACCCTAACCCTAACCCTAGCTCAAACCCTAACCCTAGCTCAAACCCTAACCCTAACCCTAACCCTAGCTCAAACCCTAACCCTAACCCTAACCCTAGCTCAAACCCTAACCCTAACCCTAACCCTAGCTCAAACCCTAACCCTAACCCTAACCCTAACCCTAGCTCAAACCCTAACCCTAACCCTAGCTCAAACCCTAACCCTAACCCTAACCGTAGCTCAAACCCTAACCCTAACCCTAACCCTAGCTCAAACCCTAACCCTAACCCTAGCTCAAACCCTAACCCTAACCCTAACCCTAGCTCAAACCCTAACCCTAACCCTAACCCTAACCCTAGCTCAAACCCTAACCCTGACCCTAGCTCAAACCCTAACCCTAGCTCAAACCCTAACCCTAACCCTAACCCTAGCTCAAACCCTAACCCTAACCCTAACCCTAGCTCAAACCCTAACCCTAACCCTAGCTCAAACCCTAACCCTAACCCTAGCTCAAACCCTAACCCTAACCCTAACTCAAACCCTAACCCTAACCCTAGCTCTAACCCTCACCCTAACCCTAGCTCTAACCCTAACCCTAACCCTAGCTCTAACCCTAACCCTAACCCTGGCTCAAACCCTAACCCTAACCCTAGCTCAAACCCTAACCCTAGCTCAAACCCTAACCCTAACCCTAACCCTAGCTCAAACCCTAACCCTAACCCTAACCCTAGCTCAAACCCTAACCCTAACCCTAACCCTAGCTCAAACCCTAACCCTAACCCTAACCCTAACCCTAGCTCAAACCCTAACCCTAACCCTAGCTCAAACCCTAACCCTAACCCTAACCCTAGCTCAAACCCTAACCCTAACCCTAACCCTAGCTCAAACCCTGACCCTAACCCTAACCCTAGCTCAAACCCTTACCCTAACCCTAGCTCAAACCCTAACCCTAGCTCAAACCCTAACCCTAACCCTAGCTCAAACCCTAAACCTAACCCTAACCCTAGCTCAAACCCTAACCCTAACCCTAACCCTAGCTCAAACCCTAACCCTAGCTCGAACCCTAACCCTAACCCTAGCTCATACCCTAACCCTAGCTCAAACCCTAACCCTAACCCTAGCTCAAACCCTAACCCTAACCCTAACCCTAGCTCAAACCCTAACCCTAGCTCGAACCCTAACCCTAACCCTAGCTCAAACCCTAACCCTAGCTCAAACCCTAACCCTAACCCTAGCTCAAACCCTAACCCTAACCCTAACCCTAGCTCAAACCCTAACCCTAACCCTAGCTCAAAACCCTAACCCTAACCCTAACCCTAACCCTAGCTCGAACCCTAACCCTAACCCTAGCTCAAACCCTAACCCTAGCTCAAACCCTAACCCTAACCCTAGCTCAAACCCTAACCCTAACCCTAACCTTAGCTCAAACCCTAACCCTAACCCTAGCTCGAACCCTAACCCTAACCGTAGCTCAAACCCTAACCCTAGCTCAAACCCTAACCCTAACCCTAGCTCAAACCCTAACCCTAACCCTAACCCTAGCTCAAACCCTAACCCTAACCCTAGCTCAAACCCTAACCCTAACCCTAGCTCTAACCCTAACCCTAACCCTGGCTCAAACCCTAACCCTAACCCTAGCTCAAACCCTAACCCTAGCTCAAACCCTAACCCTAACCCTAACCCTAGCTCAAACCCTAACCCTAACCCTAACCCTAGCTCAAACCCTAACCCTAACCCTAACCCTAGCTCAAACCCTAACCCTAACCCTAACCCTAACCCTAGCTCAAACCCTAACCCTAACCCTAGCTCAAACCCTAACCCTAACCCTAACCGTAGCTCAAACCCTAACCCTAACCCTAACCCTAGCTCAAACCCTAACCCTAACCCTAGCTCAAACCCTAACCCTAACCCTAACCCTAGCTCAAACCCTAACCCTAACCCTAACCCTAGCTCAAACCCTAACCCTGACCCTAGCTCAAACCCTAACCCTAGCTCAAACCCTAACCCTAACCCTAACCCTAGCTCAAACCCTAACCCTAACCCTAGCTCAAACCCTAACCCTAACCCTAGCTCAAACCCTAACCCTAACCCTAACCCTAGCTCAAACCCTAACCCTAACCCTAGCTCAAACCCTAACCCTAACCCTAGCTCAAACCCTAACCCTAGCTCAAACCCTAACCCTAACCCTAGCTCAAACCCTAACCCTAACCCTAGCTCTAACCCTAACCCTAACCCTAGCTCAAACCCTAACCCTAACCCTAGCTCAAACCCTAACCCTAGCTCAAACCCTAACCCTAACCCTAACCCTAGCTCAAACCCTAACCCTAGCTCAATCCCTAACCCTAGCTCAAACCCTAACCCTAACCCTAGCTCAAACCCTAACCCTAACCCTAACCCTAGCTCAAACCCTAACCCTAACCCTAGCTCAAACCCTAACCCTAACCCTAACCCTAGCTCAAACCCTAACCCTAACCCTAACCCTAGCTCAAACCCTAACCCTAATCCTAGCTCAAACCCTGACCCTAACCCTAACCCTAGCTCAAACCCTTACCCTAACCCTAGCTCAAACCCTAACCCTAGCTCAAACCCTAACCCTAACCCTAGCTCAAACCCTAACCCTAACCCTAACCCTAGCTCAAACCCTAACCCTAACCCTAGCTCAAACCCTAGCTCTAACCCTAACCCTAACCCTGGCTCAAACCCTAACCCTAACCCTAGCTCAAACCCTAACCCTAGCTCAAACCCTAACCCTAACCCTAACCCTAGCTCAAACCCTAACCCTAACCCTAACCCTAGCTCAAACCCTAACCCTAACCCTAACCCTAGCTCAAACCCTAATCCTAACCCTAACCCTAACCCTAGCTCAAACCCTAACCCTAACCCTAGCTCAAACCCTAACCCTAACCCTAACCGTAGCTCAAACCCTAACCCTAACCCTAACCCTAGCTCAAACCCTAACCCTAACCCTAGCTCAAACCCTAACCCTAACCCTAACCCTAGCTCAAACCCTAACCCTAACCCTAACCCTAGCTCAAACCCTAACCCTGACCCTAGCTCAAACCCTAACCCTAGCTCAAACCCTAACCCTAACCCTAACCCTAGCTCAAACCCTAACCCTAACCCTAGCTCAAACCCTAACCCTAACCCTAGCTCAAACCCTAACCCTAACCCTAACTCAAACCCTAACCCTAACCCTAGCTCTAACCCTCACCCTAACCCTAGCTCTAACCCTAACCCTAACCCTAGCTCAAACCCTAACCCTAGCTCAAACCCTAACCCTAACCCTAGCTCAAACCCTAACCCTAGCTCAAACCCTCACCCTAAACCAAACCCTAGCTCAAACCCTAACCCTAACCCTAGCTCTAACCCTAACCCTAGCTCAAACCCTAACCCTAACCCTAGCTCAAACCCTAACCCTAACCCTAGCTCAAACCCTAACCCTAACCCTAACCCTAGCTCTAACCCTAACCCTAACCCTAGCTCAAACCCTAACCCTAACCCTAGCTCAAACCCTAACCCTAGCTCAAACCCTAACCCTAACCCTAGCTCAAACCCTAACCCTAACCCTAGCTCAAACCCTAACCCTAACCCTAGCTCAAACCCTAACCTTGCTCAAACCCTAACCCTAACCCTAGCTGAAACCCTAACCCTAGCTCAAACCCTAACCCTAACCCTATCTCAAACCCTAACCCTAACCGTAACCCTAGCTCTAACCCTCACCCTAACCCTAGCTAAAACCCTAACCCTAACCCTAGCTCAAACCCTAACCCTAACCCTAACCCTAGCTCAAACCCTAACCCTAACCCTAACCCTAGCTCAAACCCTAACCCTAACCCTAACCCTAGCTCTAACCCTAGCTCTAACCCTAACCCTAACCCTAGCTCAAACCCTAACCCTAACCCTACCTCAAACCCTAACCCTAACCCTAGCTCAAACCCTAACCCTAACCCTAACCCTAGCTCAAACCCTAAGATTATCCCTAACCCTAACCCTAGCTCAAACCCTAACCCTAACCCTAACCCTAGCTCTAACCCTAACCCTAACCCTAGCTCAAACCCTAACCCTAACCCTACCTCAAACCCTAACCCTAACCCTAGCTCAAACCCTAACCCTAGCTCAAACCCTAACCCTAACCCTAGCTCAAACCCTAAACCTAACCCTAACCCTAGCTCAAACCCTAACCCTAACCCTAGCTCAAACCCTAAACTTGCTCAAACCCTAACCCTAACCCTAGCTGAAACCCTAACCCTAGCTCAAATCCTAACCCTAACCCTAGCTCAAACCCTAACCCTAACCCTAACCCTAGCTGAAACCCTAACCCTAACCCTATCCCTAGCTCAAACCCTAACCCTAACCCTAGCTCAAACCCTAACCCTAACCCTGGCTCAAACCCTAACCCTAACCCTAACCCTATCTCAAACCCTAACCCTAACCGTAACCCTAGCTCTAACCCTAACCCTAACCCTAACTCAAACCCTAACCCTAACCCTAGCTCAAACCCTAACCCTAACCCTAAACCTAGCTCAAACCCTAACCCTACCCCTAACCCTAGCTCAAACCCTAACCCTAACCCTAGCTCAAACCTTAAACCTAAACCTAACCCTAGGTCAAACCCTAACCCTAACCCTAACCCTAGCTCAAACCCTAACCCTAACCCTAGCTCAAACCCTAACCCTAACCCTAGCTCAAACCCTAACCCTAGCTCAAACCCTAACCCTAACCCTAGCTCAAACCCTAACCCTAACCCTAACCCTAGCTCAAACCCTAACCCTAACCCTAGCTCAAACCCTAACCTTGCTCAAACCCTAACCCTAACCCTAGCTGAAACCCTAACCCTAGCTCAAACCCTAACCCTAACCCTAGCTCAAACCCTAACCCTAACCCTAACCCTAGCTCAAACCCTAACCCTAGCTCGAACCCTAACCCTAGCTCAAACCCTAACCCTAGCTCAAACCCTAACCCTAACCCTAGCTCAAACCCTAACCCTAACCCTAACCCTAGCTCAAACCCTAACCCTAACCCTAGCTCAAACCCTAACCCTAACCCTAACCCTAACCCTAACCCTAGCTCAAACCCTAACCCTAACCCTAGCTCAAAACCTAACCCTAGCTCAAACCCTAACCCTAACCCTATCTCAAACCCTAACCCTAACCCTAGCCCTAGCTCAAACCCTAACCCTAACCCTAGCTCAAACCCTAACCCTAACCCTAGCTCAAACCCTAACCCTAACCCTAACCCTAGCTCGAACCCTAACCCTAACCCTAGCTCAAACCCTAACCCTAGCTCAAACCCTAACCCTAACCCTAGCTCAAACCCTAACCCTAACCCTAACCCGAGCTCAAACCCTAACCCTAACCCTAGCTCAAACCCTAACCCTAACCCTAACCCTAGCTCAAACCCTAACCCTAACCCTAACCCTAGCTCAAACCCTCACCCTAACCCTAGCTCTAACCCTAACCCTAACCCTAGCTCAAACCCTAACCCTAACACTAGCTCAAACCCTAACCCTAGCTCAAACCCTAACCCTAACCCTAACTCAAACCCTAACACTAGCTCAAACCCTAACCCTAGCTCAAACCCTAACCCTAGCTCAAACCCTAACCCTAACCCTAACCCTAGCTCAAACCCTAACCCTAACCCTAGCTCAAACCCTAACCCTAACCCTAGCTCAAACCCTAACCCTAACCCTAACCCTAGCTCAAACCCTAACCCTAACCCTAGCTCAAATCCTAACCCTAACCCTAACCCTAGCTCAAACCCTAACCCTAACCCTAACCCTAGCTCAAACCCTAACCCTGACCCTAGCTCAAACCCTAACCCTAGCTCAAACCCTAACCCTAACCCTAACCCTAGCTCAAACCCTAACCCTAACCCTAACCCTAGCTCAAACCCTAACCCTAACCCTAGCTCAAACCCTAACCCTAACCCTAGCTCAAACGCTAACCCTAACCCTAGCTCAAACCCTAACCCTAACCCTAACCCTAGCTCAAACCCTAACCCTAACCCTAGCTCAAACCCTAACCCTAACCCTAACCCTAGCTCAAACCCTAACCCTAGCCCTAGCTCTAACCCTAACCCTAGCTCAAACCCTAACCCTAACCCTAGCTCAAACCCTAACCCTAACCCTAGCTCAAACCCTAACCCTAACCCTAGCTCTAACCCTAACCCTAGCTCAAACCCTAACCCTAACCCTAGCTCAAACCCTAACCCTAACCCTGGTTCAAACCCTAACCCTAACCCTAACCCTATCTCAAACCCTAACCCTAACCGTAACCCTAGCTCTAACCCTAACCCTAACCCTAACTCAAACCCTAACCCTAACCCTAGCTCAAACCCTAACCCTAACCCTAGCTCAAACCCTAACCCTAACCCTAACCCTAGCTCAAACCCTAACCCTAACCCTAACCCTAGCTCTAACCCTAACCCTAACCCTAGCTCAAACCCTAACCCTAACCCTAAACCTAGCTCAAACCCTAACCCTACCCCTAACCCTAGCTCAAACCCTAACCCTAACCCTAGTTCAAACCCTAACCCTAACCCTAACCCTAGCTCAAACCCTAACCCTAACCCTAGCTCAAACCCTAACCCTAACCCTAACCCTAGCTCAAACCCTAACCCTAACCCTAGGTCAAACCCTAACCCTAACCCTAACCCTAGCTCAAACCCTAACCCTAACCCTAGCTCAAACCCTAACCCTAACCCTAAACCTAGCTCAAACCCTAACCCTAACCCTAACCCTAGCTCAAACCCTAACCCTAACCCTAGCTCAAACCTTAAACCTAACCCTAACCCTAGCTCAAACCCTAACCCTAACCCTAACCCTAGCTCAAACCCTAACCCTAGCTCAAACCCTAACCCTAACCCTAGCTCAAACCCTAACCCTAACCCTAGCTCAAACCCTAACCCTAACCCTAGCTCAAACCCTAACCCTAACCCTAGGTCAAACCCTAACCCTAACCCTAACCCTAGCTCAAACCCTAACCCTAGCTCAAACCCTAACCCTAACCCTAGCTCAAACCCTAACCCTAACCCTAGCTCAAACCCTAACCCTAACCCTAGCTCAAACCCTAACCCTAACCCTAGGTCAAACCCTAACCCTAACCCTAACCCTAGCTCAAACCCTAACCCTAGCTCAAACCCTAACCCTAACCCTAACCCTAGCTCAAACCCTAACCCTAACCCTAACCCTAGCTCAAACCCTCACCCTAACCCTAGCTCTAACCCTAACCCTAACCCTAGCTCAAACCCTAACCCTAACACTAGCTCAAACCCTAACCCTAGCTCAAACCCTAACCCTAACCCTAACTCAAACCCTAACACTAGCTCAAACCCTAACCCTAGCTCAAACCCTAACCCTAGCTCAAACCCTAACCCTAACCCTAACCCTAGCTCAAACCCTAACCCTAACCCTAGCTCAAACCCTAACCCTAACCCTAGCTAAAACCCTAACCCTAACCCTAACCCTAGCTCAAACCCTAACCCTAACCCTAGCTCAAATCCTAACCCTAACCCTAACCCTAGCTCAAACCCTAACCCTAACCCTAACCCTAGCTCAAACCCTAACCCTGACCCTAGCTCAAACCCTAACCCTAGCTCAAACCCTAACCCTAACCCTAACCCTAGCTCAAACCCTAACCCTAACCCTAACCCTAGCTCAAACCCTAACCCTAACCCTAGCTCAAACCCTAACCCTAACCCTAACCCTAGCTCAAACCCTAACCCTAACCCTAGCTCAAACCCTAACCCTAACCCTAAACCTAGCTCAAACCCTAACCCTAACCCTAGCTCAAACGCTAACCCTAACCCTAGCTCAAACCCTAACCCTAACCCTAACCCTAGCTCAAACCCTAACCCTAACCCTAGCTCAAACCCTAACCCTAACCCTAACCCTAGCTCAAACCCTAACCCTAGCCCTAGCTCTAACCCTAACCCTAGCTCAAACCCTAACCCTAACCCTAGCTCAAACCCTAACCCTAACCCTAGCTCACACCCTAACCCTAACCCTAGCTCAAACCCTAACCCTAACCCTAACCCTAGCTCAAACCCTAACCCTAACCCTAACCCTAGCTCTAACCCTAACCCTAACCCTAGCTCAAACCCTAACCCTAACCCTAGCTCAAACCCTAACCCTAACCCTAGCTCAAACCCTAACCCTAACCCTAGCTCAAACCCTAACCCTAACCCTAGCTCAAACCCTAACCCTAACCCTAGCTCAAACCCTAACCCTAACCCTAGCTCAAACCCTAACCCTAACCCTAACCCTAGCTCAAACCCTAACCCTAACCCTAACCCTAGCTCTAACCCTAACCCTAACCCTAGCTCAAACCCTAACCCTAACCCTAAACCTAGCTCAAACCCTAACCCTACCCCTAACCCTAGCTCAAACCCTAACCCTAACCCTAGTTCAAACCCTAACCCTAACCCTAACCCTAGCTCAAACCCTAACCCTAACCCTAGCTCAAACCCTAACCCTAACCCTAACCCTAGCTCAAACCCTAACCCTAACCCTAGGTCAAACCCTAACCCTAACCCTAACCCTAGCTCAAACCCTAACCCTAACCCTAGCTCAAACCCTAACCCTAGCTCAAACCCTAACCCTAACCCTAGCTCAAACCCTAACCCTAACCCTAGCTCAAACCCTAACCCTAACCCTAGGTCAAACCCTAACCCTAACCCTAACCCTAGCTCAAACCCTAACCCTAGCTCAAACCCTAACCCTAACCCTAGCTCAAACCCTAACCCTAACCCTAGCTCAAACCCTAACCCTAACCCTAGCTCAAACCCTAACCCTAACCCTAGGTCAAACCCTAACCCTAACCCTAACCCTAGCTCAAACCCTAACCCTAGCTCAAACCCTAACCCTAACCCTAGCTCAAACCCTAACCCTAACCCTAGCTCAAACCCTAACCCTAACCCTAGCTCAAACCCTAACCCTAACCCTAGCTCTAACCCTAACCCTAACCCTAGCTCTAACCCTAACCCTAACCCTAGCTTAAACCCTAACCCTAGCTCAAACCCTGACCCTAACCCTAGCTCAAACCCTAACCCTAACCCTAACCCTAGCTCAAACCCTAACCCTAACCCTAACCCTAGCTCAAACCCTAACCCTAACCCTAGCTCAAACCCTAACCCTAGCTCAAACCCTAACCCTAACCCTAACCCTAGCTCAAACCCTAACCCTAACCATAACCCTAGCTCTAACCCTAACCCTAACCCTAGCTCAAACCCTAACCCTAACCCTAGCTCAAACCCTAACCCTAACCCTAGCTCAAACCCTAACCCTAACCCTAAACCTAGCTCAAACCCTAACCCTAACCCTAACCCTAGCTCAAACCCTAACCCTAACCCTAGCTCAAACCTTAAACCTAACCCTAACCCTAGCTCAAACCCTAACCCTAACCCTAGCTCAAACCCTAACCCTAACCCTAGCTCTAACCCTAACCCTAACCCTAGCTCTAACCCTAACCCTAACCCTAGCTCAAACCCTCACCCTAACCCTAGCTCAAACCCTAACCCTAACCCTAACCCTAGCTCAAACCCTAACCCTAACCCTAGCTCAAACCCTAACCCTAGCTCAAACCCTAACCCTAACCCTAGCTCAAACCCTAACCCTAACCCTAGCTCAAACCCTAACCCTAACCCTAGCTCAAACCCTAACCCTAGCTCAAACCCTAACCCTAACCCTAGCTCAAACCCTAACCCTGACCCTAGCTCAAACCCTAACCCTAGCTCAAACCCTAACCCTAACCTTAGCTCAAACCCTAACCCTAACCCTAGCTCAAACCCTAACCCTAACCCTAGCTCAAACCCTAACCCTAACCCTAGCTCTAACCCTAACCCTAACCCTAGCTCTAACCCTAACCCTAACCCTAGCTCAAACCCTCACCCTAACCCTAGCTCAAACCCTAACCCTAACCCTAACCCTAGCTCAAACCCTAACCCTAACCCTAGCTCAAACCCTAACCCTAACCCTAGCTCAAACCCTAACCCTAACCCTAACCCTAGCTCAAACCCTAACCCTAACCCTAACCCTAACCCTAGCTCAAACCCTAACCCTAACCCTAACCCTAGCTCAAACCCTAACCCTAACCCTAGCTCTAACCCTAACCCTAGCTCAAACCCTAACCCTAACCCTAGCTCTAACCCTAACCCTAGCTCAAACCCTAACCCTAACCCTAACCCTAGCTCAAACCCTAACCCTAACCATAACCCTAGCTCTAACCCTAACCCTAACCCTAGCTCAAACCCTAACCCTAACCCTAGCTCAAACCCTAACCCTAACCCTAGCTCAAACCCTAACCCTAACCCTAAACCTAGCTCAAACCCTAACCCTAACCCTAACCCTAGCTCAAACCCTAACCCTAACCCTAGCTCAAACCTTAAACCTAACCCTAACCCTAGCCCAAACCCTAACCCTAACCCTAGCTCAAACCCTAACCCTAACCCTAACCCTAGCTCAAACCCTAACCCTAACCCTAGCTCAAACCCTAACCCTAACCCTAGCTCAAACCCTAACCCTAACCCTAGCTCAAACCCTAACCCTAACCCTAGCTCTAACCCTAACCCTAACCCTAGCTCTAACCCTAACCCTAACCCTAGCTCAAACCCTCACCCTAACCCTAGCTCAAACCCTAACCCTAACCCTAACCCTAGCTCAAACCCTAACCCTAACCCTAGCTCAAACCCTAACCCTAACCCTAGCTCAAACCCTAACCCTAACACTAGGTCAAACCCTAACCCTAACCCTAACCCTAGCTCAAACCCTAACCCTAGCTCAAACCCTAACCCTAACCCTAGCTCAAACCCTAACCCTAACCCTAGCTCAAACCCTAACCCTAACCCTAGCTCAAACCCTAACCCTAACCCTAGCTCTAACCCTAACCCTAACCCTAGCTCTAACCCTAACCCTAACCCTAGCTTAAACCCTAACCCTAGCTCAAACCCTGACCCTAACCCTAGCTCAAACCCTAACCCTAACCCTAACCCTAGCTCAAACCCTAACCCTAACCCTAACCCTAGCTCAAACCCTAACCCTAACCCTAGCTCAAACCCTAACCCTAGCTCAAACCCTAACCCTAACCCTAACCCTAGCTCAAACCCTAACCCTAACCATAACCCTAGCTCTAACCCTAACCCTAACCCTAGCTCAAACCCTAACCCTAACCCTAGCTCAAACCCTAACCCTAACCCTAGCTCAAACCCTAACCCTAACCCTAAACCTAGCTCAAACCCTAACCCTAACCCTAACCCTAGCTCAAACCCTAACCCTAACCCTAGCTCAAACCTTAAACCTAACCCTAACCCTAGCTCAAACCCTAACCCTAACCCTAGCTCAAACCCTAACCCTAACCCTAGCTCTAACCCTAACCCTAACCCTAGCTCTAACCCTAACCCTAACCCTAGCTCAAACCCTCACCCTAACCCTAGCTCAAACCCTAACCCTAACCCTAACCCTAGCTCAAACCCTAACCCTAACCCTAGCTCAAACCCTAACCCTAGCTCAAACCCTAACCCTAACCCTAGCTCAAACCCTAACCCTAACCCTAGCTCAAACCCTAACCCTAACCCTAGCTCAAACCCTAACCCTAGCTCAAACCCTAACCCTAACCCTAGCTCAAACCCTAACCCTGACCCTAGCTCAAACCCTAACCCTAGCTCAAACCCTAACCCTAACCTTAGCTCAAACCCTAACCCTAACCCTAGCTCAAACCCTAACCCTAACCCTAGCTCAAACCCTAACCCTAACCCTAGCTCTAACCCTAACCCTAACCCTAGCTCTAACCCTAACCCTAACCCTAGCTCAAACCCTCACCCTAACCCTAGCTCAAACCCTAACCCTAACCCTAACCCTAGCTCAAACCCTAACCCTAACCCTAGCTCAAACCCTAACCCTAACCCTAGCTCAAACCCTAACCCTAACCCTAACCCTAGCTCAAACCCTAACCCTAACCCTAACCCTAACCCTAGCTCAAACCCTAACCCTAACCCTAACCCTAGCTCAAACCCTAACCCTAACCCTAGCTCTAACCCTAACCCTAGCTCAAACCCTAACCCTAACCCTAGCTCTAACCCTAACCCTAGCTCAAACCCTAACCCTAACCCTAACCCTAGCTCAAACCCTAACCCTAACCATAACCCTAGCTCTAACCCTAACCCTAACCCTAGCTCAAACCCTAACCCTAACCCTAGCTCAAACCCTAACCCTAACCCTAGCTCAAACCCTAACCCTAACCCTAAACCTAGCTCAAACCCTAACCCTAACCCTAACCCTAGCTCAAACCCTAACCCTAACCCTAGCTCAAACCTTAAACCTAACCCTAACCCTAGCCCAAACCCTAACCCTAAGCCTAGCTCAAACCCTAACCCTAACCCTAACCCTAGCTCAAACCATAACCCTAACCCTAGCTCAAACCCTAACCCTAACCCTAGCTCAAACCCTAACCCTAACCCTAGCTCAAACCCTAACCCTAACCCTAGCTCTAACCCTAACCCTAACCCTAGCTCTAACCCTAACCCTAACCCTAGCTCAAACCCTCACCCTAACCCTAGCTCAAACCCTAACCCTAACCCTAACCCTAGCTCAAACCCTAACCCTAACCCTAGCTCAAACCCTAACCCTAACCCTAGCTCAAACCCTAACCCTAGCTCAAACCCTAACCCTAACCCTAGCTCAAACCCTAACCCTAACCCTAGCTCAAACCCTAACCCTAGCTCAAACCCTAACCCTAACCCTAGCTCAAACCCTAACCCTGACCCTAGCTCAAACCCTAACCCTAGCTCAAACCCTAACCCTAACCTTAGCTCAAACCCTAACCCTAACCCTAACCCTAGCTCAAACCCTAACCCTAACCCTAGCTCAAACCCTAACCCTAACCCTAACCCTAGCTCAAACCCTAACCCTAACCCTAACCCTAGCTCAAACCCTAACCCTAACCCTAGCTCAAACCTTAAACCTAACCCTAACCCTAGCTCAAACCCTAACCCTAACCCTAGCTCAAACCCTAACCCTAACCCTAGCTCAAACCCTAACCCTAACCCTAGCTCAAACCCTAACCCTAACCCTAGCTCAAACCCTAACCCTAACCCTAGCTCTAACCCTAACCCTAACCCTAGCTCTAACCCTAACCCTAACCCTAGCTCAAACCCTCACCCTAACCCTAGCTCAAACCCTAACCCTAACCCTAACCCTAGCTCAAACCCTAACCCTAACCCTAGCTCAAACCCTAACCCTAACCCTAGCTCAAACCCTAACCCTAGCCCAAACCCTAACCCTAACCCTAGCTCAAACCCTAACCCTAACCCTAGCTCAAACCCTAACCCTAACCCTAGCTCAAACCCTAACCCTAGCTCAAACCCTAACCCTAACCCTAGCTCAAACCCTAACCCTGACCCTAGCTCAAACCCTAACCCTAGCTCAAACCCTAACCCTAACCTTAGCTCAAACCCTAACCCTAACCCTAACCCTAGCTCAAACCCTAACCCTAACCCTAGCTCAAACCCTAACCCTAACCCTAACCCTAGCTCAAACCCTAACCCTAACCCTAACCCTAGCTCAAACCCTAACCCTAACCGTAACCCTAGCTCTAACCCTAACCCTAACCCTAGCTCAAACCCTAACCCTAACCCTAGCTCAAACCCTAACCCTAACCCTAGCTCAAACCCTAACCCTAACCCTAAACCTAGCTCAAACCCTAACCCTACCCCTAACCCTAGCTCAAACCCTAACCCTAACCCTAGCTCAAACCTTAAACCTAACCCTAACCCTAGCTCAAACCCTAACCCTAACCCTAACCCTAGCTCAAACCCTCACCCTAACCCTAGCTCAAACCCTAACCCTAACCCTAACCCTAGCTCAAACCCTAACCCTAACCCTAGCTCTAACCCTAACCCTAACCGTAGCTCGAACCCTAACCCTAACCCTAGCTCAAACCCTAACCCTAGCTCAAACCCTGACCCTAACCCTAGCTCAAACCCTAACCCTAACCCTAAGCCTAGCTCAAACCCTAACCCTAACCCTAACCCTAACCCTAACCCTAACCCTAGCTCAAACCCTAACCCTAACCCTAACCCTTGCTCAAACCCTAACCCTAACCCTAGCTCTAACCCTAACCCTAGCTCAAACCCTAACCCTAACCCTAACCCTAGCTCTAACCCTAACCCTAGCTCAAACCCTAACCCTAACCCTAACCCTAGCTCAAACCCTAACCGTAACCCTAGCTCTAACCCTAACCCTAACCCTAGCTCAAACCCTAACCCTAACCCTAGCTCAAACCCTAACCCTAACCCTAGCTCAAACCCTAACCCTAACCCTAAACCTAGCTCAAACCCTAACCCTAACCCTAGCTCAAACCCTAACCCTAACCCTAGCTCAAACCTTAAACCTAACCCTAACCCTAGCTCAAACCCTAACCCTAACCCTAGCTCAAACCCTAACCCTAGCTCAAACCCTAACCCTAACCCTAGCTCAAACCCTAACCCTAACCCTAGCTCACACCCTGACCCTAACCCTAGCTCAAACCCTAACCCTAACCCTAGCTCTAACCCTAACCCTAACCCTTGCTCTAACCCTAACCCTAACCCTAGCTCAAACCCTCACCCTAACCCTAGCTCAAACCCTAACCCTAACCCTAACCCTAGCTCAAACCCTAACCCTAACCCTATCTCAAACCCTAACCCTAACCCTAGCTCAAACCCTAACCCTAGCTAAAACCCTAACCCTAACCCTAGCTCAAACCCTAACCCTAACCCTAGCTCAAACCTTAAACCTAACCCTAACCCTAGCTCAAACCCTAACCCTAACCCTAGCTCAAACCCTAACCCTAACCCTAACCCTAGCTCAAACCCTAACCCTAACCCTAGCTCAAACCCTAACCCTAACCCTAGCTCAAACCCTAACCCTAACCCTAGCTCAAACCCTAAACCTAACCCTAGCTCTAACCCTAACCCTAACCCTAGGTCTAACCCTAACCCTAACCCTAGCTCAAACCCTCACCCTAACCCTAGCTCAAACCCTAACCCTAACCCTAACCCTAGCTCAAACCCTAACCCTAACCCTAGCTCAAACCCTAACCCTAACCCTAGCTCAAACCCTAACCCTAGCTCAAACCCTAACCCTAACCCTAGCTCAAACCCTAACCCTAACCCTAGCTCAAACCCTAACCCTAACCCTAGCTCAAACCCTAACCCTAACCCTAACCCTAGCTCAAACCCTAACCCTAACCCTAACCCTAGCTCAAACCCTAACCCTAACCGTAACCCTAGCTCTAACCCTAACCCTAACCCTAGCTCAAACCCTAACCCTAACCCTAGCTCAAACCCTAACCCTAACCCTAGCTCAAACCCTAACCCTAACCCTAAACCTAGCTCAAACCCTAACCCTACCCCTAACCCTAGCTCAAACCCTAACCCTAACCCTAGCTCAAACCTTAAACCTAACCCTAACCCTAGCTCAAACCCTAACCCTAACCCTAACCCTAGCTCAAACCCTCACCCTAACCGTAACCCTAGCTCAAACCCTAACCCTAACCCTAACCCTAGCTCAAACCCTAACCCTAACCCTAGCTCTAACCCTAACCCTAACCGTAGCTCGAACCCTAACCCTAACCCTAGCTCAAACCCTAACCCTAACCCTAGCTCAAACCCTAACCCTGACCCTAGCTCAAACCCTAACCCTAGCTCAAACCCTAACCCTAACCTTAGCTCAAACCCTAACCCTAACCCTAACCCTAGCTCAAACCCTAACCCTAACCCTAGCTCAAACCCTAACCCTAACCCTAACCCTAGCTCAAACCCTAACCCTAACCGTAACCCTAGCTCAAACCCTAACCCTAACCCTAGCTCAAACCCTAACCCTAACCCTAGCTCAAACCCTAACCCTAACCCTAGCTCAAACCCTAACCCTAACCCTAAACCTAGCTCAAACCCTAACCCTACCCCTAACCCTAGCTCAAACCCTAACCCTAACCCTAGCTCAAACCTTAAACCTAACCCTAACCCTAGCTCAAACCCTAGCCCTAACCCTAACCCTAGCTCAAACCCTAACCCTAACCCTAGCTCTAACCCTAACCCTAACCCTAGCTCGAACCCTAACCCTAACCCTAGCTCAAACCCTAACCCTAGCTCAAACCCTGACCCTAACCCTAGCTCAAACCCTAACCCTAACCCTAACCCTAGCTCAAACCCTAACCCTAACCCTAACCCTAGCTCAAACCCTAACCCTAACCCTAGCTCAAACCCTAACCCTAACCCTAAACCTAGCTCAAACCCTAACCCTAACCCTAACCCTAGCTCAAACCCTAACCCTAACCCTAGCTCAAACCTTAAACCTAACCCTAACCCTAGCCCAAACCCTAACCCTAACCCTAGCTCAAACCCTAACCCTAACCCTAACCCTAGCTCAAACCCTAACCCTAACCCTAGCTCAAACCCTAACCCTAACCCTAGCTCAAACCCTAACCCTAACCCTAGCTCAAACCCTAACCCTAACCCTAGCTCTAACCCTAACCCTAACCCTAGCTCTAACCCTAACCCTAACCCTAGCTCAAACCCTCACCCTAACCCTAGCTCAAACCCTAACCCTAACCCTAACCCTAGCTCAAACCCTAACCCTAACCCTAGCTCAAACCCTAACCCTAACCCTAGCTCAAACCCTAACCCTAGCTCAAACCCTAACCCTAACCCTAGCTCAAACCCTAACCCTAACCCTAGCTCAAACCCTAACCCTAGCTCAAACCCTAACCCTAACCCTAGCTCAAACCCTAACCCTGACCCTAGCTCAAACCCTAACCCTAGCTCAAACCCTAACCCTAACCTTAGCTCAAACCCTAACCCTAACCCTAACCCTAGCTCAAACCCTAACCCTAACCCTAGCTCAAACCCTAACCCTAACCCTAACCCTAGCTCAAACCCTAACCCTAACCCTAACCCTAGCTCAAACCCTAACCCTAACCCTAGCTCAAACCTTAAACCTAACCCTAACCCTAGCTCAAACCCTAACCCTAACCCTAGCTCAAACCCTAACCCTAACCCTAGCTCAAACCCTAACCCTAACCCTAGCTCAAACCCTAACCCTAACCCTAGCTCAAACCCTAACCCTAACCCTAGCTCTAACCCTAACCCTAACCCTAGCTCTAACCCTAACCCTAACCCTAGCTCAAACCCTCACCCTAACCCTAGCTCAAACCCTAACCCTAACCCTAACCCTAGCTCAAACCCTAACCCTAACCCTAGCTCAAACCCTAACCCTAACCCTAGCTCAAACCCTAACCCTAGCCCAAACCCTAACCCTAACCCTAGCTCAAACCCTAACCCTAACCCTAGCTCAAACCCTAACCCTAACCCTAGCTCAAACCCTAACCCTAGCTCAAACCCTAACCCTAACCCTAGCTCAAACCCTAACCCTGACCCTAGCTCAAACCCTAACCCTAGCTCAAACCCTAACCCTAACCTTAGCTCAAACCCTAACCCTAACCCTAACCCTAGCTCAAACCCTAACCCTAACCCTAGCTCAAACCCTAACCCTAACCCTAACCCTAGCTCAAACCCTAACCCTAACCCTAACCCTAGCTCAAACCCTAACCCTAACCGTAACCCTAGCTCTAACCCTAACCCTAACCCTAGCTCAAACCCTAACCCTAACCCTAGCTCAAACCCTAACCCTAACCCTAGCTCAAACCCTAACCCTAACCCTAAACCTAGCTCAAACCCTAACCCTACCCCTAACCCTAGCTCAAACCCTAACCCTAACCCTAGCTCAAACCTTAAACCTAACCCTAACCCTAGCTCAAACCCTAACCCTAACCCTAACCCTAGCTCAAACCCTCACCCTAACCCTAGCTCAAACCCTAACCCTAACCCTAACCCTAGCTCAAACCCTAACCCTAACCCTAGCTCTAACCCTAACCCTAACCGTAGCTCGAACCCTAACCCTAACCCTAGCTCAAACCCTAACCCTAGCTCAAACCCTGACCCTAACCCTAGCTCAAACCCTAACCCTAACCCTAAGCCTAGCTCAAACCCTAACCCTAACCCTAACCCTAACCCTAACCCTAACCCTAGCTCAAACCCTAACCCTAACCCTAACCCTTGCTCAAACCCTAACCCTAACCCTAGCTCTAACCCTAACCCTAGCTCAAACCCTAACCCTAACCCTAACCCTAGCTCTAACCCTAACCCTAGCTCAAACCCTAACCCTAACCCTAACCCTAGCTCAAACCCTAACCGTAACCCTAGCTCTAACCCTAACCCTAACCCTAGCTCAAACCCTAACCCTAACCCTAGCTCAAACCCTAACCCTAACCCTAGCTCAAACCCTAACCCTAACCCTAAACCTAGCTCAAACCCTAACCCTAACCCTAACCCTAGCTCAAACCCTAACCCTAACCCTAGCTCAAACCTTAAACCTAACCCTAACCCTAGCTCAAACCCTAACCCTAACCCTAGCTCAAACCCTAACCCTAGCTCAAACCCTAACCCTAACCCTAGCTCAAACCCTAACCCTAACCCTAGCTCACACCCTGACCCTAACCCTAGCTCAAACCCTAACCCTAACCCTAGCTCTAACCCTAACCCTAACCCTTGCTCTAACCCTAACCCTAACCCTAGCTCAAACCCTCACCCTAACCCTAGCTCAAACCCTAACCCTAACCCTAACCCTAGCTCAAACCCTAACCCTAACCCTATCTCAAACCCTAACCCTAACCCTAGCTCAAACCCTAACCCTAGCTAAAACCCTAACCCTAACCCTAGCTCAAACCCTAACCCTAACCCTAGCTCAAACCTTAAACCTAACCCTAACCCTAGCTCAAACCCTAACCCTAACCCTAGCTCAAACCCTAACCCTAACCCTAACCCTAGCTCAAACCCTAACCCTAACCCTAGCTCAAACCCTAACCCTAACCCTAGCTCAAACCCTAACCCTAACCCTAGCTCAAACCCTAAACCTAACCCTAGCTCTAACCCTAACCCTAACCCTAGGTCTAACCCTAACCCTAACCCTAGCTCAAACCCTCACCCTAACCCTAGCTCAAACCCTAACCCTAACCCTAACCCTAGCTCAAACCCTAACCCTAACCCTAGCTCAAACCCTAACCCTAACCCTAGCTCAAACCCTAACCCTAGCTCAAACCCTAACCCTAACCCTAGCTCAAACCCTAACCCTAACCCTAGCTCAAACCCTAACCCTAACCCTAGCTCAAACCCTAACCCTAACCCTAACCCTAGCTCAAACCCTAACCCTAACCCTAACCCTAGCTCAAACCCTAACCCTAACCGTAACCCTAGCTCTAACCCTAACCCTAACCCTAGCTCAAACCCTAACCCTAACCCTAGCTCAAACCCTAACCCTAACCCTAGCTCAAACCCTAACCCTAACCCTAAACCTAGCTCAAACCCTAACCCTACCCCTAACCCTAGCTCAAACCCTAACCCTAACCCTAGCTCAAACCTTAAACCTAACCCTAACCCTAGCTCAAACCCTAACCCTAACCCTAACCCTAGCTCAAACCCTCACCCTAACCGTAACCCTAGCTCAAACCCTAACCCTAACCCTAACCCTAGCTCAAACCCTAACCCTAACCCTAGCTCTAACCCTAACCCTAACCGTAGCTCGAACCCTAACCCTAACCCTAGCTCAAACCCTAACCCTAACCCTAGCTCAAACCCTAACCCTGACCCTAGCTCAAACCCTAACCCTAGCTCAAACCCTAACCCTAACCTTAGCTCAAACCCTAACCCTAACCCTAACCCTAGCTCAAACCCTAACCCTAACCCTAGCTCAAACCCTAACCCTAACCCTAACCCTAGCTCAAACCCTAACCCTAACCGTAACCCTAGCTCAAACCCTAACCCTAACCCTAGCTCAAACCCTAACCCTAACCCTAGCTCAAACCCTAACCCTAACCCTAGCTCAAACCCTAACCCTAACCCTAAACCTAGCTCAAACCCTAACCCTACCCCTAACCCTAGCTCAAACCCTAACCCTAACCCTAGCTCAAACCTTAAACCTAACCCTAACCCTAGCTCAAACCCTAGCCCTAACCCTAACCCTAGCTCAAACCCTAACCCTAACCCTAGCTCTAACCCTAACCCTAACCCTAGCTCGAACCCTAACCCTAACCCTAGCTCAAACCCTAACCCTAGCTCAAACCCTGACCCTAACCCTAGCTCAAACCCTAACCCTAACCCTAACCCTAGCTCAAACCCTAACCCTAACCCTAACCCTAGCTCAAACCCTAACCCTAACCCTAACCCTAGCTCAAACCCTAACCCTAACCCTAGCTCTAACCCTAACCCTAACCCTAGCTCGAACCCTAACCCTAACCCTAGCTCAAACCCTAACCCTAGCTCAAACCCTGACCCTAACCCTAGCTCAAACCCTAACCCTAACCCTAACCCTAGCTCAAACCCTAACCCTAACCCTAACCCTAGCTCAAACCCTAACCCTAACCCTAACCCTTGCTCAAACCCTAACCCTAACCCTAGCTCTAACCCTAACCCTAGCTCAAACCCTAACCCTAACCCTAACCCTAGCTCTAACCCTAACCCTAGCTCAAACCCTAACCCTAAACCTAACCCTAGCTCAAACCCTAACCGTAACCCTAGCTCTAACCCTAACCCTAACCCTAGCTCAAACCCTAACCCTAACCCTAGCTCAAACCCTAACCCTAACCCTAGCTCAAACCCTAACCCTAACCCTAAACCTAGCTCAAACCCTAACCCTAACCCTAACCCTAGCTCAAACCCGAACCCTAACCCTAGCTCAAACCTTAAACCTAACCCTAACCCTAGCTCAAACCCTAACCCTAACCCTAGCTCAAACCCTAACCCTAACCCTAACCCTAGCTCAAACCCTAACCCTAACCCTAGCTCAAACCCTAACCCTAACCCTAGCTCAAACCCTAACCCTAACCCTAACCCTAGCTCTAACCCTAACCCTAGCTCAAACCCTAACCCTAAACCTAACCCTAGCTCAAACCCTAACCGTAACCCTAGCTCTAACCCTAACCCTAACCCTAGCTCAAACCCTAACCCTAACCCTAGCTCAAACCCTAACCCTAACCCTAGCTCAAACCCTAACCCTAACCCTAAACCTAGCTCAAACCCTAACCCTAACCCTAACCCTAGCTCAAACCCGAACCCTAACCCTAGCTCAAACCTTAAACCTAACCCTAACCCTAGCTCAAACCCTAACCCTAACCCTAGCTCAAACCCTAACCCTAACCCTAACCCTAGCTCAAACCCTAACCCTAACCCTAGCTCAAACCCTAACCCTAACCCTAGCTCAAACCCTGACCCTAACCCTAGCTCAAACCCTAACCCTAACCCTAGCTCTAACCCTAACCCTAACCCTTGCTCTAACCCTAACCCTAACCCTAGCTCAAACCCTCACCCTAACCCTAGCTCAAACCCTAACCCTAACCCTAACCCTAGCTCAAACCCTAACCCTAACCCTATCTCAAACCCTAACCCTAACCCTAGCTCAAACCCTAACCCTAGCTCAAACCCTAACCCTAACCCTAGCTCAAACCCTAACCCTAACCCTAGCTCAAACCCTAACCCTAACCCTAACCCTTGCTCAAACCCTAACCCTAACCCTAGCTCTAACCCTAACCCTAGCTCAAACCCTAACCCTAACCCTAACCCTAGCTCTAACCCTAACCCTAGCTCAAACCCTAACCCTAACCCTAACCCTAGCTCAAACCCTAACCGTAACCCTAGCTCTAACCCTAACCCTAACCCTAGCTCAAACCCTAACCCTAACCCTAGCTCAAACCCTAACCCTAACCCTAGCTCAAACCCTAACCCTAACCCTAAACCTAGCTCAAACCCTAACCCTAACCCTAACCCTAGCTCAAACCCTAACCCTAACCCTAGCTCTAACCCTAACCCTAACCCTTGCTCTAACCCTAACCCTAACCCTAGCTCAAACCCTCACCCTAACCCTAGCTGAAACCCTAACCCTAACCCTAACCCTAGCTCAAACCCTAACCCTAACCCTATCTCAAACCCTAACCCTAACCCTAGCTCAAACCCTAACCCTAGCTCAAACCCTAACCCTAACCCTAGCTCAAACCCTAACCCTAATCCTAGCTCAAACCCTAACCCTAACCCTAGCTCAAACCCTAACCCTAGCTCAAACCCTAGCCCTAACCCTAGCTCAAACCCTAACCCTGACCCTAACCCTAGCTCAAACCCTAACCCTAACCCTAGCTCAAACCCTAACCCTAACCCTAGCTCAAACCCTAACCCTAACCCTAGCTCAAACCCTAACCCTAGCTCAAACCCTAACCCTAACCCTAGCTCAAACCCTAACCCTGACCCTAACCCTAGCTCAAACCCTAACCCTAACCCTAGCTCAAACCCTAACCCTAACCCTAACCCTAGCTCAAACCCTAACCCTAACCCTAACCCTAGCTCAAACCCTAACCCTAACCGTAACCCTAGCTCTAACCCTAACCCTAACCCTAGCTCAAACCCTAACCCTAACCCTAGCTCAAACCCTAACCCTAACCCTAGCTCAAACCCTAACCCTAACCCCAAACCTAGCTCAAACCCTAACCCTACCCCTAACCCTAGCTCAAACCCTAACCCTAACCCTAGCTCAAACCTTAAACCTAACCCTAACCCTAGCTCAAACCCTAACCCTAACCCTAACCCTAGCTCAAACCCTAACCCTAGCTCAAACCCTAACCCTAACCCTAGCTCAATCCCTAACCCTAGCTCAAACCCTAACCCTAACCCTAGCTCAAACCCTAACCCTAACCCTAGCTCTAACCCTAACCCTAACCCTAGCTCTAACCCTAACCCTAACCCTAGCTCAAACCCTAACCCTAGCTCAAACCCTGACCCTAACCCTAGCTCAAACCCTAACCCTAACCCTAACCCTAGCTCAAACCCTAACCCTAGCCCTAACCCTAACCCTAGCTCAAACCCTAACCCTAACCCTAACCCTAGCTCAAACCCTAACCCTAACCCTAGCTCTAACCCTAACCCTAGCTCAAACCCTAACCCCAACCCTAACCCTAGCTCTAACCCTAACCCTAGCTCAAACCCTAACCCTAACCCTAGCTCTAACCCTAACCCTAACCCTAGCTCTAACCCTAACCCTAACCCTAGCTCAAACCCTAACCCTAGCTCAAACCCTAACCCTAACCCTAACCCTAGCTCAAACCCTAACCCTAGCTCAAACCCTAACCCTAACCCTAGCTCAAACCCTAACCCTAACCCTAGCTCAAACCCTAACCCTAACCCTAGCTCAAACCCTAACCCTAACCCTAGCTCTAACCCTAACCCTAACCCTAGCTCTAACCCTAACCCTAACCCTAGCTCAAACCCTAACCCTAGCTCAAACCCTGACCCTAACCCTAGCTCAAACCCTAACCCTAACCCTAACCCTAGCTCAAACCCTAACCCTAACCCTAACCCTAACCCTAGCTCAAACCCTAACCCTAACCCTAACCCTAGCTCAAACCCTAACCCTAACCTTAGCTCTAACCCTAACCCTAGCTCAAACCCTAACCCTAACCCTAACCCTAGCTCTAACCCTAACCCTAGCTCAAACCCTAACCCTAACCCTAACCCTAGCTCAAACCCTAACCCTAACCGTAACCCTAGCTCTAACCCTAACCCTAACCCTAGCTCAAACCCTAACCCTAACCCTAGCTCAAACCCTAACCCTAACCCTAGCTCAAACCCTAACCCTAACCCTAAACCTAGCTCAAACCCTAACCCTAACCCTAACCCTAGCTCAAACCCTAACCCTAACCCTAGCTCAAACCTTAAACCTAACCCTAACCCTAGCTCAAACCCTAACCCTAACCCTAGCTCAAACCCTAACCCTAACCCTAACCCTAGCTCAAACCCTAACCCTAACCCTAACCCTAACCCTAGCTCAAACCCTAACCCTAACCCTAACCCTAGCTCAAACCCTAACCCTAACCCTAGCTCTAACCCTAACCCTAGCTCAAACCCTAACCCTAACCCTAGCTCTAACCCTAACCCTAGCTCAAACCCTAACCCTAACCCTAACCCTAGCTCAAACCCTAACCCTAACCGTAACCCTAGCTCTAACCCTAACCCTAACCCTAGCTCAAACCCTAACCCTAACCCTAGCTCAAACCCTAACCCTAACCCTAGCTCAAACCCTAACCCTAACCCTAAACCTAGCTCAAACCCTAACCCTAACCCTAACCCTAGCTCAAACCCTAACCCTAACCCTAGCTCAAACCTTAAACCTAACCCTAACCCTAGCTCAAACCCTAATCCTAACCCTAGCTCAAACCCTAACCCTAACCCTAACCCTAGCTCAAACCCTAACCCTAACCCTAGCTCAAACCCTCACCCTAACCCTAGCTCAAACCCTAACCCTAACCCTAGCTCAAACCCTAACCCTAACCCTAGCTCTAACCCTAACCCTAACCCTTGCTCTAACCCTAACCCTAACCCTAGCTCAAACCCTCACCCTAACCCTAGCTCAAACCCTAACCCTAACCCTAACCCTAGCTCAAACCCTAACCCTAACCCTAGCTCAAACCCTAACCCTAACCCTAGCTCAAACCCTAACCCTAGCTCAAACCTTAACCGTAACCCTAGCTCAAACCCTAACCCTAACCCTAGCTCAAACCCTAACCCTAACCCTAGCTCAAACCCTAACCCTAGCTCAAACCCTAACCCTAACCCTAGCTCAAACCCTAACCCTGACCCTAGCTCAAACCCTAACCCTAGCTCAAACCCTAACCCTAACCTTAGCTCAAACCCTAACCCTAACCCTAACCCTAGCTCAAACCCTTACCCTAACCCTAGCTCAAACCCTAACCCTAACCCTAACCCTAGCTCAAACCCTAACCCTAACCCTAACCCTAGCTCAAACCCTAACCCTAACCGTAACCCTAGCTCTAACCCTAACCCTAACCCTAGCTCAAACCCTAACCCTAACCCTAGCTCAAACCCTAACCCTAACCCTAGCTCAAACCCTAACCCTAACCCTAAACCTAGCTCAAACCCTAACCCTACCCCTAACCCTAGCTCAAACCCTAACCCTAACCCTAGCTCAAACCTTAAACCTAACCCTAACCCTAGCTCAAACCCTAACCCTAACCCTAACCCTAGCTCAAACCCTAACCCTAGCTCAAACCCTAACCCTAACCCTAGCTCAATCCCTAACCCTAGCTCAAACCCTAACCCTAACCCTAACCCTAGCTCAACCCCTAACACTAGCTCAAACCCTTACCCTAACCCTAGGTCAAACCCTAACCCTAACTCAAACCCTAACCCTAACCCTAGCTCAAACCCAAACCCTAACCCTAACCCTAGCTCAAACCCTAACCCTAACCCTAACCCTAGCTCAAACCCTAACCCTAACCCTAGCTGTAACCCTATCCCTAACCCTAGCTCAAACCCTAACCCTAACCCTAGCTCAAACCCTAACCCTAGCTCAAACCCTAACCCTAACCCTAACCCTAGCTCAAACCCTAACCCTAGCTCAAACCCTAAACCTAACCCTAGCTCAAACCCTAACCCTAACCCTAGCTCAAACCCTGACCCTAACCCTAGCTCAAACCCTAACCCTAACCCTAGCTCTAACCCTAACCCTAGCTCAAACCCTAACCCTAACCCTAACCCTAGCTCAAACCCTAACCCTAACCATAACCCTAGCTCTAACCCTAACCCTAACCCTAGCTCAAACCCTAACCCTAACCCTAGCTCAAACCCTAACCCTAACCCTAGCTCAAACCCTAACCCTAACCCTAAACCTAGCTCAAACCCTAACCCTAACCCTAACCCTAGCTCAAACCCTAACCCTAACCCTAGCTCAAACCTTAAACCTAACCCTAACCCTAGCTCAAACCCTAACCCTAACCCTAGCTCAAACCCTAACCCTAACCCTAGCTCTAACCCTAACCCTAACCCTAGCTCTAACCCTAACCCTAACCCTAGCTCAAACCCTAACCCTAACCCTAGCTCAAACCCTAACCCTAACCCTAAACCTAGCTCAAACCCTAACCCTACCCCTAACCCTAGCTCAAACCCTAACCCTAACCCTAGCTCAAACCTTAGACCTAACCCTAACCCTAGCTCAAACCCTAACCCTAACCCTAACCCTAGCTCAAACCCTAACCCTAGCTCAAACCCTAACCCTAACCCTAGCTCAATCCCTAACCCTAGCTCAAACCCTAACCCTAACCCTAGCTCAAACCCTAACCCTAACCCTAGCTCTAACCCTAACCCTAACCCTAGCTCTAACCCTAACCCTAACCCTACCTCAAACCCTAACCCTAACCCTAGCTCTAACACTAACCCTAACCCTAGCTCTAACCCTAACCCTAACCCTAGCTCAAACCCTAACCCTAGCTCAAACCCTGACCCTAACCCTAGCTCAAACCCTAACCCTAACCCTAACCCTAGCTCAAACCCTAACCGTAGCCCTAACCCTAACCCTAGCTCAAACCCTAACCCTAACCCTAACCCTAGCTCAAACCCTAACCCTAACCCTAGCTCTAACCCTAACCCTAGCTCAAACCCTAACCCTAACCCTAACCCTAGCTCTAACCCTAACCCTAGCTCAAACCCTAACCCTAACCCTAGCTCAAACCCTAACCCTAGCTCAAACCCTAACCCTAGCTCAAACCCTAACCCTAGCTCAAACCCTAACCCTAACCCTAGCTCAAACCCTAACCCTAACCCTAGCTCAAACCCTAACCCTAACCCTAGCTCAAACCCTAACCCTAACCCTAGCTCTAACCCTAACCCTAACCCTAGCTCTAACCCTAACCCTAACCCTAGCTCAAACCCTAACCCTAGCTCAAACCCTAACCCTAACCCTAACCCTAGCTCAAACCCTAACCCTAGCTCAAACCCTAACCCTAACCCTAGCTCAAACCCTAACCCTAACCCTAGCTCAAACCCTAACCCTAACCCTAGCTCAAACCCTAACCCTAACCCTAGCTCTAACCCTAACCCTAACCCTAGCTCTAACCCTAACCCTAACCCTAGCTCAAACCCTAACCCTAGCTCAAACCCTGACCCTAACCCTAGCTCAAACCCTAACCCTAACCCTAACCCTAGCTCAAACCCTAACCCTAACCCTAACCCTAACCCTAGCTCAAACCCTAACCCTAACCCTAACCCTAGCTCAAACCCTAACCCTAACCCTAGCTCTAACCCTAACCCTAGCTCAAACCCTAACCCTAACCCTAACCCTAGCTCTAACCCTAACCCTAGCTCAAACCCTAACCCTAACCCTAACCCTAGCTCAAACCCTAACCCTAACCGTAACCCTAGCTCTAACCCTAACCCTAACCCTAGCTCAAACCCTAACCCTAACCCTAGCTCAAACCCTAACCCTAACCCTAGCTCAAACCCTAACCCTAACCCTAAACTTAGCTCAAACTCTAACCCTAACCCTAACCCTAGCTCAAACCCTAACCCTAACCCTAGCTCAAACCTTAAACCTAACCCTAACCCTAGCTCAAACCCTAACCCTAACCCTAGCTCAAACCCTAACCCTAACCCTAACCCTAGCTCAAACCCTAACCCTAACCCTAGCTCAAACCCTAACCCTAACTCTAGCTCTAACCCTAACCCTAACCCTAGCTCAAACCCTAACCCTAACCCTAGCTCAAACCCTAACCCTAACCCTAGCTCTAACCCTCACCCTAACCCTAGCTCTAACCCTAACCCTAACCCTAGCTCAAACCCTAACCCTAGCTCAAACCCTAACCCTAACCCTAGCTCAAACCCTAACCCTAACCCTAACCCTAGCTCAAACCCTAACCCTAACCCTAGCTCTAACCCTAACCCTAGCTCAAACCCTAACCCTAACCCTAGCTCAAACCCTAACCCTAACCCTAGCTCAAACCCTAACCCTAGCTCAAACCCTAACCCTAACCCTAACCCTAGCTCTAACCCTAACCCTAACCCTAGCTCAAACCCTAACCCTAACCCTAGCTCAAACCCTAACCCTAACCCTAGCTCAAACCCTAACCCTAACCCTAAACCTAGCTCAAACCCTAACCCTACCCCTAACCCTAGCTCAAACCCTAACCCTAACCCTAGCTCAAACCTTAAACCTAACCCTAACCCTAGCTCAAACCCTAACCCTAACCCTAACCCTAGCTCAAACCCTAACCCTAGCTCAAACCCTAACCCTAACCCTAGCTCAATCCCTAACCCTAGCTCAAACCCTAACCCTAACCCTAGCTCAAACCCTAACCCTAACCCTAGCTCTAACCCTAACCCTAACCCTAGCTCTAACCCTAACCCTAACCCTACCTCAAACCCTAACCCTAACCCTAGCTCTAACACTAACCCTAACCCTAGCTCTAACCCTAACCCTAACCCTAGCTCAAACCCTAACCCTAGCTCAAACCCTGACCCTAACCCTAGCTCAAACCCTAACCCTAACCCTAACCCTAGCTCAAACCCTAACCCTAGCCCTAACCCTAACCCTAGCTCAAACCCTAACCCTAACCCTAACCCTAGCTCAAACCCTAACCCTAACCCTAGCTCTAACCTTAACCCTAGCTCAAACCCTAACCCTAACCCTAACCCTAGCTCTAACCCTAACCCTAGCTCAAACCCTAACCCTAACCCTAGCTCAAACCTTAAACCTAACCCTAACCCTAGCTCAAACCCTAACCCTAACCCTAACCCTAGCTCAAACCCTAACCCTAGCTCAAACCCTAACCCTAACCCTAGCTCAATCCCTAACCCTAGCTCAAACCCTAACCCTAACCCTAGCTCAAACCCTAACCCTAACCCTAGCTCTAACCCTAACCCTAACCCTAGCTCTAACCCTAACCCTAACCCTACCTCAAACCCTAACCCTAACCCTAGCTCTAACACTAACCCTAACCCTAGCTCTAACCCTAACCCTAACCCTAGCTCAAACCCTAACCCTAGCTCAAACCCTGACCCTAACCCTAGCTCAAACCCTAACCCTAACCCTAACCCTAGCTCAAACCCTAACCCTAGCCCTAACCCTAACCCTAGCTCAAACCCTAACCCTAACCCTAACCCTAGCTCAAACCCTAACCCTAACCCTAGCTCTAACCTTAACCCTAGCTCAAACCCTAACCCTAACCCTAACCCTAGCTCTAACCCTAACCCTAGCTCAAACCCTAACCCTAACCCTAGCTCAAACCCTAACCCTAGCTCAAACCCTAACCCTAGCTCAAACCCTAACCCTAGCTCAAACCCTAACCCTAACCCTAGCTCAAACCCTAACCCTAACCCTAGCTCAAACCCTAACCCTAACCCTAGCTCAAACCCTAACCCTAACCCTAGCTCTAACCCTAACCCTAACCCTAGCTCTAACCCTAACCCTAACCCTAGCTCAAACCCTAACCCTAGCTCAAACCCTAACCCTAACCCTAACCCTAGCTCAAACCCTAACCCTAGCTCAAACCCTAACCCTAACCCTAGCTCAAACCCTAACCCTAACCCTAGCTCAAACCCTAACCCTAACCCTAGCTCAAACCCTAACCCTAACCCTAGCTCTAACCCTAACCCTAACCCTAGCTCTAACCCTAACCCTAACCCTAGCTCAAACCCTAACCCTAGCTCAAACCCTGACCCTAACCCTAGCTCAAACCCTAACCCTAACCCTAACCCTAGCTCAAACCCTAACCCTAACCCTAACCCTAACCCTAGCTCAAACCCTAACCCTAACCCTAACCCTAGCTCAAACCCTAACCCTAACCCTAGCTCTAACCCTAACCCTAGCTCAAACCCTAACCCTAACCCTAACCCTAGCTCTAACCCTAACCCTAGCTCAAACCCTAACCCTAACCCTAACCCTAGCTCAAACCCTAACCCTAACCGTAACCCTAGCTCTAACCCTAACCCTAACCCTAGCTCAAACCCTAACCCTAACCCTAGCTCAAACCCTAACCCTAACCCTAGCTCAAACCCTAACCCTAACCCTAAACTTAGCTCAAACCCTAACCCTAACCCTAACCCTAGCTCAAACCCTAACCCTAACCCTAGCTCAAACCTTAAACCTAACCCTAACCCTAGCTCAAACCCTAACCCTAACCCTAGCTCAAACCCTAACCCTAACCCTAACCCTAGCTCAAACCCTAACCCTAACCCTAGCTCAAACCCTAACCCTAACCCTAGCTCTAACCCTAACCCTAACCCTAGCTCAAACCCTAACCCTAACCCTAGCTCAAACCCTAACCCTAACCCTAGCTCTAACCCTCACCCTAACCCTAGCTCTAACCCTAACCCTAACCCTAGCTCAAACCCTAACCCTAGCTCAAACCCTAACCCTAACCCTAGCTCAAACCCTAACCCTAACCCTAACCCTAGCTCAAACCCTAACCCTAACCCTAGCTCTAACCCTAACCCTAGCTCAAACCCTAACCCTAACCCTAGCTCAAACCCTAACCCTAACCCTAGCTCAAACCCTAACCCTAGCTCAAACCCTAACCCTAACCCTAACCCTAGCTCTAACCCTAACCCTAACCCTAGCTCAAACCCTAACCCTAACCCTAGCTCAAACCCTAACCCTAACCCTAGCTCAAACCCTAACCCTAGCTCAAACCCTAACCCTAACCCTAGCTCAAACCCTAACCCTAACCCTAGCTCAAACCCTAACCCTAACCCTAACCCTAACCCTAGCTCAAACCCTAACCCTAGCTCAAACCATAACCCTAACCCTAACCCTAGCTCAAGCCCTAACCCTAACCCTAGCTCAAACCCTAACCCTAACCCTAACCCTAGCTCAAACCCTAACCCTAACCCTAGCCCTAGCTCAAACCCTAACCCTAACCCTAGCTCTAACCCTAACCCTAGCTCAAACCCGAACCCTAGCTCGAACCCTAACCCTAACCCTAGCTCATACCCTAACCCTAGCTCAAAACCCTAACCCTAACCCTAGCTCAAACCCTAACCCTAACCCTAGCTCAAACCCTAACCCTAACCCTAGCTCAAACCCTAACCCTAACCCTAGCTCAAACCCTAACCCTAACCCTAGCTCAAACCCTAACCCTAGCTCAAACCCTAACCCTAACCCTAGCTCAAACCCTAACCCTAACCCTAGCTCAAACCCTAACCCTAACCCTAGCTCAAACCCTAACCCTAGCTCAAACCCTAACCCTAACCCTAGCTCAAACCCTAACCCTGACCATAGCTCAAACCCTAACCCTAGCTCAAACCCTAACCCTAACCTTAGCTCAAACCCTAACCCTAACCCTAACCCTGGCTCAAACCCTAACCCTAACCCTAGCTCAAACCCTAACCCTAACCCTAACCCTAGCTCAAACCGTAACCCTAACCCTAACCCTAGCTCAAACCCTAACCCTAACCGTAACCCTAGCTCTAACCCTAACCCTAACCCTAGCTCAAACCCTAACCGTAACCCTAGCTCAAACCCTAACCCTAACCCTAGCTCAAACCCTAACCCTAACCCTAGCTCAAACCCTAACCCTGACCATAGCTCAAACCCTAACCCTAGCTCAAACCCTAACCCTAACCTTAGCTCAAACCCTAACCCTAACCCTAACCCTGGCTCAAACCCTAAACCTAACCCTAGCTCAAACCCTAACCCTAACCCTAACCCTAGCTCAAACCGTAACCCTAACCCTAACCCTAGCTCAAACCCTAACCCTAACCGTAACCCTAGCTCTAACCCTAACCCTAACCCTAGCTCAAACCCTAACCCTAACCCTAGCTCAAACCCTAACCCTAACCCTAGCTCAAACCCTAACCCTAACCCTAACCCTAGCTCAAACCCTAACCCTAACCCTAGCTCAAACCCTAACCCTAACCCTAGCTCAAACCCTAACCCTAACCCTAAACTTAGCTCAAACCCTAACCCTAACCCTAACCCTAGCTCAAACCCTAACCCTAACCCTAGCTCAAACCTTAAACCTAACCCTAACCCTAGCTCAAACCCTAACCCTAACCCTAGCTCAAACCCTAACCCTAACCCTAACCCTAGCTCAAACCCTAACCCTAACCCTAGCTCAAACCCTAACCCTAACCCTAGCTCTAACCCTAACCCTAACCCTAGCTCAAACCCTAACCCTAACCCTAGCTCAAACCCTAACCCTAACCCTAGCTCTAACCCTCACCCTAACCCTAGCTCTAACCCTAACCCTAACCCTAGCTCAAACCCTAACCCTAGCTCAAACCCTAACCCTAACCCTAGCTCAAACCCTAACCCTAACCCTAACCCTAGCTCAAACCCTAACCCTAACCCTAGCTCTAACCCTAACCCTAGCTCAAACCCTAACCCTAACCCTAGCTCAAACCCTAACCCTAACCCTAGCTCAAACCCTAACCCTAGCTCAAACCCTAACCCTAACCCTAACCCTAGCTCTAACCCTAACCCTAACCCTAGCTCAAACCCTAACCCTAACCCTAGCTCAAACCCTAACCCTAACCCTAGCTCAAACCCTAACCCTAGCTCAAACCCTAACCCTAACCCTAGCTCAAACCCTAACCCTAACCCTAGCTCAAACCCTAAACCTAACCCTAACCCTAACCCTAGCTCAAACCCTAACCCTAGCTCAAACCATAACCCTAACCCTAACCCTAGCTCAAGCCCTAACCCTAACCCTAGCTCAAACCCTAACCCTAACCCTAACCCTAGCTCAAACCCTAACCCTAACCCTAGCCCTAGCTCAAACCCTAACCCTAACCCTAGCTCTAACCCTAACCCTAGCTCAAACCCGAACCCTAGCTCGAACCCTAACCCTAACCCTAGCTCATACCCTAACCCTAGCTCAAAACCCTAACCCTAACCCTAGCTCAAACCCTAACCCTAACCCTAGCTCAAACCCTAACCCTAACCCTAGCTCAAACCCTAACCCTAACCCTAGCTCAAACCCTAACCCTAACCCTAGCTCAAACCCTAACCCTAGCTCAAACCCTAACCCTAACCCTAGCTCAAACCCTAACCCTAACCCTAGCTCAAACCCTAACCCTAGCTCAAACCCTAACCCTAACCCTAGCTCAAACCCTAACCCTGACCATAGCTCAAACCCTAACCCTAGCTCAAACCCTAACCCTAACCTTAGCTCAAACCCTAACCCTAACCCTAACCCTGGCTCAAACCCTAACCCTAACCCTAGCTCAAACCCTAACCCTAACCCTAACCCTAGCTCAAACCGTAACCCTAACCCTAACCCTAGCTCAAACCCTAACCCTAACCGTAACCCTAGCTCTAACCCTAACCCTAACCCTAGCTCAAACCCTAACCCTAACCCTAGCTCAAACCCTAACCCTAACCCTAGCTCAAACCCTAACCCTAACCCTAACCCTAGCTCAAACCCTAACCCTAACCCTAGCTCTAACCCTAACCCTAGCTCAAACCCTAACCCTAACCCTAACCCTAGCTCTAACCCTAACCCTAGCTCAAACCCTAACCCTAACCCTAACCCTAGCTCAAACCCTAACCCTAACCGTAACCCTAGCTCTAACCCTAACCCTAACCCTAGCTCAAACCCTAACCCTAACCCTAGCTCAAACCCTAACCCTAACCCTAGCTCAAACCCTAACCCTAACCCTAAACTTAGCTCAAACCCTAACCCTAACCCTAACCCTAGCTCAAACCCTAACCCTAACCCTAGCTCAAACCTTAAACCTAACCCTAACCCTAGCTCAAACCCTAACCCTAACCCTAGCTCAAACCCTAACCCTGGCTCAAACCCTAACCCTAACCCTAACCCTAGCTCTAACCCTAACCCTAACCCTAGCTCAAACCCTAACCCTAACCCTAGCTCAAACCCTAACCCTAACCCTAGCTCAAACCCTAACCCTAACCCTAAACCTAGCTCAAACCCTAACCCTACCCCTAACCCTAGCTCAAACCCTAACCCTAACCCTAGCTCAAACCTTAAACCTAACCCTAACCCTAGCTCAAACCCTAACCCTAACCCTAACCCTAGCTCAAACCCTGACCCTAGCTCAAACCCTAAACCTAACCCTAGCTCAATCCCTAACCCTAGCTCAAACCCTAACCCTAACCCTAGCTCAAACCCTAACCCTAACCCTAGCTCTAACCCTAACCCTAACCCTAGCTCTAACCCTAACCCTAACCCTACCTCAAACCCTAACCCTAACCCTAGCTCTAACACTAACCCTAACCCTAGCTCTAACCCTAACCCTAACCCTAGCTCAAACCCTAACCCTAGCTCAAACCCTGACCCTAACCCTAGCTCAAACCCTAACCCTAACCCTAACCCTAGCTCAAACCCTAACCCTAGCCCTAACCCTAACCCTAGCTCAAACCCTAACCCTAACCCTAACCCTAGCTCAAACCCTAACCCTAACCCTAGCTCTAACCCTAACCCTAGCTCAAACCCTAACCCTAACCCTAACCCTAGCTCTAACCCTAACCCTAGCTCAAACCCTAACCCTAACCCTAGCTCAAACCCTAACCCTAGCTCAAACCCTAACCCTAGCTCAAACCCTAACCCTAGCTCAAACCCTAACCCTAACCCTAGCTCAAACCCTAACCCTAACCCTAGCTCAAACCCTAACCCTAACCCTAGCTCAAACCCTAACCCTAACCCTAGCTCTAACCCTAACCCTAACCCTAGCTCTAACCCTAACCCTAACCCTAGCTCAAACCCTAACCCTAGCTCAAACCCTAACCCTAACCCTAACCCTAGCTCAAACCCTAACCCTAGCTCAAACCCTAACCCTAACCCTAGCTCAAACCCTAACCCTAACCCTAGCTCAAACCCTAACCCTAACCCTAGCTCAAACCCTAACCCTAACCCTAGCTCTAACCCTAACCCTAACCCTAGCTCTAACCCTAACCCTAACCCTAGCTCAAACCCTAACCCTAGCTCAAACCCTGACCCTAACCCTAGCTCAAACCCTAACCCTAACCCTAACCCTAGCTCAAACCCTAACCCTAGCCCTAACCCTAACCCTAGCTCAAACCCTAACCCTAACCCTAACCCTAGCTCAAACCCTAACCCTAACCCTAGCTCTAACCCTAACCCTAGCTCAAACCCTAACCCTAACCCTAACCCTAGCTCTAACCCTAACCCTAGCTCAAACCCTAACCCTAACCCTAACCCTAGCTCAAACCCTAACCCTAACCGTAACCCTAGCTCTAACCCTAACCCTAACCCTAGCTCAAACCCTAACCCTAACCCTAGCTCAAACCCTAACCCTAACCCTAGCTCAAACCCTAACCCTAACCCTAAACTTAGCTCAAACCCTAACCCTAGCTCAAACCCTAACCCTAACCCTAGCTCAAACCTTAAACCTAACCCTAACCCTAGCTCAAACCCTAACCCTAACCCTAGCTCAAACCCTAACCCTAACCCTAACCCTAGCTCAAACCCTAACCCTAACCCTAGCTCAAACCCTAACCCTAACCCTAGCTCTAACCCTAACCCTAACCCTAGCTCAAACCCTAACCCTAACCCTAGCTCAAACCCTAACCCTAACCCTAGCTCTAACCCTCACCCTAACCCTAGCTCTAACCCTAACCCTAACCCTAGCTCAAACCCTAACCCTAGCTCAAACCCTAACCCTAACCCTAGCTCAAACCCTAACCCTAACCCTAACCCTAGCTCAAACCCTAACCCTAACCCTAGCTCTAACCCTAACCCTAGCTCAAACCCTAACCCTAACCCTAGCTCAAACCCTAACCCTAACCCTAGCTCAAACCCTAACCCTAGCTCAAACCCTAACCCTAACCCTAACCCTAGCTCTAACCCTAACCCTAACCCTAGCTCAAACCCTAACCCTAACCCTAGCTCAAACCCTAACCCTAACCCTAGCTCAAACCCTAACCCTAACCCTAAACCTAGCTCAAACCCTAACCCTACCCCTAACCCTAGCTCAAACCCTAACCCTAACCCTAGCTCAAACCTTAAACCTAACCCTAACCCTAGCTCAAACCCTAACCCTAACCCTAACCCTAGCTCAAACCCTGACCCTAGCTCAAACCCTAACCCTAACCCTAGCTCAATCCCTAACCCTAGCTCAAACCCTAACCCTAACCCTAGCTCAAACCCTAACCCTAACCCTAGCTCTAACCCTAACCCTAACCCTAGCTCTAACCCTAACCCTAACCCTACCTCAAACCCTAACCCTAACCCTAGCTCTAACACTAACCCTAACCCTAGCTCTAACCCTAACCCTAACCCTAGCTCAAACCCTAACCCTAGCTCAAACCCTGACCCTAACCCTAGCTCAAACCCTAACCCTAACCCTAACCCTAGCTCAAACCCTAACCCTAGCCCTAACCCTAACCCTAGCTCAAACCCTAACCCTAACCCTAACCCTAGCTCAAACCCTAACCCTAACCCTAGCTCTAACCCTAACCCTAGCTCAAACCCTAACCCTAACCCTAACCCTAGCTCTAACCCTAACCCTAGCTCAAACCCTAACCCTAACCCTAGCTCAAACCCTAACCCTAGCTCAAACCCTAACCCTAGCTCAAACCCTAACCCTAGCTCAAACCCTAACCCTAACCCTAGCTCAAACCCTAACCCTAACCCTAGCTCAAACCCTAACCCTAACCCTAGCTCAAACCCTAACCCTAACCCTAGCTCTAACCCTAACCCTAACCCTAGCTCTAACCCTAACCCTAACCCTAGCTCAAACCCTAACCCTAGCTCAAACCCTAACCCTAACCCTAACCCTAGCTCAAACCCTAACCCTAGCTCAAACCCTAACCCTAACCCTAGCTCAAACACTAACCCTAACCCTAGCTCAAACCCTAACCCTAACCCTAGCTCAAACCCTAACCCTAACCCTAGCTCTAACCCTAACCCTAACCCTAGCTCTAACCCTAACCCTAACCCTAGCTCAAACCCTAACCCTAGCTCAAACCCTGACCCTAACCCTAGCTCAAACCCTAACCCTAACCCTAACCCTAGCTCAAACCCTAACCCTAGCCCTAACCCTAACCCTAGCTCAAACCCTAACCCTAACCCTAACCCTAGCTCAAACCCTAACCCTAACCCTAGCTCTAACCCTAACCCTAGCTCAAACCCTAACCCTAACCCTAACCCTAGCTCTAACCCTAACCCTAGCTCAAACCCTAACCCTAACCCTAACCCTAGCTCAAACCCTAACCCTAACCGTAACCCTAGCTCTAACCCTAACCCTAACCCTAGCTCAAACCCTAACCCTAACCCTAGCTCAAACCCTAACCCTAACCCTAGCTCAAACCCTAACCCTAACCCTAAACTTAGCTCAAACCCTAACCCTAGCTCAAACCCTAACCCTAACCCTAGCTCAAACCTTAAACCTAACCCTAACCCTAGCTCAAACCCTAACCCTAACCCTAGCTCAAACCCTAACCCTAACCCTAACCCTAGCTCAAACCCTAACCCTAACCCTAGCTCAAACCCTAACCCTAACCCTAGCTCTAACCCTAACCCTAACCCTAGCTCAAACCCTAACCCTAACCCTAGCTCAAACCCTAACCCTAACCCTAGCTCAAACCCTAACCCTAGCTCAAACCCTAACCCTAACCCTAACCCTAGCTCTAACCCTAACCCTAACCCTAGCTCAAACCCTAACCCTAACCCTAGCTCAAACCCTAACCCTAACCCTAGCTCAAACCCTAACCCTAGCTCAAACCCTAACCCTAACCCTAGCTCAAACCCTAACCCTAACCCTAGCTCAAACCCTAACCCTAACCCTAACCCTAACCCTAGCTCAAACCCTAACCCTAGCTCAAACCATAACCCTAACCCTAACCCTAGCTCAAGCCCTAACCCTAAACCTAGCTCAAACCCTAACCCTAACCCTAACCCTAGCTCAAACCCTAACCCTAACCCTAGCCCTAGCTCAAACCCTAACCCTAACCCTAGCTCTAACCCTAACCCTAGCTCAAACCCGAACCCTAGCTCGAACCCTAACCCTAACCCTAGCTCATACCCTAACCCTAGCTCAAAACCCTAACCCTAACCCTAGCTCAAACCCTAACCCTAACCCTAGCTCAAACCCTAACCCTAACCCTAGCTCAAACCCTAACCCTAACCCTAGCTCAAACCCTAACCCTAACCCTAGCTCAAACCCTAACCCTAGCTCAAACCCTAACCCTAACCCTAGCTCAAACCCTAACCCTAACCCTAGCTCAAACCCTAACCCTAACCCTAGCTCAAACCCTAACCCTAGCTCAAACCCTAACCCTAACCCTAGCTCAAACCCTAACCCTGACCATAGCTCAAACCCTAACCCTAGCTCAAACCCTAACCCTAACCTTAGCTCAAACCCTAACCCTAACCCTAACCCTGGCTCAAACCCTAACCCTAACCCTAGCTCAAACCCTAACCCTAACCCTAACCCTAGCTCAAACCGTAACCCTAACCCTAACCCTAGCTCAAACCCTAACCCTAACCGTAACCCTAGCTCTAACCCTAACCCTAACCCTAGCTCAAACCCTAACCCTAACCCTAGCTCAAACCCTAACCCTAACCCTAGCTCAAACCCTAACCCTAACCCTAAACCTAGCTCAAACCCTAACCCTACCCCTAACCCTAGCTCAAACCCTAACCCTAACCCTAGCTCAAACCTTAAACCTAACCCTAACCCTAGCTCAAACCCTAACCCTAACCCTAACCCTAGCTCAAACCCTAACCCTAGCTCAAACCCTAACCCTAACCCTAGCTCAAACCCTAACCCTAGCTCAAACCCTAACCCTAACCCTAGCTCAAACCCTAACCCTAACCCTAGCTCTAACCCTAACCCTAACCCTAGCTCAAACCCTAACCCTAGCTCAAACCCTGACCCTAACCCTAGCTCAAACCCTAACCCTAACCCTAACCCTAGCTCAAACCCTAACCCTAGCCCTAACCCTAACCCTAGCTCAAACCCTAACCCTAACCCTAACTCTAGCTCAAACCCTAACCCTAACCCTAGCTCTAACCCTAACCCTAGCTCAAACCCTAACCCTAACCCTAACCCTAGCTCTAACCCTAACCCTAGCTCAAACCCTAACCCTTACCCTAGCTCAAACCCTAACCCTAACCCTGGCTCAAACCCTAACCCTAACCCTAACCCTAGCTCAAACCCTAACCCTAACCGTAACCCTAGCTCTAACCCTAACCCTAACCCTAACCCTAGCTCAAACCCTAACCCTAACCCTAGCTCAAACCCTAACCCTAACCCTAGCTCTAACCCTAACCCTAACCCTAGCTCAAACCCTAACCCTAACCCTAGCTCAAACCCTAACCCTAACCCTAGCTCAAACCCTAACCCTAGCTCAAACCCTAACCCTAACCCTAACCCTAGCTCTAACCCTAACCCTAACCCTAGCTCAAACCCTAACCCTAACCCTAGCTCAAACCCTAACCCTAACCCTAGCTCAAACCCTAACCCTAGCTCAAACCCTAACCCTAACCCTAGCTCAAACCCTAACCCTAACCCTAGCTCAAACCCTAACCCTAACCCTAACCCTAACCCTAGCTCAAACCCTAACCCTAGCTCAAACCATAACCCTAACCCTAACCCTAGCTCAAGCCCTAACCCTAAACCTAGCTCAAACCCTAACCCTAACCCTAACCCTAGCTCAAACCCTAACCCTAACCCTAGCCCTAGCTCAAACCCTAACCCTAACCCTAGCTCTAACCCTAACCCTAGCTCAAACCCGAACCCTAGCTCGAACCCTAACCCTAACCCTAGCTCATACCCTAACCCTAGCTCAAAACCCTAACCCTAACCCTAGCTCAAACCCTAACCCTAACCCTAGCTCAAACCCTAACCCTAACCCTAGCTCAAACCCTAACCCTAACCCTAGCTCAAACCCTAACCCTAACCCTAGCTCAAACCCTAACCCTAGCTCAAACCCTAACCCTAACCCTAGCTCAAACCCTAACCCTAACCCTAGCTCAAACCCTAACCCTAACCCTAGCTCAAACCCTAACCCTAGCTCATACCCTAACCCTAACCCTAGCTCAAACCCTAACCCTGACCATAGCTCAAACCCTAACCCTAGCTCAAACCCTAACCCTAACCTTAGCTCAAACCCTAACCCTAACCCTAACCCTGGCTCAAACCCTAACCCTAACCCTAGCTCAAACCCTAACCCTAACCCTAACCCTAGCTCAAACCGTAACCCTAACCCTAACCCTAGCTCAAACCCTAACCCTAACCGTAACCCTAGCTCTAACCCTAACCCTAACCCTAGCTCAAACCCTAACCCTAACCCTAGCTCAAACCCTAACCCTAACCCTAGCTCAAACCCTAACCCTAACCCTAAACCTAGCTCAAACCCTAACCCTACCCCTAACCCTAGCTCAAACCCTAACCCTAACCCTAGCTCAAACCTTAAACCTAACCCTAACCCTAGCTCAAACCCTAACCCTAACCCTAACCCTAGCTCAAACCCTAACCCTAGCTCAAACCCTAACCCTAACCCTAGCTCAAACCCTAACCCTAGCTCAAACCCTAACCCTAACCCTAGCTCAAACCCTAACCCTAACCCTAGCTCTAACCCTAACCCTAACCCTAGCTCTAACCCTAACCCTAACCCTAGCTCAAACCCTAACCCTAGCTCAAACCCTGACCCTAACCCTAGCTCAAACCCTAACCCTAACCCTAACCCTAGCTCAAACCCTAACCCTAGCCCTAACCCTAACCCTAGCTCAAACCCTAACCCTAACCCTAACCCTAGCTCAAACCCTAACCCTAACCCTAGCTCTAACCCTAACCCTAGCTCAAACCCTAACCCTAACCCTAACCCTAGCTCTAACCCTAACCCTAGCTCAAACCCTAACCCTTACCCTAGCTCAAACCCTAACCCTAACCCTGGCTCAAACCCTAACCCTAACCCTAACCCTAGCTCAAACCCTAACCCTAACCGTAACCCTAGCTCTAACCCTAACCCTAACCCTAGCTCAAACCCTAACCCTAACCCTAGCTCAAACCCTAACCCTAACCCTAGCTCAAACCCTAACCCTAACCCTAACCCTAACCCTAGCTCAAACCCTTACCCTAACCCTAACCCTAGCTCTAACCCTAACCCTAACCCTAGCTCAAACCCTAACCCTAACCCTAGCTCAAACCCTAACCCTAACCCTAGCTCTAACCCTAACCCTAACCCTAGCTCAAACCCTAACCCTAACCCTAGCTCAAACCCTAACCCTAACCCTAGCTCAAACCCTAACCCTAACCCTAGCTCTAACCCTCACCCTAACCCTAGCTCTAACCCTAACCCTAACCCTAGCTCAAACCCTAACCCTAGCTCAAACCCTAACCCTAACCCTAGCTCAAACCCTAACCCTAACCCTAACCCTAGCTCAAACCCTAACCCTAACCCTAGCTCTAACCCTAACCCTAGCTCAAACCCTAACCCTAACCCTAGCTCAAACCCTAACCCTAACCCTAGCTCAAACCCTAACCCTAACCCTAGCTCAAACCCTAACCCTAGCTCAAACCCTAACCCTAACCCTAGCTCAAACCCTAACCCTAACCCTAGCTCATACCCTAACCCTAGCTCAAAACCCTAACCCTAACCCTAGCTCAAACCCTAACCCTAACCCTAGCTCAAACCCTAACCCTAACCCTAGCTCAAACCCTAACCCTAACCCTAGCTCAAACCCTAACCCTAACCCTAACCCTAACCCTAGCTCAAACCCTAACACTAGCTCAAACCATAACCCTAACCCTAACCCTAGCTCAAGCCCTAACCCTAACCCTAGCTCAAACCCTAACCCTAACCCTAACCCTAGCTCAAACCCTAACCCTAACCCTAACCCTAGCTCAAACCCTAACCCTAACCCTAGCTCTAACCCTAACCCTAGCTCAAACCCTAACCCTAGCTCGAACCCTAACCCTAACCCTAGCTCAAACCCTAACCCTAACCCTAGCTCAAACCCTAACCCTAACCCTAGCTCAAACCCTAACCCTAACCCTAACCCTAACCCTAGCTCGAACCCTAACCCTAACCCTAGCTCAAACCCTAACCCTAGCTCAAACCCTAACCCTAACCCTAACCCTAGCTCAACCCCTAACACTAGCTCAAACCCTTACCCTAACCCTAGGTCAAACCCTAACCCTAACTCAAACCCTAACCCTAACCCTAGCTCAAACCCAAACCCTAACCCTAACCCTAGCTCAAACCCTAACCCTAACCCTAACCCTAGCTCAAACCCTAACCCTAACCCTAGCTGTAACCCTATCCCTAACCCTAGCTCAAACCCTAACCCTAACCCTAGCTCAAACCCTAACCCTAGCTCAAACCCTAACCCTAACCCTAACCCTAGCTCAAACCCTAACCCTAGCTCAAACCCTAACCCTAACCCTAGCTCAAACCCTAACCCTAACCCTAGCTCAAACCCTAACCCTAACCCTAGCTCAAACCCTAACCCTAACCCTAGCTCTAACCCTAACCCTAACCCTAGCTCTAACCCTAACCCTAACCCTAGCTCAAACCCTAACCCTAGCTCAAACCCTAACCCTAACCCTAGCTCAAACCCTAACCCTAACCCTAGCTCAAACCCTAACCCTAGCTCAAACCCTAACCCTAACCCTAGCTCTAACCCTAACCCTAACCCTAGCTCAAACCCTAACCCTAACCCTAGCTCAAACCCTAACCCTAACCCTAGCTCAAACCCTTAACCCTAACCCTAGCTCAAACCCTAACCCTAAACCTAGCTCAAACCCTAACCCTAACCCTAGCTCAAACCCTAACCCTAACCCTAGCTCAAACCCTAACCCTAGCTCAAACCCTAACCCTAACCCTAGCTAAAACCCTAACCCTAACCCTAGCTCTAACCCTAACCCTAACCCTAGCTCTAACCCTAACCCTAACCCTAGCTCAAACCCTCACCCTAACCCTAGCTCAAACCCTAACCCTAACCCTAACCCTAGCTCAAACCCTAACCCTAACCCTAGCTCAAACCCTAACCCTAACCCTAGCTCAAACCCTAACCCTAGCTCAAACCCTAACCCTAACCCTAGCTCAAACCCTAACCCTAACCCTAGCTCAAACCCTAACCCTAACCCTAGCTCAAACCCTAACCCTAGCTCAAACCCTAACCCTAACCCTAGCTCAAACCCTAACCCTGACCATAGCTCAAACCCTAACCCTAGCTCAAACCCTAACCCTAACCTTAGCTCAAACCCTAACCCTAACCCTAACCCTGGCTCAAACCCTAACCCTAACCCTAGCTCAAACCCTAACCCTAACCCTAACCCTAGCTCAAACCGTAACCCTAACCCTAACCCTAGCTCAAACCCTAACCCTAACCGTAACCCTAGCTCTAACCCTAACCCTAACCCTAGCTCAAACCCTAACCCTAACCCTAGCTCAAACCCTAACCCTAACCCTAGCTCAAACCCTAACCCTAACCCTAAACCTAGCTCAAACCCTAACCCTACCCCTAACCCTAGCTCAAACCCTAACCCTAACCCTAGCTCAAACCTTAAACCTAACCCTAACCCTAGCTCAAACCCTAACCCTAACCCTAACCCTAGCTCAAACCCTAAGCCTAGCTCAAACCCTAACCCTAACCCTAGCTCAAACCCTAACCCTAGCTCAAACCCTAACCCTAACCCTAGCTCAAACCCTAACCCTAACCCTAGCTCTAACCCTAACCCTAACCCTAACCCTAGCTCTAACCCTAACCCTAACCCTAGCTCAAACCCGAACCCTAGCTCAAACCCTGACCCTAACCCTAGCTCAAACCCTAACCCTAACCCTAACCCTAGCTCAAACCCTAACCCTAACCCTAACCCTAGCTCAAACCCTAACCCTAACCCTAGCTCTAACCCTAACCCTAGCTCAAACCCTAACCCTAACCCTAACCCTAGCTCTAACCCTAACCCTAGCTCAAACCCTAACCCTTACCCTAGCTCAAACCCTAACCCTAACCCTGGCTCAAACCCTAACCCTAACCCTAACCCTAGCTCAAACCCTAACCCTAACCGTAACCCTAGCTCTAACCCTAACTCTAACCCTAGCTCAAACCCTAACCCTAACCCTAGCTCAAACCCTAACCCTAACCCTAGCTCAAACCCTAACCCTAACCCTAACCCTAGCTCAAACCCTAACCCTAACCCTAACCCTAGCTCTAACCCTAACCCTAACCCTAGCTCAAACCCTAACCCTAACCCTAACCCTAGCTCAAACCCTAACCCTAACCCTAGCTCTAACCCTAACCCTAACCCTAGCTCAAACCCTAACCCTAACCCTAGCTCAAACCCTAACCCTAACCCTAGCTCTAACCCTCACCCTAACCCTAGCTCTAACCCTAACCCTAACCCTAGCTCAAACCCTAACCCTAGTTCAAACCCTAACCCTAACCCTAGCTCAAACCCTAACCCTAACCCTAACCCTAGCTCAAACCCTAACCCTAACCCTAGCTCTAACCCTAACCCTAGCTCAAACCCTAACCCTAACCCTAGCTCAAACCCTAACCCTAACCCTAGCTCAAACCCTAACCCTAACCCTAGCTCAAACCCTAACCCTAGCTCAAACCCTAACCCTAACCCTAGCTCAAACCCTAACCCTAGCTCAAAACCCTAACCCTAACCCTAGCTCAAACCCTAACCCTAACCCTAACCCTAGCTCAAACCCTAACCCTAACCCTAGCTCTAACCCTAACCCTAGCTCAAACCCTAACCCTAACCCTAGCTCAAACCCTAACCCTAGCTCAAACCATAACCCTAACCCTAACCCTAGCTCAAGCCCTAACCCTAACCCTAGCTCAAACCCTAACCCTAACCCTAACCCTAGCTCAAACCCTAACCCTAACCCTAACCCTAGCTCAAACCCTAACCCTAACCCTAGCTCTAACCCTAACCCTAGCTCAAACCCTAACCCTAGCTCGAACCCTAACCCTAACCCTAGCTCAAACCCTAACCCTAACCCTAACTCAAACCCTAACCCTAACCCTAACCCTAACCCTAGCTCGAACCCTAACCCTAACCCTAGCTCAAACCCTAACCCTAGCTCAAACCCTAACCCTAACCCTAACCCTAGCTCAACCCCTAACACTAGCTCAAACCCTAACCCTAACCCTAGGTCAAACCCTAACCCTAACTCAAACCCTAACCCTAACCCTAGCTCAAACCCTAACCCTAGCTCAAACCCTAACCCTAACCCTAAACCTAGCTCAAACCCTAACCCTACCCCTAACCCTAGCTCAAACCCTAACCCTAACCCTAGCTCAAACCTTAAACCTAACCCTAACCCTAGCTCAAACCCTAACCCTAACCCTAACCCTAGCTCAAACCCTAAGCCTAGCTCAAACCCTAACCCTAACCCTAGCTCAAACCCTAACCCTAGCTCAAACCCTAACCCTAACCCTAGCTCAAACCCTAACCCTAACCCTAGCTCTAACCCTAACCCTAACCCTAACCCTAGCTCTAACCCTAACCCTAACCCTAGCTCAAACCCGAACCCTAGCTCAAACCCTGACCCTAACCCTAGCTCAAACCCTAACCCTAACCCTAACCCTAGCTCAAACCCTAACCCTAACCCTAACCCTAGCTCAAACCCTAACCCTAACCCTAGCTCTAACCCTAACCCTAGCTCAAACCCTAACCCTAACCCTAACCCTAGCTCTAACCCTAACCCTAGCTCAAACCCTAACCCTTACCCTAGCTCAAACCCTAACCCTAACCCTGGCTCAAACCCTAACCCTAACCCTAACCCTAGCTCAAACCCTAACCCTAACCGTAACCCTAGCTCTAACCCTAACTCTAACCCTAGCTCAAACCCTAACCCTAACCCTAGCTCAAACCCTAACCCTAACCCTAGCTCAAACCCTAACCCTAACCCTAACCCTAGCTCAAACCCTAACCCTAACCCTAACCCTAGCTCTAACCCTAACCCTAACCCTAGCTCAAACCCTAACCCTAACCCTAACCCTAGCTCAAACCCTAACCCTAACCCTAGCTCTAACCCTAACCCTAACCCTAGCTCAAACCCTAACCCTAACCCTAGCTCAAACCCTAACCCTAACCCTAGCTCTAACCCTCACCCTAACCCTAGCTCTAACCCTAACCCTAACCCTAGCTCAAACCCTAACCCTAGTTCAAACCCTAACCCTAACCCTAGCTCAAACCCTAACCCTAACCCTAACCCTAGCTCAAACCCTAACCCTAACCCTAGCTCTAACCCTAACCCTAGCTCAAACCCTAACCCTAACCCTAGCTCAAACCCTAACCCTAACCCTAGCTCAAACCGTAACCCTAACCCTAGCTCAAACCCTAACCCTAGCTCAAACCCTAACCCTAACCCTAGCTCAAACCCTAACCCTAGCTCAAAACCCTAACCCTAACCCTAGCTCAAACCCTAACCCTAACCCTAACCCTAGCTCAAACCCTAACCCTAACCCTAGCTCTAACCCTAACCCTAGCTCAAACCCTAACCCTAACCCTAGCTCAAACCCTAACCCTAGCTCAAACCATAACCCTAACCCTAACCCTAGCTCAAGCCCTAACCCTAACCCTAGCTCAAACCCTAACCCTAACCCTAACCCTAGCTCAAACCCTAACCCTAACCCTAACCCTAGCTCAAACCCTAACCCTAACCCTAGCTCTAACCCTAACCCTAGCTCAAACCCTAACCCTAGCTCGAACCCTAACCCTAACCCTAGCTCAAACCCTAACCCTAACCCTAGCTCAAACCCTAACCCTAACCCTAACCCTAACCCTAGCTCGAACCCTAACCCTAACCCTAGCTCAAACCCTAACCCTAGCTCAAACCCTAACCCTAACCCTAACCCTAGCTCAACCCCTAACACTAGCTCAAACCCTAACCCTAACCCTAGGTCAAACCCTAACCCTAACTCAAACCCTAACCCTAACCCTAGCTCAAACCCTAACACTAGCTCAAACCCTAACCCTAACCCTAGCTCAAACCCTAACCCTAACTCAAACCCTAACCCTAACCCTAGCTCAAACCCTAACCCTAACCCTAACCCTAGCTCAAACCCTAACCTTAACCCTAACCCTAGCTCAAACCCTAACCCTAACCCTAGCTCTAACCCTAACCCTAACCCTAGCTCAAACCCTAACCCTAACCCTAGCTCAAACCCTAACCCTAGCTCAAACCCTAAACCTAACCCTAACCCTAGCTCAAACCCTAACCCTAGCTCAAACCCTAACCCTAACCCTAGCTCAAACCCTAACCCTAACCCTAGCTCAAACCCTAACCCTAACCCTAGCTCTAACCCTAACCCTAACCCTAGCTCTAACCCTAACCCTAGCTCAAACCCTAACCCTAGCTCGAACCCTAACCCTAACCCTAGCTCAAACCCTAACCCTAACCCTAGCTCAAACCCTAACCCTAACCCTAGCTCAAACCCTAACCCTAACCCTAACCCTAACCCTAGCTCGAACCCTAACCCTAACCCTAGCTCAAACCCTAACCCTAGCTCAAACCCTAACCCTAACCCTAACCCTAGCTCAACCCCTAACACTAGCTCAAACCCTTACCCTAACCCTAGGTCAAACCCTAACCCTAACTCAAACCCTAACCCTAACCCTAGCTCAAACCCAAACCCTAACCCTAACCCTAGCTCAAACCCTAACCCTAACCCTAACCCTAGCTCAAACCCTAACCCTAGCTGTAACCCTATCCCTAACCCTAGCTCAAACCCTAACCCTAACCCTAGCTCAAACCCTAACCCTAGCTCAAACCCTAACCCTAACCCTAACCCTAGCTCAAACCCTAACCCTAGCTCAAACCCTAACCCTAACCCTAGCTCAAACCCTAACCCTAACCCTAGCTCAAACCCTAACCCTAACCCTAGCTCAAACCCTAACCCTAACCCTAGCTCTAACCCTAACCCTAACCCTAGCTCTAACCCTAACCCTAACCCTAGCTCAAACCCTAACCCTAGCTCAAACCCTAACCCTAACCCTAGCTCAAACCCTAACCCTAACCCTAGCTCAAACCCTAACCCTAGCTCAAACCCTAACCCTAACCCTAGCTCTAACCCTAACCCTAACCCTAGCTCAAACCCTAACCCTAACCCTAGCTCAAACCCTAACCCTAACCCTAGCTCAAACCCTTAACCCTAACCCTAGCTCAAACCCTAACCCTAAACCTAGCTCAAACCCTAACCCTAACCCTAGCTCAAACCCTAACCCTAACCCTAGCTCAAACCCTAACCCTAGCTCAAACCCTAACCCTAACCCTAGCTAAAACCCTAACCCTAACCCTAGCTCTAACCCTAACCCTAACCCTAGCTCTAACCCTAACCCTAACCCTAGCTCAAACCCTCACCCTAACCCTAGCTCAAACCCTAACCCTAACCCTAACCCTAGCTCAAACCCTAACCCTAACCCTAGCTCAAACCCTAACCCTAACCCTAGCTCAAACCCTAACCCTAGCTCAAACCCTAACCCTAACCCTAGCTCAAACCCTAACCCTAACCCTAGCTCTAACCCTAACCCTAACCCTAGCTCAAACCCTAACCCTAACCCTAACCCTAGCTCAAACCCTAACCCTAACCCTAGCTCTAACCCTAACCCTAACCCTAGCTCAAACCCTAACCCTAACCCTAGCTCAAACCCTAACCCTAACCCTAGCTCTAACCCTCACCCTAACCCTAGCTCTAACCCTAACCCTAACCCTAGCTCAAACCCTAACCCTAGTTCAAACCCTAACCCTAACCCTAGCTCAAACCCTAACCCTAACCCTAACCCTAGCTCAAACCCTAACCCTAACCCTAGCTCTAACCCTAACCCTAGCTCAAACCCTAACCCTAACCCTAGCTCAAACCCTAACCCTAACCCTAGCTCAAACCGTAACCCTAACCCTAGCTCAAACCCTAACCCTAGCTCAAACCCTAACCCTAACCCTAGCTCAAACCCTAACCCTAGCTCAAAACCCTAACCCTAACCCTAGCTCAAACCCTAACCCTAACCCTAACCCTAGCTCAAACCCTAACCCTAACCCTAGCTCTAACCCTAACCCTAGCTCAAACCCTAACCCTAACCCTAGCTCAAACCCTAACCCTAGCTCAAACCATAACCCTAACCCTAACCCTAGCTCAAGCCCTAACCCTAACCCTAGCTCAAACCCTAACCCTAACCCTAACCCTAGCTCAAACCCTAACCCTAACCCTAACCCTAGCTCAAACCCTAACCCTAACCCTAGCTCTAACCCTAACCCTAGCTCAAACCCTAACCCTAGCTCGAACCCTAACCCTAACCCTAGCTCAAACCCTAACCCTAACCCTAGCTCAAACCCTAACCCTAACCCTAACCCTAACCCTAGCTCGAACCCTAACCCTAACCCTAGCTCAAACCCTAACCCTAGCTCAAACCCTAACCCTAACCCTAACCCTAGCTCAACCCCTAACACTAGCTCAAACCCTAACCCTAACCCTAGGTCAAACCCTAACCCTAACTCAAACCCTAACCCTAACCCTAGCTCAAACCCTAACACTAGCTCAAACCCTAACCCTAACCCTAGCTCAAACCCTAACCCTAACTCAAACCCTAACCCTAACCCTAGCTCAAACCCTAACCCTAACCCTAACCCTAGCTCAAACCCTAACCTTAACCCTAACCCTAGCTCAAACCCTAACCCTAACCCTAGCTCTAACCCTAACCCTAACCCTAGCTCAAACCCTAACCCTAACCCTAGCTCAAACCCTAACCCTAGCTCAAACCCTAAACCTAACCCTAACCCTAGCTCAAACCCTAACCCTAGCTCAAACCCTAACCCTAACCCTAGCTCAAACCCTAACCCTAACCCTAGCTCAAACCCTAACCCTAACCCTAGCTCTAACCCTAACCCTAACCCTAGCTCTAACCCTAACCCTAGCTCAAACCCTAACCCTAGCTCGAACCCTAACCCTAACCCTAGCTCAAACCCTAACCCTAACCCTAGCTCAAACCCTAACCCTAACCCTAGCTCAAACCCTAACCCTAACCCTAACCCTAACCCTAGCTCGAACCCTAACCCTAACCCTAGCTCAAACCCTAACCCTAGCTCAAACCCTAACCCTAACCCTAACCCTAGCTCAACCCCTAACACTAGCTCAAACCCTTACCCTAACCCTAGGTCAAACCCTAACCCTAACTCAAACCCTAACCCTAACCCTAGCTCAAACCCAAACCCTAACCCTAACCCTAGCTCAAACCCTAACCCTAACCCTAACCCTAGCTCAAACCCTAACCCTAGCTGTAACCCTATCCCTAACCCTAGCTCAAACCCTAACCCTAACCCTAGCTCAAACCCTAACCCTAGCTCAAACCCTAACCCTAACCCTAACCCTAGCTCAAACCCTAACCCTAGCTCAAACCCTAACCCTAACCCTAGCTCAAACCCTAACCCTAACCCTAGCTCAAACCCTAACCCTAACCCTAGCTCAAACCCTAACCCTAACCCTAGCTCTAACCCTAACCCTAACCCTAGCTCTAACCCTAACCCTAACCCTAGCTCAAACCCTAACCCTAGCTCAAACCCTAACCCTAACCCTAGCTCAAACCCTAACCCTAACCCTAGCTCAAACCCTAACCCTAGCTCAAACCCTAACCCTAACCCTAGCTCTAACCCTAACCCTAACCCTAGCTCAAACCCTAACCCTAACCCTAGCTCAAACCCTAACCCTAACCCTAGCTCAAACCCTTAACCCTAACCCTAGCTCAAACCCTAACCCTAAACCTAGCTCAAACCCTAACCCTAACCCTAGCTCAAACCCTAACCCTAACCCTAGCTCAAACCCTAACCCTAGCTCAAACCCTAACCCTAACCCTAGCTAAAACCCTAACCCTAACCCTAGCTCTAACCCTAACCCTAACCCTAGCTCTAACCCTAACCCTAACCCTAGCTCAAACCCTCACCCTAACCCTAGCTCAAACCCTAACCCTAACCCTAACCCTAGCTCAAACCCTAACCCTAACCCTAGCTCAAACCCTAACCCTAACCCTAGCTCAAACCCTAACCCTAGCTCAAACCCTAACCCTAACCCTAGCTCAAACCCTAACCCTAACCCTAGCTCAAACCCTAACCCTAACCCTAGCTCAAACCCTAACCCTAGCTCAAACCCTAACCCTAACCCTAGCTCAAACCCTAACCCTGACCATAGCTCAAACCCTAACCCTAACCCTAGCTCTAACCCTAACCCTAGCTCAAACCCTAACCCTAACCCTAGCTCAAACCCTAACCCTAACCCTAGCTCAAACCCTAACCCTAACCCTAGCTCAAACCCTAACCCTAGCTCAAACCCTAACCCTAACCCTAGCTCAAACCCTAACCCTAGCTCAAAACCCTAACCCTAACCCTAGCTCAAACCCTAACCCTAACCCTAGCTCAAACCCTAACCCTAACCCTAACCCTAGCTCAAACCCTAACCCTAACCCTAGCTCTAACCCTAACCCTAGCTCAAACCCTAACCCTAACCCTAGCTCAAACCCTAACCCTAGCTCAAACCATAACCCTAACCCTAACCCTAGCTCAAGCCCTAACCCTAACCCTAGCTCAAACCCTAACCCTAACCCTAACCCTAGCTCAAACCCTAACCCTAACCCTAACCCTAGCTCAAACCCTAACCCTAACCCTAGCTCTAACCCTAACCCTAGCTCAAACCCTAACCCTAGCTCGAACCCTAACCCTAACCCTAGCTCAAACCCTAACCCTAACCCTAGCTCAAACCCTAACCCTAACCCTAACCCTAACCCTAGCTCGAACCCTAACCCTAACCCTAGCTCAAACCCTAACCCTAGCTCAAACCCTAACCCTAACCCTAACCCTAGCTCAACCCCTAACACTAGCTCAAACCCTAACCCTAACCCTAGGTCAAACCCTAACCCTAACTCAAACCCTAACCCTAACCCTAGCTCAAACCCTAACACTAGCTCAAACCCTAACCCTAACCCTAGCTCAAACCCTAACCCTAACTCAAACCCTAACCCTAACCCTAGCTCAAACCCTAACCCTAACCCTAACCCTAGCTCAAACCCTAACCTTAACCCTAACCCTAGCTCAAACCCTAACCCTAACCCTAGCTCTAACCCTAACCCTAACCCTAGCTCAAACCCTAACCCTAACCCTAGCTCAAACCCTAACCCTAGCTCAAACCCTAAACCTAACCCTAACCCTAGCTCAAACCCTAACCCTAGCTCAAACCCTAACCCTAACCCTAGCTCAAACCCTAACCCTAACCCTAGCTCAAACCCTAACCCTAACCCTAGCTCTAACCCTAACCCTAGCTCTAACCCTAACCCTAACCCTAGCTCAAACCCTAACCCTAGCTCAAACCCTAACCCTAACCCTAGCTCAAACCCTAACCCTAACCCTAGCTCAAACCCTAACCCTAGCTCAAACCCTAACCCTAACCCTAGCTCTAACCCTAACCCTAACCCTAGCTCAAACCCTAAACCTAACCCTAGCTCAAACCCTAACCCTAACCCTAGCTCAAACCCTAACCCTAACCCTAACCCTAGCTCAAACCCTAACCCTAACCCTAACCCTAGCTCTAACCCTAACCCTAACCCTAGCTCAAACCCTAACCCTAACCCTAGCTCAAACCCTAACCCTAACCCTAGCTCAAACCCTAACCCTAGCTCAAACCCTAACCCTAACCCTAGCTCAAACCCTAACCCTAACCCTAGCTCAAATCCTAACCCTAACCCTAGCTCAAACCCTAACCTAGCTCAAACCCTAACCCTAACCCTAGCTGAAACCCTAACCCTAGCTGAAACCCTAACCCTAACCCTTGCTCAAACCATAACCCTAACCCTAGCTCAAACCCTAACCCTAACCCTAGCCTAAACCCATAGAAGTAAGTATGGGTTCAAAAAAACTTACTCCGCAAATGGTACCAATCAGCTCCAAATGGCCTGAAACGGGCTCCTACACACTTCCTGGAGACATGATTTTGGCCTCAACACTGAAATTTTCACTCCATCCGGCACCCATTCTTTCCAATGGGGGACACCTTTCGGTCTATAACTCGGGAACGGAAGGTCGTACAGACTCGGGACCAAGCTCCGTCTGCTATAATTCGGGGTGTCTGAACACGACAGACTTATCCCCGAGTCTCTACGACCTTCCGTTGCAGAGATACAGCTATTCAAAGTACGCCGCTACTGGACATGTCAAATCTCGGGAACGGAAGGTCGCAGAGACTCGGGACAAAGACTGGCGTTCTCAGAGACCACATAAACCCCTAGATGGACATTAGTCCCGAGTCTGTACGACCTTCCGTTGCCGAGATACACACATTCAGTATAGGCGCACCAAACCCCATTCACTTCAATGGGAAAATAAACTTAAGTATAACTCGGGAACGGAAGGTCGTAGAGATTCGGAACCATGATCCGTCAGACATATTTCGGGATCTCTGAACACGCCAGACTTATCCCCGAGTCTCTACGACCTTCCGTTGCAGAGATACAGCTATTCAAAGTACGCCGCTACTGGACATGTCAAATCTCGGGAACGGAAGGTCGTAGAGACTCGGGACAAAGACTGGCGTTCTCAGAGACCACATAAACCCCTAGACGGACATTAGTCCCGAGTCTGTACGACCTTGCGTTGCCGAGATACACACATTCAGTAAAGGCGCACCAAACCCCATTCACTTCAATGGGAAAATAAACTTAAGTATAACTCGGGAACGGAAGGTCGTAGAGATTCGGAACCATGATCCGTCAGACATATTTCGGGATCTCTGAACACGCCAGACTTATCCCCGAGTCTGTACGACCTTCCGTTCCTGAGATACAGCTATGTAAGTGAAAGGAAGTGACGTAGCTCCGGAACGGAAGGTCGTAAAGACAACCCTAACCCTAACCCTAGCTCAAAACCCTAACCCTAACCCTAGCTCAAACCCTAACCCTAACCATAGCTCAAACCCTAACCCTAACCCTAGCTCACACCCTAACCCTAACCCTAGCTCAAACCCTAACCCTAACCCTAGCTCAAACCCTAACCCTAGCTCGAACCCTAACCCTAACCCTAGCTCATACCCTAACCCTAGCTCAAAACCCTAACCCTAACCCTAGCTCAAACCCTAACTCTAACCCTAGCTCAAACCCTAACCCTAACCCTAGCTCAAACCCTAACCCTAACCCTAGCTCAAACCCTAACCCTAACCCTAACCCTAACCCTAGCTCGAACCCTAACCCTAACCCTAGCTCAAACCCTAACCCTAGCTCAAACCATAACCCTAACCCTAACCCTTGCTCAAGCCCTAACCCTAACCCTAGCTCAAACCCTAACCCTAACCCTAACCCTAGCTCAAACCCTAACCCTAACCCTAGCTCTAACCCTAACCCTAACCCTAGCTCAAACCCTAACCCTAACCCTAGCTCAAACCCTAACCCTAGCTCAAACCCTAACCCTAACCCTAGCTCAAACCCTAACCCTAGCTCAAAACCCTAACCCTAACCCTAGCTCAAACCCTAACCCTAACCCTAACCCTAGCTCAAACCCTAACCCTAACCCTAGCTCTAACCCTAACCCTAGCTCAAACCCTAACCCTAACCCTAGCTCAAACCCTAACCCTAGCTCAAACCATAACCCTAACCCTAACCCTAGCTCAAGCCCTAACCCTAACCCTAACCCTAGCTCAAACCCTAACCCTAACCCTAGCTCTAACCCTAACCCTAGCTCAAACCCTAACCCTAACCCTAGCTCAAACCCTAACCCTAACCCTAGCTCAAACCCTAACCCTAACCCTAGCTCAAACCCTAACCCTAGCTCAAACCCTAACCCTAACCCTAGCTCAAACCATAACCCTAGCTCAAAACCCTAACCCTAACCCTAGCTCAAACCCTAACCCTAACCCTAACCCTAGCTCAAACCCTAACCCTAACCCTAGCTCTAACCCTAACCCTAGCTCAAACCCTAACCCTAACCCTAGCTCAAACCCTAACCCTAGCTCAAACCATAACCCTAACCCTAACCCTAGCTCAAGCCCTAACCCTAACCCTAGCTCAAACCCTAACCCTAACCCTAACCCTAGCTCAAACCCTAACCCTAACCCTAACCCTAGCTCAAACCCTAACCCTAACCCTAGCTCTAACCCTAACCCTAGCTCAAACCCTAACCCTAGCTCGAACCCTAACCCTAACCCTAGCTCAAACCCTAACCCTAACCCTAGCTCAAACCCTAACCCTAACCCTAACCCTAACCCTAGCTCGAACCCTAACCCTAACCCTAGCTCAAACCCTAACCCTAGCTCAAACCCTAACCCTAACCCTAACCCTAGCTCAACCCCTAACACTAGCTCAAACCCTAACCCTAACCCTAGGTCAAACCCTAACCCTAACTCAAACCCTAACCCTAACCCTAGCTCAAACCCTAACACTAGCTCAAACCCTAACCCTAACCCTAGCTCAAACCCTAACCCTAACTCAAACCCTAACCCTAACCCTAGCTCAAACCCTAACCCTAACCCTAACCCTAGCTCAAACCCTAACCTTAACCCTAACCCTAGCTCAAACCCTAACCCTAACCCTAGCTCTAACCCTAACCCTAACCCTAGCTCAAACCCTAACCCTAACCCTAGCTCAAACCCTAACCCTAGCTCAAACCCTAAACCTAACCCTAACCCTAGCTCAAACCCTAACCCTAGCTCAAACCCTAACCCTAACCCTAGCTCAAACCCTAACCCTAACCCTAGCTCAAACCCTAACCCTAACCCTAGCTCTAACCCTAACCCTAACCCTAGCTCTAACCCTAACCCTAGCTCAAACCCTAACCCTAGCTCGAACCCTAACCCTAACCCTAGCTCAAACCCTAACCCTAACCCTAGCTCAAACCCTAACCCTAACCCTAGCTCAAACCCTAACCCTAACCCTAACCCTAACCCTAGCTCGAACCCTAACCCTAACCCTAGCTCAAACCCTAACCCTAGCTCAAACCCTAACCCTAACCCTAACCCTAGCTCAACCCCTAACACTAGCTCAAACCCTTACCCTAACCCTAGGTCAAACCCTAACCCTAACTCAAACCCTAACCCTAACCCTAGCTCAAACCCAAACCCTAACCCTAACCCTAGCTCAAACCCTAACCCTAACCCTAACCCTAGCTCAAACCCTAACCCTAACCCTAGCTGTAACCCTATCCCTAACCCTAGCTCAAACCCTAACCCTAACCCTAGCTCAAACCCTAACCCTAGCTCAAACCCTAACCCTAACCCTAACCCTAGCTCAAACCCTAACCCTAGCTCAAACCCTAACCCTAACCCTAGCTCAAACCCTAACCCTAACCCTAGCTCAAACCCTAACCCTAACCCTAGCTCAAACCCTAACCCTAACCCTAGCTCTAACCCTAACCCTAACCCTAGCTCTAACCCTAACCCTAACCCTAGCTCAAACCCTAACCCTAGCTCAAACCCTAACCCTAACCCTAGCTCAAACCCTAACCCTAACCCTAGCTCAAACCCTAACCCTAACCCTAGCTCTAACCCTAACCCTAACCCTAGCTCAAACCCTAACCCTAACCCTAGCTCAAACCCTAACCCTAACCCTAGCTCAAACCCTTAACCCTAACCCTAGCTCAAACCCTAACCCTAAACCTAGCTCAAACCCTAACCCTAACCCTAGCTCAAACCCTAACCCTAACCCTAGCTCAAACCCTAACCCTAGCTCAAACCCTAACCCTAACCCTAGCTAAAACCCTAACCCTAACCCTAGCTCTAACCCTAACCCTAACCCTAGCTCTAACCCTAACCCTAACCCTAGCTCAAACCCTCACCCTAACCCTAGCTCAAACCCTAACCCTAACCCTAACCCTAGCTCAAACCCTAACCCTAACCCTAGCTCAAACCCTAACCCTAGCTCAAACCCTAACCCTAACCCTAGCTCAAACCCTAACCCTAACCCTAGCTCAAACCCTAACCCTAACCCTAGCTCAAACCCTAACCCTAGCTCAAACCCTAACCCTAACCCTAGCTCAAACCCTAACCCTGACCATAGCTCAAACCCTAACCCTAACCCTAGCTCTAACCCTAACCCTAGCTCAAACCCTAACCCTAACCCTAGCTCAAACCCTAACCCTAACCCTAGCTCAAACCCTAACCCTAACCCTAGCTCAAACCCTAACCCTAGCTCAAACCCTAACCCTAACCCTAGCTCAAACCCTAACCCTAGCTCAAAACCCTAACCCTAACCCTAGCTCAAACCCTAACCCTAACCCTAGCTCAAACCCTAACCCTAACCCTAACCCTAGCTCAAACCCTAACCCTAACCCTAGCTCTAACCCTAACCCTAGCTCAAACCCTAACCCTAACCCTAGCTCAAACCCTAACCCTAGCTCAAACCATAACCCTAACCCTAACCCTAGCTCAAGCCCTAACCCTAACCCTAGCTCAAACCCTAACCCTAACCCTAACCCTAGCTCAAACCCTAACCCTAACCCTAACCCTAGCTCAAACCCTAACCCTAACCCTAGCTCTAACCCTAACCCTAGCTCAAACCCTAACCCTAGCTCGAACCCTAACCCTAACCCTAGCTCAAACCCTAACCCTAACCCTAGCTCAAACCCTAACCCTAACCCTAACCCTAACCCTAGCTCGAACCCTAACCCTAACCCTAGCTCAAACCCTAACCCTAGCTCAAACCCTAACCCTAACCCTAACCCTAGCTCAACCCCTAACACTAGCTCAAACCCTAACCCTAACCCTAGGTCAAACCCTAACCCTAACTCAAACCCTAACCCTAACCCTAGCTCAAACCCTAACACTAGCTCAAACCCTAACCCTAACCCTAGCTCAAACCCTAACCCTAACTCAAACCCTAACCCTAACCCTAGCTCAAACCCTAACCCTAACCCTAACCCTAGCTCAAACCCTAACCTTAACCCTAACCCTAGCTCAAACCCTAACCCTAACCCTAGCTCTAACCCTAACCCTAACCCTAGCTCAAACCCTAACCCTAACCCTAGCTCAAACCCTAACCCTAGCTCAAACCCTAAACCTAACCCTAACCCTAGCTCAAACCCTAACCCTAGCTCAAACCCTAACCCTAACCCTAGCTCAAACCCTAACCCTAACCCTAGCTCAAACCCTAACCCTAACCCTAGCTCTAACCCTAACCCTAGCTCTAACCCTAACCCTAACCCTAGCTCAAACCCTAACCCTAGCTCAAACCCTAACCCTAACCCTAGCTCAAACCCTAACCCTAACCCTAGCTCAAACCCTAACCCTAGCTCAAACCCTAACCCTAACCCTAGCTCTAACCCTAACCCTAACCCTAGCTCAAACCCTAAACCTAACCCTAGCTCAAACCCTAACCCTAACCCTAGCTCAAACCCTAACCCTAACCCTAACCCTAGCTCAAACCCTAACCCTAACCCTAACCCTAGCTCTAACCCTAACCCTAACCCTAGCTCAAACCCTAACCCTAACCCTAGCTCAAACCCTAACCCTAACCCTAGCTCAAACCCTAACCCTAGCTCAAACCCTAACCCTAACCCTAGCTCAAACCCTAACCCTAACCCTAGCTCAAATCCTAACCCTAACCCTAGCTCAAACCCTAACCTAGCTCAAACCCTAACCCTAACCCTAGCTGAAACCCTAACCCTAGCTGAAACCCTAACCCTAACCCTTGCTCAAACCATAACCCTAACCCTAGCTCAAACCCTAACCCTAACCCTAGCCTAAACCCATAGAAGTAAGTATGGGTTCAAAAAAACTTACTCCGCAAATGGTACCAATCAGCTCCAAATGGCCTGAAACGGGCTCCTACACACTTCCTGGAGACATGATTTTGGCCTCAACACTGAAATTTTCACTCCATCCGGCACCCATTCTTTCCAATGGGGGACACCTTTCGGTCTATAACTCGGGAACGGAAGGTCGTACAGACTCGGGACCAAGCTCCGTCTGCTATAATTCGGGGTGTCTGAACACGACAGACTTATCCCCGAGTCTCTACGACCTTCCGTTGCAGAGATACAGCTATTCAAAGTACGCCGCTACTGGACATGTCAAATCTCGGGAACGGAAGGTCGCAGAGACTCGGGACAAAGACTGGCGTTCTCAGAGACCACATAAACCCCTAGATGGACATTAGTCCCGAGTCTGTACGACCTTCCGTTGCCGAGATACACACATTCAGTATAGGCGCACCAAACCCCATTCACTTCAATGGGAAAATAAACTTAAGTATAACTCGGGAACGGAAGGTCGTAGAGATTCGGAACCATGATCCGTCAGACATATTTCGGGATCTCTGAACACGCCAGACTTATCCCCGAGTCTCTACGACCTTCCGTTGCAGAGATACAGCTATTCAAAGTACGCCGCTACTGGACATGTCAAATCTCGGGAACGGAAGGTCGTAGAGACTCGGGACAAAGACTGGCGTTCTCAGAGACCACATAAACCCCTAGACGGACATTAGTCCCGAGTCTGTACGACCTTGCGTTGCCGAGATACACACATTCAGTAAAGGCGCACCAAACCCCATTCACTTCAATGGGAAAATAAACTTAAGTATAACTCGGGAACGGAAGGTCGTAGAGATTCGGAACCATGATCCGTCAGACATATTTCGGGATCTCTGAACACGCCAGACTTATCCCCGAGTCTGTACGACCTTCCGTTCCTGAGATACAGCTATGTAAGTGAAAGGAAGTGACGTAGCTCCGGAACGGAAGGTCGTAAAGACAACCCTAACCCTAACCCTAGCTCAAAACCCTAACCCTAACCCTAGCTCAAACCCTAACCCTAACCATAGCTCAAACCCTAACCCTAACCCTAGCTCACACCCTAACCCTAACCCTAGCTCAAACCCTAACCCTAACCCTAGCTCAAACCCTAACCCTAGCTCGAACCCTAACCCTAACCCTAGCTCATACCCTAACCCTAGCTCAAAACCCTAACCCTAACCCTAGCTCAAACCCTAACTCTAACCCTAGCTCAAACCCTAACCCTAACCCTAGCTCAAACCCTAACCCTAACCCTAGCTCAAACCCTAACCCTAACCCTAACCCTAACCCTAGCTCGAACCCTAACCCTAACCCTAGCTCAAACCCTAACCCTAGCTCAAACCATAACCCTAACCCTAACCCTTGCTCAAGCCCTAACCCTAACCCTAGCTCAAACCCTAACCCTAACCCTAACCCTAGCTCAAACCCTAACCCTAACCCTAGCTCTAACCCTAACCCTAACCCTAGCTCAAACCCTAACCCTAACCCTAGCTCAAACCCTAACCCTAGCTCAAACCCTAACCCTAACCCTAGCTCAAACCCTAACCCTAGCTCAAAACCCTAACCCTAACCCTAGCTCAAACCCTAACCCTAACCCTAACCCTAGCTCAAACCCTAACCCTAACCCTAGCTCTAACCCTAACCCTAGCTCAAACCCTAACCCTAACCCTAGCTCAAACCCTAACCCTAGCTCAAACCATAACCCTAACCCTAACCCTAGCTCAAGCCCTAACCCTAACCCTAACCCTAGCTCAAACCCTAACCCTAACCCTAGCTCTAACCCTAACCCTAGCTCAAACCCTAACCCTAACCCTAGCTCAAACCCTAACCCTAACCCTAGCTCAAACCCTAACCCTAACCCTAGCTCAAACCCTAACCCTAGCTCAAACCCTAACCCTAACCCTAGCTCAAACCCTAACCCTAGCTCAAAACCCTAACCCTAACCCTAGCTCAAACCCTAACCCTAACCCTAACCCTAGCTCAAACCCTAACCCTAACCCTAGCTCTAACCCTAACCCTAGCTCAAACCCTAACCCTAACCCTAGCTCAAACCCTAACCCTAGCTCAAACCATAACCCTAACCCTAACCCTTGCTCAAGCCCTAACCCTAACCCTAGCTCAAACCCTAACCCTAACCCTAACCCTAGCTCAAACCCTAACCCTAACCCTAGCTCTAACCCTAACCCTAACCCTAGCTCAAACCCTAACCCTAACCCTAGCTCAAACCCTAACCCTAGCTCAAACCCTAACCCTAACCCTAGCTCAAACCCTAACCCTAGCTCAAAACCCTAACCCTAACCCTAGCTCAAACCCTAACCCTAACCCTAACCCTAGCTCAAACCCTAACCCTAACCCTAGCTCTAACCCTAACCCTAGCTCAAACCCTAACCCTAACCCTAGCTCAAACCCTAACCCTAGCTCAAACCATAACCCTAACCCTAACCCTAGCTCAAGCCCTAACCCTAACCCTAACCCTAGCTCAAACCCTAACCCTAACCCTAGCTCTAACCCTAACCCTAGCTCAAACCCTAACCCTAACCCTAGCTCAAACCCTAACCCTAACCCTAGCTCAAACCCTAACCCTAACCCTAGCTCAAACCCTAACCCTAGCTCAAACCCTAACCCTAACCCTAGCTCAAACCCTAACCCTAGCTCAAAACCCTAACCCTAACCCTAGCTCAAACCCTAACCCTAACCCTAACCCTAGCTCAAACCCTAACCCTAACCCTAGCTCTAACCCTAACCCTAGCTCAAACCCTAACCCTAACCCTAGCTCAAACCCTAACCCTAGCTCAAACCATAACCCTAACCCTAACCCTAGCTCAAGCCCTAACCCTAACCCTAGCTCAAACCCTAACCCTAACCCTAACCCTAGCTCAAACCCTAACCCTAACCCTAACCCTAGCTCAAACCCTAACCCTAACCCTAGCTCTAACCCTAACCCTAGCTCAAACCCTAACCCTAGCTCGAACCCTAACCCTAACCCTAGCTCAAACCCTAACCCTAACCCTAGCTCAAACCCTAACCCTAACCCTAACCCTAACCCTAGCTCGAACCCTAACCCTAACCCTAGCTCAAACCCTAACCCTAGCTCAAACCCTAACCCTAACCCTAACCCTAGCTCAACCCCTAACACTAGCTCAAACCCTAACCCTAACCCTAGGTCAAACCCTAACCCTAACTCAAACCCTAACCCTAACCCTAGCTCAAACCCTAACACTAGCTCAAACCCTAACCCTAACCCTAGCTCAAACCCTAACCCTAACTCAAACCCTAACCCTAACCCTAGCTCAAACCCTAACCCTAACCCTAACCCTAGCTCAAACCCTAACCTTAACCCTAACCCTAGCTCAAACCCTAACCCTAACCCTAGCTCTAACCCTAACCCTAACCCTAGCTCAAACCCTAACCCTAACCCTAGCTCAAACCCTAACCCTAGCTCAAACCCTAAACCTAACCCTAACCCTAGCTCAAACCCTAACCCTAGCTCAAACCCTAACCCTAACCCTAGCTCAAACCCTAACCCTAACCCTAGCTCAAACCCTAACCCTAACCCTAGCTCTAACCCTAACCCTAACCCTAGCTCTAACCCTAACCCTAGCTCAAACCCTAACCCTAGCTCGAACCCTAACCCTAACCCTAGCTCAAACCCTAACCCTAACCCTAGCTCAAACCCTAACCCTAACCCTAGCTCAAACCCTAACCCTAACCCTAACCCTAACCCTAGCTCGAACCCTAACCCTAACCCTAGCTCAAACCCTAACCCTAGCTCAAACCCTAACCCTAACCCTAACCCTAGCTCAACCCCTAACACTAGCTCAAACCCTTACCCTAACCCTAGGTCAAACCCTAACCCTAACTCAAACCCTAACCCTAACCCTAGCTCAAACCCAAACCCTAACCCTAACCCTAGCTCAAACCCTAACCCTAACCCTAGCTCAAACCCTAACCCTAACCCTAGCTGTAACCCTATCCCTAACCCTAGCTCAAACCCTAACCCTAACCCTAGCTCAAACCCTAACCCTAGCTCAAACCCTAACCCTAACCCTAACCCTAGCTCAAACCCTAACCCTAGCTCAAACCCTAACCCTAACCCTAGCTCAAACCCTAACCCTAACCCTAGCTCAAACCCTAACCCTAACCCTAGCTCAAACCCTAACCCTAACCCTAGCTCTAACCCTAACCCTAACCCTAGCTCTAACCCTAACCCTAACCCTAGCTCAAACCCTAACCCTAGCTCAAACCCTAACCCTAACCCTAGCTCAAACCCTAACCCTAACCCTAGCTCAAACCCTAACCCTAACCCTAGCTCTAACCCTAACCCTAACCCTAGCTCAAACCCTAACCCTAACCCTAGCTCAAACCCTAACCCTAACCCTAGCTCAAACCCTTAACCCTAACCCTAGCTCAAACCCTAACCCTAAACCTAGCTCAAACCCTAACCCTAACCCTAGCTCTAACCCTAACCCTAACCCTAGCTCAAACCCTCACCCTAACCCTAGCTCAAACCCTAACCCTAACCCTAACCCTAGCTCAAACCCTAACCCTAACCCTAGCTCAAACCCTAACCCTAACCCTAGCTCAAACCCTAACCCTAGCTCAAACCCTAACCCTAACCCTAGCTCAAACCCTAACCCTAACCCTAGCTCAAACCCTAACCCTAACCCTAGCTCAAACCCTAACCCTAGCTCAAACCCTAACCCTAACCCTAGCTCAAACCCTAACCCTGACCATAGCTCAAACCCTAACCCTAACCCTAGCTCTAACCCTAACCCTAGCTCAAACCCTAACCCTAACCCTAGCTCAAACCCTAACCCTAACCCTAGCTCAAACCCTAACCCTAACCCTAGCTCAAACCCTAACCCTAGCTCAAACCCTAACCCTAACCCTAGCTCAAACCCTAACCCTAGCTCAAACCCTAACCCTAACCCTAACCCTAGCTCAAACCCTAACCCTAACCCTAGCTCTAACCCTAACCCTAGCTCAAACCCTAACCCTAACCCTAGCTCAAACCCTAACCCTAGCTCAAACCATAACCCTAACCCTAACCCTAGCTCAAGCCCTAACCCTAACCCTAGCTCAAACCCTAACCCTAACCCTAACCCTAGCTCAAACCCTAACCCTAACCCTAACCCTAGCTCAAACCCTAACCCTAACCCTAGCTCTAACCCTAACCCTAGCTCAAACCCTAACCCTAGCTCGAACCCTAACCCTAACCCTAGCTCAAACCCTAACCCTAACCCTAGCTCAAACCCTAACCCTAACCCTAACCCTAACCCTAGCTCGAACCCTAACCCTAACCCTAGCTCAAACCCTAACCCTAGCTCAAACCCTAACCCTAACCCTAACCCTAGCTCAACCCCTAACACTAGCTCAAACCCTAACCCTAACCCTAGGTCAAACCCTAACCCTAACTCAAACCCTAACCCTAACCCTAGCTCAAACCCTAACACTAGCTCAAACCCTAACCCTAACCCTAGCTCAAACCCTAACCCTAACTCAAACCCTAACCCTAACCCTAGCTCAAACCCTAACCCTAACCCTAACCCTAGCTCAAACCCTAACCTTAACCCTAACCCTAGCTCAAACCCTAACCCTAACCCTAGCTCTAACCCTAACCCTAACCCTAGCTCAAACCCTAACCCTAACCCTAGCTCAAACCCTAACCCTAGCTCAAACCCTAAACCTAACCCTAACCCTAGCTCAAACCCTAACCCTAGCTCAAACCCTAACCCTAACCCTAGCTCAAACCCTAACCCTAACCCTAGCTCAAACCCTAACCCTAACCCTAGCTCTAACCCTAACCCTAGCTCTAACCCTAACCCTAACCCTAGCTCAAACCCTAACCCTAGCTCAAACCCTAACCCTAACCCTAGCTCAAACCCTAACCCTAACCCTAGCTCAAACCCTAACCCTAGCTCAAACCCTAACCCTAACCCTAGCTCTAACCCTAACCCTAACCCTAGCTCAAACCCTAAACCTAACCCTAGCTCAAACCCTAACCCTAACCCTAGCTCAAACCCTAACCCTAACCCTAACCCTAGCTCAAACCCTAACCCTAACCCTAACCCTAGCTCTAACCCTAACCCTAACCCTAGCTCAAACCCTAACCCTAACCCTAGCTCAAACCCTAACCCTAACCCTAGCTCAAACCCTAACCCTAGCTCAAACCCTAACCCTAACCCTAGCTCAAACCCTAACCCTAACCCTAGCTCAAATCCTAACCCTAACCCTAGCTCAAACCCTAACCTAGCTCAAACCCTAACCCTAACCCTAGCTGAAACCCTAACCCTAGCTGAAACCCTAACCCTAACCCTTGCTCAAACCATAACCCTAACCCTAGCTCAAACCCTAACCCTAACCCTAGCCTAAACCCATAGAAGTAAGTATGGGTTCAAAAAAACTTACTCCGCAAATGGTACCAATCAGCTCCAAATGGCCTGAAACGGGCTCCTACACACTTCCTGGAGACATGATTTTGGCCTCAACACTGAAATTTTCACTCCATCCGGCACCCATTCTTTCCAATGGGGGACACCTTTCGGTCTATAACTCGGGAACGGAAGGTCGTACAGACTCGGGACCAAGCTCCGTCTGCTATAATTCGGGGTGTCTGAACACGACAGACTTATCCCCGAGTCTCTACGACCTTCCGTTGCAGAGATACAGCTATTCAAAGTACGCCGCTACTGGACATGTCAAATCTCGGGAACGGAAGGTCGCAGAGACTCGGGACAAAGACTGGCGTTCTCAGAGACCACATAAACCCCTAGATGGACATTAGTCCCGAGTCTGTACGACCTTCCGTTGCCGAGATACACACATTCAGTATAGGCGCACCAAACCCCATTCACTTCAATGGGAAAATAAACTTAAGTATAACTCGGGAACGGAAGGTCGTAGAGATTCGGAACCATGATCCGTCAGACATATTTCGGGATCTCTGAACACGCCAGACTTATCCCCGAGTCTCTACGACCTTCCGTTGCAGAGATACAGCTATTCAAAGTACGCCGCTACTGGACATGTCAAATCTCGGGAACGGAAGGTCGTAGAGACTCGGGACAAAGACTGGCGTTCTCAGAGACCACATAAACCCCTAGACGGACATTAGTCCCGAGTCTGTACGACCTTCCGTTGCCGAGATACACACATTCAGTAAAGGCGCACCAAACCCCATTCACTTCAATGGGAAAATAAACTTAAGTATAACTCGGGAACGGAAGGTCGTAGAGATTCGGAACCATGATCCGTCAGACATATTTCGGGATCTCTGAACACGCCAGACTTATCCCCGAGTCTGTACGACCTTCCGTTCCTGAGATACAGCTATGTAAGTGAAAGGAAGTGACGTAGCTCCGGAACGGAAGGTCGTAAAGACAACCCTAACCCTAACCCTAGCTCAAAACCCTAACCCTAACCCTAGCTCAAACCCTAACCCTAACCATAGCTCAAACCCTAACCCTAACCCTAGCTCACACCCTAACCCTAACCCTAGCTCAAACCCTAACCCTAACCCTAGCTCAAACCCTAACCCTAGCTCGAACCCTAACCCTAACCCTAGCTCATACCCTAACCCTAGCTCAAAACCCTAACCCTAACCCTAGCTCAAACCCTAACTCTAACCCTAGCTCAAACCCTAACCCTAACCCTAGCTCAAACCCTAACCCTAACCCTAGCTCAAACCCTAACCCTAACCCTAACCCTAACCCTAGCTCGAACCCTAACCCTAACCCTAGCTCAAACCCTAACCCTAGCTCAAACCATAACCCTAACCCTAACCCTTGCTCAAGCCCTAACCCTAACCCTAGCTCAAACCCTAACCCTAACCCTAACCCTAGCTCAAACCCTAACCCTAACCCTAGCTCTAACCCTAACCCTAACCCTAGCTCAAACCCTAACCCTAACCCTAGCTCAAACCCTAACCCTAGCTCAAACCCTAACCCTAACCCTAACCCTTGCTCAAACCCTAACACTAGCTCAAACCCTAACCCTAACCCTAGCTCAAACCCTAACCCTAACTCAAACCCTAACCCTAACCCTAGCTCAAACCCTAACCCTAACCCTAGCTCTAACCCTAACCCTAACCCTAGCTCAAACCCTAACCCTAGCTCAAACCCTAACCCTAACCCTAGCTCAAACCCTAACCCTAACCCTAGCTCAAACCCTAACCCTAGCTCAAACCCTAACCCTAACCCTAGCTCTAACCCTAACCCTAACCCTAGCTCAAACCCTAACCCTAACCCTAGCTCAAACCCTAACCCTAACCCTAGCTCAAACCCTAACCCTAACCCTAACCCTAGCTCAAACCCTAACCCTAACCCTAACCCTAGCTCAAACCCTAACCCTAACCCTAGCTCAAACCATAACCCTAACCCTAGCTCAAACCCTAACCCTAGCTCAAACCCTAACCCTAGCCCTAGCTCAAACCCTAACCCTAACCCTAGCTCAAACCCTAACCCTAACCCTAGCTCAAACCCTAACCTAGCTCAAACCCTAACCCTAACCCTAGCTGAAACCCTAACCCTAGCTGAAACCCTAACCCTAACCCTTGCTCAAACCATAACCCTAACCCTAGCTCAAACCCTAACCCTAACCCTAGCCTAAACCCATAGAAGTATGGGTTCAAAAAAAGTTACTCCACAAATGGTACCAATCAGCTCCAAATGGCCTGAAACGGGCTCCTACACACTTCCTGGAGACATGATTTTGGCCTCAACACTGAAATTTTCACTCCATCCGGCACCCATTCATTCCAATGGGGGACACATTTCGGTCTATAACTCGGGAACGGAAGGTCGTACAGACTCGGGACCAAGCTCCGTCTGCTATAATTCGGGGTCTCTGTACACGACAGACTTATCCCCGAGTCTCTACGACCTTCCGTTGCAGAGATACAGCTATTCAAAGTACTCCGCTACTGGACATGTCAAATCTCGGGAACGGAAGGTCGCAGAGACTCGGGACAAAGACTGGCGTTCTCAGAGACCACATAAACCCCTAGATGGACATTAGTCCCGAGTCTGTACGACCTTCCGTTGCCGAGATACACACATTCAGTATAGGCGCACCAAACCCCGTTCACTTCAATGGGAAAATAAACTTAAGTATAACTCGGGAACGGAATGTCGTAGAGATTCGGAACCATGATCCGTCAGACATATTTCGGGATCTCTGAACACGCCAGACTTATCCCCGAGTCTCTACGACCTTCCGTTCCTGAGATACAGCTATGTAAGTGAAAGGAAGTGACGTAGCTCCGGAACGGAAGGTCGTAAAGACAACCCTAACCCTAACCCTAGCTCAAAACCCTAACCCTAACCCTAGCTCAAACCCTAACCCTAACCCTAGCTCAAACCCTAACCCTAACCCTAGCTCAAACCCTAACCCTAACCCTAGCTCAGACCCTAACCCTAGCTCGAACCCTAACCCTAACCCTAGCTCATACCCTAACCCCAGCTCAAACCCTAACCCTAACCCTAGCTCAAACCCTAACCCTAGCTCAAACCCTAACCCTAACCCTAGCTCAAACCCTAACCCTAACCTTAGCTCAAACCCTAACCCTAACCCTAACCCTAGCTCAAACCCTAACCCTAACCCTAACCCTAGCTCAAACCCTAACCCTAGCTCAAACCCTAACCCTAGCTCAAACCCTAACCCTAGCTCAAACCCTAACCCTAACCCTAACCCTAGCTCAAACCCTAACCCTAACTCTAGCTCAAACCCTAACCCTAACCCTAGCTCTAACCCTAATCCTAACCCTAGCCCTAACCCTAACCCTAGCTCAAACCCTAACCCTAGCTCAAACCCTAACCCTAACCCTAGCTCAAACCCTAACCCTAGCTCAAACCCTAACCCTAACCCTAGCTCAAACCCTAACCCTAGCTCAAACCCTAACCCTAACCCTAGCTGAAACCCTAACCCTAACCCTAGCTCAAACCCTTACCCTAACCCTAGCCTAAACCCTTAGAAGTATGGGTTCCAAAAAAGTTACTCCACAAATGGTACCAATCAGCTCCAAATTGCCTGAAACGTGCTCCTACACACTTCCTGGAGACATGATTTTGGCCTCAACACTGAAATTTTCACTCCATCCAGCACCCATTCATTCCAATGGGGGACACATTTCGGTCTATAACTCGGGAACGGAAGGTCGTACAGACTCGGGACCAAGCTCTGTCTGCTATAATTCGGGGTCTCTGAACACGACAGACTTATCCCCGAGTCTCTACGACCTTCCGTTGCAGAGATACAGCTATTCAAAATACGCCGCTACTGGACATGTCAAATCTCGGGAACGGAAGGTCGTAGAGACTCGGGACAAAGACTGGCGTTCTCAGAGACCACATAAACCCCGAGACGGACATTAGTCCCGAGTCTGTACGACCTTCCATTGCCGAGATACACACATTCACTATAGGCGCACCAAACCCCATTCACTTCAATGGGAAAATAAACTTAAGTATAACTCGGGAACGGAATGTCGTAGAGATTCGGAACCATGATCCGTCAGACATATTTCGGGATCTCTGAACACGCCAGACTTATCCCCGAGTCTCTACGACCTTCCGTTCCTGAGATACAGCTATGTAAGTGAAAGGAAGTGACGTAGCTCCGGAACGGAAGGTCGTAAAGACAACCCTAACCCTAACCCTAGCTCAAAACCCTAACCCTAACCCTAGCTCAAACCCTAACCCTAACCCTAGCTCAAACCCTAACCCTAACCCTAGCTCAAACCCTAACCCTAACCCTAGCTCAGACCCTAACCCTAGCTCGAACCCTAACCCTAACCCTAGCTCATACCCTAACCCCAGCTCAAACCCTAACCCTAACCCTAGCTCAAACCCTAACCCTAGCTCAAACCCTAACCCTAACCCTAGCTCAAACCCTAACCCTAACCTTAGCTCAAACCCTAACCCTAACCCTAACCCTAGCTCAAACCCTAACCCTAACCCTAACCCTAGCTCAAACCCTAACCCTAGCTCAAACCCTAACCCTAGCTCAAACCCTAACCCTAGCTCAAACCCTAACCCTAACCCTAACCCTAGCTCAAACCCTAACCCTAACCCTAGCTCAAACCCTAACCCTAACCCTAGCTCTAACCCTAATCCTAACCCTAGCCCTAACCCTAACCCTAGCTCAAACCCTAACCCTAGCTCAAACCCTAACCCTAACCCTAGCTCAAACCCTAACCCTAGCTCAAACCCTAACCCTAACCCTAGCTCAAACCCTAACCCTAGCTCAAACCCTAACCCTAACCCTAGCTGAAACCCTAACCCTAACCCTAGCTCAAACCCTTACCCTAACCCTAGCCTAAACCCTTAGAAGTATGGGTTCCAAAAAAGTTACTCCACAAATGGTACCAATCAGCTCCAAATTGCCTGAAACGTGCTCCTACACACTTCCTGGAGACATGATTTTGGCCTCAACACTGAAATTTTCACTCCATCCAGCACCCATTCATTCCAATGGGGGACACATTTCGGTCTATAACTCGGGAACGGAAGGTCGTACAGACTCGGGACCAAGCTCTGTCTGCTATAATTCGGGGTCTCTGAACACGACAGACTTATCCCCGAGTCTCTACGACCTTCCGTTGCAGAGATACAGCTATTCAAAATACGCCGCTACTGGACATGTCAAATCTCGGGAACGGAAGGTCGTAGAGACTCGGGACAAAGACTGGCGTTCTCAGAGACCACATAAACCCCGAGACGGACATTAGTCCCGAGTCTGTACGACCTTCCATTGCCGAGATACACACATTCACTATAGGCGCACCAAACCCCATTCACTTCAATGGGAAAATAAACTTAAGTATAACTCGGGAACGGAAGGTCGTAGAGATTCGGAACCATGATCCGTCAGACATATTTCGGGATCTCTGAACACGCCAGACTTATCCCCGAGTCTCTACGACCTTCCATTCCTGAGATACAGCTATGTAAGTGAAAGGAAGTGACGTAGCTCCGGAACGGAAGGTCGTAAAGACAACCCTAACCCTAGCTCAAACCCTAACCTTAACCCTAACCCTAGCGCAAACCCTAGCCCTAACCCTAGCTCAAACCCTAACCCTAACCCTAGCTCAAGCCCTAACCCTAACCCTAGCTCTAACCCTAACCCTAACCTTAGCTCAAAACCTTAACCCTAACCCTAACCCTAGCTCAAACCCTAACCCTAACCCTAGCTCAAACCCTAACCCTAACCCTAGCTCTAACCCTAACCCTAGCTCAAACCCTAACCCTAACCCTAGCTCTAACCCTAACCCTAGCTCAAACCCTAACCCTAACCCTAGCTCTAACCCTAACCCTAGCTCAAACCCTAACCCTAACCCTAGCTCAAACCCTAACCCTAACCCTAGCTCAAACCCTAACCCTAACCCTAGCTCTAACCCTAACCCTAGCTCTAACCCTAACCCTAACCCTAGCTCAAACCCTAACCCTAACCCTAGCCGCAACCCTAACCCTAGCCACAACCCTAACCCTAGCCACAACCCTAACCCTAACCCTCGCCCTAACCCTAACCCTAGCCCTAACCCTAACCCTAGCCCCAACCCTAACCCTAGCCCTAGCCCTAACCCTAACCCTTGCCCTAGCCACAACCCTAACCCTAACCCTAGCCACAACCCTAACCCTAGTCTAAGACCCAGTATACCCCCTACTGGATATGTCATATCTCGGGAAAGGAAGGTCGTAGAGACTTCCGTTCCAAAGATACACGTATTCAATATAGGTGTGTCAAGCCCCATTCATCTACAAAGTATAACTCGGGAACCGAACGTCGGAGCAACTTGGGACCAAGATCCGTCTGCCATATTTCGGGGGCGCTGAACACGCCAGACTTCTCCCCGAGTCTCTACGACCTTCCGTTCCCGAGATACACATATTCAATATAGTTGCGTCAAGCCCCATATACCTACAATGAGAAAATAAACTTAAGTATAACTCGGGAACTGAACATCGGAGCAACTTGGGACCAAGATCCGTCTGCCATATTTTGGGGGCGCTGAACACGCCACACTTATCCCCGAGTCTCTACGACCTTCCGTTCCCGAGATACACATATTCAGTATACCCCCCTAATGGATATGTCATATGTCGGGATCACTACAGGTGCAATTATTATGCAGTACTTGTACCTTGTACTTTTCAAGTAATCCTACCTTGAAATACCATGCAACGATCAAAATATAGCTTTATTCACCTACAATAATGCAATTCTTTCCAAATTTGATGTGCAATAAAATCTTTATTTTCAATAGTGTATTAATGACACTTATATTTTCAGGTAGAGGAAATATAGCACTACAGGTATAATTATCATGAAGTACTTGTACCTTGTACTTTTTGAGTAATCCTACCTTGAAATACCATGTAACGATCAAAATAATGCTTTTTTTTCCTCCAATAATGCATTTCTTTCTAACTTTGATGGGTCATTAAACATTAATTATCAATATTGCTTTTAAGACACTTATATATTCGGTTAGTGGACATAGAGACCTACAATTACCGTTATTATGAAGTACCTTTACTCTGTACTTTTCGAGTAATCCTACCTTGACATACCATGTAACGGTCAAAATAATGCTTTTTTTCCTCCTGTAATGCATATCTTTCCAATTTTTATGTGTAATAAAAACTTAATTCCCAATAGTGCATTCACTAAACTTATATTTTCCGTTACAGGACATAGAGTCCTATAATTACTTTTATTATGAAGTACTTCTACTTTGTACTTTTGGAGTAATCCTTCTTCAAAATACCATGTAACGATCAAATAATGCATTTTTTTCCAACAAAAAAGCTGATATATAAATGTGAACCATAATAAAGTCTTCCTCAGTAGTCAGCATCACTGGCATTCATGCCTTGATTTAACATTGCTTTCTGCTTTCTGGTAACCCACGCAGGTTAAAAGAGAGCCACCTTCATGACATTGAAAACTCTGGCTTTACACTGATGCTACATTGACACTGAAACAAAGGTATTCTCTCATTACATGTGGTATGAATGATAATAATAATACATGTTTCCAACTACTAACTACTTTTGTCATACAGTCTGCCACAATATGCATTACAAATCTGTTCTACACACTTTGATTCATTCACGGCAACCTTTGAAAAGAGCGCTCCACCTCAACAAAATACTCAGGGGAAAAAGTTTGGAAAGAACAAAAAAAAAAAAACTTCCAAATGGCCAGTTGTGACATGAGGTGACATTAATTTTGTCCTTTAAACTGGGTCAGAAACCAAGTTTAGGTCTTAGATCACCAAACCATGAAGAAGAAAAAAAACATGTGAAGCATCCAGGTGTATAATTTCATCTGTCCTTGTTCTGTCAGTGGTCCCAGCTGAGGGTGCTACTGGTCAGCATGTCCTGTCCTAATTACATGGCAAGCAGGAAGGACCACAGGCCCAGATGCACTGGGACTCCCCAGCACTGAAGAAAAGGTCCAGGCCACTATCCGCACAGAAAAATACAATCATCAATAAAGATGTACTATAGTGTGCACACACAAGAAAACACTTGACACCCTGAGCAGACGTGTCGACTTATCCAGGTACACACTGTATGCATTGATGCAGAAATATGTACCTGCACATAAACAGCAGGCAGTGAGGCCCATATGTAGAGGGACTATGTATCCTCCCAGGTCATTAACCCCTGACAGTCAGTATGAGCTGAGAATGCAGCAGACAGACCCCAAGTTTTTACCGAGGACATGTCAGGTGCTGCAACGACATCCTCTCTTTCTTTCAAATGAATTTAGATAGAAAGAGGCAAATGTGAAGTTAAGAGGAGAGGTCATGGGTACAGTAAACATTCTATTTAATCTCTATGTTCAATAGCATACAAAGCATTTTCCACATTAAGAGTAAATGTACTGAAGATCACTGATGCACCAAATTGATTCATTGAGTTTACCTCATTTGTGTCACTGCTGTTTCTGCCCTGTCTCTATTTTCTCCCAGTATTTTACAGAATTGTCATGTTAATTTACATATAAATCAACACTGTGTCAGTACTCATGTAGCCTATATTAACACCCCTCCAGACTTTTGACAGCCAAAAGCCAAACCTCAGTCATTTCAGCTCCACAAGAGGGCAAACAACACTCCAGTTCACACTTGTCATCTCCAAACAATAGCTAATGAAAAATACTGTAAATGAAAAATCAACACTTACGATATATTGAAGGTCAGTCGCAATGTTAAATTATGACTGTAAAGATTCTAGTTGTTTACATACTTTCCAATATATTTATATTATTTCTTCCCTTAGATAACCAAATGTGCCACCGCCGGCTGAGTGTCTTTTCTTTTCTGTCATCTAAACATGTCTCATCAAACTAAATAATTATTAATCATAAAACAAAATTCAGTACTTTAACCTCAGGTCTTTAAACAATGGAAGTTTGGTTGACACCTGTTCTTGTGTATTTGTCAGTTTTTTAAGGTAAGGTCATTTTGCATATTACCTACAGTAGGTTTGTAATGTTGGAGATGTGTCTGTACCTCAGCTGACTAAAAGCTGCCTGCAGACTGAAGCTTTTGTGTTGTCTGCAGTTTTAATGATTGACAAATCTGAATGCACACTTACAGGTGCTGTATCTCTGGAATACACATTGTCTGGTGCTGGAATAAGATGCAACAAGGGTCACATGCAGTTGAATATGCACTGTGTGATGGCACCTAGGCCTCAAGTCCTGATTCCTGTTTGGTTGCAGGGATCTATGGAGTGGCTCATTAGCAGTGATGGCTGACACCTGGGTTTGACTGATTTCTAATCTATATACAGTACACACAGAGGGACAGAGACCAATAGAAAGGGTGCAGTCTATACTGCTCACATGTGCCACTTGGTGGTTGTGGTGTACACTGCAACAACTGCTGGAAAAACAATGTCCCCTCTCTCCCCCAACCACTCTGTTACCACAGTGCGGCAGGCTGGTAGGGTCTCCCAAGGCAAATTGGTCCAAGGTGACAAGCCAGACAAAGGGCGGTTCATAATACCCTTATGAGGAACAAAAACAGGACCCAGTTTACCTCGCCTGGATCAAGGATACCGGGGCCCCACCCTGGAGCCAGGCCAGGGGGAGGGGCTCGCCGGTGAGCGCCTGGTGGTTTGGCCTTCACCCATGGGGCCCGGCCAGGCACACCCCGAAAGAGCCACATGGGTCTGCCCTCGAGTGGGACCACCTTCTGCAGGAGGAACCATAGGGGTCTGGTGTGATGTGGATCGGGGGGCAGACAAAGGTGGAGGCCTTGCCAGGCCGATCCCCGGCTGCCAAAAGTGGCTTTGGGGACATGGAATGTTACCTCTCTGGCAGGGAAGGAACCAAAGCTGGTGCGTGAGATTGAGAAATACCGGCTAGTTATAGTGGGGTTCACCTCAACACATGGCACGGGTTCTGGAACCAAGCTCCTTGAGAGGGGCTGGAGTTGTTCCTGGTGAGAGGTGGCGAGCGAGTGTGGGTCTACTTGTAGCCCCCCAGCTCGGTGCCTGTATGTTGGGGTTTTCCCCAGTGAATGAGATGGTTGCGTCCCTGCACCTTCGGGTCGAGTAACGGGGTCTTTGTGCCCATGCGCAGAATGGCAGTTTGGAGTATCAGGTCTTCTTAAAGTCCTTGGATGAGGTGCTGCAAGGGGCCCCAGCTGGGGACTCTGTTGTTCTTCTGGAGGACTTCAACGCTCACTTGGGCAACAACAGTGTGACCTGGAGGGGCGTGATTGGGAGGAACAGCCTGCCTATCTGAACCTGAGTGGTGTTCTGGTAATGGACTTCTGTGCTAGTCACAGTTTGTCCTTAACGAACACCACGTTCCAACATAAGGGTGACCATAAGTGCACCTGGCACCAGGGAGCCCCAGGTCATAGGTCTACGACCATATGTTCAAGACACCCAGGTGAAGAGAAGTGCTGAGGGAATCGTCCATCACAGGGGCTGAGGTCACAGAGGTAGTTAAAAAGCTCCTCTCTGGCAGGGCCCCAGGAGTGGATGAGATTCGCCATGAGTAGCTTAAGGCTCTGGATGTTGTAGGACTGTCCTGGTTGACACGCCTCTGCAACATCACATGGAAGTTGGGGATAGTGCCTCGGAACTGGCAGAATGGAGTGGCGGTTTCGGTTTTTAAGAAAGGGGACTGGAGGGTGTGTTCCAACTATCAGGGATCACACTTTGTGAATGGCAAGAAAATTATGCTTACAGCTGTAATTACTCATCTGAGTGTGTTGATTGTGTAATTTGTAATTAGCATGACGCCTCAGTATGGGAAGCTTCATTCAACTTTCACTGATGGAAAAATCCAGAAAACAGCTAAACTTAGGAAGACCTTTCCAGTGTAATGAATGCTGTATGTACAGAAGTAAGAATGCCAACAAATGACTGCTGTCAGGCCCAGGGAGCCAAGAAATAGTCAAAACAACAGATATGGATGAAAGCATTGGAGCCATCATTTGTGAAGTTTCTTTGTCAAGGATGAGGTCAGAAATTCTATCAGTGACCGACTACAGCCAGGAAATATGATATGCATTAATGCAATTCTTTAATATTCAAAGGTAATAAATAAACAATTTGATTGCTGTTATTTAAAAAGAAGATTCTATTTTAACTTATCTATAGCCTACTATATACAAATTTTTGTTTTAAGCTACAATGCCTTTTTAAATCATTGTTATCTAAAGAAATTAAACAAACATTTTAGTGGTCTTTATTTTTCAGATGCTTGTGGTTCCAGTCTGAAAGAGCAGAAATCATTTCAGAGTAAGCACTATAAAATCAACAAAAGACATTAGAAACTCTTTGACATGTCATCCTCTATTTCAAAACACAAGTGAGCCTCAAAAACTTGAAAATACAAGACACAAAAAGCCTTTATCAAACCAATGCCGTTACAGTGTGTCTGCCTTGAATAAAGCCTAAATCATTGCACAATCCAACAAAAATTATCTGCTTAAGCATTGAAGTGAAATCTGTCCTTGGTATGTTTCAACCTTTAATGTTTAATAAGTTATAACAGAACATTTTTCTTTGTTTCAAATAACTAACATGTTTTTTTAAATTTCATTATTCTTAGTAACATCTCACAAAGAGTGAGTCAGACTTTGTGTTTTGGCTTACAGGGAATCCAGGACACTCTTGGATTTTAATCTTAAACAACAAACAGGAAGTACGCAACTAATGATGAATGCCAAAAAAGAATTGTTTGTATGAAAATCTGTACTATCATGCACTATCTGCATGAATCATGCATGAGGCCCATTAGGAATTATCAATCAACGATGTTGGAAATTAGCAGATAATAATTTGTAAACACACTGAATCAATTTATACTTTTATGTTGACTTCTTAAGCAAGACCTTTTCTTTTTCATATCAGCTGCAGTTCTGTCTTTTTGTCTCATTACTCTGTAGTAATTACGTCTCTCTGCTACCCCTCATGTGGGTTCTCTTAGTGACACACAGATGATGACGGTTGGTAACAGTCTTTGATTTAACATATAAATAATAAAAAATAAACACAACTACACGCTTTGACGCTTCTGCAGTTCAAACACAAATTCACTACAACTTCAGCTCGTCGTTTTCAGACGTGACGTGTTCCTCGTCTCCGGTGACTCAGGCAGACTCTAAAGCAGACAGAACCAATCCAGGTCCAGTACGCTGAACTATGAGGAAGAGAGAGCAATCAGTTCAACACAAGACACCTGGGATAATTCGCTCTCTCTCACTTAACACTTTCCCTGAACCACCCCTACTCTCTCTCTCCTGTCACTGAGCACTAATCAAACCTAAAAAAATCTCTTAAAAAGTTTGATTTTTTCTACTTTTCTCTACCGTGACTATTCCTGATCAAACTCTGTTTTTGTGCTGGCATTGTAAAGGGGAAAATCACAAGGCAGGTGCCATCAATTTCAGCTCATTTGAGATTTATAGATCACTGGTGTGGAAATTACCAACGGGGTTCTCAGAAGGCCTCTGGTTCAAGTCTCACCAGCAATTCTAAAACAAGTTCTAATTAACAAACTCACAGTCAGACTTACATTTCTGATGCCAAACCAAATCACTGCAGCCTGTTCAGAACATAATGTCAGTATGTGCCCAAAAAGTTGTCCTGGAGCAGAACAGTGGAGGAGATGAGAGGAGGCTGTGTGGGGGAAACAGAGCTACTGGTGGGGGACATTTGGCAAAGGTGTACTCTGGGCTTCATGGTGCTGCCTCTGCTCTGGAGATAAGTTGACTGGTGTGAAAAGAAGGACAGCCAAATCCCCTAACCCTGAACAAATAAGGCCAGCTAACTGTACTACACTGTTAGAGTCATTGTTGACTACTTAGTTTAAGAATTTAGATATTATTTACATTTCTGAACAGCAAACGTATTGCAACACTGAAGTGGGTACAGTAATTGCATTATAAATCATTGAAGATATTTTTATTATTGATTAATTTTATTTTTATTAAAGGTATATGAAAAAAGAGTTTAAAAGTTAAGGTTAACTGAAGAGGTGGGACCTGACAGAGGAGAAGCTGCATTTAAATAATTTGATCACCTCCAACCTTTGCAGTCTGTTTAGCTCTGCTGTTATTTTAGGAGGCTTTATTTATTATGTGATTTCACCTCTTCAGGAGTTTCAAATTCTGCACTATGTCATACTTTTTTACAGATATGCTCTGTTAAAAGCAAGCAGATGGAACCCTTGATTGACATAGCAGAACCTGGTTTATAGATTGCCTCAAACTTTTTTAACACATCATTTTGCACATGTGAGCCATATCGGTCCTTTTTGATGAGAAGCAACACATTTGCAGTGTGCATATGTGATAAGTTTATTTTAAATCAACTGATTGTTCCTGTTTCATACACTCTAATTCCCTTAAACATGACTCATCTGGCAACTGTACTTCTCTTTTGCAAAGTTGCATCCATGATTTCACCACACTTCCTGGTGAAATGTCAGTGAGTTTAAAATTAGTTTCATTTGACACAAAGTAAACGTGATTTTAGACAACTTTACACAAACATTGTCAAGTTTGCGTCTTAGCTGTGAACATTGCCAACAGTGAAATATTTGTTGATTCTCCCTCCATAACAAGGCCACAATTAGAAAACGCTTGAAAAAAGATGCAAAGACAGAATCTTGGGATTAGGGTGAAAAAGAGCAACACTTTTGAAATTGGCGATGTAATAATACAAGAGCTCAGCTCACACTGAAAGCATGCAGACAGACTAATCACACAGACAACAGACTGTTTTCACAGGGGCCACAGGTGCAGTCAAAAACCGTATTCAGAGACCTTCCAAACAACCCGAGCAGCACATATTCACACACAGATTCACAGAGAAACACAGAGAGACAGTAACTTCTACACCTCCCCAGCCTCACACACGCCTGTGCAGTTGTACACAAACTGGTGAGGTGTTCGTCAGGTCTAATTAAAAAAAAGCGAGCGGCTCACCAGAGGGATTGATGACACATAAGGGTGTTTAATTAATTTTTGAAAGAAGCTACACACCGTGGTGGTGTTATGGGACAGGACAGGCTGCTGGAGAACCAGAGGAAAAGGGAACGTGGAAAGAGACTGATTAACAATGAAGAGATGTGTGCAGTATTTGTCTCAAAACACAGACGTTACAAAAGTGTGTGGGTTGTCCCTCCAGTCATCCTGTAGTAAAAAGATGGGAGTCTGCAGCCATGCTAAAGGTTCTGTGTGGTTGTGGGACAGCTGTGATATGAGCCAAAGGAATCGACACCATCATGCTAACATGCTAACAATAAAAATGTCTCCATATTTAGCTATGAGGTTTGTGTATGAGATTTAAAATGTTTAAATTTAGAAACCAAGGGGACAAACTATAGATAATATATAATTGTGTACTTGCAGCAGCAGACATGGAGCAACATTAGCATACACTAAGAAGATCTGCCTGGTCCCTGTCACTATGCATGACGTCGTTTGATTCATTGCTCATGTAAAATAATTGACTGATGGAGTTTCAAGGTGTATTACTGAGCAGTGTTGTGTTAATAATAAGACACCAGATATAATTCAAGAAGCCTTATTGAGGAATTTACACCTTCACTAAATAAAGCAGAAGTTAAAAAGAAAAATTCAATAAAAAAGGAATACTGCAGCTGAGGAAAACTCAGAATGGGATGTAGTGAGAGACGAAAGAGAAGTAAAGAAAAGGCAGCAGAGAAATTCAAGTGCTAAATGAAATAGAAGTAAATAAAAAATGAAGGGATTAAAACAAAAAGACGTTTTTGTGTGTTAGACGAGGCTAATCAAAAAAATAATAATTGAAGTTACGAGATGTCTGACGGGTGGCAATCAAAATAAATTTTATGCAGTCAGATTTTGTTAAATAACATAATGCTTCAATTTACAAGAACTGGTCGAATGTTGTAATGGTCATTTCCAGAATAGTGCTTGATTTGATAAAACACTATGAAACTATGAAATTCATACACGACACAAATAAATACACAGTATACTTCATTGGAGTGTACTAATGTAAATATCCAAATTTAGAGAAACTGTTTGTTTTTTTATAGTTTTAACAAGAACAGCAAAGCTGAGTAAGTTTTAAAACACTAAATAAATAAAGCAGGATTTATATTGATTCATAATTTGTACATGCTAAAAACAGTTTTAACATTTTAAACTGTAAAAATGAAAGGAGGGAGCACTGATCTATTTGTGTCCAGAGTGTAGATGTGTCCTGACTCTGGACATGTATAAGTCCTGAATGGAGGGCAGATTGATACCAGCGATTCTTCCTGTAGTCCTGACAGTCCGTTTTTAACCGGCGGTCAATCTAAACCAGACAGTAATGGATGAACGGAGAACAGACTGGATTATTGTACAGTAGAACTGATCAGCAGCAGGGTTGAATGACCTGATGTTGACACAAGAAGTGCATCCCCTGTTGAACGTTTGTGATGATGGAGTCTATAGCCCCACTTCATCTGCAGAGTACGGCTCTACTCGACTCGACTCGCCTTTTTTAGGTTTTCCATCAGGGTAAAAAGTACCTGGTACCACTTTTTTAGTACCACCTCTGTTGTGGTTCCACGTGATCTGAGCAGGTATTAAAAGGTCACATGAAACATTACAGACCACTGATTGGTCAGAGAGAATCGTTTCTGTGTCATTGCATCATCAATGCCCAGCACACACACGTGTCATTCCTTAGCATTGCCTCTGCCTCATGATTCTATGATCAATACAATTCTAATGTGCTGTAATACTTTTTTATTTGTCTTATCAGATAATCATTTCAGTGGATAGAGATAAGACATACGGTTTATACCTTCAGCATAGTTTCCCCTGCTGAAACAGCTTAATGGGATATTGCAGACAGAAATAATGTTGAACTCTTTTCCATATTCAATACATGTTTGTCGTTTTCCCCGACGGAGAGCTTCTACATAAGAAGAGAAGGAATATTATTGTTTGTAATGGGTGCAAATAAAAGCTCCCTCTGTAATGTTTATGATGCCTATATTGTATAAACACCATCCATATACTACACACACTACACCCATATACATGGATCATACACAAATGGTTCAAAGTTTCTCTCTTACACACACACACAGACACACACACACAGACACACACACACACACACACACACACACACACAGACACACACACACACACACACACACACACACACACACACACACACACACACATGGCGGCTCTGCCAGGAGGCTTCGAGTCGCTCCATCCTCCTGTATAGCTTTATTTGTTTTGTCATGAAAGCAAATTTTTGAAAACTGACACTTGCCGTAACGAGCATCTGTTTTCACCATCTGTGGGCTATGCAAATGAAGCCAATGAATATTCAGACAGGACTCGGCTTAGAGGCACAAATCCTCAGGCTTGCTTACAGTTGGTGCAGAGTTTTGTGTGGACCAGTAAGACGGTGGGGGGGGGGGGGGGGGGGGGGGACGGAAGTAAATCTCCATCCCCTCTGCTCTCCACCTCTCTATCCTCTCGTTTTCTGTTATAGCGGGCATATGCTAAGTGAAAGCTCTGCTAATTTGGAACAATTTATGAGCTGACAGATGTGTGGGCTTCATTCATTCATTCATTCATCCTCCCAGGGACATCTGATACCTGTGGTCTTCTAGATCAGCTCTAATCTATTCACTCTGTGTCCCTTTTCTGTTCCGTCTCTCTTCTTCCTTCCTCCATCTTCGTTCTTCTCTTTCACTGTTTTCTCCTTCCCTTCCGCGCTCTGATGTTTCACTTGCGTTTTACCAACTCTTTGTTTCCGCTGTTTTTATCACTCTCATTCCCTCTCTGCATCTCTCTTCCTCTTATACCCTCCCACTTCATCGAATTTTTCCACCTCTCTTCCCTTTCTTCCTACAGTGAGGGCACTTGATGAATAATTCAAAAGTGTAGCAGGATGATAATGGCAAATTAGAGGTGAGACTGTGTGTAGCTTGCATGTGTGTGTGTGTGTGTGTGTGTGTGTGTGTGTGTGTGTGTGTGTGTGTGTGTGTGTGTGTGTGTGTGTGTGCATGTAAATTCAGTTGATTCATTCCAGCCAGGAGGCAAACCGTACCGGGCTCTTTATCCACATAAATTATGTCAATAAAGTGACACTTCTGTTTAAAGTTGCGAGGTGAGGACAAGTGACAGCCGATTTAGTTGTCTCAGGAAGACGGAGTAATGATTAGCTCGCAGATATTATGTTAACAGGTTTGTCGACTGCCGTTGCACCTGTCAGTCAAAGCTGGTTTCTGTGGAAATTCAGAGAAAAAGAGAAACAGGCCACCCTGAAGGGCTGCTACTTCACTTCATGCTATGGGCTTAGCACAGCTTTACACTGTACAGTATGTACAACTACATCATAATGGGTTTTGTTCATGAAGTCCTTCCATAATTATGGTGCCTTTTTTCCTAAATGATGCTTTACTTTATAATGTTGGGTGATTTTAGACACTCTGATTGCTCCTCTTTGTTGTTTGAACTGTGACCCCTCTTCATTCCTAACTAGAATGTACATTCTAGGTGGCCACCATTGGTCAGATGACTGATAACCAGACACTAAATGTTAATAAAATCAGGAATTTCCATTTGAACTCACTTCAGTATCTTCCTTATACTCATAAATTCTTCAAATAAATAAAACCATTTGCAGATCCCTTTTACCCCAACCTTGACTTGCAGTACGGCCGATTTAGGCACTTCTTCTGCTGTTTACCCTGCAGGATTTCATCTTTTTAAAGAATCAGTAGTAAATCTATGTCTTCTATGTCTGCTTTATGACCATGTGAGTTCACCACACAGACAAATGAATCCAGCCAGGACCCTCGTTCAGCTCATCCTCATTTTGTGGAAATGACCACATTGACCACAAAATTAGATTCATGTGACCAACAGGAGGAGAGAAACATGAGTAGAAAACCATAAATAAGCTACTGATCACATACAAAGTTATTACACAGTCACACAACTACCTAAGGTTTGCATGCAAATTATAGTCATTATATTTATTTATATTATTATTTCATTATATAAATACACTTTTTACAGGGATATTTGTCATGTTTATTTTTGTAATAAATGTTCACACCCCTTTTATAAGACTTACAATATTGACTTCTAGCTGTTTAATAACATTAGGTGATGACATGCATGGATTTCTGTGTTATATTTCAGTTGATCACATTTATTGTGTGCACACATCCTCCTTGCTCAATGGTTGCTGACGTTCACAGAAATAGTGCCGCATCTGAATCAAATTCACACGACTCTTGCTTTGTTGCTGTTTTTATTGTTGTTTGCTCGAGCAGGATAGCAAACAGTAATCTGATGCACTGACTGTGAAACATTCACCTTAAGTGCTCACACAAGTCTCATCACTCTGCATACATGTCCAAAAACTGATAAGAATAATCTATTTCTGTTTGCTAGATTGTCAGATGAAGACAAGTCTCTTTCACCAGCTGCTCTGATGCTGTTAAATTGTTTTTACTCTGCACACATTTGTGTTTTTACTCTTTGCTGCTCTGCTCCTGTGTTGTCCCAGTTCCCACAGGTGACAGCAGAAAGTATCTTTATCTGCTCTCACTCTCTGAATGGAAGATAAGTTTCCTCTACTGGCTGCTTTTGAGTGTTGCTGCTGCAGGCGAGCTCATCCAGGCTCCTTCAGGGCTTCATTTAACTAACTAGCAGTCTAAGCCGCGCAAATCCATCCAGCTGGAGGTGAACGGCTGAGCAAGCAGCTGTCAGCTGCAAACTGGTCTCCATCCTGCTGAATCCCAGGGCAGCAGCAGCAGCAGCGCTGACAGAGAAGGACTGTCACAGTGAAACTGGCTAGGAGGGGTTGTGTGACACTGAAAGGCATCTCTCCTTGTGTAGCTAAAATATAGGAGATGTGGGGATGCGAAGTGAACAGGAGGAGGAGGAGAAGATTCAGATTCAGGATTCTTGCAAGTGTCAAAATGCCAAGATATCCAAAGGCTACTATCTGAGGAATCAGATGATTCACATATTAAAACCTAAAAATAATCAGTGATTTTTATATTAGGCATTAGATTGTCACCAGAAATGTAAAGCTCCATATTGCTATCAGAAACCATTTGTGCAGGAAAACAGTTTAGGATACACACCATGTATCTGATGTCCTTTTAAATGTGCTACATCTATCAGGCATTTAAAAGAAGGAGCTCTTCCAAACTTAACAATGAACAGATTTCCAAACACAGCAAGGAGAAGATAAGAGATAAGACAAAATAGAACTGTATTAATCCCGAAGGAAATTCTTGTGCCAGAGATTGTTCCAAATTATAGTAACAATACAGGATTAAAGAAAAAAACAAAAACACAGAATTAAATATAAGTGAAAATATAAATATAATATGTATCAGGAGTAAATGCAAGAACCAGTGCCTAATAGAATAATAACAGAAATAAGATAAGTGTGAGTGTATACTAAAAAAGTAGTATTGAGAATAACATTGAAAGTAATATTGGCAGTGATATGGAAGAGTAATAAAGAGTAAAACTGCACCTGGTAATGAAAGTAGTAATGTACATGATATTAAACATGCTAATGTACATGATAATAATAATGAAAGCAATCTTGCACATGATAGTGGACATGATATTGCACATGTAATTCTGTTCATGATAATAATGATAGTTGTTCTGAGTGTTTCTAAGTTTTCCTTCCTGCAGAAGGGGGAGGAGTTATAGAGTTTGATGGTGTTTTGTGGTGCTCCTTGGTGGTCTCAGTGGTCTCAGTGCTCTGATATGTCTCCAGTGTGGTGTGCAGGGGGTGAGAGGCATTGTCCATAATGCTGAGAAGTTTCATCAGCATCCTCCTCTCTGATACCTCCACCAAAGACTCCAGTTCCACTCCCAGAACAGAACCAGCTTCCCTCGTGAGCTTGTTGAGTCTGTTAGAATCAGCGTCCTTCACCCTGCTGTCCCATTATACACAATAGGCTACATATTAGCATGTAAAAGACATTTTGCTGAGCATGTTCTGTAGCCCTGCTATCAACGTCATGTCAAGGTGGTAGAATGAAACTAGAGCAGAGCTTCAAAAAAATGCTCTGCACCAATCTCATCACTATACAGCGTTATATTTCTGTTATATTTATATATGTTGCGCTCAAAGAAAACTGAACTGAGACACACAACAACAGCCTCAACAACAGTCTGTCATTTCTTCTTCTCTTTGGAGAACATCCTGCAGAATGTAGATTTATGTAATACATCAATACACCTGACGCACATCTAACTTTTCCAAACTTTTACTGCCAGCCAGTGGGAGCCACTGAAATTTGGACCCTGATGATTTAACGTGTTTTGTTGCTTGAATGAGATTCAACAGCAGCATTGACTGTGGAGAAGCCGTTACTGATTTCATACCAAAAGGCAATAGCTGTGAATTCCGAGGTGTCACATACTCTTCAATTCCTCCACTTTACTGTGTGAAGAGATACTTCTCTGGAAATGGACCAGACATACTGTACATCTGCATACTCAACATCGTACCAGCCAATGACACCTGCTCCAGCATATGAAGGATGTACACGTGCTGTTATTAGATGCAACAATTTTTTCTGGCAATCTGCTCACATTTATTATATATCGCTTTCCTGCGCTATACACATCTGTCATCTTATTACATTTTCATTTTTACTCCATTTTGATGCCTCCACTGAGAGGTCACACAAAGACTCAACAGCTGTCCCAGGATGACAACATCACACTTAAGCAGGTGAGACAGAGACATCTGTCAGGATACAAGGCTTTGGCTTCGGGCTAGGAACACACACACATTCATGCATACACACTTGTCCTCAGAGGTTCTGCCCTCAGGTGATGGAAAGAGAGCATTACTTCCTACTCCAGTGTCTCAGAGCCAGAGTCTCATCCAATCTGACATAAAGACACATGAACACACGCATTTTCTTTTTTTCTTTTCCACCTTCTTCCACTTTATGTCCTCAGAGGGAAGCATTTCTTATATGCCGTCTGTAACGACCTCAAGATGAACCACTCAGGCTTCCATATCTACCTCTGTCCCATAAAGCTGTGTGGACAGCACAGACAGAGAGCAGAGAGTCACCACAGGCCTGCTGGCTGTGCTCGTAAAGAAACATGCAGCTACCTCATCACTGCCACAAAGCTGCACATGCTGCCATCATTTAATGTCCGTTCTTTTATACCTTCAACAGGGCTGGACTGGTAATCTGGTATCTTCCAGGTGGGCCAATGCACCTTGGGGCCGAACCTGATATAATTCAATTTATATATTTCTTATTTCTTCCAACAACCAGCCTATAAAGCAGAAAAAGCTGCCCATTGGTTCATTTTCTATATTGACACTGCCTGGCCCAATCACATCTCTTGCTAGGCCCAACCCCTCTGTCTTCTGTGTTTGTCGATGAGCCAACATGTCAAGATACCGTGGCTCAGAGCCAAAAGTCTGTGGATGATGCAGGACATGAAGCACCAGAATGGACAAAAGCGCAAGCAGGGTGCAGAGAAGGTGCAGGCAAAAAAGATAAATCTACAGGCCAATGGTGCCAAACGTGCCAAAAAAACGTGCCAAAACGTGTTCTGTCTGCTGACCACCCTTCCGTGTTGCCGTACTTTCATAGTGCGTCAACACTCACCTGTGAACTCGGCATGGGGACGGGCAACAGCGTCTGACAAAAACCAAATTAACTTACATTTTTCTTCTTTCATAGTCCTAATTTAAAAATAAAACCACCACATGAGGTTATTTCTCTCCTAGAAAGAGATGAATATTTATTCACCCTGGTCTATCTTATAGGACTGGGCTCATCAAAATGTGTCAGGAATGGATCTAATAAGCCAAAACATGGACAGTACATTAAGTCCTTTTACATTTTGTTTTTTCAGAGTGAGTGAAGCAGCAGCATGGGGCCTGCTTATTATTATTCAGAGGGATATTATTCATCATTTTGAATCTTTAAAGCTTTCAGATGAATATAGATGAGGAGACCCCTGTGAAATTGCAGTCAATTGGTGGCTGTCCTGACAGGGATGCAATACACTGCAACAAAAAAAACACTTTCCCCATCTTGACAACTAATTTACTGGTACTTACTGCACTTAAAAGCAATTTAAGACACACTGACCTGTTCAAATACATTTTCTTTGCTAATTTAAAAGTCTTATGAAGCCTAATTTATTTTCACTCAGTCAATAATTATGTTCTAAGATTTTATACATTTTTTCAAGCAGAATCTTTCAACTTAAATATTCTGTTATGATGATGAAAGAAAAACATGTTATTTTATGGATATATTAAAATGTGTTGCTTGTTAAAATGAACATTTTTGCAGTGTGGAGTTCATTTCCCCTGTTGAAACAAGCTGCATGTGTCATAGGTCCCACTTAATATATTTAATGAGGCAAACATCACAGCACTCAGAGGTGTTTAAAGAAATAGCTTTGCCCCGGGCATCCAATGAAATTAGACAAATATCCGCAATCAGCTCCTGAAGGTATTCCCACTCTTTGTGCTCCTTTTACCTTCATCTGCTCTCCTGCGTCACTGCAAAGATATTATGATGGGAATGTGTGAAAACAATTCTTTGTCATTAATTTAAAGAAATGTCAATTTCACATAAAAAAGAAAAAAGAAGTTAAATGACAGGACTGGTAATTTTCTATATTTTCAATGAGTTTATCATTGCTGTCTTAGTCTTGTGTACCATAAACCTTCACAAATTAAAAACATATTAATGAGCCACAAATGAAATACTAAGGTTGGGCATCAAGAACCAGTTCCAAATTGGAACCGGTTCCAAAACTCTGATTCCATCAGAATTGTTATTTAATTTTTTATGTAGATTCTGCTTAACGATTCCTAAATAAATATCACTCGCGCGCAAGGTAAGTTTCCGTAGCAGCTCCCGTAGTTTCCACCTCACAGGTTTAATGGGTACTTCGAGAAGTGTGGCTTTATTTTGCCCTGAACAATGCCGGTTCGCCACACCTGTGCCAAACGTATTTCGTGCAAAGGAGGATGCATAACTAACATGACTAACTCACCTACACGGTATACAAATCAGTGAGTATACCGTGTTTGACGAGTTGCTCTGGTCTCCCTCGCCTGCCTCAGCCTCCTCCTCAGTCAATAACCTGCAGCACCTCGTCATAATCAGTTAAGTGAAAATTACATTTTTGTCTTATTCTCAACAGTGAAACAGCAAACAAGTTATACTTGACCGAATTTCTATAAACTGTGTGAAATGCAAATTCTGAAATATGTTTTTCTAGACATGAACGCCCGCAGATTGCTAACACTAGTAGCCAGTTTACTACTGCTAAGCCAGTGGCAGTGATCCCACAACGTGACATGAATATATGAATGAGACATTCATAATCATACATTCTTTATAAAGAATGACTTGTACAAAGGTTTTTTTTAAACATTTTTCTTCTGTGAAATAAACATGTGGCCTGTTTTGACCCTTCCCCTCAAAGAACTGAAATCAATAATCGAACCGACGAAATGAAAAGTGGCTGCTAGGGTTACAAAACAAGCAGTAGAGGCTATGTGGCAAATGAAGAAAAGACCCTGAAACTCCTTTCAAGCTGAGATAATGTGACTGAACGTCAGATCTACCGAAACATTTCTCAATGTCACTAATAGTTGTTAAAAGACCAGCTACTGTTTGATCAGACTATTCAGTTCAAAGTTGAACTGACTAATAATGTTTTCCAGTGTTGTGTATTTCACTCCTCTCTATATTTACCATGGGACTCGAGTGGCTCCATTACAACAGGTCAAGGCTCTATGTAGGGAAAGGGAGATTAACTCTCAGCGATTAAAGATGTGAAATTCACTGGCAATGTTTAGTATCTTGTTCTGGGGCCCTTACATTTTTCCATCAACATTCTTACTGAAGGGACAAGCTTAATGAATGATGTGGAGGTGAACACTGAGTCTTCGTATGCAGATCATTTATGTTCACCCATGGTTAGGTCTGTTTTACTGATTAAGGTTGACTGTTAGAACTCATCCCCCCTCCTCCAACGTACTTTGTCTCTCCAGGTCTGCAGAACTATTGAGAGCGTAATCTGTAGCATCGAACACAGCTAGGACCAGTGTCCCCACTATATAAACCAGAGCAGCCAGTCTGGATGAGATCTCCTCCTCCTCCTTTCGTCTCGTCTCTTCTCGTCTCTTCTCTTCCTCGCCCTCCTCCTCCTCACTTGACTGTTTTTGCTGATGTTTGTCTGTTAGCAGGATTACTCAAAGTTATGAATGGATTTGGATTTTTTTTTCTGCAGGGGGAGGGTATGGCCCATGGAACCTTCCATAGTAATGAGGATTCTGATTTTATTGATTCCTACCCATACTATCTTTATTTAAAAGTGTTGCAGATTACAGTACTACTTTTAAAGCCCAGAATCCAAACAGACATACAATCCGGGTTCCCTCCAAACATATTTGCTGTTTTGCTGAAAATAAATGTCATTTCTATAACATGTCGTTGGACTGGTAAACTGAAGCAGAATAGCTATTGTCGAGCTTAATGTGTCTTACATGTAATAATGTAATGTAACGTTGACTATATGTTTTATGTGGCTGTCGTTTTAGCCCCAGTTGCAGTTCAATATGTGCAGTAAAATAATTATTGCATGTGTCCTAAGCTATTGCGTGGTAAAAACACACCTCACATGACTGAGGTGATGAAAAGGACTGAGCTCTCTTAAATAAGATAAAACATAGAAAAACATCACCATGGTCATTCGGAACACGATTTGTGTAGAGCCACCATCTAGTGGCCATTATAAGAACTACATTTAATAGTTCTTCCCCTAAAGCCCTGGTTCTTGACTTTCTCTCAACGATGTGTTCCAACATTTTTTAAATTGTTCAGACTTTCTGAAGTTTGGTGCAAAATCCTTAAAAAGGACAATAGCCATTACTACTGTTGCAGTATTTTGTGAAATGTTTAATGTTGTCATGCTTATTTTTGGATAACTTCCACCACCAGGTTTAATGAGTGGATCTATTTATATGGTTTCTCTCCGTCATCTCTTTCTGTGTGTTTCTCTCTACCACCCTCAGCCTTTCTCTTTCTATTCTCCTCAGTATAGCAATTATTTTGACTCCTTTGAAAGTGTTATGATGAAACAGTTTTCAGCTTGTCAGAGGACTGACAACTTGACAGGGAATGCTTAAAGGCATACAATACCCTGTGATGTATAAAGGCATATTTTTACTCTGCTTTGAGTGTATGCACTTTTACGTGTGTGTCAGGGGGTGATGTTTGTAGAGTAAATCAATTCAAGACACAAATCTAGGAAACTCAGATAGTGAAAGATTTATGTATATTATTAATTTAGATCTTTATGTGCAATTAGTTGATGATTTAAAAAAGAATACAGAATATTAAGGCTAAGGTGGCTGTGGCTAAGGAAGTAGTCCACCGATAGGAGGGTTTGAACCCTGACCCCTGTGGTCTACATATCAAAATGACCTTGGTGTGTGAGTGATTGTGGTAATGGTGATCCCTCCTGTTGGAGCCTTGCATGGTAGCCTCTGTCACCACTGTATGAATGAGTGTGTGAATGGGTGAATGCTGGCTTGTGTTGAAAAGCACATCAGTCAGACTAGAAAGTACTGTCTATTTAAGGTTAGCTTTGGGATATGTGTGTGTGTGTGTGTAAGGGAATGTTTCCACAATTTTACTGCTCTGTTTCCTCTGTGTTTTTTAAATCATTATATTTCTGTCTGACCGTCTGCCTCCTGTGTGTTTTACCTTTGTTGTATTTGCCCACCCCCCACCCCCCAACCGGTGTCACCTGTGTGTCATTTTCCCTCCTGTGTGTTCCTTCCCCTCTGTGGAAGGTTACTGTAACACCTCTGTGTCTCACGTCCCAGCCTTTAACCTAGTGAGTTTGCTTGGTTTTTGACTCTGTCTGCTTTTTGGACTTTGCCGTTGCTTCCTCCTCTGAATTGTTTGCCTGCAGGGGCGGACTGAGGGAAAAATAGCCTGGGAATTCGTCCCTGGTCAGCCTGCTCTCCAGGAAAAGCATTTGTCATGTGGTCTGGGTCTTAGAGACCTTTATTCCTGCATTTTTGAGGATTTTATGCAAGTACAGCAAAGTGTATAAAACTATATCACTCTAAATTTTAGTAGGTCTTTGAAGAGGATGCGCCTTTCCAGTCTTTCTACACCAAAATCATATAATTCTAATCTTAAATACCCAAAAGTAAAAAGGTAGCAGAACAAAACGTCAGATAAATTGATTAATCTCGATTGCACCAATTTTATTCTGGCCATGTCAACAAACATGCTAATGTTACGGCTTAGTCACCTTCATCAGTGCATGAAAGTAAATGTATGTCATGACTCTTATATACAGGAGCTGGGAGGTGATTGGCTTAAAGGGTCGCATAATAACTTCCTGAGGTCCCCATATTGATAATATGACAATGACTAAAAGCTCTCCTCAGGAGTGAAGCAAACATTTTCTTGGAGTGCTGCTCAAAGAGTGTTGTGGCAGAGCAGCTTCAGTCTCCAGGTCTGTCTCCCCATTCTGCTTCTGTGTGTCATGATTGGCCCACTGAACGAATGTGTCAGCCGTCATTTCTTTCAGCTGCGTTCCTGCAGACACAATCATCCGATGAGCTGACAGGATGTCCATTCCACTTGTCTGAAGGTATTTTGAGGTGACCTGAAAGGTTCAGTGGAAGATCTGAGCTGCAAGCATTCTGTCATACCTAAGCATTCAAGTGCATTGACCTGTGCACTGGTGTTGATGCCCTGTCCATTTTGATTGGCTGAAATAGTGTGAAGGACATCCACATACAGGGCCCCAGCTGGTTTTCCAAAAGCTTCAAACACATTGGTCAAAGCACTGTCTTTATCCCAGTAGTGTGTCTGTCCAATTGGAGCCAGACGTTTGTGTCTTGGATCCTTGTTGTCCAAATGTTCATCCTCTGATAAGAACAACAATGAGACCCACTCAACAGTGCATTCTCTGTTGTGTCTACCAGAATGAGGTTCAGAATGTGTGCATAGCAGCATACATGGACTTTGTTGGGGGACTTTGCAGAGTGTTGTAGAAACCTTTGTATTGGCCTTGCACATTGGAGGCCCCATCAGTTGAATTAACAATGTGTGTGTGTGTTTCGGTTTGATTCATGCTGTTGTAGGTGTTTGTGGCAGGTTTTGATGGCTTGATAACCGAGATAGAGACTCCCACTGAAACATTGTGGCTCAAGGTCAGCCATCTTCACCGTCATGATGAATGAAAGGGTTCCCTTCCACTGTCTCCTCTGACCTGGACACTTTTTTTGAGGGGGGCTGACCCTTCACTGCCCAGAATGAAAACAGATCTTCTTCCCTGACATCTTTGAAACAGACTAAGTTCATTCAATTTTTAATCTATGCTTAACCTTTGATTGCTTGGCCATCAAAATATAATTGTAACATGCAAAATAAGACTTTGAGGATTCTAGAGATGTTTCGAATTATAAAAATCTGTTCAGAATTATAAAATGTTGGCATAGACATGATTTATATCTTTACTACATATCATATCAACATTTCCAAAACATGTTGAGATTATAGGTATATGATCAGGCTTCCTTATCAATATGAGGAGGGGATAGCGGTGGCTTGAGGCCTGTGTAATACAGATAACAAAAGAGAGACCACTGTTGGAGACAACTGAAAGCACTTAATTACACGACAGTAATTTGACTCATTGTTCATAAAGTTGGATTTATTTATTGCATTGTGTGGGAAATGTTGTGTATTAATTTAACAATACGTCATAAGAGTTTGTGTACTGCAGGATTGGGTGTTTTCTTGATGACCAGTCACTGAGCTGTACAGCTGATAAAGCATGTTCTATTTGGTGAATTGATTTCAAAGTATGATGCATCAGAACCACCCACAGAGAACATGCAGTTCTGCAACGACATTATTTTACACTCATGTGCTTTACTCTGTTCCACCTGGGTAGCCTATACTGGAATGTATAATGTGTCCCTGGACTTCCTGGTCAGTCTAATCCCTTTCTCTCCGTGAATTTCTCCCCCACTGAAACAGATTATTTCTTGTCCCCAACATGTGCCCAACATGCAGCAGTGCACTATCTGCACACAGCTTTGTGAACGCACACAGCCGTTCGTGGCAGGTGCCCCCCCCCCTGCTGTTTGCGCCCAGAAGATGGAATTGGCCCGACAGCCATGGATTTCTCCAAATGGGGGAAGAGGTGGATCGTAATGCCGTTCACATCTAAACCACGCCGCCGCCACTGCCGCCGCCTTACCACACCAGAGATTAACTTAATCTCATGTCACAACTGCAGTGGAAACGTTGCTTCCAGGAAGCTTATTCCGACAGAGGATTTTTCAAAAAAGCAGAGGGGGGGCTTTTTTGAGGAGACTATCCAAGCATAACATGACTTTGCTCCCAAAATAGATTTAAAAAAACATGTAGATAAGGCTGCTCAGATGGGAGGGGGCTTCTGGGTAAATGCTTAGTGTGTCTTTGTGCACCTGTGTCAATGTCTCTCTCTCTCACTGTTTCTTTTGTTCAGTGGGGATAGAGACTCCTGTTTTATACATTTATATTCCTACATCCCAGAAACCAAATCTGAGTCACTGACTGCTTCCTTCTTGGGGGCACCATGCTTCTGGACATTGAACAATCTCATCATTGCTGTGCATTTTTCACTGTTCCGTCTTCTTTGATCATCCACAGCAGTGCTCTCACCCAAGGTCTTCCTCTTCGTCTTTCTTTTATGTTGAATTTCCCTCTGCTTCAACACTCATTTTCCTTTCATTATCTCCCAACATTGCATTTACGTTTCAGTATCTCCTTGAAATCAACCAAATCGTATGTTACTTCTCTGCCGCCTCTTTTCTTCCTTTCCCTCATTTATCCCATTCTCATCTCTTTTTCCTCTTTACTCTCCATCCCCTTCCCTTTCCACGTTCGCTTTTCCCATCATCACAGATTTCACCTCCTGTAAAACTTCTGATCCCTCTTTGCCTTCACCTTGCTGTTCAGCTCTCCCACAGAATCATATGAAAAGACCTTTCCCAGGTGTCCTTTCTCACCCAGGAGTCCTGCTGGCCTTTTACCAAACTCCAGGACATTGTGAGGTAGCCATTTATCACGGCTACAGAGCTACACCAGGTAGCCTGAAAGTTTTGAGGCAGTCATAAATCTGAAACCCATGGGGGCATGTTTGGGTCTGTGCAGGAAAGGGTCAAGAAACATTCAGCACCATGTTCATCTTGACAGGAGTGCAGATGGCATACAGAGTTTGGCTCAAATCCAGAGCTAATTAGTCAGATGTGATTTTTACCATAGCATAAGCAGGAATCTGATCTTCATCTGCTGCTTGGCTAAACAGAAACAATGTGCTGTGAAGCTGCCCATATGAAGACATAAGCAGGATATGGTTGCAGCTTTGCCTTAAACTGGCATTTTTTTACCACTAGTAATATTGTGGAGTGTAAAATAGTGTTTTAAGGAAATGTTTTAGTTTGCTGCAATGCAAAACTGATCAAAAATGATAGATAAAAGGAGCTGGATGGGAAATGACCTTTGTTGTGCAAAAACTAAGGTTATGTTTACAGGATATTTTTTAATATATTAAATGGTGCATTGTCAATACCCATACATATCAACAATCTTCCTCACTGTCTATGTGGGAGTACATGAAACTGGCAGCATTACACTAAAGCACACACACAGTATGGGGACCCACTTAAACACATACTATTTCACATATCATATCTAGAATTTACAAATTCATAACTGGACAATCTTGGTTGTGAGTGCATGGATAGTGGTGCACATACTGTGGTCTACTGTGTCATATAAAGAGAATGTTGTGGGCAGTGTAGCGATCATCAGTCATCAGTGACCCGGTGTCGCAGATATCCATTTTGCCGGTGTGTCCTTGAGTCCCTGCTAGGTGCTGCTCCTTAGCTGACTGTGACCTCTGACGTCTGCTGAAGGAGTGGATCAGACTCTGAGCTGAAGTTTGCTCCGCTGATGACTTCTGAAGTACATGTTCCTCTGCCCACCCCATCAACTAAAATAAGTGCTCAATTCATCCTTTGGTCCTGTGTCATGTGGAAGTTTTAATTTTTAACTTTGACATCACAGTCTATGTTCAAACAATTTTTTTTTATTGTTCAAATCCCTGTGTTATAAATAACTTTGATTCAAATGAAACCAACAGCTAAAGATATTTGGCTGTGTCTCCATAATAATTCCAGATGCCTGCCAAAGGATAAGGAGCCAGCAGCAGGTTGGCAAGAAACGTTCTTAGCATAAATATAGTAAAGCTTGCCAGTTAGTTCAGCTGGAGAGCATTGGTGCTGCTGCTGTTACACTTCTTATTTGCAAAGACTGCACCAACAACTACCACAAATACTATTACAGCCTGGTGTTTGCTTACAGTGAGTGGAGGTTTGAACCCAAATGCCAAATATAAGGCATATTATTATAAACAAAATGCAAACCACTCTTTTCACAAAATACACATTTTTATAGACTTAGTCAGGTTTTCCATGTTTTTGAATGTGATGTATTCTGTATTATTTTAGTATCTATACTTATGATCCTCTGTCGACTGTGAATCCTCTTCATTTCATGTTTTCATTAACGACTCCATCCTGAGTACTTTAGCTGAAGTGAGAGCTCTCCCATTACACCGAGAGAACAGGACAGAGTCGGGAGCTGAATGCCAACTCCTGGATTAAACATGATAATCATGTTAAAGCTGGCGCCAGCATCTGAAGTGAGTGCTGATTATCATGAAACCATGTGGTTAGTTAGTACATTGGTACCCCCTCTGAGTCACTCTGAAGTCAAACCTACACCTTGCAGTGTTTTCTCATTCAGTTAGCAGACATAATACAGACGCCAACAGTTGTTTTATGTGTTTTTATTGTGTTTCTTTACATCTGTCTCCAGCACAGGAATGGAAGCATTGAATTGCATTTACTCTCTTAGTGTAGCAAGGAGATTTTTTGTTTATTTGTGCTTTTTAAGTGTAATTTAATTAAACAAAATATATTTCATCCCAAGTCTTATACTAAATTTCAAGTTGCATCCCCTACAGATAAAGGATAACCAGCGAGTTACAGCTCCACAAAGATCCAAATCTGGGCTGGACCTTAAAGTTTGTGAAAAGTGCAAAAATGCATACCAATGCAATTAAAGTAATAATGATGCCATTGTGGGTAATGGTTAAGATTAGCATTATTCCATTCCATTCTGTTTCTTTTCCTCTGTGTAGTTTCCTAAACCAGTTTCACGAAATAAATAAGCACTTCAACCCAAAGCATTTTTACAAATTCCATGATGGAAAAAGGAGCAAGAAGAAGAATAAAACTTATACCTGCCCCTTTCTTAATAGCATAATATACTGTACATGGAGACCATCTTTGTTCACCTTTTAACTTTTCACAGATTATATAAAATTCAACGATGCTAACGCAAAACATTTATAGCAGTCATCCTGAGATAAATGTTCAAATGGTTCAAAATGTCTCGTTATTTTTTCTCTTAAATTTGCTTTGGCCAGTTGTTTTCAATCATGCACAAAAACAATCTCACCGACACCATCATTTACTCTGAAATGCACCAATGACTGTTATTTCTATGTTATGACTAAACGATGGTTATTCATGATTTAACATGTTTTGGTTTTAAGAACTTAAAAAACGTCATTTCTATGTCTCACGTTTGTTTCAATAGATTAGGGCAAGTGAAAGGAAAATATTGGGTTCTTTAAAATATGCATTTTTAAAGTTTCTCAGTATATTACCTTCTTAAACTCTGAATCATTACAAATGCACAAATGCCTCAACAAAGACAACGTTGCATCTGCTCTTCTGACACTTTAATCAGATATTCTAGTACTTATTTCATTCCACCCTACAAAGTATGTTCTGTACTTTTTTTGTATTTACCCATTTTCATCCCTCTGCCTCCACCTGCACATGCTGTTCACCATCATATCTGAATGACTGTGTGTTTGTGTGCATCTGCCGTAGTCACTCAGCTGTTTCACTATTAACAATTGGCTCCTTTCTCAGCATGGCTACACCTGCCAACTATTGTTGTATTTGCTCGTTTTGGCTGTGCACACAGTTTAGCAGTGAGGGGCCTTCAGATGATGGATTTCCAAAGGAAACAAGCCAATAAGCTGCCAGATACAGCTCAGTGTCACTGATTATTGGCAGCTGAAAGTATGCAAGAGGCAAAGCTTTCCTGATTGTTTGTGCTCACTGGGCTTGTGGATTGAGGGTGTGTGTGGAATTAACAAGAAAGGCTTTTCTCCAATGAAAACTTCTCTGAAAAAAAGTGCCTGCTGGTCAACATATGCACATAAATTCCAAGCAATTCATAATTCCTAGTGTTCACATAGGTGTCTCACGCTTTATTAATATTAATGATCTTGATCTCAATCTCCCTGAAGAGTCTAAGCACCAAAGACTTTCTGACACCAAGGACTTTCTGACACACTAATTATCACATATCATTTGATGTAATAAAGTAAATCTTATTTAGTCTCTCCTGATTGAAATGAGGAGGTGAGCACCTTCCTACGATGGAGGAATGAGAGGTCAATTGTAAAGTGCATTGCGCCCTGCATTACAAAGTGTAATCCCTTTATGGAAGACAACACTGAACATTATCGGACATTGTAGGAGCATTGAATCCAGGTCTGGGATGTTCCAGCCAGGTGATTTGTACACATTCACAGTGACACAACAAGAAAGCAGCTTTAGTTTAAATTAATTTACTAATAATCATAAAGTATCAATCTATTTAATAATTGAATTTATTTTATTATTTATTATTATTTAATATTTTTCTTTTTGTTTCTTTGTTTGCCTCATCACAGCCTAAAAATTACTCACTGTGCACACACACTCACACTCACTCACACACACTCATACACACACACACACACACACACACACACTCACACACACACACACACTCACACACACTCACACACACGCAGGCTTACTGTATAATAAGCATAGGGCTGCTGTCACAAGAGCAGTCAAGAACTGAATAATGGATGGAAATAAATAGAGGCAATGACTTAACAGCTTGTCAATTCAATTAGCCCACTGTTTTAATGGCTTAATCACAGCCATCCCACCCTCTCTCTCTCTCTCTCTCTCTCTCCCTCCATTTTCAATCTCATTTTCCCTCTCCTCTTTTCTGTTTGCAGGAGATGACAGGAATGATGAGGACCGAGGGAAAAAAAATCAAGCAGTGCCCGGCTGAGAGTGTAAGTGAGGTGTGGAAAGAAAGAATCGGGAGAGGAAGCACACCCCTCTGTCTCTCGGCCCACTGTCTGCCCCCAGACTGTCCACCAAATCTATAAATAATCCATGAATCTCAATTCAATCTAAACAAATCATCTTTGAAACACATGAATTTTGCTGTGTAAAGGAGAGAGACTCACAGACACAGACATGAAACAAAGATGAATTCACACAGCAGCAGCGTAGAGGCTACAGATGTTATCTCATGCTTCTCTCACCCAGCAGCCCCAGCAGGGTTTGACAACAGCAGACTGGAACACAGGAACAGTTGCCTGGTGTTTCAAATACCACAGAGAGCCCACAGACACACACTCATGTACGTCATCCTTATCACATTCCTTCCTTCGCCTTCGACTTAATCAATTCCTACTCCTCTTATCTTCTTTTCTGCTGTTCCTCTCTATGTTGGGATATTAAAGGTTGTCTAGAACAGTGGTTGCTAAAGACTGGGTTGCGACCCACAAATGGGTCACAGGAGATTTTATTTGGGTCACCAAATAGAATAGTTCTGATTCTATTTTACTATTATTCTACATTTATTTCTGCAGTACATCTTTTTTCAGCGAAATGAGGAAGCGCGTTTCTAGCTCCACCACACATGGAGTTCTGCCAATCACAGTGTGACATCGGAGGCCGGGTAGGCGGTGTCTTGTTCAGAGCTCCTATGTGTCAAGCATTGTTTCCACCTAAATAATGAACAGATTCTGCAGGTGGTGACGCAAACAGGGAGGCATTGCCTGTATTCTGTTTGTTTTATTGATGAGAGGGAAAAACGAGTCTGCTAATTATGCCAAAATGCACTTAATTTGTCTCATATAAAGTAGTTAAAATGTGTATTGTTTTACTGATGAGTGCTTTGTTTGCTTTGTTATGAATGCAGTTCATTTGTCTGGTTTTCAAGTAGTTAAATGTGAAGATTATTTCACTTATGAATGTCCGTTAACCAAGTTAAAATGCACTTAATTTCTCATATAAAAATGTGACCATGTCTATTTTGATAAGAGGAGATAGAAACAATGAGATACCACACCCCGCCTACATGCACTTATTTGTTTGCATCTATAAACATAACATATGTACAGTTTATATTTTCAATAAGCATACAATGTAGTTGTAATTTAAATGTATAGCCTGTCACTTTGAAATGTCTGGTTAACCTATTCAAGACAATAAGATGATGCAGACGGCATTAAAATTGTCAAATGCACAAATCATTATTCCTGCAATGCATAAGGTCTATTGTGATTTGGGTCACGATGGTTTAAAAATGTGGGTCCCCAGAAAGAAATGTTCTGGAATCACTGGTCTAGAAGACAGAGGGTCCCACCTGAGGCCAGTAGTTGTGGGCAACATAATTAATCTTACAGGATTATCTGCCACATTTCCAATTTTTCAGTTTTTTCATCATTAGCTGCAGAAACATGAACATTTGCATTACTTTTCAAAGATAGTTGGTAGATTTCTCCATGATGATTCATCCTCTAAATGCAGTATCAATACTCCATCAATATGTTAATGCCTACAAAGGGCATATCATTTCATATGGAGGGCAGGGACTTGTCTCAACAAATATTTTGGGATTACGGTATTTTTTCTGCTTAATGTTTGTCTTCATTGTATTTGAAGTGAAGTCATGTTACATCATTCCAATATGCCTTCCCAGAGCCTATAAATATTGATTTGCTGTTGTTTTGAGATCCATGGTCAGCGCTGAGAGAGAGAGAGGCCAACAGTTCTTTTTATGCTGATGTCCCTGCTGATTCTGATAGATTATTGTTCATAAAACCAAATGATATTTACCACTCTGCTAGCACTCAGAAACAACAAACAGCAGCCTTAGGGCTTGTGTCCATTTAGGGGTTTTTTTCTCTCACTGCACAAGCACTTAATCCCAGTGCCCTCTAAGTGCTTTTCTGTCAGAGAAATACACTATACCATATGGACACACACCGACATGTTGTGCCATTGCATAGTTAAATCCCTGAATTTTATTTTCTGAAAAAGTAATTGTCCCTATCAATGTTGAAACCAAACTTACAACCTTGCCTAGTTCCCTCTTCAAGTCTTGGAACCTGATCAGGTTATCAGTTATCCTAATGAGGCCATTAATTGTGCTCAACAATGCATTATTTAGCAAATATTTGATGTCCATATACATCTTCACACTGCAGGGGTCCTGTTAATGTTAACTCTGTGTATGCAAACCATTATGGTTGGTTGAAGAAAATTGTTTTTGCCTCATTAATAGCCAGATTTATTTATAATGATGCTCAGTGGTCAAATCAGCTCTAGTCTACTGCAGGTATGTTTTAGGAGGTGTACTCTGTAACAGAGTGGCTTCACACAGGACAGAAGGATGATGCTATGATTGTGATGGTTTTGGTTTTTGGTTTTGAATGTTTTTGTTTCCTGTTTTATTTTGAAAGTTTATTTTCTCTGCCCACGTGTTTTGCTTTACACTTCCTGTCTTTGTCGGTTTTCCCTCCCTTTAGATTGTTTAAGGTTTTCACCTGTGTCCAGTCTCCACCTGATCTCCATCTCCCCTTGTACCCCTTCTGTTTGTGTTTGTTCTTCCTTCATTGCCACTTCATCTGTGTTCCTTGTATGTTCTTCTCTGATGTTTCCCCTGTTCCTGGTCTGTTCCTCCACCTCTCTTATGTAAGTTTATCCCAGTGATTTTACCTTCTATCTTTGTTTTACTCTGCCTGTTTTTGAAATCAGTGTATACCTGTCCCAGTAAGTGCACTACACTATATTTAGTATCATAATATATAACCATGAAATTTGAACTTGATGTTCAATGAATTAAGTAATTATTATTATTATTATTATTTAGTTATAGACTCAGTCTGTCTGAGCAGTATCAACATATAGTCATGTCTTTTCTGAGCTTGGTGAGCTAAGAGAAATCACCGCTGACCTTTACCCATTAGGTCACCTTCACATGCAGACCACACCTTACAGGAAGCCTAACTTCAGGCATCAGGCCCTGATTACATGCACAATTGTGCAAGTAAATTGTGATAGCCACAAATTGCTCTGTGCCTTCATGTATGAAAATATGTCCGTCTCTCACACACACACACACTCCCTCACCCACACTCGAACTAAGACCCCGGTGATGATATTCCTTCAGGCTGTGAGGTTATTTTAAAGTTTCCTTGAGATAATTAGACTGTTTAATGATCTCTCGTTAGCTTTTTTAGTCATTACAACTTGATCCTATTAAACTACTGGATTTAGTTTCAGGCACTGTTTCACCACATCACCCACAAACAGATCAAAACAGCCTGATGGGAGAGACAAATACAAATTACCTCACCACACTCACCCACACGTTCGGCCTTTTCACAGGCACTGATATTGGAGAACTAATAACTCTCTGAGCACATTAAAACCCACACAGTCAGTCCCAGTCTGTTCACATTACATTTCAAGCATTTGAAATTTGCCCAGAAAGGTGATTAATTTCAATTTCATGTCAGATTTTTTTTTAGGTCAAGTTTTTCTTTGATGTGCAAATATAAAACAGGATTAAGATGCATTGCATGTATTACACACTCAGAGAGACGACAACAAATTTGTGATATGCAGCGCAGCTTTTTCCTTGACCATCAGCATCGGGCTTCAACCACTGAACGTAAAATTTTGTGTCTCCCTCTGGAATTGAAATCATCCTCACATTTAGAAAAATAGCTGACAGTGTAAACAAAACCCCACATTGCATGTAAAGACCCGCTTACCTGCGGCGGGAACACATGGTGGCTCTAATAAACAATAACGCATTAATGCCTTGCTTTTAAGCCACTGTCTGAACGCATTCACAGGCTGCCATTTAGGTGGCTTCCTCTAATAGGCCTATACCTGTCCTGGTGAAGCTAATGCCTGGCTCCATCCCTGCCTCGGGTGACTGCCTTCACTCAGCTCAGAAAATGTGGACCCTCCCGCCCCGCAGTTTATTTCCTCATTGGCATCTGTGGGTTGTCAGTGGAAGGCAATGCTGGCGTTGCACATGATGCCACCCCAACAGCTGCCATGTTTAAGAGCAAGCCAGAATAGTCAAACTCTCAGGGGGTTCGGCATGCCCTCTATCTGACGCCTACTGCTATGGAGTGGCTTCTCCCAGATCTCCCAGCCACAACTGGCACCATGATGGAGGTCATCAGGAGAGCTGGAGTTAGCTTTAGCAATAGTCTCATGATGGTTTGACCCTCATATTGTGACTCATTGATCATGAAAACCTACCCCTAGAATCTGGAATCACTTTTCTATCATTGTTAGTTTGATAGTAATTAAAGAAAATCAATATTTCACTAATGTCAGTCTTCAGGATGTGGCTCAGTAACGTTTGACCTGTGTGTGTAGGTCTTAAGTGGATGTCATAATAGATTCTGTCTGTAACGGTTTTGGTTTTGAAGGTTCTGTGTTTTCTGTTTCCTGTTTTATTTTTTAAAGTTTATTTCTCCATGTCATGTCTTTTACTTTACACTTCCTGTCGATGTTTTCCCTCCCGTAGAATTGCTCATCATTTTCACCTGTGTCCCGTCCCCTCCTGTTCCCAATGTTGTCTCGTCACTGTGTGTATTCTAGACCGTGGTGACACGTCATTTCCTGTTTGCAGGTGAAAACAAAGCAGTTTGCTGCTACCATTTCCATTCATTCATTCACTGTCTTTACATTGTTTGCATTTTTCACACTCACTTAAATCGTTCAAATAAAACAAACACACTGAACGTTTTCTATGTCATACAATTCCCAAGAAACTCTTGGTAATAATGCAAAACTACGTTACACAGCCAAACTTCAGGCTGCAGGTCTCCAGCTTTGCCCAAACATCCTGCCGATGTATGGAAATATGAACCAACATCATGGCCAAATGTAGAACATGGTGATATTTACTGCTGCTTGATTGAAAGTCCTGGTAATAAAGTTTTGTTACTCATATTAGCTACTCTTCTGTTCATACTCTTTTAGTCTTAGACAGCATTACTGTCAGTACATGTGTATAAGTTTTGTAGACCAGTTTAGAAATCACTTTCATGTATTTTCAGAATACACAAACATCAGGTACCTGGACATCATTTATGAAAGCGCTTTCCAGCATCACAGGTTTTTTATTCACAGCTGCCAGCCATCGATTTCCGCGGTCCGGAGAACGATTTCTCCGTGTAAAGTAAAAAACAATACTTTTCCCCCCTTGTTTAAGGTTGTGTGAACAACAACACACAGCTTCACAACTCTTAGACATGGCTGTGTGAGTTTTCTGGTAGTTGGCAAACAGCCTGTAGGTGCATTACTGTTAGGAATGGCTGTCTGCTGGGACAATGTTTTCATTGACGTGTCTTGAGAAAGTCCGGAAGTAGGTCAAAGTACCCGTATGATCCCACTCAAGAACTTAGTCTGTGTGTTTCCCCCTTACATTTTCCAGTTTGTCGTGTCGTGTCGAAGTAGATTATCTTCACACGCTCCAGGGGTTTTTTGTCCTGGTGTTTCCTTTCTGTTCTGTGTAAGTTTCCCTGGTTTTGAACTCCTTGTCTGTTACTTTGGATTTGGATTTTGCTCTATGTTTTGGATCAGCTGACGTCTTGGTTTGTTTGTTTGTTTTGTTGTTGTTTTTTTCTTAATTTGTACCATTTGGACTGACTTGTTCCCCATACCAGTACTGTGTGCTTTTGGATTTTATTTTGGTTTTCACCTTATGAACACAGTTTTCTTTTTTTAAATCATTGAACTACACCCTCCCTGTCTTTGCCTTGATTCTGCATTTGTGTCCTCACTCTGATCTTGCTGAAACGTGACATTTATAATATCAACACTGGTGGAATTTATTTAATATATACACACCTCCTAACGGGAAACATTAGAACTAAGCCTTTATGGTGTTTTTTCGTCATTTATTGATCACTTCTCTGCACCAACATTGAAATAGTTGACATAACAAAATAACTTTTTTTTAACTAAGTTTTTTTATTTATTGAAAATGTTCATCTCATGGAGCTTAGACAATGTTTCTTCTTCTTGTGTCTCTGGTTTGATAAAGTTTCACAAAAGCATACATTTTTTTCATGGAATTCTCCAGCAGATTCAAAGCTTAATAAAATATCGGTGTGTTGAAGTGTGAAAACCATACATGAAAATACAATTCTCTTCAGTTTTGTTTGCTTGTTTAGCTTGCATGAGTGGAAAATCTGCATTACCCTACAGTATCGGCTATATATGCTTCATTCTGCAGCAAATTTACATCTCGACTATCCCGCTCTTTAACCCCATCTCCTCGTCTGCACTTTACTCTCATCATTTAATCATGAGCACTCGCTTAAAATCTTTGAGCCTTTATAGCCCACACTAGAAGGATAAAAGGTGAGAAAGGAGCTCCATATGCTGCTGGCACTTAACTTGAGTTGTTTCTGACTGCAAAGCCAGTTTAACATCAACAGCTCTCAGATCAGCTGGATCAGTGGAAAAGATAGCCCTGAATAAAAAGATGTGGCTCCAGAGTGTAATTGCTGCTTTATTTTTTTTTAAACTGTGCTTTTACATTTATTTAATGATTGTACAGTCATAATCCAACTGATGATTGATGATTGGCAGTACATCCACATTTTTTTCAAAAGCTTAATGTTTAAGTTTGTTTTTAGGACCGGTGCTTTTAGTGCTGCCTAAGTATATTTGCTGCAGTGTCAGTACTGTCCTTATGGAAACATTAAAAATACTGAAAGCGGAATTAAATTGTTAAGAAAACCAACATTGCCTACAGGAATCGGTGGAGGAGAGATCTACGGGGAATAATCTGTGTGGGTGGGTGGCGGGTGAATGATTAAGTGTACTTGCCGATTCAGATGAACTCAAAGATGATCAACACATCATTAATTCACATACATGTAAAAATTCACACAGTCCATTCAAATAGTGAATCGTAAGATCAGCTCTTGCAAACCATTCCTCTGCTGTGCAGCATATTATACTCTGGAGTAGGAGGTTAAATAACACTTGATGCTACCCGACTTCCTCCATTTTACTGATGTGACCAGGTCAAACTAAAGGCCGTTTATGCTCTATGTTAAAGATGGATGAAACGGAGCAGTTCCACCGGAAATGACTGAGGGCAGTGTAGCTATAATTCATGCAAGGCATGACAAATGTGTACAGAGACACTGAAGAAGAAAAAAGAGAATTGAAAAATTTTAAATTTAAAAAGCAAAAACCTCTCTGTCCTCAGGTCTTGATGTACTTAATGGCCTCACAGACCACCACCAAATACAGTGTGACCCTCACCTTTTACTGGTATTTTATCACAACCTCCTATGACCGTCGCCATTTATGGATGGACAAATACATTTATGTACGTAGAGGGAGCATAAATGGGCCTAAAGAGGAAGGTGATGAAGTTTGTCCCTGCCCACACAGTCCTGATCCATATAATCGTATCCATATATGGTTGATTAAAATTACTAGAAATGTTTGTTTCAAATACTCATTTTGTGGGAACAACAATGGCTTGATTTAAAAACAGCACACAATACAGCTGACATTGAAACTACACTGCATAACAAACAGGCTCATTTGTTATACAACACAAATACAAGAAATACAAGAAATTAACACTGAATTTGAGAAGAAAATGTCTCAATACTGGTGAAATGATCCGTCCACGCAGCAAGATCATTTCACATGTCAAGAAATCTTAAAATAAGTTGATTCAATCTAGAAATAAATAGGCTGATAAACAACTAAATAATTACTCTCATGTTTCCAGATCTAAGATTTAAAATCTTGGCATGTACAGAACAGTTTGCAGTGAATATTGTGAGGACTTCCTCTATGGGCTGTGGATAAAATGAGAGAGCTGGACAGAACAACACTGACATCAGAGCTGTGCTACATTCAAGGTCAGGGAGTAAGTAATAGAGGGAATTATCTCATTATTTAAAAGAATATCTTGGTCATTGTAAAACCTTCATCAGCTCCTTAAAAACTGCTAATGACTTGTTAAGTATAGCAAAGGGTTATAAGGAAATATATTGGAGTTTGAAGTTAGTGAAGTTAGTATAGTAGTCAAAATGAGTCTATTTAATGCCTGGAACAGCTGCCTGAGACTGGGAGCAGATTACAGAAACATTCACTTCTTTTCAGAGGCTATTAATCTTACAGAACAACTTTGAAACATATTGTGATTAAGCCTGCAGTCAGACATAAAATCAGTGTTATCAGGTCATGGTGCTCAAGTGAATTGTCTCGACTCAGTTCTGATATATATTATGATATGTGTTAATTAAGAACACAAAGATAGATGGCGTGTTTGGAGCCAGATTGAATGTGCACAGCAGTAATAAAAGAAAAGAAAGGAGATATTGTGCTCTTCTTTGGTAACATCCCAGTCTACTCCTGTGGGTTGTAAGTGCTGTGGTGTGTGTGGTATGTGTGGTGTTTGAATCAGTCGCAGCAGGTCAGAAAGCGACGCCTCAGGTTTGATTCACTGTGACCCTGGTTTCCCTCAGACAGACACTGCATCCCTGCAGCACTGCCACACCTCAGGGATGCTGTTCTGTAGTCGGCATACTTCACCGACCCCTCTGAACTGTGTCGTCCTATGGAGCCACAAAGAATCAGAAATCAGAGCAAACATCTACACAGCTGCAGCCTGGAGGAGGTTTAGTGCAGCTTCCATCAGTCAAATGTGCTCAGCTGTCAAAGAGCTTCACAAAACTGACTGGCTTGTTAAAGTCATGCATAGCAGTTGCGTATCTAAATATTGCAACCTTGTCTACCTTGATATTTAATATTAACAGGATGGCAAGACGTCCAAAGAAATAATATGCGTTTCTGCTGTTGCTCTGTATACATAAATCATTGATAAAGTAAATAGACACTTGAGGAGCATGGCAGAACATCTTAATTAACATTTAACCAAAATGAAAATCTTTCCATAACCTGTATCAGAGTGATTTTGCAGTAAAACTGTGGCCACATTTGGGAATCAGGATGCAAAACCCAGTATCTAGTGGCAGAGTCCATTGATTTGTGCAGACACCACTCTACAACTCCTGTGCTGTACTGTAATTCATTATGTGATATAAAGGTCTATTTACAGAAGTCGTTATTAACCCTTTTGTTGTGTTTGTTTGTTGTTTGTTGTTGTTTACTACTTTGGTGTTCCCGCTCAAAAATGAACGCTCTGTTCTAGCTGATTATAAATCCATAATAATACATATATTATCACCTAATGTTGTGTTTCATCTTTTTATCAACTCAAGTTCTTGTGAGCATTACAAGTTTAGAACTTCTATTTGCTATTTATGGTCTGTAGGCCTCATTGACCTGAGCTCATATGATTCATTTTTTTTAAAAGAAGAAGAAAAAAAAGCTCCTCGAAAGCATCTGCACTGTCAATTTCCTGGCTTCTCTCCTCCTCATCAGTGTCATTTTTGAAGATGTAATCCAGAGCCTCAGTATATCATTTGGCCATCCTGTTGCCACAGAATGAACTGTGAGCAAGGCCTCAATAAACCTTCATATACCACAGCTGTGAGAAAGTTGTAGATATCGCTGAAACAATGTTGTGGTTGTTTCTGACAACATTGCCAACAGGTGTGGTTCCCACGGGGTAAAAGTTCTATTGGGGATAGCTTCCTGTGGGGGTTGCCATAGAAGCCAAAAAGGGGCGTTTCTAATGACCTAATCACCAAGGCTTTACACAAGTTCAATAAAACACCCAAAATGTAATTAAAATTCTCAAAATGTATTTTGTGTGTTCAGATGCCATGTGTGAACAAAGTCATGGAACCTTATGACAAACACATGAAATTAACTACATTTTTTTTTCAGAGAAAACACACAACACAACAGAAGGGCTGTTTGGGAGAATCAATGCTGGAAATTACACACGCTCATCTATTTACTTTATATTTCAAAGCATTTACTGTCTATGTGGAGGTGGGACAATGTCACATTGTGACATCTGCTGCTTTTGATCACCTAACCTGTTTCTATTATATAATAGAATATATATATATAATAATTTGTTCTGACAAACATCGTCCACTATTAGTGATCATGGCAGCACTAATTAGATCAGTTCTATAAAACATCAATGCACAGCATATGCAAGTAACACCATTAAATGACAGATGTTTTAGTTAAGAGAATATAATTGAAATGGAACAAACTAAAACAATATAGTATCCATAACAAAGATGTACGATAGGGAGATGTAAATGACTCCCCCACACAGATGTGAGGGGAGGTCTTATCAGCCACGGTGATTGAAAACATCTGTGTGGGTGTATCGTATGTCTATCAGGGAATAAACCAGGAACTGTGATTGCATAAAATGAATAAGAGACTGGGGCGTAGTGGTTAGCACTGTTGCCTCACAGCAAGAAGGTCCTGGGTTCAAATCCACCTGAGGACCTGGGACTTTTTCTGTGTGGAGTTTGCATGTTCTCCCAATTATCTGTGTGGGTTCCCTCTGGGTTCTCCGGCTTCCTCCCACCACCAAAAAACATGCAGTAGAGGTGACTTGGTGACTCTAAATTGACTGTAGGTGTAAATGTGAGTGTGAATGGTTGTTTGTCTTTCTGTGTGTGGGCCTGCAATGGGATGGGCTCCAGCCCTCCTGTGGGTCTATACTGGATAAGCAGTTACAGAAAATGGATGGATGGATAGATGGAATCAGAAACTTCCAATCATCAGGTCTCAAAACAATGAACGGAGCTTAACTCCAGAGAGTTGAAAGCTGAACTCCAGTCACAAAAATGGGGACTTGTCTTTAGACATGAGAGACTAAAACATTTCAAACTCTCTGCCTTCGTTGAAAATACTGAGTCTATGTAATTCTCCAAGACCTTGTCTTTCTGTGTTTCTTAACCTCAGTGAAGGAAAGGCTGCAAACAAAAACAAAGGAGACAGAGGTTGATCACAACAAAAAGAATCACTTGACAGCGCTATCGTTTATTCGATAGAGTCGGCTAACCATTGCTTTGGGTGATTATAGATTTATCTGCTCTGCTTCCTCTTTGCCTCTTCATGCATAACAGACTCGTGCTAAATGTTTCCCTTGGGGATGAATCAGGCCTGATCGATTGTGCTCAGGCACAGGAGGCTTTAAACTGATCTCTGAACATCAGGCCACGGAGAGTCACTGGAGCATTGGCTTTCCCCAATTACGTTTATGTTGATATTGATGTTTATTATTTTTGTATTTTTAATGCGGCTTCTTCTAAAGTACACAGTTCCACAGCCATTAGAAACCTTGTTTTAAACTGAGACATAGCAAAGAAAAGCTGAATTATTCACAGACATGATAAAAGCTGCTGCCAAAAACTATATTAAAATAAAATGTACAATATGAGACTTTTAAGGCTGCAGTAAAACATACTTTAATATTAACAAATGAATGTGTTTAATGAGTTAAAGGTGCTGCTCAGTACTGTAGATGCTGTAGAAACTCATCAGACTCATTTCCTGATGCGGCAGACAGATGTTTGGCGCCTGCCCAGCACTAAATGATATGTAAAATTAGTGACATGCTGGGGAAGTTTAACACTGTAGCTGGAAAAACATATTTTCTTTTGGAGACCACAACAGTTTTCCAAGAAGAAAAGCGTAAAAGTGTAAAAAAAAAAAAAAAAAGGGGAAAAGGAAAATCCCCTGTTTCATAGAGCAGTTTTATCTACTAGGAGCAGGACCATTACATTTTAAAGGTATTTTAAAGTATGTTCAAACAACAAATTATTGCTGTGAAGTCTTGTTTTGTTGTTTATTGAACTATTTCTTAAGAACAATCCTTCCTTATAAATTCATGCAAACATCATACGTATGGAATAACATGAGAGAAAAAGAAGCTTAACGTTGCCTTTTAAAAGTCACTGCCTGACATTCCAGAATTATAATTATCTCTTACTTTACTATTTTGAAACCAAAGACAATTAAATGTAATAACTTTCACTGCAATTCCAAAACTGCATTTTAATTAAAGTAGCTTTCATATCTATGTGATAATAAAAACCTTGTTTATTGACTCAAACTCTTTATTTTCTCTCTCTGCAGCACAAAGACTCAGCCCTCCTTCTGCTCCTGTACTGCCATCTTCTCCATTATGAAAATTTCACTGCCCCCTGCTCCCTTATTTATCCTTGTCTCCCTCTACTTTTCTCCCCCGCTACTGACAGTCACGACACGTCTCTCATAATTTTTCCTGCTATATGGCTGTCAGGTGATGAAATGGTTTCCCTGACCAGAGCGGGGTCTGGCAGTTGTTTTTAGTGTTTGGGTTTTAGCACAGCAATAAAGAATTGCTAGCTCACCACGGCTGACAGAGAGCTATATCCATAAGGCCTGTCGCTCTGCTGCCAAATCTCTGCTGCATTTCAATCAGGGAGTGAAAAGGCTGCATCAAACCAGTGTGGGACAAGTTGATATTAAACCAAGCATACATACGGCATCAACAATGTTTCTTGAAGAGAGGTAATGAAATGTAACATCCACAACTTGAAGCTTTTTTGGGTTTGCTACCTGCAAGGTTTGATTTATTTGTTTATTTCTTTTACTAGGATTGAGATCAGAAATCTTTTCAAACATGGTGGCCTTTCGAGACAATAGCCACATGCTTTCCTGGGAAGACACAGGTGGTACAGGGAGGAGGAGACAATGAGACACAGGTGGTACAGGGAAGAGCAGACAATGAGACACAGGTGGTACAGGGAAGAGCAGACAATGAGACACAGGTGGTACAGGGAAGAGGAGACAATGAGACACAGGTGGTACAGGGAAGAGCAGACAATGAGACACAGGTGGTACAGGGAAGAGCAGACAATGAGACACAGGTGGTACAGGGAAGAGGAGACAATGAGACACAGGTGGTACAGGGAAGAGCAGACAATGAGACACAGGTGGTACAGGGAAGAGCAGACAATGAGACACAGGTGGTACAGGGAAGAGGAGACAATGAGACACAGGTGGTACAGGGAAGAGCAGACAATGAGACACAGGTGGTACAGGGAAGAGCAGACAATGAGACACAGGTGGTACAGGGAGGAGGAGACAATGAGACACAGGTGGAAGCAATCAGAGACTTGTATCATGTGATACTTGTGATGTGGAAACTTGAAACCTCTGTTGTAAAAGACACTGAAAGCATGAATCAGTGAAGTAGGAGACATTATGTGTAAGTAGTCATATTTTTTAAATTAACAATACTTTCATATTCATCGAGTCAAATAATAGAGTAGAAGTAGATTTATTTTTAAGCATTTTAAGAAGGTAATTGATTTTTTTTTTTCATTTATATACAGACACAAATTATTCAACAAGCCTTTTTTTATGGCTCAAACATGTTTAATTAAAGGTCTTAAAACAAAAACAAATTACTACCTACCATACATAGTGTGCTTTATGCCCAAAAACCGTAGTTACCTTTTTGAATACTTTATCCAATTCCAATAAACTGTGACAGACATATCCAAAAAGTCCAAGGTATAAACCTAAAACAGCATTCATTAAATATGCCACGTTTTTCTGCAGCTTAAAATGTTCAGGGAACAAATTTAGTCTGAAGTCTTACATTTCTGCATCTTTATTCACCCCCTACACTAAACATGTGTCTTCTAATCATACCTCTGGAGACCATTATTCTAAAACCACCCTCAGTTTTTACATGTGGCTTACTTCACCATCACTGGATCAGAAGTTGCTTCAACTTTGACCCAATTTTACAATCTGGCTTTCTTCTCACCGCGCAAAACAGTCCAACAGAGGCTGTAGAGTTCTTCTAAAGGTGAAAAATAATTATTTCAAGTTTGCACAGTGAACATCAATAGCTTTCCAACTCTCGCTCCCTCTCTTTCCCCTTCTGTCAACCTCACTTTACTTTCATTCTCTCTCTTCCCCTGCTCCAGAAAAGCTTTATCCTCTGTACTGTCTGTTCTATTGTGCAGCGACGGTGCCCTCATCAAAGTGAAGCAAAAGGGCGAGGAGAGGGTTCAGCTCGCAACACAAAGAACAGACACTGCGACATTGTGTGTGTGTGTGTGTGTGTGTGTGTGTGTGTGTGTGTGTGTGTGTGTGTGTGTGTGTGTGTGTGTGTGTGTGTGTGTGTGTGTGTGCACTTCAGTCTGACACCCAACAGAATGGCTGATTGAGATTGAGCCTCTGTTTTTCTTCATGCCTCAGTCTAATTTGTGACCAAAATAAACTCTATGTAATCAGAACCATTACCAACACATTTGCCACATGTGGAAGTTTTTACTTTAGTTTACTTTAAATTGATGTGACAATGATCTACACATATTAAAATACTTAAAAAGGTGTGGATGTGGATGAAATAATTATGTGCAGTGTGTTGGTGCGAGTGTCACTTTTTTTGCACGATGGAAGACATTTCTTGTTATTTACGGAGACAAACTTAAAATTTGAATTTGAAATTTGAAAAATTTGATTTGAAAGTGCACTGCGGTCAGTTCTTATGTTGTATCTCTAAGTCAGGTTGATGCAGCTTAAAGTTTAGCATTAGATGCTACCCTGTGTCATTGCTACTTTTTTTTTTTTAATCAGGTGTTTCGGAGCCTTTTCTGCATCAATGACTTGGCTCCACTCACATGAATCATTATTCTTTATTTCACTTTTAAACAATCAACACCTTAATAGTCAACATCCTTTAAAAAACACAGGCTCCTAAAGACAGACACCTGATCTGGACGATTACTGTAAAAACGAAATTTTAAAACTTCTTTATCAGCTGATGATTACATCGTTTAATCTTCACTCAACGGATCCAGATGTTTTCAGCAACAATGATAAATTATTATCCTTCTAAAGGTTTTTATATAACTACCTCTATTTAGGAAGTGGATTTTTAAAGATGTTAGCTTGGATGCTGGCAGTAAATCAGGATGAGCTTAGTTTCTAATTCCAGGAGATTACATATTTATTATTAAATGTAATAACACAATTAATGAGGCAAAGATTTTGACTTATCAGGCTGTTTTCGTGCTAATTAGAACCTTGCTGGATAGAGAAAGTGATGTTCATAAATTACACAGAGCTGTGAACTATTCTGCTAACTAAATTAAAAACGTGTCACATCTCCCACATAACAATAAAATAATTTTATCACCCTCAACAAAGACTCAGCTACAGACTCTATTGGAAAAGTGGGATCAGTAATATAAAAGCATGGAAGCAAAAATCTATTATAGCCAGAGGACAACAGGACCCAAAGCTCGCAGGGCAATTAATGCAAAGGAGACTCACCTAAAAATACACACAAATATATATACCCATCTAACAGGCTGCTCGTCTGAGGCTATAGAGGAAGATCAAAATAACAGCAAAGACTGGAGAGGGAATGAGATTGGGACATCTGAGAAGTGTGACACATGATGTGAAGGAGAGAGAGAAGGAAGGATAAAAATGGAGGCAAAGAAAAAGAACAGGTTATCAAAGAAAAGACAGGAGGAGAAATAAGACATAAGAGATGAAATGCTAACATTCAACCCGTCTGAGGAAGATAAACACAGTCAAACATTTTTCAATCTCGGTTTGATGGATTGATTTATTCCCTCGAGTAGAAAAAACGATTTGATCATGGCTGATAAAATGTAACAGTATGGGAGAGCCAAAAAAAAACAAAAAAACAGAGTGAGGTAGGCCTTTGAGGAGAACTTAGAACCACAGACAGAAAGAAGGATCTTATTTTTAAATTCAAGCATCAACACTTTAAACGGAACTGAGGGGACAGGTTCACTTTAAAAGCCTGTTTCCAAGAGCAACATGTTTAAAATGACTTTTTCTTACAGCTCAGAACTGTTTGAATTGCAACATTTCACCCAACACAGTTCAGCCTTTTTAAAGCCACTAGCTTGTTAGCAATCCACAAGCCCAGTGTTTAACATCATAGCCAAATTCAACCACTGGGAGGCCCTGTGGCAAAATGAACCGACCTAACCTACCCACACATGTATGTATGTATATTATATTTAATCATTTTAAAGGTTGTCTGCTGTTTAGTCCAGCACAGGTACAGCACAACAGATTTATCGAAGTGTTCCTGTTTAAACAGCTGCCGACTGATACCAGGAAGATTAGAGCAACATTTGTGAGCTAAATGATAAAAGTTGAATATTTGCCTGAATCAAAGATTGGTGGTGATTCTCTTTGGGCTCCTTACTGTTTAGATGAAATATCTTTTCCATTTGCAGGATTTATAACTTAATATTTTGTTTTTTTCCGCTGCTGTTTTTGAATATTTTTCAATCCCATATATTTGCAAAAGATTCCACCTCCTCTGACTCTGTGTTATATAGTCACTAGTGGGAGCTAAGATTGGTCACTTTGACATGTTTATGCCACCATCTAGTCAGGAAAGTATCTGGATCATAGGAGGGGACAGTTTATTGAAATAACAGTATTTCTGGTTCATAGAAGACCTTCATACTTTAACACAGTGGTGGTTAGAGTCAAAAGCAAAATATGTCCCTCTGTGGTGCATAAGTCATGATAGACTTGAGAAGAACAGAAGCATGAGGAGAGAGACAGACATGATGGACACACATCATATCGGCATTATATTTTTTTCCTTATTGTTTCTTTAATACCATCTCGTAGGTGCAGCACAATACAAATTTCTAAATGGATCCCTCCGTCTCTCTCCCTCTCTGTCATTTCTCTGCCTCTCTGGCATGTTGCTGAGTCTTTCCCCTCTAAAACCATAAGGACAAAGGCCCCTGTGTTTTCTTCTGAGCAGACAGAAAAGCAAGAGGCTCCGCTCTGAATGCCAGCCAAGCAGAAGATAAGAACAGTTAAGGATTGTCAACACAAAGACGGGAAACTCTGAGAGATAAAACATGAAGCCTAGACTGTAGATATCATGTGCAGCTGCTGGGATACAATAGGCTATAAAACACAAAGGTAGGAAATTAACTATAAAGGAAGATGCAAACATGAAAGGTACACAAAAGTAAGGAGGAGATGCTGTTTGGGTTTTCCATGAAGGGGTGCCATGACAATCACTCACATTTAAACCTCAGCATCAGCATGGGGCTTTAGCATAATAACATAATGTAAAAAAAAATTCATTCTAATTTAAATCTGCATGTATGTATAAATCTTCCACAGGTCACCCATTCTAAACAATAAACAGTAGCAGCAAGAACATTTCACTACACCTCAACCAATCCCTGTAGTCTGAAGTTAGTCACCACAATGTATGCGGTTTAGTTATTGTGTGATGGATTAGATATATGAGCAAAAAAAATGCAGCAAAGAAATGCAGCAAAAGAAAATTCCAGCAATGTGATCAGTTTTATCACCTTGTCCTCCTGATCTGTGAACTGCAAGATGTAAAGTAACTTGTGACCAGATTATACCATTCAACTAGCAAAACGGAGTTGAATATACACTGAATGCACTTAAGACCATGTGCCATCAGTCATTTAAATAACTGTTTAATTATAATAACAATATCATAATTACTGATTCAAACTATGACTTAGAAATGGCAAAAGAAACAACCTTTTTGGCAAGGTTTGAATCTCAGTCCATCCAGAAAGACAAACTCATAAAGCTTCCATTATGTTGCCTTTACAAAAGGTCTGGACCTAAAATCCTCCTAACACCAAGCTGTGTCTCCACTTTCTGAACAAAACAACCGACACACATCTCTGGATCTACTGCAGTTTATCCTGACATTTAGAAGGTATTGTGGCATCTCAAGGGGATAGGTAGTAGAAGGCCTCTCAACATGTGGAAAGACAAAACCCTAGTGTGTGATTCTGTCACACTGTTTCTGTTTGACTGGTTCACCTTATGAGTCAGTAGGTATCAGCAGCCGATGGAGAGTTGCTGATGATCCATTCTGAGATGTGAAGAAAGACGTCTGTCTGTCTGGTAGCTTCAACTAACTCCTCTAATACCAAGCCTGATTTGCCAACATAGCATAGCTCTTTACTCTGGGAGGAGTATATCGGAGTATATAATATATATCTAACGTAGGATATCGCAAAACTCAAGCAACACTTGTAGTAAGAGAGCAACCTTATCTGGAGACCTGCAGAAATGCATCATTCCTTCATTTCTACAAGTGTTGTAGGGTATTTTTATCTTTCAGGATTGCTTCTCGTCTTGCTCAGAAGGTGAAGGTTGTGCTGGTACACAGAATATTCCACTTAGTATTTTAAATATATAGACTCCCTCCTGTGCTAGCTGAGATAATATATATGAAGCTGTCTACTAAGATAAAGATGTCATGTTTGGGGTGATGTTGTGTTTTTACCAAAAACAAAGAAGACATCACAGTCAGAATTTCAACACTTCAGGAGATCACAGGCTGGTAGTGTGATACATATAAATAAAATAATAATAATACACAAATCATCTTTTTTGGAAAAAGTTTCACACGATGTCAGATTTTTATTCACATTTGTGTTTTTATTTATTGTGATTTTTTTTTTCTGTAATCAATGCAGGGTTGAGAAGAGTTTGTGTTCTGTTGCCACAGACACACACTGATTCACAGCTGGTAACTGTGGAACCACAGTGTATTGATGGTGGATGCTGACTGGCTAAATGGGACCAGTTGGGGGTCAAGTGCATCTTGATGTGAGCTGGTGAGGAAAGAAAGAAGCTCATTTATTTCCTTCCTCATTTACTTTCCTTCCCCAAAAATAATCCCTCATAGTCCCCACAAACGACATCATTACATTCAGGTTGCAGTGACAGCACAATATCACTAAGAACAGATACAATAAACTTTTTATGGATGCCCAGGTGTTACATTGGCTGAGTTTCACTGCCCCGTACTTTGGCTGACCTTTTTCCATCCCCATACTGGACACTTTTACTGGTGGGGTGAAGTCCAGTCCTGCAGAAACCTTCTCTCTAGCAGTAGTAAACAGTGTGAGTCCTCCCACTGAGGAGGTAGCTAAAAGACATGTGATCACGACAACATAATCTCTGGCCTTAACCTGACTGTTTTATCTGATACACCTCAATATATGGGTGTCTCTGTGAAAACAGGACGCTTTCTCAAATGGGCTTATAAAAAGACGGGCTGATCTAATCGAACAGATGCTGAAACTACAGAAATAATTACACAGAAGCCAAATCAATCCACACCCATCAGAACCGTCCTTGGTGCATAGTTGCACCAAAACTAGATGATTGGTTCCAGACATATTCCAGCTGTGTGATTTATTGGCCGTGGTGATTCGAGTTGTTTTCATTGCTTTGCCAGTTGTTTCCTGATCACCATGGCAATGAAGCTAATGATATGTTTTTCTGTTACAAAGAAAAACTCCCAGATAGTAAACCTGCAGCTGTTAAAGCCATTCCTGTCCTGTATTACACACACACACCGCCGTCTTCTAGCTATCTGCATGACCAACATAATGAGAAAATTCATGTTGAAACAAAGGCGGGTTTTTTGCAGCACCCATTAATTTGGCAAGATTTGCAACAGTATTAATTTAATACTGTTAATACTATTAAATGCTCTAATACAATTAAATATCTAATTATCTCTTATTCTGTCAGTCAGTGGCATCTCCCATAATTTAGAATATTTACCATAAGGATAGTGTAATTATAGGGCCTCATTTGTTTGTATTTCTGTGTGATCACTGATACAAAAAAGATAATGTGCAAAATACATTATTTATTAATCATCATTTATTTCACTTAGAACAAATTAGAGAATCCACCAGGTGTCTGAACAGATTATTTTAGAGACTTTTCAGCATTATTTCAGTGTTAGATTGGATTTCATCACAACATATTATACCCTGAACATGAATTGAACACAAATGTTCAATTATTAATGATGTCTGATACCTGTTTGCATAAAAAAACACAGCCATATTGGAGGGAAAAGTCACTAAATCAGCCTCGAAAGGGAGTTTCCCCCTTCATATTCTGAAGGAATCTCAACTCTCTTGAAAACGTCTTTTCAAAATCCTTTTCAATAGCAGTTGGATAACAGTTGTCACGATCTTCACCCTCCAGTGATCAGAAGTAGTTGTGAGTGTTGACGGCTGCTGGGTTTCATTTGCTGCTGTCTCTCAGACAGATTCGCCTGGCCTAACTTGTACAAATATCCACAAAGAAAGCCTGTATCTTATCTGCTGATAGCCTGCACCCAGCAGCCATCACGTCCTGCTTTTTCATCCACAGGTTTTGTATTTTAGCTGCTTGGCAGATGCTTTTATGCAGTACAGCTTGTAAAAAGCAGCGAGGCTTTTACAGTCTTGAAAAAGGATGTTTTGATGCGACACAAGTTGGTCAAACCTGCGATCCTTCTCATACCTTTTTGTCCGACCTACAGGAACAGACAGAGAAAAGGTTAATGTGATCTAATTGTGGGCTTTAAAATGAAATTTAAACAATTTATGAGTGATTCTTAGAGGATTTCTAGTGTTATTTCTGCAAGTTCAATACAATTTTTCATTTTGTTCAAACTACAAAAGAATAAAGGATGTTTTTTTTAGTGATGAAGCTTGAAGAGGGAGGATTAAGTTCCATTTTTCTGTCCAATATTACTGAAAAACCACGATTGGTCCTTGAAATCTTCATTGCTTTAGTCACTTTTGAATAGTCTGATTTCATAATTAGAGGAATTCTTCACTTGAAAAACTGTAGTGAAATAATTGTGGAATATATTCTTAGTCAAGCACTGCAGAAAATTGTGGGTGTTTCTACTGTGACTCATCGGATTAAATCGTTCATGTCAGGCTGCAGTTTAGGATTTGTTAGTTTTTGAGGAGGTGATGCATTGCAGCGTAAGGTTGTAGTACATTAGGATGAATAATACTGCAGGAACAGACTGTGGCAGCCATTAATCAACACTAGACAGTGAACGATATGCATGACTTCTTCCTGTCTGCTTCCATCTGTCCTGTCACTGTCTACTCTGAAAGAAAGACACACCAAGATAAACCTTTTGGATGTTTTGCATTCCTGGTATTCTAAATGCTGCTGAGTGACATTAAAGATTCCAAGTACAACCGACAGAAACTCAGTTATTCTCTCTTTAGTTTCTGAGGGATTCTGGGTAATCGTGGCACGTATGGTTCCCACTACACAACATTATAAAAACTATAAAAGTGTTGGAAATTTTTCAACTCAAACTCCCCTTTCTTGTGATGACATGTTATCAGTGTCACACTCAGAGGACAACATAAAAAACAATTGCAGAATTCATTTCTATTTGCTGAGGAAACATGTTGACGATGGGTCCATTACACACACTTGCTGCCTTGTATATCTTAAACCGTGTGTTGAAACAGTCCATCAGCAATGACTGTGTTGAAGGACACAGCAGAAAAGCTGACAGGGTTGTCAGATGAGCTATTTGTGTGTGCATACTGCCCCCTTGTGGTGAAGTTCAGTTTGCAATCTTAGTACTGGCGTCTTTCTAGTTCACCTCCATTGCATGTAGTTAACAGCATGAAATTTACAGCAGTTACTTTTTATTTTATTTTTTCTTTAGAGTACTTTATTTTCAAAACCTGCATCAGATGCAAAAAAAAAAATGGTATTTTTGCATTTATCTGTTGCTAAATGTAAATGTCTGTTCCAAAACATGAAAACTCTTTCAATCTTTATGCCTATATATATATATATATATATATGTATAATGATCACAAAATGTCCACTCAGTATGTAGCTGCCATGAAAAGATAGAAACTCTGAGCCTATTACAATCAAAGTTACAATCAAGCAGTGTCAGGTCTAATCACTGATGGGTGTTTTAATGCAAGGCTCTGTGATGTAAATACTCTGTAAATGACAGAAGAGTATCTCAGATTCATGACTTGAGCAGATAAGTATCAATCACAATAATAAAAGACACTGGGAGGACACCATGTACAATTTGTGCTTTATTGACAAAAGAGATTGTACAGCTTCTACTGTTGACTGCAGGAGCAGTGTTGATCCATCACCTTAACACAGAACACCTCCTCTCCCATCCCAGCTAGTATGACTCAACGGCACAGTGCAAATCGCATCATCTGTCTGCCTACTGTGTACCTCTTATGTAGACAGACGAGACAGCTGAAGGCGACGAGAGATTGAAAACAAATATGTGGATTCATGCGGCAGTTATGGCATTTTAATCGAAGGCATGGCGTGGCAGCAGGCAGGGAAACAACATCTGGACATGATGATTAGTCAAGAGTCATGAGAACAATCTGGTCTGCTCTGCTTCTCTTCCCAGCAGAGCACACAAAGTCCTCCTAACTGTACTGTACTTTTAGGAAGTAACTAAAAATTTAAAGTTCAGTGTGAGCTTAAGGGAATTACATTACAATGAGGACCATAAATGATTGACAGAGACTTCACCGAAGTCATAAAACAAAGACAGTCAGTCCAGCAGTTCTGCATAGCAAAACCTGGGCAGTAGAATCAGAAGACGTACCGTATGAGACAAATACAAAGAAGGAAAAAGCTTCTCCCATAAATTATACTAGTACATTATAACCTGAACAGCCCTCACCTGAAGACAAGACACCATTCTTGACTTGATGCTTAATGTGCAGCTTAATATTCTAACATTTAAGAACGATCTTACATCCCCTAAATAATGTTGCATGAAAGAGCTGGAAAGTAAAGGTGTGACAGCAAACATAGGTGGTGTAAAAACAATTTTAAAAAATACACTTTCAATTATTTTTTTGAAAACATTACTCTTTCCTTTTTCGATAAGGTTGGATTACTTCTTTTTTTTTTAGGTGGATAAAAAAATAGTTGAATGATTTCACATGAAATACCTATGAATATTTCAATTTTTCATTTTTGTACAGAACTTTACTTAAACTGAAATCTATGACAGATTATTTTAACATGTCGGGGGGACGGTTTTAGAATAATTACATATATATGTATCAGCTTCTCCTAGATTGCTGCTTTCTTGCACACTTACATTTAACATACAAAAGTATCCATGACATATCAACAAGTGCTTTGAAAAGCAGTTACATCCTGGCTAACCGTTGAGAGAAAAATTCTATTATTAATCATGAGATTAATAATCAACAGTAAAGAAGTACTATATTATGTCCCAAGTTACATGAACATATCATTTTTCCTTTTGTAAGTGAATATTCAACATATAAAGAATATATGCAAAGGCAAGGAAAACAGGTGTGGAGAGACCGTAAGGCTGAAAAACACCCAGAAGACTCCTAACAAACGAAAATATTAAATCCCAAAAAATACATGAAGAAAAAAAGGAATTTAACATTTAAATAACAAATAATAATAAAAGATTAATAGTAAAAATATCCCTATCCAGACAAAAAGGCCTGAACTAATATGTTTCTATCCAGAAGACACCACAAACCCTGGTCTTAAGTTGGCCTGTTAAGCAAGACAAAGCATCAATCGAGGTCTATAAAGCACAGCGTCTCAAAAATACAAGTGGCCAAGCAGGAAGGACGACTGGCTCCGTACAGCTCTGGACAAATTCTTCTTCTGAATGAGGATCAAAAGATGTACTCTTTGGTCATTTTGAGGGACGGCATGGCCTCATCGACGTTTTGGTCCAGGCGGCGATATTCCACTGTGTTGCGGGAACACAGAACTTCCTTCCAGCGTCGGCTCTGAGCCAGGAGGAGGATCTGAAAAGCAGGAAAATGAAGGGAAATGCAAATGGAATCAAATTAATCCGATAGATGTGCAAGTGCTGATGAAATTAAAACATGTCTTGCTTGACAGGCTAAGAAAAAGAAGATGAAAGACGACATAATTGGACTCATTACTTCAGCTGTACAACCCAAATCTACATGGACCAGCATTCAATTTAGTATAAAACCATTCACAGATTTAACAGAGAGAACTCCCCCCTCTAGAGGGAAAAAATGATTGTGTGCTGTTAGGGGAACACTGACCATGTGCTACATATGATAATATATTCAATACAAGGTTTTGCATTGAAGACAATGAAGCACTTTTTATTTTGTGAGGTTGTGTTGTTGATAAAAACACACCAAATTGGTCAGGGAAAATCCTCACTGTTTCACACCCAAATCAAAATCTTTATATTTTTATAAGGCTGAATGCTTCGCTGCCAGTGCAAAGTCTAAGGCTACAGATTAACTAAACACTTTGTTTTCTAAATGAGTCCAAAATAATTTAGCTTACGACAATATATAACAAATTAAACTGGCGTAATCTCAGATTTGAGACGAAGCCATAAAAACTGTTGATTCTTTTTTTGATTAGTAGTTTCAAATTAGTGTATTGTCCAAGAATGTTGTACAAGAATGTCACATTCCATCTTCATGACTTTCAGAAAAAATGACTGCTTCATATCAGCCTAGTGGACTCTACACCTGAGGAGTTGCCTGGTTGCTGTCATGTAAACACTCACCCTCCTCTTGTTGTGGTAAGTGATGTAGATGATTGCCACCAGGAAGGCCAGGATGACCAGATTAAAGAAGAAATGGGAGTCCTCATCCTCGGTGTTATAGATGTTTATTCCCTTGTAATGCGTCTTTCCCATCTCATCCGGCTGTTCCAGTTTTTTCCCAGTCTGGTCCTTGCCATAGTCATTGTTTTCATACCCGCTGTCCATGATGTCATCATTGTCCCCGTAGGTAGCTTCGTCATCGTCGTCGTCGTCATCATCTGTGTAATTGTTCGGATCGCTGTGAGGTGCTGGTTCTTTCTCAGCGGGCTGCAGCAGGTCTGAATAGGTGTCCTGCGTTGTGGTCGTGTCCAGTGAGATGGAGACTTTGGAGTCAAACCCGAGTGTTTCTACACTGACTGTTACAGTTGTGGCTGAATCAGGGGTCTTGACAGATGCGATGGGACTTAGTGGAGTGGAGGTTACAATGGTTTCTGAAGCAGTGGGTTTAACTATTGCCTTATCATTGTCCACGTTGTCTTTACCGACATTATCCACACCTAGATTTGTGTCTCCATTTCCCACAGGTTCCTGCTGGAGATCAGCATCAATGATGGCTTCCGGGTGCCTGACCTCATTCTCTTCAGATGTTTTTGGTTGAGTGACGTTTGTGAGGTTTCCTTCAGGAGGGTCTGATTCTGTTGCTGTGGAGTTACTGCCAGCATGTTTTACAGAGTTCTTGGAATCTGCCAAAGCTGGACTTTGTTCAGGTGATGAAGGCTCTGTGTCGCCTGCATCCTTTTTCACGTTGGTCAAACTGAGACTTTGAGATGTGCCTCCTTGTTCATCTGGCAATGTAAAGAAGGAATATCAATTACACATGATATAGTAGGTTACAAAAATAAGCTTGCATTAATAATTTGTAAAATAATTGAACATATTAACTGGAAATATTAGATAGGAAATGAAATACAAATTTCCAATCAAGGAAGGGTATTATACTGAGCAAAATTCATCATGATTTTTCATTTTCAAATTATTTCTACAGAAACACTTTGATGCAAATTGACATACTGGTAATGTAGCTCCATCACAATGAGTCAGTTTAGGAAATAACAGGAAACACATGCTCTTTCACACAAAGCTGCATGGAGTTTGTACTCTTGCTACAGATATTCACAATGGCAAACAACCACAATGTGTGATCACACCAGCAGCTATGGTTGGAAAATGAGCTTGTCCCCCTACTCAGACAATGCCATCTAAAAAAAAAAAGGCAGCCAATTCTCCAAGTGCTACAGAAAATCTGCAATGCAGACCATTTGTAATAAACAGCAGCTTGTTTATATGCGATTGTGTGAAAACATGAATTCCCTTACAACTCGTCCTAATCCCGTGACCACTGCTGACAATGTTTTCAGAGAACAATAATGAAGAAGTTGTCAGCCCACTGAATAACTTGTGATAATTCACTGCATTTACAAACATTTAATTATTCTGAATTAGACTGACAGATCTTTTGACTGGCAGATTTTATCAAACGCCCACATTAGCCACGTTTTCCCATGTTTGCAGGTTGCAGGATAACAGAAATAACATCTCAGTTTCATAGTAAATAAGATTAATATATGCCTAGATCACATATGGTCATTTGTTACAGGGGTCAGCAGCAGTGTAAATTCCTGAACATTAAGTGCTCATCTGTAATTTTCTGTCGTGGCCCCGGTAATAAATGCAATTCTAAAAAATTAAATTTTCAAACTAAATAAAATTCTTAAATTTTACAAAACATCAAAAGGCATCTCTTCAGCACATGAGAAATGTGTGACCAAAAGTTTTGTGAAAAAATATATAACAGTATTCTAGTTATGTCCTTGAAACCCTCATCTGAAATTCCATTGACAGAATGAGCCTAAATTCAAACAATAATGATGGAAACAAAAAAGGTACAAATGATTAACGTTCCTAAAAAGCCAAAGGCACCACATAAGTACTTGATTGTTGTGTGTAGAAAGTTTTGTGAAAGAATATTAAACACTTATTGAGTGATACTACGGAAACAAAACATGACAGATGGACTAATGGGACAAATGGACGGACGGAAACCATTCCTATAGCCCCCTACTCACTTGGGTCATAAGAAAGAAAATACAAAATATTTACGATACCAGTCAAAAGTTTTTTTTCCCCAAATAAAGTGTGTCCAAACTTTTGATGGAATATATGGAATATTTGCTGTGCTCTCTTAGCATGCAATGCCTCCACTTAGTGGTATTTGTATTTCTAAACTTATTAGGGATTTGAGTTTGAGGTTTCTGACCATTTGAGGTTGCTGTAGCTGGTCAAAGTAGTAGCAGACAAGCACACTGTGTTAGCAATGTGAAGTCAGCAGCTACTAGTTTGTTTTTAGAGACATAGGAAACATGCGGATGGGATGAGCATACTTCACTTTAAGTTAAGCCTGAGAAGTAAAATAACCTGTTTGTTTGGATATCAATATCACAGTGGTGACTGAAAAACGCCAACGTTAAACAAACTTGGCCGGAAGGACAAGTCGGGTAACTTCATCACTCAATCATCACTTCATCACTGAGTCAGAGCCCAGGACCTAACCCAGTCTCATGAACCTGGCCAACCATTCTGAATAAATGACACTATTTAACTAACAAGTGCAAACATCATTTCATCCTGTGGGACGATGAGGCGTAGCTTAGGAGGGACCAAGAGAAGGGAGAACACTAATGACTTGAATCATGGGGTAAGACATCCGCAGTAGAAGAAAGGCACTATTCATACACTTGGGCTAATGCCAGCATAAATAACTGAACAAGAGATCTTTGTGGCAACACCGGCGATTGGGTTCGCTGTTTGAACCAACATGAAGGATATTGAGCCTTTGGGACTAAACAGATGGGTCACACTTGTCAAATGATTATAATATTTTATTAAATCCTGCATCCCATAATATTAGACATGTCTGAAATGGGGCCCACATATCGCAGTGGTTTAGGCGCGTACCCCATGTTCAGAGGCATCAGTCCTCCCGCGGTGGCCGTGGCTTCAATTCCCACTCATGGCCCTTTGCCGCATGTCTATCCCCTGACTATCTCCCTGTTTCCTGTCATACCTTCACCTGTCCTATCTAAATAATTGACACACACACAAAAAACACATGCCTGTACTGACTTAACTACACAATTACACAACTGCTGTTTGTATTTCAACATACATAAATCATACATACACCACATTTACCAGGATACGGTTATGGTCATCCTCCCTTAAATAAATATTTATGTAAAGGGAGGATGGCATTAACTAGAAAATAGTTTAAACGTTCCCTCCCATGCTACACAGTGACAAAACACATGAAACCTATTGGACAGTCACATTGTGGAGCAGCACATAAATGATAGATATGATTTCATAAACCAATAACATGGGAGTTCGTGTAAATTAGATGATTCAGAATTAGACAATAAATCAGCAAATGTTGCAATCAGAAGACACTGTAGGGAATAGCTCCATTGCTAATGTATGATCACAAGACCTGTTAGGCAGATCTTGACAAGCATGACTTGCGATGAGTGTCACAATGTTGCATGTAAAATGTGAGCTATTTGCTGAGAGAGATCACATGGTATAGGTAGATTCTAGAAAGGTGAAATAGTTACTTTTCCCACAGACAGTAAACTGCGTACAATCAAAGTCCATTTATGCAAGACAGAGCCTGCAATTGACAGCAACTGGTCAACTTAAAAGGTTTCCTTTAATGAGTGGTGGAGCTATTGGACTGACAGGGGGTAAATTAACAGCTCAGATATATGACAAGGACATCTGGACCATGTCACTTTAACTACAAATCACGGCTGCTCAGCAGTGCCCGCGGGCAGGCCTTATAGTCTCACTGTTGGTTGAGTTGTTGTTGAGCTCAGTTTAAGTTTGATTAAATACATTAGACTTCACGGAGTCTGGAAACTGACATAAAAGTAGATAAAACATTTAAATGGGTTAACGCTACGCCGTTTAAACTGAGGTCTCACGAAGAATGCTTTACCAAACAAGACAGCCGCGGAGGTGTCACACTCCTTATATTTGTCAAATGATTTTATTAAACTATATTGTAATAGTGAAGGATGAAAAGATGGTCTTTTAATACTTTTCCCTCTCATTTCCTCATCTGACACCGCTGTTGCTAGCATGACTGCCACAGCAACGTTAGCTGTACCCGTTCATTTCTTAAAAATAGTCATAACCTTAGATTTTTCAAATAACTATAACATACCTTGCGTTGCGAGAATTATCGGAGCTGACCGGCAGCCACTGGCCAAAAGCTGGAGGACAATAACCAAAGAAAGAGCCCAAATATTTCTCCTGCTTCGCCACATCTTCACAGACGTCGCCATGTTGATATGAGTCGCTGAGGAGGCGTGGTTACATACAGTTACGTCCAGTGTCATCATTAATCACGTCAATCAAAAATGGATCATTACAATATATTATTATGATACAATATTATTCTATTCTACTTTATTAGTACCCTTTCACTGGAAATGGCCATGAAGCACTTTTGTTAAATGGGGCTGAAAAAGTTACCACACTTATATGGGTCAACTTCTCACTGTTAGACCTCTTATTACTAAAATGTTTATTGATTCAAAGAAAAATAAATGAGTTTTCCATCAGCAATCACAAATATAGAATCCCTTGGATTTAGCCATGTTTTTGACATGAGACATTCTGAGACTGCAGAAATGTATCATTTTCTTATTCAGCCTTTTTGAAGCATATCATCAGTTAATAATCATGTTTATAAGTAATTTTTATAAATATTTGAGTAAGTCATGAAATATAAAGATTATAGGTATTTTTTTAAAAGGCTTCCAGGACTTCAAACATGGTTAAGGACAATCCATACAAGAGTAAACTTATATATACCATTTATTCAGGGTTCTAGACCTGATGTTCAAACTCAGCATTCAGTCTCAGCTTATATTCCTGATCTAGTAAACAAAGGATAAAATAATTGGGAAGTCACAGAATGTTGATACCAGTCAATACAGAATATGCAGAGACCAAGAAACCAATGTTATTTCTAAAGGAATTGTTGGAAGTGGAGTTGTATCAATGTCACCTTGGACTCTGGGAAATTGTGTTATTCCTGAAATTATCACAAGATGAAGATGTGACACAAGGCAGAAGAACAAATACAAGCAGAGACTGGTTCATGATCTTTATTTAATTCAGGGAATAACAATACTGTCAATTACACTGAGCATCATTCCCATAACCAGTTGAAGAAGACTACCATTTCCTTCCACTGTTTTTATTTCTTTTTATCCTTCTGTGGAAAAGTACTGTAACTTATCCACAGAAGGTTATCCGTGTGCATAATAGGTTTCCTTTCATTTGCTCAACCAGGAAGAATGGACATGTCACTGCTTTCTTAAGACTTCACAGGTGGATTAAACTATGCAAGACCATCAATAAAGTATTATTCTATTTGCTATATGTAACAAAAGACATGTTTCACACCAAATGCACAGACACAAACAAGTGACACGAAAACACAGAATGTACAGATTGGGGTGTAGTGTCTCTCTAAGCTACAGACAGCTGCTTACATCAGGGACATACTGAGACAGACACTAGAGCTCTCTGGTGCACAGGTAAGAAAATAGACCTGTTGCTTCACTGCTACCCCGTTTGAGTGAGAAGTGCTTAATGGCAATGCAAGAGCATCATCTGGTGGTGGACCTTCTCAACTACACGCTGACTGTGTCGAGCCCTGTATGCATTTTAGGCTATTCTACTTTTGATTTTTCCCTTTTATCAGCACTGGAAAGCAAAGAGACACACAAATTAAAGCATTATGTATAAATGTAGTGAAACAACAAAGAGTGAAGCCAACGTCAGTGTAACAAAAACTACCTGTCCCTTGCAAGCTCCACAGTCAAACATAAAACTATGTTTGAGGGCTGTAGTTTTGTTCTCACCTTGGCTCGTTATTTTCAGAATATGTTCCCTTAAAGTGTTCCTTTTAAAAGTGTTAGATCGGAATGATCATCGGAATGATTTGATCTTTATGCTGTCTTGCTTCCAGCTTTAGCATTTCTAGGGTAAAGAGGGGTTTTGTGAGGGCTAGGCTAATCAATATAGCACGTGGATAATTGGTGGGGAATGTGTGTGTGTGTGTGTGTGCATGAAGAACTGGAAGGGTGCCTCTTCCTCTTCCTCCTACGCCTGGAACTCGAGGCCAAGACCAAGCTTGTGGCCACCAGCGTTGATGTTCTTGCCGTCGAGGAGAGCAGAGAGCGTCAGCTTGATGCCTGCAGAGACAGACGCATAAGGATGAGTCATGACAAGGAGATTTTCAGTTTTTGCCAACGAATCCTTTTAACAATCTGAAACAGTATTTTTACTACAGAAGTTGTTACTGTACTATTCCATTCTTGGTTTACTGTCCCATCTCGACACTAAATTATATCAGTTTCCAACTAGCAGTCAGCCTCGTCCTCCATCTTTCTGCAATGTTGCTACTGTTGTGTACCTTTAGGGGCAATGTAGTTATTAGCTATAAATTACCCTTTATATCTCTAACAGCTAATGTATTTTCAGCAAGGCATTTAAGTAGAATAAATGATTACTTAAAGTCATGTCCATATATTCTAAAATGCCTTGAAAAAACTCTGCAAGAGAGCCATACATTTACTTAGTTATGTCTAAAACCTGAAGCTGGAATAATCCAGATATACATCCTAAAAATATTACTCAGACTTTGACTTGATTCTCAGCTAGGAACACTGGTTAAATAGCTTTTTTCTGGTTCATCGTGTTCTAAAGTGAGTATATGTTGAATTATTTTGGTCTTTGTAAACATGGTGTTTTAGTCTATTTAAGCACAACCAAGTTAAATACAGCCTGCACTCACCTGGCTTCAGAGTCTGAGTGTAGCCCAGGCCCACCAGGCTGGAATTGTTCACCTTGGCCTGTGTGAGAACCACAGATAAAAATCACACAGAGAACAACATATATTACAAACATACATTTTGCATGAATAATTTATTGCCTGTTCAAAGTAAAATGTTCATTATGTCTAAACTGTAATCCATACTGAACTCTGAACCGGTGACTCAAAAGTACAACCACTGAAACATCTTCCCTTCAGAATGGCATGTTGGCCATGTTACTAATAATAGAAAATACATATACAACCACTCACACTACCTGGCTCTGTTGAAAGTGGGATTTAAAAGCTACAAAGAAGGACTCCTCCTATTGGACAATTTGGCTTACAGGTTTTTTTCTCTCAAGCCCAATGGAACATGATATATTCACAGGGTCCTGTATGTTTGAAGCTGGTCAGCTAGACGAGACAAGTAGAAAATATTGTGACCTCGATCTGAACAGAGTACCAAATGAAGTGACATCATAACTAGTCGTAGTATCTCAATTCCTATCAGACGGCCAGAATGTCTCAAATTAGAGAAGAAAAGCCAACAGGTAAATAAAAATAATACAGGAGAAAATAGGCCTTCAGCCTGGGTTAAAGCAGCTGGTGTCATTGAACTATTGGTTTTAGAACCTGACCCTGCACCATGAATTTCAGATGAAGGTAGAGTAGGTTGAAACCCCAATAGGGACCAGTAGAGTAGCACTGCAATTTTACTAAATGCACTAAATACTTCTGCAGCTTCAGGTTACACACTACTCACACAGAAGGATGCATCAGGATCAATCTGATACTTGGCAGCGATGCCAAAGCGAGTGTTGCTGTTTCCAGCGGTCCAGGCCAGGTTGACGGCCGTCTCCAGCTGGTCATTCACCTTCTGGTAGATGGAACCACCAAACTCTGTGCCATCATTTCTGAGGGAAAAAAAGACCCAGATTGGAATAAGTGTACTATAAATGTTACTGCAACACCAATGCAGTTTCTCTACAGATGATAGTTTTGCCTCAAAGGGGTAAAATTAGGATTTAGTGTTTGGCAAACAAAGAGAATACTTTACTCTGTATCTTGTGTGTCTGTTAAAGCGCTGCCAAGGCGGGTGCACTGCTGCCAATGTGAAGTCTACATTACACTTTGTCTGACCTCGCATAACTACTTCAGCCATAGACTGACAGAGACTGGATTGGTCTGGGGCACAGCAGGAAACGAGACTAACACCCTGTGCCTCCCTCTCTCCCCCCAGTCTGACACTACCTCAGTCGGCCTTAACACCTGCCAACCACTCACTCCATCTCACTTGCAATATGGTAAATCCCATCACCTGGGTGTAAAAATAACGGCCTAGGGTGCCTGGCAAACAGCCAAATGGGTGAAGAGTTAGTCAGCCAGACAAGGACGAGAAATCAATTTCAAGGCTTCTGTCTAGTCAAGGACAGTCGTCTGGAGTGTGTTCTCTCACATGGCTGGAACGATTAGCCTGTGACTTATGTATGTTCACGCACTACGAGACAAAAACACTAACCTATTAACAGAATGTATCGTTTTGTGCATAGTCAGCCAAGTACCAAATTGAAAAAAAAATACATGCATAATGGATGAAGGTGTTTCTGAGTGCTGAAGAAACATTGCAATGCTTCATTTAGTACCATTTTTCTCTCCCCGGCTTAGTGTTCGATTCAGGCATAGTGCAGTATATATTCACTCTCCTTGCTACCTTAAATCTAAATGAGTATTGTTACAGATATCACCTCACCCTCTTCACAGGATTAACCCTTCTGGTAGTGTTTGTAGGTTTATTGTGATGTGTGGTCCCCTGTACGGGATTGGGTTCATCCAAGTCCGTCCAACCACAACCACCTGAGGGTCCTGATTGGAGCGGTTTGGAGAAGGCATCAGATGCCAGACCAGCTCAAGCTGGGTCAGCTGACATCTAAAGCTTGGTTCAACAGTATGTTAGAAAATGCATTGTGTGCATTCATGCAGTCTTACACATTTGTATGGAGCTGGAACTCTTCAGTCTTAAATCCGACCGCAAAGTTGCTCTGGGTGATCCTGTTCCTGCCAGCCTCGAAGGTCATCTGGTAGCCGGCCAACCAGCCCTCATAGCCCACCACTGCCGCGCCATGAATGGCTGTACCATTGATGTCGTAGTTAATGTCACAGCCAAGGTTGATGTGGTCACACTTGTAGCCAGTCTTGAGCTTGCCGCTCTTCTTGCTGGCAGGATGTGGAAGAGAATTAACAGGTTGGTAATGTCAGAGGTCAAAAAATTCACAGAGCGAGGAGCATCACACTGATGTGGCAATGAAGTGTTTCTTTACATGTTTGCCTGCTAACATGTATTTTATCCACTGAGCAAGCTAAATAGTAATAAGCACATCTTTTTTTCCTTCATCGGCTTCAGGTGTAACTAGGAGACATCAACCTGTTTACACTGGCAAATGAAGCCTTCCTGTACCACCAGATGTTTTATGAGAAACTGCGTCTCAACCTGCTATAAGACATTAAAAAGGTCCTTAATGTTCCATTTTTTTTATAGTTTATATTCACTAAAGCTCTATAAGTGCAGTGAAGAAATACTTAACCAATCTCCACTCAACTGAATTCTAATTTCTCACTCATATCAACTTCATTTTCAGCTGCTCTCACCCGGTGTTCGGAGAGAAGGAGGAATCGAACGTCAGCTTCAGCCCCTTAGCCAACTGTGGAAAACGTAAACAAGACACAGCAAACAAATGAATAAATACAGGTTCAGTGAAATTAAACTGATCACGTTTTGCATCGCTTGCTCATCAGATGAAACTACTGTTAGTACCGTGAAGACAGAGAAAGGACGACACGATACCCACAAATAGAAACACAACAGATTTTCTTGGCCCACATCCCACCACCGACCTGGTCTTCGAGGGTGATCTCGGTCCCCAGGGTGTTGTCAGTGTTCCACTTCTCCGTTAGGGTCAGTCCATGCTCTTCCCATTTGTACTTTGTCTCTAGAGATCCAGAGACCTTGCTGGTCTCAGTGTTGGCTGAGCCCGTGCTGGTGAACTCCTGCAGGGGAAAGTACTGGCATCAGTCTTCTACAAACATGCTAACCAATTCTAACACAACCATGTCACAATCATACTATTGTTAATGACTTGCACTAAAATATATTCTAATTAGGTGTTTACATATGGTTTTAGACAGTGGTGTAGTCCTGTAAACTTTCCTAGGGGTGCCGATAACTATGGCACACGTTTTAGAGAACAGTATTTGTTTTATGTTAAGAATGTAACATTTTGTTTAAACTATGTTACTTGAGTTAAAGGTTAGATTTTAGTGAATCATTTGAAATGAAGATCATGGGTATAGATAGAATGATAGTATATTTTTTAAAGGGTGCCGATAATTCTGGAGGGCGCTGTATGTTTTATTTAAGAAAGCTGTACATACTGCGTTTGAAAAGAAATCATGAGGGGAAAAAAGAACAGGATCTTTGAAAAAAAAAGTCATCTATGTGAAGCAGGATTTAATTTAAAGTGGAGCTTGTTGAACAGGCAGACAAGGTGGATGTCGCTGTGGGAGATGAGGAAAGTTACTTTAATAACACATTTTATGATTGACATTTGAATGGAAACACTGGGAGCGCCTTCAGATAAGGAGGCTCTAGTCTGTAGAACGACAGCTCTGATAAACTGATAACGACCGGCAACAACTTACCAGTCCATTCTCAGACTTTGTTTTCAAGTCCAGCTTGATGAGCCCAAAGCCTGAAACAGACAGCATTTGATAAAAGATCAAAATGATGTCCAGATGGCAATACAGGTCTAAGGTCTAATAACAAGCACTCTAAAACATTTTATTGTCGAAGTGGCACAGGCTCCTTAAAAACCAAGTACTGCATACATCTAAAAACATGTAATACTTTAATGCCAATACTATTAAAACTAATCACACAGCATTAACTTATATTACACTTTTATTAATGTCCCTATAAATAGACCTAAGAGAGTAGAGACTAGACTAGAGAGCACTAGAGATGCTCTAAAACACATTAAATAAAGTTATTGATTAGTCTGTAAAATATCCATTTATCAGCCTTCTGAGTAGATTTAAAGATACTGGCATGGCATCGAAAGATTCTCCATTCCACACAACACACAACGCAGAGATCACCGCCTTCATGTTCATGTCCAGTAAAACTGATAGTAATGAAGTAGAGTCATTCAGTAACTCGTTGAGCACAGCTGTGTATATACATAAACACAGCAGAGGTATGTTCCATCTGTTCAGGTATTAAGATTATCAACAGAGGACCTTTTGTTTCATTTAAATTTTATTTAAAGCCTCTATGTCATACTACTGTTAATAAATGAAATGAGTGAGTATGGTTGACTGCTTGGTGCTCACCGTATCCCTTGGTAAAAACATCCTTGGCAGACTTTCCAAGGTCAACGTAAGTTGGAGGTACAGCCATTATCTGCAGAGAGAAAAGGATGAAGGCTGAAGCCTACAAATGTAAAAAAAAAAATTTAAAAAAAAATAAGCTAATTTAAGAAACCAATTATGAGATGCACACCTACAAGCATGTCTAAAATTTCATTTAATTCTGTCCAGCAGTTTGAAGAGGATGTGGATACCCCATATCCCATTAACATATGGACCAGGTAACCATATATGCCCCCTTGGGTGGGGCATGAAATTCAACAGACTGAAAGCTAGCATCCCTGCTGTTTTCCCTCTGTGTTATAGCTTTAGGACAGACAAGAGACACCAATAACACAGCAAAGGGAAAGACACAGTGACCAAGCTTTAGGAGAAGAGACTGACTGAGGAAAGAAACGCTGCTGAAACAGGAACACTGGTAGATAGGAAAGGTACAAATCTGATGAACAGTAGTTTTCCTAAATCAAACCGTATGTTTCAAAGTGGAAGAAGCCAAGTTTAGAGAGAACATTGAAGGCCACAGACTGAAGAACAATACAGATTCTTTGCTAACCCACAGGATTGGCTGCTCTCCTTTACATTATGTGTGCACCTCTTTGTTGGTCATTTTGCAGAATAGCCTGTTGTGCAAGACAATATTTCATCATTGGAATAGAGGTATGCTAGGCTCCATTTTTCAATAGCACAACAGTTACCAAGGTACAGTTGTTACACAGGCTTATTGATAGAAAACACATGCATATTGACAGTAGATAGAAATGGTATTTGAACATTTACCATGTGAATGGTAACCATATGGCTTATACTTTCTCACATAACATTACTATCCTACAGTACTGCCATATCTGTTTCTGTAAAAAAAATTAAAAAAAAATAAAAAGCATTACAGCTGAACAATTAAGCAATGTTTCTCAAAATTAATACTTTGTCTTGACTGTTCATATTCATCTTGGTATGTGATCTGTATCTGAGATTAGGGTGAACAGATCTGTTACGTGACCTCACATTTACCAAGAGACTGCTAATGAGCAAAAGAAAATATTTGCCGTGCCAATGACAGGTATTTTCTGTTCTTCTTTTCTACTTGGGTGCATTCTTAGGTCAGCATTCGTGCTCAAGTCTTTACTTTAAGTCTGTTCAACCAAGTTTATGGGAGGCCTCACCTTTTATAAACACCACAACCCTTTTGCTCCTGTTATATGATATGACTGACACATTCACTGCATTGTATCCCTATGCATGGGTCCCATGATGTGGGCCATGACCACCAGGGCAGCCCTCCATACCCAGTTATCATGGCATAACTGTGGTCATAAAGCAGCACTAGAACAAGACATGGGACTAACACCACATGCAGAATTCAATTCAAAGTCCTTCTTATTACATTTAGGGCACTACACAACCTTGCCCCAAGTTACACTTCCAACCTTCTGGTTCCCCATTCGACCCATTGACCTCTCCATTCTTCAAAACTTGGGACTCTTATTCGTTACCCACACAAATTTCATAACAAAAAGGTAATTGCGCCTTTTGCCGTTTTCACCCCAACCCTTTGGAACAGTCCTGTCAGATGCGCCGAAAATCTGGACTGTTTTAAGCGGCTTTTAAAAACACATCTCTATAGGCGAGCATTTATATAGCTCAATAACATGCAGTGTGTGTATATGTGGGTGTGTAAGTATGCATCTGTGTGTTATTTATGCACTTATTTCACTCTTCTCATTACAGACAAACATATAAACATGTCTCCTAAACCAATCACCCAGTGCTACCACACACACACACAATCTACCAATAGATCCCACTGGGTCTGAGAAGTGTCATGGCTACAGGTGCAGTGTAAGATGCTGTAGAGGACATAGGACTAACCCTGTGCCCTGTCAAGACTCTCAATGAGGTGGGCGTCCTGGTAATGACTTTTAGGTTGATATGGGGCAGATCTTTCTAAAAACTATATAAAAGAAGGGCATCAATCCCATGGGATGAAGAGGGACATAGGTGTGATTTAAAGCTCGACTTTGCATCTTAGCTTGGGATCAATCATGGTCCTTTAGCACCTTAGCCTAATTCGGGAAAATTCATCTGTGAGACATACCTGAAACTGATATGAAAGTGTCTCCCGTTAGAGTGAATAAAGCGGTGGACACTTGACTTCGACGAGGAGGTTTATGCAGGGTGTGAAGCAGCATCTCTCTGCTCTCTGCCCTCGCCTGCTAACAGGTTAGCATTAGCTAGTTATCAAGGTGGCCACGGTTAAGTGTCCCCAATGAGTGACATTATGGCACATTAACAAACAGAGTGTCGGGAAAGTGTCAAAGGGGTAAGACCGTAATCTATCCAAGCTTATTTCTCTCTGGCTGTCGACCGCACCGCAAGACTTTAACCACCAAGCTAGCAGTAGTTGTCTTGTCGGGGCAGCGGGCCTAGCATCTCTGCTGCACGTCGAGCTGCATCTAGCTCCGGTTTAAAATCACCGAATGAGACAGACCGCTCCGGGGGGCTCCGGAGGTCGCGGTCCACCGGCTGACAGCGGTGACAGGGCTGCACAATGACGATAACGTCAGCTGCGTTGTATGTCATTAACAGATACATAACCTACCTCTGTGTCTTCAGTCCAGAACGAGTAGGGGCTTGTCGGCACAAAGGGAGGAGAGAGGCGGGTGAAGGTGCGGGCGTCACGTACGTACTAATTACGTAGAGAGCGACAGCCTCTCGTCATAGTCAAAGATACAGCATTCAATTAAACAGCAAGATAATTCACACCCTATTGAACATTTCAACTTGAGTAGGCGGGAATTTGTACGAGGTACAATACTGTTCCCAATCAAACGTAGTAAATTTTGCGTAGCTTTCTACACCACATTAGTCGTTTAAAGTAAAAAAAAAACTACATTTGTCAAGTATTCACCAGCCCATTTTGACAGCTATTGTTAGGACTACTAGTTACAGTACTTTTTACTTTTTACTTTTCATAGTACTATTCATAGAATCACCTCCTTCGATCATCTGCAACTTTAAGCTTTAAATGCTGCTACCACTTACAGTAATATAAGATACAGGAAGATGGATATTCTGCTCAATTAGTATATTTACCTTCCATACATTAATTGTTTTTTGTTTATATGGTTATCTATCCTTAGCCTACATTTACAGATGTAAAATCTTTAGTGCAGGACAATTATTGTTATAATTTTTACATACTAGTACTTAAGGATGTGAGAATTTCCTCCAATATTAGGCCACTGTACATATCACTACCAACTGGATTCAGTTTTACTTCAGACCAAAAAGTAGCCTTTAAACAAAAGGAAAGGAAAAGAACAGAGGATAACTAGAAAAGTTCTGTTCTATTAAAAATCCATGCAATGCAGAAAAATACAAAAGAGCCCTCCTGAGTAACAATAATGAAATAAAAAAAGGGGTTCATTTATATCCCTACATCCTATCTAAGGAGTAAATACCCAACAAAGGAAATAGCAATCAGGGATGTATCTAGATTTGCAACACTATCTCTGGTACCGATTACGAATTACTTTTACTCATGCGTAGTTCTCTCCTGGCAACACGCAACTATGCTGCAACATCTGACTGGAGATCAGCTTTGGGTACCTTTACTTACCACCAACCTCATCTCATCGTGTGGTTCATACAATCTTTACAAGGACAGAGGCGACATCTCAGCAGCTGTAATGTTACATCACCTCTGTAGATGATGTCAGGATGAGCTCATATAGGGTTGTTACATGACCTCTGATGTTTGCTATGATGAAAGTCATTCACACAAAAACATTTACTTTGACAGGGATACTTCCTGAGGTCCAAAAGCATCAGACTAATGAGATCTATTGACCCACATTCATGTTTCTGCAGTAAGAAACTGTAATCTAATTTCAGTGGTGCAAAGTAACTCAGCACATTATTTACACAGTATTTCATTTCTTTTTATTTTATTTCTGCTGCTTTCTACATTTCAGAGGCAAATAATGTATCTTACGTTTTACTCAACTACATTTACTTGACACCTAAGGTTACAGTTCAATTTTTTTTAAAAGAGGTGCTCCACTTATTAAATATCATGCTATTGTTACATATTAAATAATGCATATTATTGGACTTTACATACTTTATCTTCTTGGTAGTTTGTTTGATTGATTGATTGATTGATTGATTGATTGATTGATTGATTGATTGATTGATTGATTGATTTTGCAGAAACCCAACAGTGAGGTTGAGTTAAGGGAACGTTGCCAAAACCTTAAGTCACTTTCTTTCTAACAGGCAAAACTGGCAGCAAAAAGGAAACAATGAGACACCCACGGTATCTTTTTCACACATGAATAATTTAATATTTCAACATATTTGCTTTTCATTTGAAACGCATTAATTTCTGATATTTCATTTTTCTTACTGATACACCAGGAAGGGCTAAAGTTATCTATTTATCATGTACTACAATCAAAGCAGTTGAATTAGTGAAAACTCAAACCACTGATAAATTAAATGTCCCCTGCCTAATAGAAGAGAGGTCATTAAAATCCTATGATATAACAGGAAGCTAAGGACTTTCATCAGCTAATCAGAAACCAAACACTTAATGAGTCTGTTTGTGGCTGGTTTATCTGTGTTGTAGGTAAAAACACTCAGCAACATCCTTCCTGCCCTTTGAACAGAGGAAAGAAAGAGCAAAATACAGAATTCTGCAGCGACTGAGCTTCTGCTTATATCAAAATATACACACACACACACACCCTCTCAAATTGTGACCAGGATGAATATGTGATCAGTTGTAGCCAGTAGATGTCAGTGTTGGTAACAATCTGAAAAAAAACATCACTATTGCCAGTAAGTTGGGTATTTCAGAGAAATGAATGCAACGTAGCAGCAGATTTACCTCTGTCTGTTTTATTATTAGAATAATAATAATAATAATAATAATAATAATAATAATAATAATAATACATTTTATTTATAATGTGCTTTTCAAAATACTCAAAGACGCTTAACATGTCCAGATATAACAGGAGAAACAACATATTTAAAAATGAATCAATATCAGATATTAAAAAAGAAAATACAAACAACTCAAATGATACCAACAAATAACAAATTACATCACAGTTAAATATTAAAAGCACAAGAAAAATCAAATTTAAATTCAATCTGTTTGCATGTTGTAATTCATTACATTTTAAGGTAATTATTTAATTGTTATTTTCATCTATCAGTGTTAATAATTTCCAAACCACTAAAAGTATGATCAAAACAATATTTAACCTCCATTACAATAAATAAAGCAGCAGCTCTTCATGGGCTCAGAAGAAAAGCCATATCATTTGCAGCTATTTTTAAAGATATTCCAACAGGTTTTAAATGGTTTATTCATCCTAAAAGAATGTCAAACTAATCACCAGTTATTCCTTTTATCTTATAAACTTAAAGTTTGGAGATAAAAGACTCTGTCTTTGTCTTATCTATTTGACTCATTCAAAAACCAATACAATAATCTGTTTCACTGTCAGTCTTATTCACAAAATATATATAAACAAATTGTCTTGTCTACAAATATATATAAAATTTCCATATAAATAAATATATATATGTAATTGAAAATTTTTTTATTTAACTGCGTATTATGCTTTACGTATAATTTTTTTAATTTGTTTTTTAAAAAGGAAGCCCCCCTCACACATATTAAAATGAAACAAATACAACATATTATACAAAAATCCACAATGAAACAACATGAACTATTCATACATAGTGGCCTCTCAAGAAAACATTCTTCATGATGCCTTTAAACTTGTCAATTGATAGAAGCCAATCTAATTTTAGATCCTCTGCAAATTGTTCCATGCCCATGGTGCATCGTAGGAGAATGCAGTTTTTCCCAGATTTGTTGAAACTAGAGGTACCAAATATATTTCAAATTATAAACTTTATAATATGTATATTTATCTTCATATACATAAATCGATGTTATTGATTATCAGTGCCCTTCATCATTCCTGTACTTTTAGTTAAACTGGATAATGTTTGGACATTGCTTGAGTTCCCCTTTCAGACTCTCCCATAATATGAACCTGAAACATTGTTTTCCCTCCCAAAAACTTGTCGTCGTTCACTGAATGTCATGTTCTGTCGTGTTCTTTCCTCCCACAAACATAAACACACACTGAAAGTTTCTGTCAAGTATGTTTCGTTAGTTTTCGCTTCATTAAGTGTTTCCAAGTTGTCTAGTTTACAAGCCAAATATTCAAAAACTTTTGTCAAAGAACCTGCATTTACTTGATTCTTTATGGAAAAGGATTAACCTGCAAATCATTTAGTTTATAAGATTAACAGAGAGAGAAACGTCAAAGCCAAACACATTTTTTCACTTGCCAGAGGACTTTATATTCAATATGCATTTTTAGTGGTACACTGCATATTAAATACAGATTGGTGAGCCTCTTCTGTCACTGAAGTGTTACTTTTTGGATCAGTCTCCAGTGCTGACTGGCTTCATTACAGACCTTGGAGTATTGTCTTGCAGACGGTGGTTTTTAACACATGATGCAATATCAGTTGAAAATGTCCTGGTGAGTTTCAAGTTTTTCAATATATGCTTAAGCCATGACGGGAAACAGTGAATAGTAAGACTAATTAAAGTCCCAATCACAGTGTGGCTGGATGGATGACGCATTTGCCACCATCTACAGCTTGTTTTCATTCAACAAACATATTTAATTTGTTTCCTGATGTGCATTAAAAGTTTCCATCTCTGTTCTCTGCTCTTGCATCACTGAATCTCAAGGAACATTTAATCAACAACTGCTAACATGTTTGTCGTCTGTCGGTTTCCTTCACAGGCGGCCAAAATTCATTTCTAGATTATCCTTGAGTCATATCTGGATGCTTCGCTTTCATCCCCCGAGCTCGAAGCCAATGCTACGCTCACTTCAAACAGCCGTCACCAAGTGCCAGTCAAGTCCTGCTCCAGAAGACAACAAACACTACACAAAATGTTGATCCGCTAGGGCCAAGGTAAATAAAGCAGATTGTAAACAGATGCCATAATTTTGAACATATGGATAAATAAGGCATTATGTCATCATTCTTTTTTCCTTTTTTAATTCTGTGGTTAACACATGGTCCAAACTCCTCTTCCTCTGATCCATCCATCCATTCATCCATCCACTGACTTCACTGTACCACAGGGTGGAGGTCCCTAACCCAGGGTCATGTTAACCCTCCTGTTGTGTTTGTTTGTTGTTTACTGCTTTGGTGTTCCCGGTCCAAAATGACCACTCCATTCTAGCTGATTTTAAATCCATAATAATCCATATATTATCACCTAATGCTGTGTCTCATCTTTTTAACAACTCAAGTCCATCATGCTGCCACAGAACGAACTGTGAGCAAGGCCTCAAAAAAGCTTTATATACCAGAACTGTGAGAAAGTTGTTTATATCATTGGAACAAAGTTGCAATTATTTTTGACGATTACCAACAGGTGTCGTTCCCATGGGGTAAAAATTCTATCGGGGACAGGTCCCCGTTGGGGTTGCCATGGAAGCCAAAAAGGGGTGTTTCTAATGACCGGTCATTTTTGACCAACAACACCAAGGGTGTACACAAGTTCAATAAAACACCCAAAGTTTAATAAAAATTCACAAAATTTATTTTGTGTGTTCAGATGCCATGTGTGAACAAAGTCATAAGGTTCGACAAACAGATTCAATTTACTACATTTGTTAGAAAGAAGACTTGTAAATCAGATTTGACCGGAACACAAGAGAAGGGATGATGAAGGGGCAGAAATCCCTTCACTTATGTTCCCGTGTTCGTCCACCTGCCTTTTTACCCTTTGTTTCTTTCTGATCAGGGTTTTCAGGGTTTTTCTAAAAGACTTTAGGGTTCAAAGTTTCCACTACCTCAACTTTGGAGGGATTTCTGACATCAAAAAGACATCAAATTACATATTATTACACATAGTATTAGATCAATGCGTGAGGCCACAAGCCGATACCAGTTGGTCTAATATGAAATGGTTCCTGATACTGTCAGGTGTTGCTAGAGTTTTAATTTTTTACATCTTTAGACCCTTTTTGTCTTCTCCATGCACCTTGGAAGTAGGTGAGGTTGTGCCGGAAACTCCTCCTCTCCTTCAATCAAATAGGACGGTGAAAGAGATGACATGTCCAAATGGATAAACACAATCACTCATTTAGTCAATGGCAACAATCCTAAAGCAGGAAAATTAAAACTAACAATGCAATTTGTTTTTCATGTCTTTCATAGTGAGACAAAGGAAATAGTTTTGTAGGTAAGGACTCATCCTTGTGTGAGACCAGTCATGTAAGAAAGGTCAAAACATAATTGCTCCTTTTAAAAAGTTTCAATCACAGATTAATGATTAATTAGATTTGTTACTGCACACACACATTTCTGACGTGTCTTTGTGGTTTATTATATTTCTATTCATTGGACAGTCATAATAATGAGCTGATTGGTCTTTGCTCAGTAAAAATAACCAACCACAACTTGTCGTGTGACAAACCCTGTGATGTAATGTCTCAGCACAGAAACAATCAGAATGTGTTTCACCAAACAATAAAGATCTGTTGGCTTCAGTATTTCTTCCTCTCCCATGGTTGAGTCAATGAGGCATTGTTCTCCTGTAAAAATCAAAAACAATATAAGTCTGAAAAATGACGTCGGAGTATTAGTGCTGTGGAGACAATGGGAAAAACATGTGGTTGCTCAATTACAGAAATTCACTTCAAAGTTTGAAACAAGCACTTTTCATTGTGGGTTTCACTCAACACAACATAAAAAGATGCATTTGTTTGTGTTTTGTTTGTTTTGATCAACATCGCTATTTTTAAGTAGTTGGCTTGAGAGGAAAAGTGAAAGATGCGTCCTTCCTGTCTGAACTTTGATGAACAGATTGGAAGCATGAGAAAATGTCAAGACTCGACTGTGGTCTGTGTTGCTGAGGAGCAGAGACTCTTTCCCACTGTGACTGTGTGTATGTGCACGTATGTTATGAGACACCTCATACGCAGCAGATGCTGCGGTCTTTATCTCGCATTCATGGTGTCCAAGGAAATGTAGCGTAAGCCTGGTTCATTTTCTCCGTATCTACATGGCAGAGATGTGCTGATAATCACTGTCATGCCGTTCTTGCAGGCACCTGCCACTTGAGGTGAAACTGACTTATTGCCCAATAGTGCTCATGTTGCCCACACACTGCTCCATTCATTGATTGCCTTTTAAATGCCACATAGTTGCTCTGTGCAAGAGGTATTACCACAGCCCTTTTACATACAGCCTGTTCACTCCCTGTTAATTCCATTGTACCAAAATCGGCTGTAATGCACCTAGAGGGCGCTCTAGAAGGAGTCCTAGATGAATGGGAGTGAATGGAACTAAAATAATTATTTTCACCTACTTCTAGATTTTTTAAAAACAACCAAATTTTATATGAGTTTTTATGCAAATATAGTATTGATTATATATCAGAAGTGAAATGAAAATACACCAATGTTCTTTCATTTTTCTTACAAGGAAGGCAATTTTGCCCACAAACTGCTAGCATTCTGCTAATGAATGCTGATTGGTCAGTTAAGGATTCACGACTGCTTTTTGATTCATTTTTTTTTCTTCACATAAACGTTTGATTTTGGGGCTTCTGCTCCATAGAGCCTCATTCATTTTTGGACTACTTTGTGAGCGCCCCCCACATACCCGGACATTCTGAGTGTGGCATATCTCTATACTGTTAGAATATCTCTGGTATTACCCAACGGGAATGCAAACTAGCTCCATGTTCCTTCACTTATAGATCAATTTAAAGTTAAAGGTAGTTACAGCACAAGTAATTCAATTACAATCGGGCTATTTTGAAAAACAAACCTTACAGTGTTTCTCTCTTCCAACCAATCTGCAACCAGATATACTCACATCTGGTTCTGTTCCAAACTAAATGTGGACGTAACCCATAAACACAAGTACAGTGTTAACTGTGTCACTCTTAGGCTCCAGTAAACACTGAAAGGTTCGTTTTGTAGGCACCTTTAATAGTTGGCCCGTTTAACAGATGGTCAAACGTCCTGTAGAAGTAGCGTCAGAGCTCCACTATGAGCGAGGCTCGGTCTCCACCCATGGCCTTTGAGACACTTTGGATAAATGTTCATGAACAGACATACAATTCTCCAAATCAGTCCAAGTCAAGCCTACATTTCTGGCCACATCGATCAGGAAAAGTTCCTATTCTGATTCACATCTGCCGTTGATGATCACAATATGAAACCGCACAGGCTTGGCAGAAAGAGGAGAGCCGCGGCCCTGCCAGCACTTTTACCACAAGCTAACAAGCTGCCACGCAGAGCCTCCTGCTGCACACCATCTCACTGCATGCAGCCATCAGTGTGCGTAGTGAATACAGGACCCTATAATTAGGAAATTCTCCATATTCTTCCTCCAGGTGCCTCGCCAACATCAAAGGAGCTGAAGGATGCCGTGGTATCTCTGTGCCTGTGCCTTCTACTGTATAAAACAGCCCCGGTTCTCAGTCCCAAGGCGCAGGGAGCAGCCGCGCAAATTTAATTTCATGAGTGCCACTTTGCTACGTGCGAAGTAGGGCTGTGGCTCGTCTGTTTTGTAGGTTTCACCTCCACCTGCCTGAGAGGTGATCGCACTGAAGACGAGTGAAAGACAATCCCCTAAGTTTTTTTTTATTATCCTGCACATAGCAAAAAATTTAAAAAGTGTCAAAAATGTCATCAATATAGACTGAAAATTTGGGAGTGTGTCTACCCGACAGCAAAAATGACTGAAAACACAAATTGTAGATTTCCTATGCGGTGGAACATTCTGAGCATCAGAACAAAGCCTATTCTGTTAATATTATTTTGATTAACAAACTTAGAAAGTAAAGTTAATTTTAAACTAAGGTTTCTTTTCTCATTTCAGATGATTCAGTGATGACGAATCAACTGGAATATTTCTAATTAGTTATTATGTACCATAGATTTCATGTGAACTTGGTTACTTTCAGTTCTTAAACCACTTTAACATCATTCATTTTTATTCACATTTGAAATCATTCAGCAGTTGAATGTAAATCGATAAGTCTTCAGTTAAAGACTTGCAACAGGACCTTTTTTAAGTTTTGATGTGATTGCCTCTCATCATTGTGGATTTCTGAATCATCGCTGTTGCCCTTTGACACGTTGCTCACACATTAAAGTTACCCAGGTTAATTACTGATGCAATGAGAGATGCTGTGCATCAGCTGAAAATCCCTGGCAGTGCACATCAAGCCCTGAGCGAGCTTGGTACGGTTTTTGATCCTGACTTGGATTTCACATCAGAAAATCACCAAAACAGCCTTTTATCTTCCCAGGAGTGCAGCCAGACACTGAAAGGCAGCTGCTTTTAATACCAGCTGACAATAATTCTTTCTCTGCTGGAAAACTCGAGCTACATTTCTAAGACGTTTCATTGGTTGCCCAGCATTTTTAGGTCTGGTTCACAAAACGCTCAGTGGAGGAACACCTAAACATAACCTGCTCTTAACTAATGTTCTTTATCCACTATATCTATATTTATTTTTTTTATCTTTTATTCACTCCATCTAATTCTTCTATTATGAATAATTTTATTGTATTATATCTCCATTGATGTTTTTCTTATTTCTCTATGTAACTTTGTTGAGTATTCTTGTAGCAGCAGCTTGATTTTGCTTGATTATGTTAAAACGACATTTTCATAAACATATGAATTATATTAAAATGTCCAGAAAATCAGAAATTAATTTTTTGAATTTTTAATGTTTGATAAATGACATCCTTGGATTTTTATAAATCATTGCACTGGAACCAGCTTTTACTTTTTGTTTTGTCTCACCTGTAGTTTTTTGCCCATGAAAATGTATAGTATTTTGCTCCTTTTAGCAAATATAAAATCATTCATGCCATGAAGATCTGAGGCTGAATTTTGGCATAAAAGGAAAAAAGAAAAAATAGTTTAAATGGAAATCTCTCCTCTCCCAGTGAAACCCTCCATCCTCACTTTTGATGAGTGTCAGCAGTCTGCTATAAAATGCTGATAAACTTTATGTCAAATTATAGAGATGATTCTAAGCTTAAAGTGAAAACCTGAAGTCAGTGCAAATTTGGAGCTGAAATTTTGTTGTTTGTGTCTGTAAAAAAAAATAATTTAATGTAAAAATTGTGTTGATCTTAATGTATTTATGTTAATAGTATCATCAGAATAAAATTATTACGCTGTAAATTATTTTAAGATGGTTTAATTTAATAATAAACTTTCCCTGCTGCCTTAAAACTCAAGTTAAATAATGAGATAAAAACTGTGAAATCAACAACATGAAGAGGAACCTGAGAAAATAAACTAAATAAACTAGAATAAATTGATTGACAGTCGTTCAGCCACACTGACAAAGTTTACAGATAGAATTGTTGTACATTTTACTTTGACTAAATCACCAGTGCAAAATGAATTCCATAGAAAGAGCACAGCTTCCTAAGATGAGGTTACAGTTTGTGCTAAAGAAGTGGTAAAAACACTGGTGAAATGTGCACTGGTTGTGTAATTCTCCTTAACAAACACGCCTCAGTGGCTTCACAAAGCATTTACTGTAGATATGAAGACGTTGACTGAACGAGGTGTGAAGAAATCAGACCAAACTGTCATCTGGGCGTAAACATGCTGGTTGTTGAGATACTGACCTTTAAATCTAAATGTCAGTTCCACCTATACAGACCCACAGCCTAGAACAAGGCCCTCTCACCCACAGAGGCAGACACACATACATTTACTCATATGCTACACATATTTATACACATATATTTGCTCATGATCATTTCAGACAACAATGCATTGATTTTATTGGAAGAATGTGGAAGAAGGTACCCCTCCTCCACCGGAATATATGATACAAACTCATTTCCAAAAAAGTTGGGACGCTGTGTAAAATGTAAATAAAAACAATATGAAATGATTTGATAGTTGAAACCTCATATTTAATTGAAAATAGCACAAAGACAACATTTCAAATGTTAAAACAGAAACATTTTATTGTTTTGGAAAATGATATCCTCATTTATTTGATGCCTGCAACACATTTCTATAAAGTTGTGACAGGGTCATGTTTACCACTGTGTTGCATCCCCTCTTCTTCTAACAACACTCTGTCAGCGTTTGTGAACTGAGGAGACCAGTTGCTGTCATTTTGAAAGAGGAATGTTTTCCATTCTTGCCTGATGTAGGATTTCAGCTGCTCCAGAGTTCGGGGTCTCCTTTGTCGTATTTTATGTTTCATAAAGCACCAAACATTTTCAATGGGTGACAAGTCAGGACTGCAGGCAGGTCAGTTTATCACCCGGACTCTTTTACTACGGAGCCATGCTGTTGTAATATGTTCAGAATGTGGTTTGACATTGTCTTGCTGAAATAAACAAGGCCTTCCCTGAAAAAGACTTTGTCTATTTGGCAGCATATGTTGCTCCAAAACCTGTTCAGGTATATCATTCAGCATTAATTGTGCCTTCATAAATCATGTTTCTAACCTGTTTCCAGTTAACCTCATTAATGTTGAGATGTTCCACCAGGTGTTTTCTTTTAGCATTTCACATCTTTTCCAGTTTGTTGACACTGTCCCAACTTTTTTGAAACATGTTGCTGGCATCAAATTCAAAATGGACATATAACTTTCAAAGAACAATGACATTTCTCATTTTCAACATTTGAAATGTTGTCTTTGTGCAATTTTCAATTAAATATGGGGTTTTAATGTTTTGAAAATCATCACATTCTGTTTCCATTTCCATTTACATATTACACATAAACTCATTGTTTTCAAACTGACACTAGTTTTTTTCATTTTTGAGTTCTTTTAACACAATAAAATTCCCATCATTCCCACCTCTGATTGTTCCTGTGCTACTAATCTTTATTTCCATCATTTAATTTTCTTTATCAAATCTGTTTTTTAACAAAAGTCTTACACCTGTTGCCTCTGAAGGTGTGTTAAAAACTTGTTGCATGAAGGTCACCCTGACCATTACAGATGTTTATGTTCAAATGCAATCTATATGAAATTATGTCCATACTTTACACAATATTTTTGCAGTAGTTTATAGAAAGCACTGGATCCAACAGCCTATCAATGACTCAGGGATGTGTTTTGTGTCTATAGATCTTTCTTTTTTTCCTTATCATTAACAAGTAATTTGACCCACAGACCAAATCTAACCAAATCATTTACAGTCAGAAGTCTGTGGTTTAGGATCCGTCTAAAGTTTTCCATCCATTTATCTTCACTAAAACAAACATCCTAACTGTATCCAGAAACACTCATACTCCAAGCACATTTTAATTTAATTCATAAGGCATGTTGTTCAAAGAAGCTCCGTAAATGACTCCAAACAGCAGGGCTACAAATATAGAAAGCAAATTAAGTGATTGAAAAAAGAGTTTTATAAAATGTAGAGTTATATGAGAATATTTTACTCCTTCTGGTCTTTTCCCAGGGCAAACATAAACTGTGTATTTATCTTTTATTTTAATGAGGATGGTTTCATATATCAGAGGAAAAAACTTACTCTAATTACATGTTATGCCAGATGTAATTCATACAGTCAACATCCCATTTCCATTCAGCCTGGCTTTGTTTGCTGGGATGTACGTTATCAATAAGAGAATCCCAGTTCTGCTTTTCCTTGATTCCACTGATTTCATCTCTGATGATGGAACCTCAAACCTCAGTTTCTCTTCCCAGCCATGTACATTTTGTCAGTCACAAAGGATTGTCGTTAAAATGATAAAACCCTCAACAGCTATACATCACCACGACATTTAAATTAGTGCCAAATCAGCTGAATGTCACCCAAACCCGTGCCTCCGGAAATGCTGTTTTTTCTGTGTGTATAACAAGCAGACAGATCCGATGTGGAGACATGTGTAGTGACACGTTTGTTGCCATCACACGAAGGGCCCTATAATCTTCCCAATCAGAAAAACCAGAGCAAATTGGCACTTCGAGTGTGCCATCACTATAAATCATCGTCATGACCCAAAACATTTATGAGCAACACAACAAGGCCTGGGAGACATATCTTTGTTCCAGGGACTGGTTCACAACTGTTTGTATGACACACTGTGAAAAGAGCACCATTCACATTTGTCACACACATATAGTGCGATGGAGTTTCACAGCTAAACCTTATAGGATCAGCAGGCTTTGGGTTTGGCTCTCATCCTTTCTCATTACAGGGTTTGCTTGCTGTGAACAAGCATCAGGAAAATTAATGATTGTTTACTCACTGTGAGAAACCATGGAGCTACAAAATAAAAACACCAAAACAAAAACAGTCATGTAAATTACAATTTATTATTCATATTTTGTTTATGAAATGTTTCCAGAGGCTAAACAAAACCATGCTAGAGCCATGCTAGCATACTTTAGTTTTCTGATTATACTGTAGTATGGTTCAAGGCTCAAGTTTGTTATTTGTCACATAGATTCATATCTACAACATGCAGTGAAATGTCTCCTCTGGTTTGACCAGAAGAAGCATGAAATGAAAAAATAAAATAATAAATAAAATAAAATAAAATAAAATAAAATAAAATAAAATAAAATAAAATAAAATAAAACAAAACAAGACAAAATAAAATAAAATAAAATAAAATAAAATAAATTCATTGGATAGGCAGTGCAAATTGGCAAATATGTGCATTTGTCATAGGCATTTCATCATACCCATTCAGAAGTCTTATGGCCTGCAGATAAAAACTCCTCCTCAGCCTCTCTGTCCTTGTCTTGAGGCTACAGAAGCTGACCCTGACCTCAGTAGCCTGAACAGTTTGTGTCCGGGGTGGCTGGGGTCTTTCTTGAGACAGAAAGCCCTGATTCTGCACCTCCTGCTATAGACGTCCTACAGGGCCAGAAGTGAAGTCCCGATGGTGCGTTCTGCCAAGAGTACCACGATCTGCAGGGCTTTTCAGTGCATTAAAGTTCCCATACCAGACAGTGATGCTATGGCAGCTCGGTCAACGCTAACATGCGGATAATTAGCAGGAATAGCAGGATTGCTATGTTCACCATGTTAGTCTAGCATGTGAGCATAAAATCTGCTTATTAGCACTAAACATAAAGTCCAGCTGGCAACGGTATCATCAGTTTTTGCAGGTGTTTGGTCATAAACCTGGACTGTCAGGAGATCTAATATAAAAAAGTTAAGCTGCTGTGTGTGAATGTGCACAGTGTCTCTCTCAACGCATTGTTTCTGCTGCTGGGATAGTGCTGCAAGTAATGCAATTAATATGCTTCTCATCAGAGACGTATTATTTCATCCGCCCAGAAACCATCGACCGTTAATCAGACACATCATTTTCAAGGCCTCACCCGCCCGATCTATAGGTTGCAATAAATCCATCAGTTTTACTCATGATGCACAGCAGTCCTCCTCCTCCTCGTCCTCCTCCTCAGCTCTGGTGCATTAAGCTCAGATGCAGTCAAATGGAGTTATTGCCTTGTGTCTTAATTTGTGACCAGATTATGCACTGTTTAACCAGCAAAAGTGAGCTGGACATGACTTAAACATGCATCATGCACTTTCGACCATGCACTACAGACTGTTTAAATAGGGCCCAGACACCTTTTAAACTGCAAATCACCAAAATCATTATTGCTGGGTGGGAATATGACCCAGCCCTATTCTCTTTGTGAAGAAATGGCCCATTTTCATGGCAATTTATCCAATAGTTGTGGAGATATTTTTCTTAAAACCACAAATTTCAACATCATGGTGGTTCTAGAGGAAAAGTGAGTGTGACCTAAGTTGTTTGTATAGATTCTCATTCATCCAGGTCATGGTAATCCTCAGATGTTAAATCAAAAGCAGCTGGAACTGGTTTGAAGAACTGATGAAGCCTCTTGGATGAGGGGTGAAATGTCTTAAAACCCTTAAAAACAAGTCCAGTTGCTTTTGATTTAGCCTCCAAGGATATGACCTAAGTTCTTTGGATTCATCCTCTGGGCATCATGAATGTCTGTTCACAATTTTGTGTCAATCCATCCACCCATTTTCCGAGGATAAGTGAAAATCGATCTCTTGGTGGGGAACATGAAATGTCAGGGGATCGCCAAAATGCATAGGATTCAGTCTCTGGGGAGCATGAACGCCTCCTACAGACATCTACAGTCTACTTTGTCACAGCCCGGCTCCAGGGAAGGACAAAGAGGAGAGGACAACACATGACTTTTAACTAATAGTTTATTTAGCAGAAGATAATTAACCAAAGACAATATAACTGTGTGTAGATCAGTGAGATAGCATGGACAAAGCATATGAACACAAAAGAAATCTACCAAACAAACCCGATGTCCATGTGCCCATAGAGAGAGAGAGAGAGAGAGAGAAAAACCTGCTGAAACCACCAGCTTATATAGCTGAGGAGCAGCAGGTACAGGTGAAATCAATTCCCTTCCTGTTTCCCTCCTAACAGGAAGGGCAGCCCAAACAGGAAGACAAGAGGGTTGTCACAACATGTTGAAGTGTCCTTGAGCAAGATAGTGAACCCCAAATTGCTCCCAATGGCTGTTCTATTGGTGTGTGAGTGTTTGGGTGAATGGTTACTGCTCCTAATGAGCAGGTGGTGCCTTACATGGTACGAATGCCACCACTGTATGAATGAATGGGTGAATGCTGTCTGTAAAGCGCTTTAAATGGTCAGTCAGACTAGAAAGGCGCAATACAAGTACAGTCCATTTACCATTGCTTTTACAAAATATCATGACAAAAAGTCTTGGAATCACCAAAGCAAAAAGGATTCATCCTCTGGGGATCAGACGAATGCATTATGGAGGAGAACAAATAACAAAAAATTTGGAGGACCTGTTCCTAAGCATCGACGTATGTTATTATCATGAAGAGTTGTATTAAACTTGCTAATCAACAGGGGATCAAAAAAAATGTATATAGTTAATATATTGGAAAGTAATAGAAAATATTAGATGAAAATACTCCTGATAATTTGGAACAAAGCTGTGTTAACATACACCCAAAAAAAAGTTATTCCATCATCTCCAGATTAGTGTCAGGTCTGCTTTCAATAGTCAAATAATAATATTTAGTAGTAGCTGAGCAGCAACACAAAGAAAGCAAATTTAATTCAGCTGATTTAATAAGTGTTTTGTTTGCTCCACATGTTTTTCTAAGTTAAAGACAAAGAAAGAACAGGACCAGAGAGAGGGATGAAAACTGTCATATGAGGTAGTAAACAGCATTGAGAGAGCGAAAGGATGGTTAGACAGAGGCAGATGCAGAGAGGGAAAGCGAGCCAGAGAGGACCGGTTCGGTTCCAGTTGGCCATCCAAACTGTGCTCTAAGTCTCTGAGTGAAGTAAAAACCATCAAAGCCTGAGGTTTGGGGACTCAAAGTCAGTTCAATTTCCAACCATTTCCCACATCCTTTCAAGGGCTGCCAACCATTTATTTGTTTTGGATTAATGTAATTAACCCCCCCACCCCCACCCCCACCCCACCACCCGCTTCCCAGTGTCCCACAGAAGAAGCGAGTCACAGTGAAAAGATTGCAAGGCCTCTGCTTCTCATACAAGCAGCCTGGCTGACCCAGAACAGAGCCTCAGAGATCTCCTATCAGCGGATTCTGTTGGCTTCATCCAGACGTATAAATCACCCCGTTCTCTCGGGTGCATCAGCTTAGCTACCCTGGTCCAATTCAATAATAATAATAATTATTATTATTATTATACCCTAGTCCAAATAACATATACTGTCACAGAATGACGCACACCTGCACACACCAATACACAACACTGGCTCATTGGCCTCTGTCTCAGTATTATTGTTGTTTATTATTGTTTTCATCCCACTGTTTATGCACATTGCAAATAGAATTTAAAAAAATGAATGTACTATTGCTGTTACACACATCGAAGAGTTAGGTATTTCCCTTCATGGTTACTCTGAAAGCTGAAACATGAATCATACTTCTAAGAATTACAAACAGCAACATCAGAGAGTTTTGCTCCATGGGGTGTCAAATAAAGCACTGTGATCAGATCAAAAAAAAGAAATTTAAAATAAATAAATAAATAAAAATTCTATTCAAAGCAAAGCCCTGCCAAATATTGCTGTAAATTCTGAAATCATGCACCGTATTTTACAGGTAAGTGGGTTTTAATGGTCCTCGACTCGCATGATGAAACTTATCAGTCAATAATAGTTTGTGTAAAACTTAACCTCGAGTATAAACCAGATTCTCTCAAACCAAGTCACAGCCCAGAGTCATAACCCTTCTGGCGTCTGTATTTTATGGTGGGACAGAAGTCACAATAAAAATGATGTGTGAATATGTAATGCATTAGTGTTCCAGCCGTATAGTAAAAAAGCCTCATAAATCCCAAGGGTTTTCTGTTTCATACGCTACATGGACATCCATTCAGAGCGAGAAAAAAAGATCTGAAATGTATTGTGAGGATTTAACAATCAAACCCAGATGGGATCGTTTCTCAGAGCCTGGAACACTGAATAATGTGCTTTGTGATTTGGCCTAAATTAGAATAATGTGAGGTTTTCCTTTAGACTGACAGACGCACTTTGCTTTTTAGAAATCATGATACAAACATCTAATCTTTTGATTAACTTAATTAGTTGATGTATCGGCATCAACTTGTCATCATACAGTTGTGGTTGTCTTTCGCCAGCACTGGAGACAAATAACGTCTTTTCTTTTCACTGATGTCGTCTCAGATAGTCGAGGGGAAGCTTAGAATAACAGAGAATAAAGTCTCCCTGTAAACTAAACAATGTGTGTTCTCACACCTTCGACTGAGGGTTCATTTCCGTTTTGTACCTCAAGAGGTCAGTCTAGCTCCCTGCCAGCAGCAACTGACCATCTGAACCGAATGTATCAAAGCAAGGGAATTTATCATTGGACGTACATGTCATTCAAATAGTGTACCTGTAAATGAGGCACTACAGGACAAAATGAGCACTTTCCCTGTTTGTCTGGTTAAAGCTCATATAGCAGGGACTAAATGTACAAACAGGGGCCTAAACCATCGTCCTATTACAAAGATTGGCATCTAAAACAGTTCCTGGGGTGTTTTTGCAGGAACTCTGATTGGTTGATGTATTTTCATACTTCTCAACTGGCCCAAATAACCAAACATCTTTCCAGAATCTAAATCATCAACAGTAAAAACAGATTTGAGATGAACCCAGCCTAATTCAAAAAATGTATCCTCAGAAAAAACGTAGATAGAAGAAGTCGACCCAAACGCATTTCCTCCCACAACCTGAGAACAGTGCTGCCAGAAGACGCTTGTAGCAGCCAATAACATAATAACCGCAGATAATGTTATAACTGCCAATAATGTAATAATTTTTCATTTTTTATGTAATAAAAGCCATTAATGTAGTAACTTGCCAATAACGTAATAAACTTTCTGAACCATAACGTAATAACTTTTTGCCCATAATGTAATAAATTATTACAGTATTGGCTGGTTGTCACATTATTGGCTGGGTTTTCAAAAATCCTTTAAAAATGTAATAACTGGAGCCAATAATGTAATAATATACTTATATCACTGTATTTAAGTTTGATTTATTGGCTATAGGTGTCACACTTCCATGATACTTACCCTTACTGTTGCCTCTCTCTCTCTTTTCTCTCTCAATTCAATTCAATAAGCTTTATTGGCATGAATTTAATAAAACAATGTTGCCAAAGCATCATATAATAATACATACAAATTCAATAACATCCACCAGAGGCTCCCCTGGGCCAGTCCACACCCCCCAAGGACCACAAAGGGCCAGCCCCCCTAGGCACCAGGACACGTCCACGAGGACCTCACCATAGTTCACCTATCCTCCGTTACCCCAAACTGGGCCAGGCACCACAAGCCATGCCAACCCTAAACTAGTGATAAACCCCACCATCTGTGTAATTTCATTCGACCACGCTTACCAGTTTTTAAAAAAAGTAACATTTTATAAACAGTTTGAAATTATTTCAACCACACTACAATAGCTATTAACCCCCCCTCTTGTAGCAGGTCACTACAGAGCCCTTTACAAGAATGCATTTAATGTAATAATACTGCACAGTATTAGAGAATGTTTAGTTGAGTAAAAAAGGACAATAACCCAATCTTTATTAAGCTCAGAGATGTGCTACCAAAGTTATCTTTGTAGGTCATGTTATATACTTTATATTTATAGTTCAGAGCAGTAACAGTTTGCTTGAAAAAGTGAAAAAAAGTTTTAAAAAGGTTTAATTAAAGATGGCATTTTTCATGGAGAAAAATTATTATTATCGGCTCCACCTATTACATTTTTTTAAACCCAGCCAACAACAACCAGCCAATACTGTAATAACTTATTACATTATGGGCAAAAAGGTATTACGTTATTGGTTCAGAAATGTTATTACATTATCGGTAAGTTACTACATTATCGGCTTTTATTACATTAATAAATGAAAAATGATTACGTTATTGGCAGTTATAACTTTATCGGCTGGTATTACATTATTGGCTTCAACAGTGCGAAAGACTGATTCGGTTGAATTTGAGCCCATGACCTCCAAAAGACTGCAGACGTAAAGGAAACATCCTGAAAATACTTTGATATCATAAAAATATGTATTGAATATTAGTAAATATTTCCTGGGTTGATGGTGTTGTGGTGTATTTTTGTATTCCTGATGTTCTATGTTCCCTATGTCCCTTTCTCTGGCCAGGTGTTGCTCATATGGAGTGATCATGAGGTGCACCTGGCCTGAGAGAAGAGCTCAAAAGCTACTGTTCAGCATCAGGAGGAGAGGCTTCTGGAGTGGGGACTGTTGGTCATGATGCCTCTCAGCCTGGGATTTGTTTAATAATTTAGTTGTCATTTTTATCATTTCGGTTTTAGTTTTTCTGAAGGTGTGTTTTCCGTGGTTACTTTGGGTCAGTGCTGGTAAATTAAGTGCCACTTAAGTGTGGGGCGTGACACTGATATTAATATCAGATCACATTTCCAAGGCAGCTTTGATTGAAAAAATAAAATGTCAACAATCTAAAACATCAAAAGGAGAAAATGTTTTTTTGCACAAATTTTCTCTTCAATCATGAACTCTTGCAGCTCAGTCTTATAAATATCCACATATGGAGCAACATGTTTTTTTTTAGACTGACAGATGTGAATAAATGCTTTGAGGGAGAAAGAACCAAACTAAGGATCTGGATATAAAAGGGTTTTTTCTCACCTTTTTCTATAAATTAGATAGATTTATTATTCTACTTCCTATTCTAAGTAATGTTTAAGTGTGTGTGAGTGTGTGTGTGTGTGTGTGTGTGTGTGTATGTGTTTGTGTGTGTGTACACATCCATGCATCCCTGTACATACATGTAGTGTGTAAAATAGTACATATGTTTGCTACTTCAAAGCAGATGTTTGTCTGCACATATGTATCCACGTAATGTGAGGTTGATCCTGAACCCTTGATCTTCAACTGCATGGACAGGAGCACACACACACACACACACACACACACACACACACACACACACACACACACACACACACACACACACACACACACACACACACACACACACACACACACACAGGCTTACACACCCACTCCCCAAACCTAAACAATGATCCATCATATGAATCCACATCCTCCTCTGGGCCACATCAGTCCCTTTGCTGTGGAAAAACTGATCCCAGAATCGGCTGCTAACTGTCAACTGCAGGACTGAGAGCCGCCCACTCACCACTAGAAAGAGACCACTGTGGATGCATGCATTTAATAGGGCTGCTATCAGAGCAAATGGAGGCTTATGAGCACGCTCTGATCTCCCTCTAGATTTATAACGCTACTCTTTTTTGAAAAGGAAAAGTAGAGTGAATACAATGGGGGATTTGTTGAGGCTGTAACTGTGATTTTAGTTTTAGTTGTGCCCCTTGTCATTGTGAATTGTGTGGCATGTCGCAGCTGTCATGGAAGGTTTATGTGTGGTGTGTGTTGGGATGCATGTAGGTCTCTGCTCTTCCCTTTGAACACATGTAGGTATTAGAGCTGGCTGTTGGCAGATCATTTGAAAAATACAAGACACATGGTTTCTCATTAAATGCACAAAAACCATACAAACACACATCAGATAATAGAAAACACTGAAGGGTAAATTCTCTCTGCTGCCCTCAGTAATGGTTATTCCACCCACACTCTGACCTGAGCATTTATATCAAGCTCCACATAAAAGACTGTGTAGACTCTGTATGACTAAATCATTAGCATCACCACAAGTTCCTGTTTCTACTAGTTGTTTTACACTTTTCCAGCCTCTTGGCAGCTGAATCGAGCGACACGTAAAGGTGGATATAGCGCTGAGACAAATGCTGAGATTTGGTTCAGACGCATTTTCGAACAGCGTGGTGTTCACAGAGGGCTGCAGAGTATCAGCATGCAGCCTGCTAGTGAGTTTGTTCTGAAGCAAAAGTACTATAAGGTGGCTAAAGTACAGTAAAAAGGAGCAGATTTAAGAAAGGAATGCATCTGCTCTTGAAGGATATTGTGGCTAAAAGCTGATGGTTTGTAAAAATGTTAAAACTTGCGATTAATCGTGATTAATCACAGTCTGTAATTATGATTAACTCCATTAACATTTTTGATTAATAGACACCACTACAAAATAACTCAGAGTCTTATGTTACAGCTAAAGCGCATCAGGAAATGGCAATAACATTGTAAACTGTGTCCCCATCATCAGAAATGTCATCATTTTCATGTGGTCTTACAATTCAAAGCAGATGATTGCTTTGCTTCTTTATTTTTTCCAAAATCCAAGAGGCTGAAGAAGCTAAAAGCAAAAAGGCAAAATTATTTTAAAAAAGTGAAGCAGAATACAGAAAATTAAAGTTCAACTCTGAAATTGAAAACTAAAACAAAGAGAATATGAAACCAAGGACAAGAGAAAAGAAGCTCAGATTGAGATTTTGACGTTGTTGTGATGTCACAGATGAAGCTCTGGGCAGAACCTTCATCAGACATGAAGTTTGGTCTCTCTGGCTGTGGTGAACACACCAACCACTAATATCAGGTTGGCTCAGCAGAGGAGAACAACAGAACGGCCACAAGCACCAGACAGCTGCTGCTTTCTGCATCACAACATGCTAGAAGAAGAATTAGCTACGCCACTAGCAGTATTAGAATAACAAGGACAATGGTACAAATAATTATCTTAACTCCATCAAAGCCACCAAAGTTTTTATGAACCAAATTTTTATGGTGTTTTACAGAACAGTACGGAATTGAAATTAAATTTAAAACAGAGAAATCAGAAGTTGTCCCTGCATGTCTAGCAGACATAAGTACGCTATGTGCTGTATCTGTATCATTGTCTGGGCAATCAAGGCCCATTTTGACCTGTTTAGGAATTTAAACATGTTCAGATGTAGTTTATGAACTATTGAGGCCAAGACTGAGACGTTTGAAGAGCAGCAATTGAAGTGAGTCTGCAGAGGAGGCCGTTATCGATGGTGCAGAAACACCAGCTGCTTCATTGTTGGATGGATTTGACTCCATCAATGCCCCAGTGAAGAAGCTGCGAGGTGTCCTGAAGGGCCCGAACTGCCAGACGTCACCCCTGCTGTCTCGTCCTCCATTGGTCGCTGTAGAAAGCTGCTGAAGAGGATTCGCAGATTCTTCAAGCAAATCACGCCCTCTTTTGCTTGCTGCTGGCGCTCCACTTGTACAGGACTAATAATTTATGTTTAGCTACCGTCATGAAGTGTGTATATAAACTTAGCGGTTACAGAAAATGAATGAATGAATGAGAAATACCAGAGAAGTCTGAGTTTACTTCCTTGATTCGTCGGGATTCTCATTCTTGAGGAACAATCAGTCTTAATAATTCTGGATTTTTCTTGTTTGTTTGCTGGATTTTGACTAAATGTATTTAATTTCAACCAATCCAAGAAAAAAGAATGCTTTATGTTCATGATAGTGATTGATTCAAGAACAAATGCATGAGTTTAATCCTGATGCTTAATGTAGCCTATAAAAAGACTAAATCCTGAAAGCAAAGGTAATAAAATCATCTCTCTTCATTATTCCCTCTGACATTTTGTTGTCAGTCAGGGCCAGTTCTAGCCAGCTATATTAGGGTGGGCTGGTAGAAATAATAGGTGGGCAACTTGGACGACAGGTAGCCCAGAGGTTAGAGATGTGGACCAGTACCCCGAAAGCCTTCTCAAATAAAACTAAAACCTAATCCATCATAATCTTACCACAGCAGCATCTAATACAAGGGACAGAGCAACAGTCTGGTGATATAAGCTGACTGAGATGCAGAAGGTAGAATTCACTAGCATTGTGTAGTTATTCCTGAGGGGGAACTGGACTCTGGACTCCAATAGGGGGAATTTATCTTGCTGCTGCTCAGGTCAGATACCTTTCAATCACAGTGTCCCTAAAGAGACTTTCTGGCAAACTATATGATAATCGCATATCATCTGTTGCAATAAACAACCATCTTTATTGCATGCACTTGTCTCTCCTGATAGAAATGGCTGTACTCAATCTTTGAGGGGGTTGAAATGCTGTATATCCACAGGAGTTATTTATGTTATGAGGAGCAGGGACAGGTGTAAGCTCAGACATTTAGGAGGCTCAGCTCCCATGCATGTAACCTTTTCTCAGTTTAATGGTTCCTGTTTTGCCATTATAATAACCTTATCTTCACTCTTTCCTCTTTCTCTCTCTGTGTCTTCTTTCCCTCCATCCTCTTCTCCCCTCTTTGCACTGAAAATCATTCACAGACACATTTTATGCAGGTAGAAAATGACATATAATGTGATAATATATCAAGCAAGGAGAGAACTCATGGAAATAAAGGGAAGAGGGGTTTGGGCAGAATCCTCACTGTGGAGTCTCCTGCTGTGAATATGAGGAAAACAGTGACTCTGCATTATGACTACATGGTCTTGACAACCTGTTTATTATCTCATCTTGTTCCTGCTCCCTCTCTCTACCAACTCCATCCTTCTCTCTCTCGTACTCCACTGCTCAAAGAGGAAAACATAACAACCAGAGTATTTACAGAAAGGAAGATAGTGGTAGAATCCATATAAATATATAATATTGGGTTATTGTGGGCAATGCTACATCAAAACCATACGTTAACCTAGATATGACTGTTATGCTGAGAAAAAAAATCATTTATCCATCTATGGAAAAACTGTCATTTCTTCAGGATCATATATGTAATATGTAAAATTATATACTGTACTGTATATATGAAAATGAAAGGAGCTGTAGCATAGCCAATGTCTTTACTGCCTCCTTCTGCATCTTCAGCAGAAGAAAACAGACAAAGAAATACGTGAAATAACATAACATGTTCCCTGTGGAGAGATGACACTATAGCATTATCGTAGAAGGCAACAGAACCTCACACTCAGCTGAAATAAAAGGAGTGCACTAATATTGGATCATTAAAAGAAGTAATATGTCTTGGGTTTTTTTTCAGTGGTCAAAAATAATAAAGATAATTATAAGTAATATTTTTAAGTGTGCTAAGATGAAACTTCAGGTGTGCTTGAGTCTAAAATCATTTATGCTGCAAACCAAACATTTTGTTTTTTTCAATTTTTTAATTTACTTTTGTAGTATTTTTTATTTTATATTACAATGTTGTAATGATGATGTTGTTGATTTCCCATGAATCTCATGGCTACAAAAGTCTGGGGAGAGGGTTAGACGGATCATTTAGTTAGGATTAACTATAATCAATATAGTGAACTTAGTTTATCGATAACTGGTAAACTCTGTTTCATAGAGTGGCCTGATTGTTTTGGGCTCAACACAGCTGTATGCATGGCACAATGTTAAAAACATGATTCATTTATTCATTATCTATGACTCCTGTGACTTATAGGCGACTACAGTGCTACCACCTGAATGCTGCAGCAAATACTATTAAAACCACCACAACTGATTCAGATTATACCTCTGAAGAAGGATTTATATCAACGTCTGCAGGCTTGTATGAACATGAAGTCCAAATATTTCATGTACTGGTAATTACTAATTCTAATAACAAGTACTAATGCTATTGGTGCTACTGCTACTTAACAACATTACAGTTTTCCAGCCTCATAAAACTTCATACTCTCTTGATTTTACAAGTTAAAATGAACTTTGTCTTTACTGATATCACATTGTGTAAACTGGTCTCCCCATCAGTGACAATATGGAATATTTCCATTAAGCCAAGCTGCAGTTTTGTGGTTCATCAGTGTGTGAGAGTGTTGGTTGATTCAAACCTAGTGTGTGAAGCTTTAAATAGCAGGAATGTTGCCTCAACACTATTTTCAGCTTCTTCTTTTTTTTTTTAAAAGTGTGTTTGAGGAGCACAACGGTAAGAGGCTGCATGTGCGCACACTCATGTTCTGTGTGTGTGTGTGTGTGTGTGTGTGTGTGTGTGTGTGTGTGTTAGGAGTGAGGAGTGAATGACTTGGCTCCACATCAAACGCCCCTGCGAGTCTCTGCATTAACGAGGTTCTTTGTTCCCTGCCTCCCAGATTACAGCACGTCTCTCCCATGCTGCCAGTCAGCAGAGAGAGTGTGTGTATGTGTGTGTGAGAGAGAGAGAGAGTGTGTGTGTGTGTGTGTGTGTGTGTGTGTGTGTGTGTGTGTGTGTGTGTGTGTGTGTGTGTGTGTGTGAGAGAGAGAGAGAGAGAGAGAGAGAGAGAGAGAGTGTGTGTGTGTTGAGGGCACAGTAACCTGTAGACCAAAGGCCAAGCTCCGATCCTCCTCCTCATCATTATCATTCTCCTGTAATGGAACCAAACAGAAAGCTGATCCAAAGAAACCACAGCTTTATTTTTATTTCCTTACTGGAGTCATTTTAGAACTGTTGCCTCACAGTAAAAAGAATCTGGGTTTGTATATACAGTATGTGAATTGGTGACTCTAAATTGAGCTAATATTATGAATATAGTTTAAAATTAACATAATGAATAATAATTGATAAACCTATCCATGTATAAATTATATTATTTTGTGCAACTAGCTGACATAATAAAATGAATTGTCATGTCTTATACCCAGTATTATTTAATTCTCATCTAATCTCTATATTTTTGTCTTTTCCTCCTTTTAGCTGTACAGACAAAGCTATGAAATGTGGAATTAACCATATCTTGTTCCATATCACACAAAAGGTTTTTGTGGTTATTGTACCTCTTGTGCACTACACGCAAAATAAGCTAAACTATGACAGCATCAAAAAGTGTTTCTCATAAACAGTAGATGTATAAAATAATCTGGAGATCCTTTTGAATAAAAATAAAAATTTTCATCTCATTTTCATGGTAACCCTTTTTTCACTTTGATCATTTCTGGTTGGCATAAATATTTTCAGAATAAAAGCACTGCCTCCTCAGTTTGAACCAAGTCCCATATGTTACAGTTTATTTGTTTGTTTTTAACAAGCGTTTTAATAAATGAAAGTTGACTGAAGCAAGTTATGCAACTTATCAGCAACCTGTCGTGGAAAAACAACCTTCCAACCACCAGACCAGCCTTCAAACTGCAGATCACCTCACCTCACCTCACCTCAACATTTTGTAGGGTGTGTACAGATATGTACTGCAGGTGCGGTGACACGGTGTGGTGCAGGAGTTCTTTCGCTGCTATTCTCAGACACTGTCAGACCTGTTATTCATAAGCTGGTGCACGATTCGCTAATGCGCATCTTTTAAAAGTTCATGAACTGAAGCAGGCTTGAGCGAAGATGGAGCTGTTCCAACCACAGCTCGCTTGTTCTTTCCTCAAACACGCAGGGAGAGGAGAGCTGGGCTGGGCTGGGTGCAGGCATCTGAATGAGTTTTGTTCCAAACAGAGTTATAGATGGTTCGTATTAAAATGGAGGGGTTAATCTCCTCTAACACAGTGACAGAGAAATGGAAAAAGGATGCCACTTCAGAGGATGAACCGTCATCTGCTGCCAAAGAAAAGAACATTTTAATGTGGATCTTCAGCATTTTATTTATTTGTTTTTGCTTTAAATTTAGCCAAACCTGTCATTAATTTAGATGAGCATAGTTCCTTAAATATATATATATAATAAATGTATTAGAAATGGATTCCTTGCATTGATTTTTATTATCAAACAACTTTTTACTCATATTATTTGTGATATATTTATGCAGTTTCTGAACTTTTGACTCGGTTTGTTTGTTTCTAAGCTGCTCAGGACGAGATAAAAATGTAAATTCATTACATTTTAGATCATACACTGGATTCAGAGCCACAAACGAAGTGTTCTTCATCCACTGATGCTCTGCTGAAGACCAGTGTCGTGTTTTCAAAGCAACTTATCCTCCTCTGTTTGTGTTTGTTGATTTCACCTTCAAAGCTCTCCGCAGATCTGTGATTCCAGCTCATAAATGTTTGATAAGGAGCTAACGAAGAGTTAAAGGGACTTCGTTCTGCTAAATCAGAGACACAGACACAGTCAAATCAGCAAACATTCAAACTGGAACTTGAACGAGCCTCATTATCTGGGATAAGATGTCGAATTCTTCTTCTCTTTTTCCTCTTCTTTTTAAATTTGGTCTTATTTTGATGAGCTAATATCGACCAATTTTAATTTTCACACAGACACATGAAGACAAAACAGGTTTCGGTGTTGTCTGTGAGAGGGTTCATGAGTGCCTTGCTCATGGACATCTTGATGGTAACGTCTGGAGGAAACGTTTTGCTACGTTTTTCCTTTGGTTGGTCCTTCGTCTCAACATGGGACCTCTATTCCCGGTGGCTGAGTGGCGAATAGGAACTGGTTCAAAGGTTATATGATTCAAACCCACCTTGACAGCAGCTACATGTTGTTCCCTCAATGAACTACTGCGGTCTTTGTTCAAATAAAAGCATTTTGCAAATATTTAGAGCACTTTCATAGCAGGAACTTAGAGAAAAAAATAAAGCATTGAAAAGATTTGTTGAGGTTCCACATTGCTGGCTGGATGCTGCCTTGAAGGACATGGTTTTGATTGTAGGAAAACTACCAATAAAAAGCACACAAGTGGTTCCAGTTAAGAGCTGTTCACTTAGATGTGGCTTAACCCCAATGAAAGGACATGATTTAATTACTCTGCAGCTTTAATGTGCCTGATGTTTCTTTAGAAAGCACAGTATATAATCTTTTTTTGAACCAACTGTGATTCATCTTTGGAAGAAAAAAAACACGTAAAAGAAGGAACATTCCCCCCACCAGTGATTGAGCAACGGAAAGGGACCCATTGAAATGATTTCCTCATTCAATCAGTCCCTGACGCTGACAGTAGAGTCGATGTTTGTGTGTTTTGCACTGAGGACCATCATTCATCTGCACTGAATCTTTCAGTTCAGGCAGGACCACACAATATCATCCAGTTCCCCTTTTATTCAGCAAAGTGAGGATCCCAAATTTTCGCTCTTGTGGCCCCTTAGGACCTGAAAATACTCCCAACCAAATGCATGAGCAGAGAGCTGTGGACACCATGGAAGAATTAGATTAGATTAGATTAGATTAGATTAGATTAGATTAGATTAGATTAGATTAGATTAGATTAAACTTTATTGTCATTACACATAATACAGGTACTAAGGCAACGAAATGCCGTTTGGCATCAAACCAGAAGTGCAGAAGCAGTAAAGACCAAATATACATATGTAGAATAAATACACTGTGAATGTGCTCTGGATGAGATATGTACAGTATAAACATTACAGGTATATACAGTATGGATATATTACGTAAAGTGATTATAGTCATTATAAGATTATAAATATGCTATAGGTTGGATATATTATATATATTATAAACATGGTAAGGAATATACAGTATGGTTCTAGTATGTACAACAGTATGAATGTACTACATAGTGATATGCACAACAGGAATTTTTTTTTTTTATTTAGATTTTAGATTTTAGATTTAGATTTCAATTGGGATCCCAGTTGCCATGGGTTACATGCTGGTTGTGAGCAGTTCAGCAACATTATGTTATTTTCTGTGTGTGTGTTTTTTTAACTTGAGGAGAAAAAATGTCTAGTAATTCACAAGATAAAGGTTTAAAAGCAAAAAGGTGAGGAAAATATGATATTTTGAGCAGAAATATCAGATTTTCTGTTAACGACCCTCTAAATTTAACCTGTGATGTCTTTCAGGGTCTAGATCCCGAGGTTGGGAACCACTGATCTGATAAAATAGATTTTTTCTTTGATACTTTTCCAATTGAGACTTCATTCTAGCATTGCATTTTGTTATGATAAATATGTTTAACACATGTTTGTATTCTGTCTTCAAGTTTTAGCATTATTGCAAAATTAAATATGTTGTGCTGCTAGATTTCCATTAGCTTTAGATAAAAACACACATAAACGTCTTTGCAGTCTCTGTCTTGTTAGTATATTGTATATATAAGCTCACCACAGCAGCTATGCATGTATCCTTGTTTGGCCTTTGCTGCCAACAGATGATGTCTGATGTCACGAACCGGCATCAGAGTTGGAGATAAAAGATGATGAGAAGGTGTGAACATAAAATATAACTCGAAGAAATATGACTCCCTAAATATGACTAAAATATGACTCCCGCTCAAGTGAGGGAGTGTGCATGTGTGTGTGTGTGTCTGCGTGCGTGAGAGAGAGAGAGAGCGTGTGTTTGTGGGTTAGAGGGCCTCAAATAATTTAAAGAGAGACAACATTTGCAGAGAGAGTGCGTTGATTTCTTGATTTATGTATCTATCTGTCTGTGTGTGTGTATGTGTTTGAGAGAGAGAGAGAGAGAGAGAGAGAGGCTGAAAGTGGCCTACAGCCTTGGATGAACCTGTGAACCCATGTGATGATGACTGTGTGTAACTATCAGCACAGATTTTTATGGGAAACTCAGCGTGCCTGAAGCTCACGAGGCAGCGTGGCAGGAGAGGTGCTGTCTCTCTGGAAAAACAGCTGTCTATATTTAATCAAGATGAGTAAACAAGGAGTTTAAACAACTCATTTATAATTTAGATTTGCATACATTAAAACTGCTCATTTTAATCTTTTTATTAATATGCATCAACGATATTGTATAAATATGCAGTTTTATGCAAATGCCAGGCCCACTTTATGTTTGTATTTAATTCTGTTTCCCAGCTGTGGATCATCATTTTCATTCAAGACAACCGCCTCAGATTAAGTCGCGTATTAAGTCACAGCATGGGAGTGTATAAATATTTCTCAATTAAAAACTCTGCAGACCAGCTATGCTACTGTATCAGCATTAAAAATGCATTGGCATTGGGAGGAACTTAGGGGAAGGCAAGTTACGAGTATGATATGGAATTAGAACTTCAGTCTACATCTTTGAACTGTTTTTTTTTTCTTCCCCTCCTCCAACGCAGTACTTGCAATACCCACTTTTTGCTGTTTTGGAGACTGTTACAAAATCTGGGGGATGTAAGGACCAGCCAAAAACATGCTGTGTATCAGTTATTGATGAGTGTGTCGTGCCTTCTTATGTTTTTTCACAGAATGTCCTACATTTTTGCCTGAGCTGCCACTTTGCTGTCGATGCAAATGAGAAGATTTGTTCCTAAATGTGAGCAGTACCAGCTGAACAGCCGCTACAGAAGGACAGCTGGGACAGGAATGAAAACTCACAATGCATAATCATCAAAGACTAACTAACTGATGATGATGATACCCCTTAAAATCACTAACATTTCATACCAGCTGCATCTGTAGCATTTTGAACAATAGATGTTTGATTACATTTTTCTTGATAGAGCTGTCTCATAGCGTAGTTATGAGTCAGTAAAAGCATGTTCACCATCACACCGTAGGTTAACTTTGAAATGCAGAGCTCATGACGAGACACATGTTTATTGTGAACCAATCACAAGTACAAGAGGCTGTCCCCATCACAACGGCTGACGCATGTTGTGTGTTAATCTACAACAACATACCAGGGTTCATGTTGAACATAAATATAGAAGTAAATGCACATTGCATATATTTGCAATTATTCACCCCATGTTTCTTTACGATACACCGGTCACCACACTATATTTTGCATTTTCTTAATATTAGTGTTTATATTTATTGATATATTTAATCTTTTTGAGCTGCTAATATTCCACAGCCAACATATGACTGAAGAATTATTTATTTATTGAATGCTAATTTGTAGAGGAATATACCAAAGCCCTAAAAGGTGAGTGAGAAAAAAAAATCAGGTGATACACTTTTCTGATCTAAACTTTTTAAATTAAAATTGTTTTGGTTACTTTTTTTGGTGAAAAAAATAAGCTTGGGCAGGGACTTCTTTTTTTGTTGTTGTTGATAGGATCATTTTTCAATGTCTGTTTTTGTAATACTCATTTTAGCCACAAGAGGCTTAAGTGCACCACTGAACTATGTTCTAATCTAAAGGATTCATGTTTTTCCAAGCAGGTTATGTTTGTATCGGGGGTTTTTTTTAGTTGGTTAGTTTGTCAGCAGGATTACATAAAAACTACTGAAGGGTTTACCATGAAACTTGGTGGGAGGATGAGTCTTTGGCCAGAACAGACCTCTTTATATTTTAGTGGATAAGTGGGTGGATCCGGGATTTTTTTTTCTTCACTTTTCCTTAACATTGCGAGAGAGGGAGTTTCGTTTTTTTCTTTAATTTATCAGAGAATGAGTGTGTGCAATTTGGTGCAGGTCCAAATAAAAATCTGGATCCACCAGATTAAAATGGTTGGCTGTTAAAAATCCAGGCAGGTGCTCTACTGAGTGACTTCTAGTTTCTGTTTTTATTATGTATATGCACTGATTTATATTATGGTATTACATAATATCATCCATCCATCCTCTCCCAACAACACTTTTCCAGTTTTCCCAGGCTAAAGTGAGTTATGGGTCTACCTGGAGTTGGATGTGCCCAGAAGATCCCTGGAGGCATCCTAACTCTCTCTCTCTCTCTCTCTCTCTCTCTCTCTCGCTCTCTCTCTCTCTCTCTCTCTCTATATATATATATATATATATATATATATATATATATATATACTGTATATACATTCAGAGTTTTTAATTGATCGATTTAGGTAAGGCGGAGCTAAGATGAACTATTCTATACAGTCAGGTAATTTAATTAATTCATAAAATCACTGGAAAAAACTTACATAACTCTAGCTGTTCAATAAATGTATTAGTAGTTGTAAAAAAAAAAAGGTATTTAAAGGAAATAGTCAAGTTAAGTGCAAATACATCAAACATGAACCTAAGTTCAGTAAATAAACAAATATAAATGGGAGCATATGCTCAATTAAATAACTTCTGAAACCAGAACACATAGATCAACAGCGCTCTTTACATGCATGTACTTTTGCCCTCAGATCATATCTATTTGACAGTCATGGAGTGTTGGTGAAAGGCAGCAGCCTGTTTATAGCCAGGGGGCCGTGGATGGTGAGAACACGCCCCTGGAAAGTCATGAATTATGCCTGTTGAGCTGGGTTAAAGGAGGTGATGTCTCTTTAAGAGGCTCAGCCCTCTGCCGAAACAATCGTACAACCCCCCAGCAAGTCATCGGGCCTGTCAATCATCCGGTCGGCGCCCTTTGATGTCGGGACTCCTCGGCTTGTCTTGGGCTCAAATGAGCTGTTTGCTGTTGTTGGGAAACATTAGTTCTCTACTAACCAACCAGCCACATCTCAACTTTTTTCTACATGTGGTGGGGGTTTCTGCACTTCGGAGGATCCCCAGGACTGAGGAGATTTAACTGAAAAGAGGTCCTCTGATCCCTTTTCTTTTTTTATTGTTATTATTATTCCTTTAAAGTTTTTTATACATCGCAGGGTGGGGGAAGAAGACATGCCTCAGCTCAGCAGCGGCGGCGGGGACGATTTGGGAGCGAATGATGAGATGATAGCGTTCAAAGACGAAGGGGAGCAAGAGGAGAAAATTCAAGAAAACGCGTTCACGGAGGGGGACCTGGCCGACCTCAAGTCCTCCCTGGTGAACGAGTCGGAGATAAATCAAAGTCCGAACGCAGCGGTAGGTGGCACGGAGTGCGTGCGTAATATTAACACGGAGAAAGTGAGTGTGAAGTGTGAGGAACATGTTTTATTTTATACAGGTGTTGAAGGAGAGAGAAAAAAGTAAGCGCCTTCAGGGCTACAGTAGTTTAAGTACCAGGCTGCCAGATCACTGTCTCCTCCGAAGTCTTTGAAAATACTTGTGGCTCGTTTTCTTAACTTTTTCCCCCCCGGATAATTTCACCCCGTGTTTGTTGTCGGTTCCCTCCAGGCGATCAGACGCGCACAGCAGGGTGAGCAGAGGGGCTTCGCAGAGAAACACCGGGAGCATCTCGACGGTGGTAAGAAGACACATTTAACGTGACAGACTGTCTCCTGAGTAGCCAAACGTTTCTCTTAATTACTGCTGAGCAGCGATAAACCGACGGAGTGAGGAGTATGGTGGTCAGTCGGACACGTGCTGCAGCCTCACAACCAACTTCAGAGAGTTGTTTTCAGGTGTACACTGTAAAAAGAAGAAGTCCATGATGTGTTCATGTCTGTAGTTTAACTCACATCCATCACTTGGTGGGGAGATTGCCTCATCCCAATAGAGATGCAAGTAAAATTTGCTTAAAATGTCAGTTTAAACAAGTCATTTATTGCAACATTAACTCTAGAAGTCTCTTATTTATGAGGATTAATTTAAATCTTATACAGGACAATATTTTAAAATATTGTCTTCACACTACCAACATGATTAACCCTTGGCTCATTTGATTAATTTTTAAATTTACAGGCTTTCTTTGAAAGTGTCGTTCTTACCAGAGTTTTTGCTCAAAGTGGGCTCAACCAGTCTTCCTTGAGAATTTATTTTAGCTTTTCTTTTTAAGGTTGCCACACAAAAGAGCAAAGCAATTTCACTTTCCCGCTCTAGAAGAAGGCAAAATACATGGTAGTTTTAATTACAGGCATCACTGTGGGCTCAACTCAAATAATGTTCCTCATTTTCTTGAAGGGAAAATGTTCCCTTTTTTTTGTGTGTAAAATCTTCATGTCATGTGGATTTGAGTTCCAAATGCGTTTATTTTGAAAAAGAAAGAAAAAAATCTGACTGCCTCTGAAAGATGCTGATTGCGTTATGTGTAAAGTTTTGGCACCTTTGGAAAAGGTCAATAAATAAGAAGTCATTAGAGTTGAACAGGAAAAGGAAAATTCACTGTGTATTTCTGTGTTTCATACAGAGCAGGTATGGCTGTAGCTCCCCCACAGAGAGGCCTCTGATGCTCAACATGTGGTTGAGAGATAAATTAGCACATAGGCACCAGGAGTCCACGTCTCTCAGGCTAGGTGACGGTTGTAACACTTTTGTCTCCAGTACTATACTCGGTACTTGTACAAGGATATTACAGAGGAACTTGTAAATAGTTGACCTACTTTATTTTGGTGGTTTTTTTCTTTGTTGAGGCTCACAGCTCTATCTTGTCGCAGTAATGGAGGAGTAAATATCGCGTAACATTTCAATCCTAAGCCTTATGGGGTGCATGCAGTGTTTCCTCTGCATACTCTATAAGCAACTTTCATATTTGTGTTAATTAATTAATTTTATATTAACAACTTCTTCAAATAAATGTTCCCATCATGTAATTATTTATTTCTAACTATTTTTTTTGATTATTTTTTTTATATTTGACCTCAGTGTCGAAGCACCAAGATGGAGGCATGTACAAGACCTCAGCGTATCCGGGGTATCCGTTCCTGATGCTGCCTGACCCTTACATCCCCAACAATTCTCCATCTGTAAGTGCACCTCTGTTTAAATTCTCCTGCTGGTTTTACTGGTCGCTGTTTGTCTCCTGAGGGTAGCACAAGGTCCCCCCCCCCTGCCCCTGTTGACTTTCTACCTTGAACTCCAGTGCAAGTTTGTGCACTTCAGCTCGCTGTTTGTGTTTGCATTCTTTGGTTTCGAGTCCAAACACTGAACACATGGTTTTGTGCTTCAGGAGAAGTTTTATGTGACGAATGTGATTGATTTTTATTCAGTGTTGGTGCACAAAGAGGAATGTACACTCAGGGATGGAAACGTGTCAAGCCTGGTGGCTAGTATTTTTTTTAAAATTTTGAAGCAAATGGATCCAAAATAACCCAGAATCCTTACATAGCAGAGATGGCACAGGCATGAAAGAAGGTGGAGCGGTGGTGACATTTTGGGTCTGTTTGGATTTCTTCTGGGTGTTTCTGCTTCTTCTAATAGTGTGTTTGAGGATCTGGTATTTCATATTGGTCCGCTTCCACTCACATCAGCTGGTGTTGTCTGTCCCTGTTGGATGCAACTGGCAGAATAGCTTCATCCATAATATTTGAAGCATTTTATTTCTCATGAAAATAGCATTTTTTTTTAATCTCCAAATACAGATGAATCAATTCAATAAATCTATTATCACGCCTCTGCTGAAGTTGGAATACGATCGATGTCGTCACCCTGAAACATTTCGCGTTTCGTTTTTTCTCCATCCGTTTGTGCCGTGCACGAATGACGAGAGGTTGTCAAACTGATAAAGCAAAGAAGACTCGTGGAAGGATTTAGAAGTCTGCGGTATCACTCATCCAGCCAGACACCCTGAAGAATTATCATAACATCCCTTCAAGTCACTCACAAAATCCAATATCCGTGGATAAGGCTGACTAATTGCACCAAACACGAGCGATTGTGCCTAATTAATTTTTCAGGTGGTGTGTAATCCCGTCGCCTGAAAGAACCCCCTGCTCCACAGGATGCAGAGATGCCTGTTTGTGAGATCACATGTACTGCAGGCTGATCGAATGTGAGGCACAGTGAATTAGGAATCTGCTGTATCAGATTATGGCCTGAAACAGGATTAACTAATGACACCTTGAAGTCCCTGAGAGCGTTTTTGCCACAATGTCCTCTTCAGAGTCGGGGGCCAATAACAGCAGTTGGTCGTGGGAAATTCTAAATATGTCACGAAAGAGTTAAAAAAAAAACAGATAATTATGACTAAATTCTAGTATAATAAATCCTCCCCCTCATAATTTCTTTCAGCTTTGGTCTAACGGGTGAAAAAGAAAAACTTTTCAGAGTCACCTGTGAAAGTTCCTCCTACCTCCATCAGAGAAAATGTTACCCTATCAAATAGAGTTTCAGAATTAATGAATCGAAACTGTTTATGTCCTATTACGTAATCTATAAATTCCTTTTGTGTCTTGAAGAATTTTTTCTAATTTCCATATTGACTTGAACAGTTTAAGCAGCCACTGCTTTACAGTTACAAGTTTTGTTTGTTTTGTTGTTGCTTTTTCTTGGAAATAAAACCTCAACAATAGCAGCTCCACTGGTTTTCTATATATACACCAGCGTCTCACAGGAAGCCGTTTCCCCCTGGCGTCTCTGTCGTTTCTAACCCTGCGCTGTGAGTGAATATAAGTGAATGAACTGCTGGTGCAGGAGAACGTGCTCCCGTTTCCTCGCACATCTTCATACTCGTCGCTGCGTAACGCAGCACATCCGGCATGTTGTTGAACAAGTGTGACGGCGTGTGTGGCCATCGGTGTGTCTGCGAGTCTCTCACCAGCGTCTCACCGTCCTCTCTTCCTCCCAGCCCTGGAGTGCCAACCGCAGGGCCTCTCCGAGGTTGTTTGTGTTGAGGGTTGGACGGTGGGGGTAGGGGGGGGGTGCGATTGGCGGTGGCGAGATAAAGAGCACTTTCTTTCCCTGTGTGTCTTCGAGACTCCACACAATGCTCACTTGATGCTGCTTCCCTTGTAATTAGCCCGCTGGTTGTGAGGCGGTAGCGGCGTATCGGGCCCGTCTGCCTCCACTTGAAAGGGAAGAGTATGGTGGGGCTGATGATTATGGATGGAGGAGATGGATAGGAAACTATAGGTCTGGGGAAACTGGCCTGTGTTTGGTGTTTTCCCAGTGTTATGGTGTTTATACGGGACAAGGCAACACATGTTGTATCTCTGTGTGTGTGTCTGAGTGCTACCTTCTGTATTGGGACCATGACTTTGGAAGTTTCCACTTCTGGGATGTAAAGTAGCTCACCCATGCTATTTTTTTATTCGTTATTTAGTTTGTCAATTCAGTTCAGCTTTATTGTCATTTTTTTTTCTCTCTCTCCCCCCCCCCCCCTACATCTGTTGTGCAGAGCAGAATGAGACAGCGTTTCCCAGAAATCACGGGTGGCCAATTCAGAATAAACATATATATATAAATATAAATCTCTCCGAATTTATCGAGAACAGGAAACAACACTGACACTAAAAACTAATTTAAAACAGACACCGGCGAAGAAACACAATAAATAATAACAAGAACAAATTAAAAAAAGTGTCCTGGTGCAAATGTTAACGTGTCAATGATGTGCAAAATAAATGCCACACGATGATGGCGATGATTTCCCAGAGGTGGCGTCTGCAGGATTTCTCTTTTAACTGAGGAGCAGCATGAAAGTCAAAAATATTCTATTTAACAATGGCGCAAAAAGCAGCATCAGAATTAATGATGATTTTTTTTTCTTCTCTTAGTTAATCAGGACATTGTTTCAACACTAATGCCCACAGATGCCCAATCATCCATCTGTCCCTGATAGAGGATTTCCTCTCTTGATTTATGATAATATTCAATCAGTAAATAGTTTCATTCTATGTCCCGAAGGTTAATTAAAAAAAAAAACTAATAAAATATTGATTCAGTTTCTTCAATCTTGTCTTTATTTTTGGAGCCACTGCAGCTCAGCAGTCATGTATCCATCAACTGCAGGCATTTTATATATTTTAAACTTATTTATTATGTATTTAAAGCAGAAACAAAAAGGACACTCTCTGGTTTCAGCTTCCCAAATGGGAGGTTTTGCTGTGTTTCTCTGTCTTTATACGATTGTACACATAATATCTTTGGGCTTTGTGCCGCAGGCTGAACAAAACAAGAGATTTTAAAATGTTCCTTTTTGTGCAGGACAGTCTTCTGATGTTTTAAGGGTAAAACAATTACTCAAGAAATTAAGGTGTAAATGAATCCATAATGAAAATCATCTTTTGCTGCAGCCCTTATTCTCTTCCTATTATAGAAGGAAAATTCCTCTTGGTAGACCTGAAACCGTAAATTATTATTGAAGCAGTGACAGTAAGCTTCCATAAGTGAATGTCAGCATTTATCATGTTTACTGTAATATTTGTATGTCTGTATCTGCCTTTATTTATCTATCTATATATATATCTATATATACACTCTACATTACAGAGAAAAAACATCATTTATTATTATTATTTCCCCCCAACCAGATTGTCTGGAGAGAAACGATGGATAAATCACTGCCCTTATTATTCTGCTGTTCTCATCTCATGTAAAGAAGCTGCTAATCTCTGTTGAGAAGTAAAGACCGAACACTGGAATGTTTTCCCTTCTCATCCCATAATACTCCTATTGGAGCATTTCACGGGTATTTTCGCTGTTGTTCTGCTAATGCAGATATCAGCTGTTCTCTCAGTGGCCAAAGAGGGAGATTTGAGGGATTCGGAGATGTGACTAAACTCCCCCAGCTTGTTGTCTTTGAGTAAAAGCCTTATCCAGACTGAAGACAGTGTGTATTGTGTTTGTGAGTGTAATCGTATGCTGTTTACATTCATTACATGAAGTCATTTGGACGTATCTATGGTTTTGGCACGTTCTCTTTCTCTCTCTCTCTGTGTGTTTGTGTCTTTGTGTTTGTGTGTCTTCGTCTGCATGTTTGTCCTTGGGTTTGTTGCCGTAGGCTGGTGTTTGTATCAGGCTTCATGGTGTTCATGGTTTATGCTTCCTGCTGAGGAGCACCAGCAGACCTGCTTTTGGAAGTCTTTTGTCGTTTTTGAGGGGTCAAACCTCAGCGGAGGGAAGATAGTCGTAAAAGATGAGGATCCTCTTCTCTCTTCATCCTTTCATCCTTCCCACCTATTCATCTCTACCTTTACCTGTTTGCATCAATCAGACTTTATGTCGTTACTGTAACCGCTGTTAGTTAAATAACGGCAGCCTTAACAAACATACAAAAGTAGAAGACAGAGGCAGAGTGCACATTCACTCTGAGTTACAGAGTGAATCTCCTCCAGCTCGGGGATGTGTAGCTGAGCGAGCGTAGAGTTTTCTGATCCACACTTAAGCTCTCTCGGTGTCGGTAGCTGGTGTCGTTCGGGGCTTGATTGAGAAGAAGTAAAGAGGAGAAGAGAAGCAGAGAGCAGCTGGGGAGGGAGAGACAGAAATAATCTGATAGATCTGCATCAAACAAGATTCCAGTAATGACTACTCTGTGGTCTATTTGCAGACCCTTCTTTTAAATAACCATCTTTACACTTACATATATTACATCATTGTGCTTCCCCTAAAATATCTGATATTACTGCACAGCTATTATTATTCATTCACAGGGTCAGAGGAGGCACAAATGTCATAAAGCTAAACCTGACTTGTGGACTCATGTCCCCTGCTAGTATTGATATTCATATATTTAGAAAAATGCAGACTATGCCTTATTAATATTTACTTTTCTGCCTGTATACAACAGCTCCGTCGACACAAGGAATGGCAGCAGTTTAGAAAAAAATGATGCTTTTCTGTGTGTGAAACCAAAGTAAGAGTAGAAATAAAGTAGCAGAAGAAGGAAAAACAACTACTGTACATTTTGTGAGGCAGCCACTGACTCACCAGCAGTGGTTATAATTAGACTGTGATGTATTCAGATTGGATTTAAATCAATCTGCTGACTGTCTCTTTGTGATTGGAGCATGTCTGGTATTTTTTTTTTTTTTAGTTTGAAAGTATATATAATATGTGAAGTTTACATGTAGCTTTAACATAATTGAACCCAAGCAGAGTTTGTCATAAAGCAGAAGAAGTTGTGAAGTATTTGTTTATTATGACGCCGTCCTGTCAGCCGGTCCGGTCTGCAGGTCGTTGGGTTAAATTTAGAACCGTCTGATATTCAGAGATGTGCAGTTCCATTGGCTGTCAGAAAGGCTGTGAAACTCCCTCTGATGTGGAAGCTGTGGTCACATGAATACGTCAACAGGTTGTTCAGACGCTCCGGCTCACTGTACCTGGTCACAGATAGTAAAGGGCGTTCCCTGTAAAGTTGGGAAAGCAGTCAAATGTTTGCTTTAAACACTCATCAACTATGTCAACTTAGTCACTGGAATTTACAGGCCAGTGCTGAACAGCTCAGAGTGCATGTTGCTGACTTCTTTTAGGGAGTTTCCTCTTCATTTGACATTTCGTTTCGCAGACTAAATGTGAAAACTAACTGACAGCAGGGCTGCTGTCAGTCCCCGATCGGGGAGAGGAGAGTAAAACGGTCGTCTTTTCTCAGCCCCTAAAGGCTCAGATGCAGTGTGAGATTTGAGAAAGTATCCCACTTTCAAAAAAGTCCCCTTCATGGATTTCTCTGAACAATCATGTCCAAATCATGGAGGAACCAGAAGTTCGATTATATTTACACACTGAAACAGTTTATTATTCGCCGCCACCAACCAGCTGGAGGAGCGACGACTGGACCAACTACTGGACTACTACATAAATCAACCAAGGTCTGAAGTGGGGCCTTTTGCTGTTTTTATTTTTCCCGTTTCCATGGTTACAAGTTGAACTTAGGCTCATTCGGGGTGAGTTTTGTCTGCGGGGCATAACTCAGAAACGTACATTTTTTTCATGAAACATCTACTGGAGAGGTGCTTTTTGATATTTTGGGAGTTTTAAGCCTGTTTTTTTTTCACTTTAAAACTGAACTTTTTCTTCATATGTAATTCACAAGACCTGTAATGAACTAAAACCAGCTTTTCTCTGCCTTCCTTCAGTGAACGGCACCCGTGGTGGGGGATTTTGAGTGTTTCATGCTTGTTTGCTTTTTCTTTTCTTGTTTGGTAGGAATGTTTCATGCCTTTAGCCTTTTTTCATATGCCTCCTCCTCTTCCTCATATCCATTTAGAAATCAGCTGCTGTTGCTAATAAGCGCCCCTCCCCGTCCCCTTTTACTCCTTGTGTCTCCCAAATAATACAAAGTCGATCCTCCGAGATCAAGGGAATGGCATGAGTGTGTGCAACTCTCTAGGATCTTGCCACTTCCTTGTTTCCCATTGTGTTGTAGTGTTGACAGGGGGGTTGTTCAGCCAGCCCTTGGCCCCTTGGTACACAATGGCAGCAACACAGGATGAGGCCTCCCTAATCCCCCCCCCGCTTCCTACAGCCCAAGGGGCTGGGATGAGCGGCGCTGGGGCCTCCTTGCCTCTGACTGGCAACGATAAGGACCCCGCCACTCCGCTTTAAGAGGCCTAAAAGAAAAGCAGCTTTCACTAGAAGGCAGCAAAATCCAGGGTCGGATGGAAATCTCACATCTACGCATGTGTTTTTAAGGACTGTTTGTTTAAAAATTCACACAAAGATTTTGGATATTCAAAGTAAAATCCATGTTTCTTTCTACCCATGTACTAAAACTACTAATGTTGAAGTTTCCAGCCTGTAAGTGTGAGATGGGATAGAGGAGCTGGCAGAGTTTAACTCGCTATTGCTCCGATTTATACAAGTCCAAGATTATGTCTGTATAATGCCCCGGATTATCGAGTGAAATGAGGATGATGACTGGACGACAAATCTCCATTATTCCTCTCAAACAAACGCGTTGAGATCATGAGAGCCCAAGAGAAGTTTCCTCATTTACAACACATATGTTTTATATTGTCTCCTCTGTAGTTTTTTAATGTATTATATTAATAATAAAATGGTAGCCGCCAATAGGCTTTTAATCCGTGCAGAAGTGAGAAACAACAATTTGGCACAAGGTTATTTGTGTGACTCAATGGAGGCTTCACATTGTCCATAACAGCGCCAGTTAATCCAACAGAAACGAGTGTTTTCCTGACCTGATGAGATCAGGAGTCTGGCTGCAACCGAGGATACCTCCCAGTATTCATTGGTAGATCACTTTGTTGATTACTCGATCTTTTGTTTGGTCATTAAATGAACATTATGGAAAGTGTCTCGACAAGCTTTTTTAAAAGGCAAAAAGAAAAAAACTTTGAAGAGGAACAAATGTATGAGCAAGAGATCAAAACAAATGGAGGATGGACAAATAGACTGTAAAGACAGTTTGAAGAGAGAGGGCTGGAGAGGTAAAGAGAGCATATAGAGGGAGGTGGGAAGATGGAAAATATAAATGACCATAAGAGCATCCTCAGCACCCTGTCAGCTCTGAAGTATTTGGGCTGTGAAGACACCTGACGAGAAACTGTTCAGAGGACTATTTCAAGAAGTGGGAATGTTTAAAAGAATATCAGAAGAGGAAAAACCCTTCAGATGGCCCCGAGGTGTTTATACCTGTAATTATTCATCCACTTATTTCTTTCCGGCACAGCAGGAAGGCGCGGCAGGGGTAACTGTAAGGCAGTAAAAGACAGGTGTTACTGAGGAAAGTGTGGGATTGTTTGATATTACTAAGCCCGACATGTTAAACCAGATTCAATCTAATGTGTTGGCTTTTTTTGTTTACACAACGCCCCCCCCTGAAAACAACAACAGATTAGCATGCGGCAGTTAATGTGGTGAAAAGAGAGAGAGGATGAGACAGTTTGTAACCTCATCGTTCACGCAAGTGTCTCTTTATAGATAAAGACCACATTTCCCATAATTCCTCCCACGCTTCCTGTCACCAAGAGGGGACGTTGTGCTAGACGTCATGTTTCTTCTTCTTTTTTTTTTCCATCTGCCTTTCACTTTTCATCAGCCATTGAAATGTACCCTTTTGGTAGCCATAATCCAGTTTCATGCTGTACTTGTCATCTGCCGTTGTGCATTAGCCCAGAGTTGATGGAGCCTGCAGACCAAATTCTCAGAATCAGTTTTGATAATAGATTGGCATCACTTAGTAAAATTTCCTCACTCCTCAAATGTGAGGATCTGCTGTTTTTCCAGCACAAAGGGAGATACTTTGAAACCAATGTTGCGTGATCTCTGTGTAAAAAGGGCTTTAGGGGCCTTTTATATGACAACGGTTTTACCCAAAAACACACTTTTGTTGCGTTTTGGACATCTGTGTACACTAGAACGGTGTTTTCAGGGACTGAAAAACGCAAGCTTTTGAAAACGGGCTCCAGGGTGTGATCTTTTGAATGTGGCACCTCACCATCGTGTAAATGGGCAAAACGATGACGACGACGCCCTGCTTCGTGCATGCCTATTATGGTTCCAGCCTTATTTGCGTATGTGGACAGAACGACAATAGAGTCTGTTCTGCAGACTCTGTTGAGTTTATTAACGCTCCTCCAATATAGATTTGCTGAACCACCACCGAGATCTTATTCTGCGGTGTTGATTTTGAAATCAGCGTGTGTGAGTCGGTGCACCAGGTGAGTCACTGGTCAGTGGAGTGAAACCATGCAGTTTCTACTGAGCTGCTGTTTACAGAGCAGGATGGTCAGGCCGCCCAGATTGTTGTTGTCAGCTTGTAGTTAATCAATGACAGCACTTCTCTGTCAAACACCAGGATAGTCACAGACATCTACTCATTCCTTCTGCACATGGGGTTAGTTCATCATTTAAAGATGCAAATGCAGAGTCTGCCTAATGTGTAACTCCATTACATCAGTGTGAGACGTTTAGGTCCCAGCATGAAGTTTGCACTCTTGATTCCTGAAAGACTCACCTCTTGTTTATGTTTACATGGAGCTGTCTTAAAGTGGATGGTTAAGCTACACAACAGATGAAAGTAATACAGCAAAATGTAAGCAACCGCACAAAAATAATTTCACGCATGAATGTTTGTCTAAAGCATTTCCTGCCGCATTTTTAACTAGGAGCTATTAGTCAGGCGATGTCTGGAGATGAATGTCATTAAACTACCAGCAGTCCATTAGTCAGTGCCTGCAGTTATTGTGTCGCGTTATGGTTTGTTGATGTGTTGAACAAAGAGTCATGACGAGTAAGGAGAAGATCATTCACTCCACCCACCCCAACACAGAGCTTTTCAGAGCAGAAAACGCAAACGATTATTTTCAAATGAATGAATATTTGATGAGTGGCATATAAAAAAAATTTAAAAATATTTTTTGGTGGGTTGTTGGCCTGGTGCGGGGGGTCGTCTCGTTGGCCCGGTGGCCCACCAGGCGTGTACAATGGTAGGGAAACCCTGCACTTATAAAACAACACATTGTGCTTTATTTTCATTCTCCTGTCATCAATACCCAACCAGCAGCACTAAGTAATCAATAGGAGCTTCCCTGTGTGTACTCTGTCAATGTTTTCATGTTTGGATATGAGGATGTGGCTACTTTGTTTATCCGTCATCTAAAGAAGGCTTGTGCACAAACAGACCCACAATAAAAGCGTTTGTGGGTTAGCGGGCCACACTCCCTCTCCTGTCCCTGCTCAGTGACGAGTTCCACGGTACACTGTCAAATAAACGGCTCCAGCCGGGCAGGTTAAAGACGTTTGAGGCAGAGATGCACGCGGCAGCGTTTAATGAATCTCTGCAGCATCGCGGCTCCTCCAAAGTTTGTTTGCATTTAATCTAGTTCTAGTTGGTGATATTGAGGTGATTGCAGTGATTTGGCGTTTCTGTTAGAGTGGGGTGTGTGTGTGTGTGTGTGTGTGTGTGTGTGTGTGTGTGTGTGTGTGTGTGTGTGTGTGTGTGTGTGTGTGTGTGTGTGTGTGTGTGTGTGTGTGTGTGTGTGTGCGCGTGCGCGTGTGCACGCGCGTGTCCTTTTTTTGTTTTTGTTTTGTTTTTCAAAGAACTCAGATGAACTCTGAGAATTCAAGTCATCTCTCATTTCCTCCTCATTACTGTCAATAATCAGCTTCTTGAACAGTTTCATAAAGCGTCACTAGATTCTAGATTCATAGGTATATAGTAACACACACACACACACACACACACACACACACAATCACGCTGTACTTTCCACAAAAAAGCACACCAAAACATTACATTTACTTTCAAAGATGTTTACAGGAATAAATCTCAGGTGCTTTAATGCAACCAGGAATTCTTAAAACTGTATGACAGCAGAGAAGATTAAAAAAAAAAATATTTAAGAATATTATATATTCACCTACTAAAACCAGAACAGCACATATGAAATGCGGGTATTCACTTAGCTCCACTCATGTTGACTTTAACAGTTTATAGGTCTGAGACATGCGTGGTGTGTTTGCCTGTGTGCTTCTAATGTTTGCAAACAGCCAGGTTGACGACCGTATGTGATTTTTACATGACAACCTGCCATGTGTCTTTCATCTGGAGCTTTAAGGACATTTACAACCTGTTTACACGCTTGCACTAAGAGATTGAGGTGTGTGTGTGT